>OY757544.1:12125333-12132833 GCA_963584105.1 Alviniconcha strummeri
TTCATCTACTACAAACTGTCCTTCCTATGCAATACTTTGCATATTTATGAGTATTTCTCTCACTCACTGTGGTGAGTGAGACAGACTGATTGATTGGTTGATTGGTTAAACTGTATTACACAAGGATAAAAGAGGATAGACAAGAAAGAGCTGATGCAAGAAATGTTGAGAACTATCCTCTCCTTTGCATCCTCTTCCTTATTTCTTTCTTCTTTTGTTGTCTGTCAATTTTCTTTCACCTGAAGAAGAACATTTGTCGAAATCGCTCGTGTATTATTATTTCCCTGTTTTTCGTCATATTGGTGAGTACATTTTCCTAGATCTGTTCTATTAACTAACTAACCAACTAACTAAATAACTAACTGAATAACTGACTGACTGACTAACTAACTAACTAACTAACTAACTAACTAACTAACTAACTAACTAACTAACTAACTAACTAACTAACTAACCAACCCGTGACCTAAGCTGGTTCTGCACTGCCCTGGGACTACGTGTGCAGGGGGCCCGGACAACACGTACCTCGACGGGCTAACTATCGACAGAGAGATCCCCTCCGACCCACACCACTACCAAAGGGACTACAGAAACGACTACATCATGCTGGCTAGACAAGACGTGCAGCAGCCGTGAGTCTCTTAAGCCCGTTCTTAATTGGACGAATGTTTGTTCGCGAACATATTTGGGAGTATCCGGCGAACCTAGTTGGTTCTTAATTGGGCAAACTTTTGCTTCGCGAACCTAGTAGGATATGCTAGTTGGGAGTATTCGTCGAACTGCGACGAAGCTATATTCGGGGTCGAAAAAGCTTCACTCAACATGTTCTGAGAACATTCGCCCTATTCAACGAACATTGCTTCTGATTGCCTGAGAACAGAGTTCTTCTGTGGATGAGGAAGAAATAAAAATAAAAATGGATGACGGTGTCGCTAGGTTCTTCACTCGCATCGGAGGGAATTTGTTTATTTGTTGACTTGTCTCCCGCATCCTTGTCTCGGGGACCCAGAATGAGACAGTAGTTAGTTGAATTACCCTGTGAGGGATGATTAAAATATATTGACTTGACTTGACTTTAGCCTTCATTTTCGATCATGCTGTCTGCTGCGCGTCTGCCGCAAGTTCGGGCCGAAGCTTGCATCTCATTACAAGCTAGTTGAAAACGAAGTAAAGTTCGTTGAACTGTCCGAACCATGTTCGGCGAACTGAAAGTTCAATTAAGAAACGAATCATAGTTCGTCGAACTGTCCGAAGTATGACCTAATATGGGGGGCTTTTGGGGCGCTGGGGTGGGTTGGGTGGGGTGGGGTGGGGATTGGGGAGGGAGTTGGGGGATGGAGGAGTGGGGGGGGGGGGGTTGGTGACGGAGAGCGGATGACGGAACTTACCAAGCGAAAGGGGATATAAAAGCTGAGTCATTCATTTACATACACACACACACACACACACACACACACACACACACACACACACACACACACACACACACACACGAACACACACGTGAGCGCGCGCGGGCGCGCGTGCGCACGCACGCAAGGGGAGCAGCACACGGGAGCATTCTGACTATACAAGGCTTAATTTACACAGCTTAAAACATGCAGCAACCAGAGACTTGAGATGGATGAAGACAGTAGCACGGAACAGAAAACATGGCAGGCCTATAGCTTTGGGAAAAGAACTGTTTTTAGGTAACATTTGATGAGTCCAGAGAGGGTTTCTGTCGGAGAAGAAGGGGAAGGTCATTCCATGTAGATGGACCAAAAACTGAACATTTCTGCCCCAGAAAACGGCGGGACGTGTCGGGTCAGAGACAAAGACAACCCCTACTGGGCCTATCCGGGAACCATCGACCCTTTTTTCAAGCGATGGGACGGGCTATACCTCGACGAACTGATGAGACTGGAGCTACCATGCAAGTAAGCGTCCAGTAGTTGCTGTTGGAGTAGCGTTCCCCAGCAGGTCACCAACTGTATGCAACCGCACGAAGAGAAATGCATTCCATATGGTAAAAGGATTGCTCGCATTTTCGTGTGTTTATTTTTATTCTCTTTCTTTTTGTTGCTTTTAAAAAATATTTTACCCCGTCACATGGGCAGCCACACGCCGTCTTCGGAGTATTTGTCTCTATTTCAGAGGATAAATATTATCGTGGCTGAAGATAGTCCCCACAAAGCCTGCAGTACATATATCCACATGGTGTTCTTGCTGGTGTCGAGGTGTTGTGTTAATTGTGACACAGCCCAAGCCAAGCCAGTGTGCAATGAAATCGAGTCCGGTCGAGCGTTTATTTAGTCCGCTTAAAACACAGGTGAAAATGCATCATGGCGTTTTGCCCCTGATAACAGTAGTGTTGTGTCCCTCATTTATATTAGCGATTTGTCCCTGATCACAGTAGTATTTTGCACCCTCATTTACAAGTTTTTTTTCCCCTGATCACAGTAGTATTTCACCCTTGTTTACAAGGCGTTTTTCCCTGATCTCAGTAGTATTTTCACTCTCATTTACAGAGGCGTTTTATCTGATCACATTAGTATTTTCACCTTAATTTACAGAGGCCTTTTCCCCTGATCACAGTAATATTTTCACCCTCATTTACAAGGTGTTTTCCCCTGATCACAGTAGTATTTCACCCTCATTTACAGAGGCGTTTTATCTGATCACAGTAGTATTTTCACCCTCATTTATAGAGGCGTTTTATCTGATCACAGTAGTATTTTCACCCTCATTCATAGAGGCGTTTTATCTGATCACATTAGTATTTTCACCCTAATTTACAGAGGCCTTTTCCCCTGATCACAGGTGTATTTTCACCCTCATTTACAGAGGCGCTTTGTCCTTGCTCACAGCAGTGTTCTCCCTCATTTACAATGGCGGGTTCATCTTGATCTCTTCTACGCTGGAGACGTGCTTATGTTGATGCCAGCCGCTTAATTGAGCCAGTTAGCCCTTCTAAGCACAGAGTCTGTGTGCCGGCAGATTCAAGCTGGCCAACATCGAATGCGGAGGCGCCAAGACCGTGGTCTTTGCCGAACACTCTATAGACATCGAGGGCCTGGTCTACATGAGTGCTGTCACTGTCACCATCAGCACCACCAATGCAGACGGCGCGACGACTTACCAAACCAACAGACTCACGAACAAGAACTTAAGAAGGTGAGGGCAGTGTAGTGCCTTTAAGTCGTGGTCTTTAAAGCAAGGAGCTTTTTTTGGATATCGTTGTCTTGTTTTGATTTTGTTGTTGTTGCTGTACATTATCTATCTGATCGTTGCTTCAGAAAGGTGTTTATACCTTGAAGTTAGTTAGTAACTGGATGCTAATGCCCTGTCAATCGCTCAGGGTCAACCCAGGACGAGCATACTTTGACATGAACAAATGAACATTTCAAAACCATTCTCACACGTGTGTAAACGTTTTTCTCAAGTAGTCTACAAACCCAATCATATACAAATAAGATAGTTTAAATAAGATAATACTTTATTGTCCTTAAAAGGAAATTTGCCTTGAAACATGCCATCAATGTAACATGTAATGAATAAAATTATAATTAAACGTATGATAATTCAGCGTAAGACACACACACACACACACACACACACACACGCACGCACGCACGCACGCACGCACGCACGCACGCAAATATAAAACAAAACGTACATACACAAACATCAAACACACATTTTTGAAGAGGTAGTCTCGCCAATATTGCCCTTGTTAAAAAAATAAAATAAAAAAATAAAAAATAAAGCACGAACAGCTAGAACATGCTGGTATCGTCGGCCATTCCATCTGATTTATCGATACAAGAAAACGTTCTCTGGAACAATCTCCCCAAGACATCATTTCTCTTCTCAGAATATTTCAGTTAAGCAACATTGTCCTTTCACCCCTATTAGTGTGTACAGTGTGTGTGTGTGTGTGTGTGTGTGTGTGTGTGTGTGTGTGTGTGTGTGTGTGTGTGTGTGTGTGTGTGTGTGTGTGTGTGTGTGTGTGTGTGTGTGTGTGTGTGTGTGTGTGCATCTTTTGCATAGTTACGCTTGAACCCTTGTCTACACTATGTTAGCTTTTCCCTTTTTTCTTTTTCTTTTCTTTTTCTTTTTCTTTTATTGCTGATAACATTTCCATCTCGATGTACATTATATGTGTTATACTATGATTGTTCAGCGCTTTGAGCCGCAGGGTAGGCGCTTTACAAATTTCCATTATTATTTTCGCTGGTATCGTCGGCCATTCCGTCTGATTCATCGATACAAGAAACTGTTTTCGCCCTTTGCGCAGTACATAGAGAAAGGCAATCTGCAGAAACGGCTGTGGAGCTGGAAGTACTCTGGTGGCGCAAAACCCAAACGAAAAGACCGCATCCTAGGCCAGTACAACCAGACAACCGTCTCTGGAGTTCTGGTACACCGGGGCCTCAGAGTCACCTACAGGTACATAGATCCACGGGACGACTCGCGACTCGAAGGGGACGCTCTGGTCATCACCTGCACGGATCCCAACTTCAAGGCGTACCAAGACTTTCCAGAAACTGTCTGCGGTATGTAAAAAAGACACTTGTTGTCTTCAAAACCTCTGCAGTCTTAAGGTTTCATAGGCCGAGCTTGTGAGGCTGGAACACTCGATGGGGAGAGAGAGGGGGGGGGAGAGAAAGAGAGGGAGGAAGAGAGAGAGAGAAGGGGGGAGGAAGGAGGGAGAGGGAGAGAGACAGAGACAGAGAGACAGAGACAGACAGACAGGACAGACAGACAGATAGAGACAGACAGACAGACAGACAGAGTTAGAGACAGATAGGAAAGGATCAGGAAGGATTAATTTGCCTGCCCTTCGATGTAGGGAGTTCAGTTGTTTTGTTTTTTAAGTGTACCTCGCCACAGCCATCCCACACTACTGACGCATAATCGATGTGAGGTTTTATGTGAGCGTTGTAGAAGAGTTTTCTGGTATCGATGTGATGATATGTTGCAGTTGATAAGAAGAAACATTTGTTTTTTTACATGCTTTTGCATATGTGTTCGATATAGTCTTGCCATCGGAATTTGTTGTCGACAATGAGACCTAGTAGGCGATGTTCAGTTACATTTTCAATATTCTGACCATCCAGTGACAGTCTCAATGACAAGTCTGAGAGCTGGTGCTTTTGCCGTGTAGTAAATATCATTGACTTTGTTTTTACAGGATTAATGAGCATGTGATTGAAGTTGCATCACACTGAAATACGATCAAGACAAAGCTGTAGCGTCTTTTGATTTTGCACAACGCTTTTTCCTGTTGTACGAAATGTTGTGTCATCCGCAAGCGTTGACATTCAGCAGAATTTGATAGTATATGCAGAGGTAGATCATTAATATAGATGCAGAAGAGTACAGGTTCAAAGACTGACCCTTGTGGTACACTATATTTAACAGTTCCTTCAGACGAGTAGGAGTCACGGATAAAGACGCGTTGTACTCTATTTTTAAGGTATGAACAGAAAAAAAGGCATTGAGTTCGAACTGTTTAAATAGACAGAAAGCTTTGAGAGTAAGATTCTGTGATCAACAAGATCGAATGCTTGTTATAAAGTCCAAAAAGACATCTCCGGACAGGTCTGATCTATTTATAGCTGAAAGCCAAGAGTCTGTCAACCGTGCAAGTGCGGTATTGCAAGAGTGCTTACGGAGGAAGCCTGATTGAAGTGGATGGAAAAGGTCTCGTGTCTCTAAATAGATGAATAGGTGTTTATGAACATGTCTTTCCAGGAGTTTAGACAGAACCGACAGTAAAGAGATTGGTCTATAATCATTCAGATTTTTGTGATCTCTAGTTCTGGGTAAAGCAATAACTTTTGCTTTTTGAAATTCTGCGGGGAAAACATTCTGCTCGATGCACAAATTAAAATTATAGATCAGTGACCCTGCAATATATGGCGAAGCTAGTTTGAGCAACTGATTGTTGATTTTGTCAGGTCCGGAAGACTTTTTATTATTCATCCCAGAGATATATTTTCCCATTTCATGGACAGCCATCAAGGGTATGGTAAACGGATAAAAAGGAAGGCAGGCATGTAAGGAGTATGGGAGGAAGAAAGATAGGCAAGGTGGAAGGAAGGTAGAGCAGGTGGAAGGAAAGAAGGAAGAAAAAATATAGGTAGTGGTGAAGGAAGATAGAGAGGAGGAAAGCAAAAAAAGAAAGAAAGGTATGAAGTTATGAAGGAAGGTCGAGATGAAGGAAGGAAAGAGGAAACAAAGTTAGGACGTTGTGAAGGTAGGTACAGAGGAAGAAAGGAAAAGACAAAGAAAGCTAGAAGGTGATGAAGAAAGGTAGAGAGGCAAGAAGGAAAGAAGAAAGATAGGACGTAGTGGAGGTAGAGAGGAAGGAAGGAACAAAGAAAGGTAGGAAGATGTGAAGGAATGTAGAGAGGAGGGAAGGAACAAAGGAAGGTAGGAAGATGAGAAGGAAGGTAGAGAGGAATGAAGAAAAAAAAGAAGGTAGAGAGAAAGGAAGGAACAAAAGTAGGTAGGAAGTTGTGAAGGAAGGTAGAGAGGAAGGAAGGAAAGAAGAAAGATAGGAAGTTGTACAGGAAGGTAGAGAGGAGGGAAGGAACAAAGGAAGGTAGAAAGATGTGAGGGAATGTAGAGAGGAAGGAAGGAACAAAGGAAGGCAGGAAGTTGTGAAGGAGGGTAGAGAGGAGGGAAGGAACAAAGGGTTGAAGAAAGATGAGAAGGTAGGTAAAGAAGAGGGAAGGAAAGAGAAAAGGAAGGTAGGAAGTGATGAAGAAAGGCAGAGAGGAGGGAAGGAAAGAAGAAAGAGATGAACTTATGAAGGACGGCGGAGAGGAAGGAAGGAAAGAACAAAGAAAGATAGAAAGTTATGAAGTGAGGCAGACATGAAGGGAGGAAAGAGGAAACAAAGGACGTTGTGAACGTAGGCAGAGAGGAAAGAATGAAAAGAAAGCTAGAAAGTGATGAAGGAAGGTAGAGAAGCAAGAACGAAAAAAGAAAGGTAGGAATTCGTGAAGAAAGGTAGAGTGGAGGGAAGGAAAGAGAAACGGAAGATAGGAGTAAGTAAGTTGGTGTTTTACGCCCATTCAACCAGTAAGGTAAGAGTAAGTAAGTTGGTGTTTAACGCCCATTCAACCAGTGCAATTATGTCAGGGCGACGAAAGGTAGGAAGTGATGAAGAAAGGTGAAGAGGGTTTATAATAAAAGACTGTGTGAGGCTGGCGAAAATCTCTGTCCAGGAAGCCTGGAGACCAGCTATTTCGCCATTGATGACATAGCGAAGAAAATTATACCCGGCGACCGCCATCACTGGAAGTACAGGAGAGACATCGTCATGCTTGCCAGGCAGAATGTGCGACAGTCGTACGTTTGTTTTAGTTTTAGTTTTAGTTTTTTTGTTTTTTTTTATGGTTTTTGTTTTAACCTCTATTGACCATATATCACACACACACACACACACACACACACACACACACACACACACACACACACACACACACACACACACACACACACTCA
>OY757544.1:12137833-12143944 GCA_963584105.1 Alviniconcha strummeri
AGGACATTACACAATCGATCGCCTGGATGAGAGAGGCGTGGATACAGGAAGGGCTAGACGACCTTCCTTCAAAGGAAAAGAGAGGACCACCGTCAAACAGACTAGCATTGGAACAAAGTCAACGTTGGGGAAACTTCTGAGAGACGGGGTGGAGCGCATATGGAATTTTGTGAGCTCATAGATACCACCTTGGTGTGGACTGAACTGAATTGACATTGAGATCTTTCAAAATGGTGCCAAAGTGACATTGCCACCGGGTCTGTCTGACATTTCCACCTGGGAAGTTTCTTTGTTTTGTTTTTTGTTGTTGTTTTTTCCCACTCTGAAACCGCTTGAATCGATCAATATCATATACATATAAAAAAGTCGATTGACTGGGCGTTAAACAGTCGCCACACCAGCTCCACTGTCGGCGAAATCAGAGACTTAGGTTCATTTGAATATTTTCTTGACGCCAAGTATGTATGACCTGAAGGCTCGTTTTTATCATTCGGTATTACTCACGCTCTCGGCCATTGATTTATTGAGCATTGGTTGTTTGCCTGTGGGTGCATGGATAAAATCGTCAAAATTACAACCAGCTGTTACCGTCATGGTCAAAAGAAATGCGATTTTCAGTGGTTTTCATAATGAGATTTTACCAGCTAAAACTCGCAACGAATTTCTCTCTCTCTCTCTCTCTCTCTCTCTCTCTCTCTCTCTCTCTCTCTCTCTCTCTCTCTCTCTCTCTCTCTCTCTCTCTCTCTCTTTCTCTCTCTCTTACACACACACACACACACACACAAACACACACACACACACACACACAAACACACACACACACACACACACACACACACACACACACACACACACACACACACACACACACACACACACGCATGCGCTTAGAAATCATCATTAGAAATCAACGTTGAGAATTAACGAGCATGCATTTATTCAATCTTTAAAATAAACTAAAAATGAAAAATAAAATAATATAGGAGTCAATTCTTGAGGCTGGTCAGCTCTTGCCACCTCCAACGGACATATATGTGATCTGATTCCACAGAGACAAATTACTGTAGTGAGTACGCTCAGGATGCTTCCTATCTACATTGTCCCATCTGGTGGACATTCGAGCGTGCCAAATTCAGCATTCAGCATCGATCAGACGTTCATAACATCTTCTGCGTTGGAAGCAGCTGATGCAGTTTATTTACTTACGCCTGACTGAGTGTCAAGTAGACAATGAAGTCAAATTCAAATGCACCACGGATACAATGCCGCGTCAGCCACTCCTTTCTTTGTGTGTACTGCATGCACTCACTCATCTGTAAAACATGCCATTTTTCCAGCATAGAGATCGAGCGACGAACGTGTCAGCGACAGCGAGGACTGGATCAACTAGAGCATGTACTGCGTCAGTGTGAGCTTGGGTTGCGTGGAATGGGTCAAATAATAGAGTGAGTATTACGTCAGAGGATTAAGGAATGGGTCAGACAGAGTGTGGATTGGGTCAGAGGTTCAACGAGTGGGTCAAATAGAGTGTGGATAATTGGGTCAGAGGATCAAGGAATGGGTCAGAGAGAGTGGTGGACTGGGTCACATAATAAAGTGAGGACTGGGTCGGATGAAGGAGTGGGTGAAATAGAGTGTGGATTGGGTCAGAGGATCAAAGAATGGGTGAGAGAGAGTGGTGGACTGGGTCACATAATAAAGTGAGTACTGCGTCGGATGAAGGAATGGGTGAAATAGAGTGTGGATTGGGTCAGAGGATCAAGGAATGGGTGAGAGAGAGTGGTGGACTGGGTCACATAATAAAGTGAGGATTACGTCAGAGGATAAAATAGAAAGGGTGAAATAGAGTGTGGATTGGGTCAGAGGATCAAGGAATGGGTCAGAGAGAGTGGCGGACTGGGTCACATAATAAAGTGAGGATTACGTCAGAGGATAAAATAGAAAGGGTCAAATGGAGTGTGGATTGGGTCAGAGGATCAAGGAATGGGTCAGAGAGAGTGGCGGACTGGGTCACATAATAAAGTGAGGATTACGTCAGAGGATGAAGGAGTGGGTCAAATAGAATCAAGATTGAGTCAGAGGATCAAGGAATGGATCAGAGAGGGCGTGGATTGGGTCAGCCAGAGCGAGGATGGGGTCAGAGGATCAAAGAGTGGG
This sequence comes from Alviniconcha strummeri, assembly GCA_963584105.1. Lineage (NCBI taxonomy): Eukaryota > Metazoa > Mollusca > Gastropoda > Provannidae > Alviniconcha > Alviniconcha strummeri. The sequence continues at coordinate 12,139,991 of OY757544.1, forward strand.
TCAAATAGAGCGAGGATTGGGTCAGGGGATCAAGGAGTGGGTCAGAGATAGCGTGGACTGGGTCAGAGGATCAAGAATTGGGTCAGACAGAGCGAGGATTGGGTCAGAAGATCAAGGAGTGGGTCAGAGAGAAAGCGAGGACTGAGTCAGAGGATCAAGAACTGGGTCGGCCAGAGCGAGGACTATGTCAGATAATCAAGAATTGGGTAAGCCAGAGCGAGGATTGAGTCGCAGGATCAAGGAGTGGGTCAGAGAGAGCTAGGATTGGGTCAGAGGATCAAGGAATGAGTCAGCCATAAAGATCGTAAAGTGAGATAGAGCGAGGATTTATTTTTAATTTTGTGTCGTTTTTTTACTCTTTTTATTTTATTTTATTGTTTTCTTTTCTTTGGAGAGTTTTTACGTTTTGGTTTAACACCTTCTGTTTATGTGTATGCCGTGGGTCAGATAGTGTCCAAACTGGGTCAGATAGAGCGTGAGGCAGGTCAGATATTTCCTGAATTGGGTCAGAAAGAGCGTGAGGCGGGTCAGATATTGCCTAAATTGGGTCAGAAATTGCCTGAATCGGGTCCGACAGAACGCATATCGGACCACAAAGCGGCGATTGCATTAGTGCGGGACGTGGTCCTCAGAGCGGAGGCCGGCATATATGAGCTTGCCCTCCTGTCTGGAACCTCAAGGCTTCATTTAATTCCCCTTTCCTAGTGGTAATCCACTGATACGAGTCTTTGTAACAATCGTTAAACAAAGATTTTCTGTCCAAAAACAACGCGGTTATACATTACAGCGTAGTTAACTTTAACAATAATTAAACAGAGATTTTCTGTCTAAAACACAACGCTGTTATACATTACAGTGTAGTTAACTTTAATAAGGAATGGGCATTGTACGGTCACTTTTTAACCTAGACGTAGACCTTGCAATTTGTTGATTCTTTAGGCTGATATGGTTATCGTTAACTCGACCCCTATGCAACACTGTTATAAATTACAATCTAGTTAAGGAGTGGTTATTGTAGAGTCGTTTTTTTAAGTAGAGGTATTCTTGCGATTTGTCTATTCTGGAGGCTGATATCGTTATTGTCAGCTCGAGACCTTACGTCCTTCTCGTTTGTTCCCACCTTATGTTTATGTGTATGCATAAAACTTTGGTATTCTATATAGTAACCCTCGGGTGAGGCGGGTATGACGAGGATAGAGCCATGCAAAGAGAGGTGAATAAGTGAGTGAATGTCTTGTTATTGGACGGATGCATACTGCATGAATAAAAGCCCCACAATAGTGGCAACAATTATATAAAGAAAATCCGCTTTTCTATCTCCTCTTTTGTTTTTCCACCTAGTTCTGCTGCTCGTTTTCCGTCTTGTAATTATTCTGCTGATTGCCCATTCTCCTCGCTTTCCCAACACACAGGCTCAACGAATGTAGCTCTTCCGTCCATTATGATAGGTTTAATAAGATATATTTTACATATAGAGCGGGAATAGCTTAGTTGGTATATTGTCCTATTGAAAAGCCAGACGCAATACTGACACCGGGTTCAAAAAGAAGAAAAAAAGAAAAGTGTTCAAGCATAGTTATGCACAAGATGCACACACACACACACACACACACACACACACACACACACACACACACACACACACACACACACACACACACACACACACACACAAACAAACACACACACACGCGCGCGCGTGCGCGCCAACAAAAACACAGAAAAAATGTCACGGCAAAATCGTGCGTGTTTTGGCCGAGTTTACTTGGAGCCGTAAAGTCAAAGGCTAATCGTGACGTCACGACAAGACTCGACTGCCATTGGCATTGTTGCTTCTGCAGGTTCAGTGCACAAAACACCCGATAAATTTGAGAAAAAGGTTGGAAATGGCAACTGGAATACGGCCATACCAGTACGAGACAGTTGCGGATATCAATTTTGGCATCGACTGGGAGAGTTCAAGTGACGAAGAAGTGTCATGAGAATAATGGTGGTTATGCTTGTGTTTACTGTATATTGTGATGTGTGCGATACTAAGTGTTGTTGCGTACTTTTTAAGTGTTAATCTTTTACATATGTACACTGTCTTTGTTCTTTGTGTGTGGCATCCACATTTTCCTTTGAATGAATAAAGAATTTCTTGACTTGACATAAGAGCACAGAAGCAAAAATAACTGTGCCAACGACAAACAGATGGAAAGCCAAACTAATCATAACTAACCTTAACAAACCCCTCACTAACCCGGCCTCCATCTAAAAACACAATGGCTGCAGAATGATAAAGCAAATCGCTAATCAGGACTACCGATGACATAGCATCGTGATGTAAACAAATGCAGACGAAGAGAGAAATGCAAAATGGCTGCCCTAATCAGGCAAACTAACAACGGGTACGAACTGGCCAATAGGCCACGCACACACACACACAAAGAAAAAGACAACAACAACAACAACAACAGCAAAAGGGGAAAAAAGACGTATGGTGGAAGAGAAGAGAGGGAAAACAAAACAACAACAAACTAACACTTTCTGAAAAGAAAGAGGCGGTAGGAAATGTCAGCGAGCAACGTGACAAAGGCTGGATACACGTCACCCGTGTACACGATACAACCCACTTAGCAGTGACAACAACACTGCGGGGCAGCAGACGATCACGAGCTACCCCACACAAAGAAAGACTGAGTGGTCTGTTAAACATCGAGACAACCCCCCTCATTCATACATCGTAAATGAACGCTATAACCCGAGAAACAAAAGGGCCAGCAAAGAGAAAAAATAGTCAATGGCAAGAACCGGTCACTAGCCCAACCAAACCCTAATCCGAGGGAGGCCACGAAATCGCTAGTCTATTCAACCAGAACGAACAAAACTTTTTCATCTTTACATATGATGAAACAAACACGGGTAAATAATTATGGGAAAATAAAATAAAACACCCAATAAAAGGCAGGCTCCCTGATGAGGTCTACCCTGTTGTGAAAGCTAAACACAGACATGTATTTGAGCCCAAACTGAATGCTCAGCAGTGTGCGATCTGTGAAGCATTTTTTTCTAAATGCTTTGAACAGAGCACATCGTGGTGTTTTGGTTCCCACTTCTTTGTGGCTATGTCCCATCGATTCATTGCCACTTGGCACTGTCGTTTTCTGGCTTTAAAAGGAAAAGCATGGAAAGAAAACTTTTGTCAACTTTTCACTGCAACCAGCTGCAGCACACTTGCTCGGCATGCTTTAAAATTTGCCAGACTACTTTCGATTCAGTTTTGCTCAAGTCGTTACTGAGCCATGCGGGTCAGTTACCTTGTCTTGACGTCACGGATGTCACATGACCGAAACTCGGGATTTTCAGCTGCAGACGACGCAGCTGCTCGGAGCGTCGTGTTTGTTTCCATTCAAATCAATACTTTTACGTACCTCAGGAAAATGTCAATGTATCAAACGAACAATGTGTATGTTAAATTTTCTTTATGTAGTACAATGTAAGTGATATTCACGACTTCAAATCAGTGTTCATGGTCCCTTTAAGAAATTTTAAGGCTTTTTTTTGTTGTTGTTGTTGTTGTTGTATTTTTTTGTATGGCTCTTGCTGAGATGCTAGCTGGTAGGTAATATGTGCAGCTCGGTGCCATATGGCACTGGTATTTGCGAAGTTTTTACTACTAGTAGTACCAGGGAAATACAGCTATGCGCTGGCGAGCAACCCAGCTGACGCGTTCCCCTCCACTTCCGGCAAATCGAATACGCCTGTCCATTGCGCATGCGCTAAAATCTAAGTGAAAAGACTCTATTACCACCATGGTACGCGTTTTTACATCTTTCAGCTCTTTTTGGCAATGTGAGCGCGTTTCTTCGATCTGTCCAATATTGCGGTTGGTTTTTGATTGACAGGTGTTGTGGAACAGACAGGGTATAAAACGAATTTCCCTTTGTTTCACTTCACAACGGACTGACGACA
>OY757544.1:12149144-12151644 GCA_963584105.1 Alviniconcha strummeri
CGAAACTGTGGTAGGACTACAGACTCAGTTAAATAGTCTACAGCATGCTGCTTCTGAGCTTGAACTGACAGTTAATATGAATAAGAGTAATACAATTGTATTTTCGAAAAGGTGGTTATTTAGGTGCTAGAGAACGGTGGATATATAATGGTGTTGTTATGTCAGCTGTGAATGTGTACAAATATCTTGGCATTTACTTCACCACAAGACTGTCTTTTGTTTCTGCTTGTAGAGACTTAGCAAGTAGAGCCAAGAATGCATTGGTGTGTGTTTTGCAAAAGTTACATTTGCTTAATAACAATTCATTAGAAGTGTTTTTGAAGCTCTTTGCTGCTTAAGTGCAACCAATTGCACAGTATGGGTCGTGAGTTATGGCGTCTTGATAAAGCGGCGATAGATATTGAAAAACTTCATTTGTACGCGCTGAAAAGATTTTTAGGGGTAGATACATGAAAACACCAAATGACCTTGTGTATGATGAGACAGACAGGTTTACTCCTGAACTCCGCCGTCAAATACGTTTGCTACTGGTTGAAGCTTACATGTATGGGTGAAGACAGATTGCCGCATAAAGCATATATGCTGTTATACAATTTAGATGCCAGGGGTAAGAGAAACTGGGTTTCAAATGTTAGAATGCAATTGTTTCAATATGGCTTTGGATTTGTATAGATGAATCAAGGTGTGGGAAGAGTGAATGAGTTTATACCCGCTTTTCTTGAAATACTGACTGACTGTAGACGGCAGGATTGGGAAGATCATGTTCAAACTAGTGACAGATTTAGTATGTACAGACATTTTAAAAGCATTTCGCATTGTAACAAAACGTATACAACTATGAATATGGATAGACATTTGAAGCGTATCATGACATTATTATCGGTATAGAAGTCATGTTGCAAAGGATTTGAAATGTCCATTATGCGGATAAGCTAAGGAAGATGAGGTTCACTTTGTTCTATGTTGCCCTATGTTAGATGACATTAGAAAGCAGTTTATCCCCCCCCCCCCCCCCCCAAGTTCTGTAAACATCCTTGTCTTTTTAGGCTTAGTTTGCTGCTGGCTTCAACCAACCAGGAAATTGTCAGAAAACTATCAATGTTTCTGTATAAGGGTTTCAAGATTAGGGATACTGTTAATACTTAGTACTAATGAACCAGTTGTAGTTAATAGTTCTCACTTATAAGATGCAAAACTAAAAACTGAACTTTTTTTTTTTAATGGCTTTGTATAAAACTATATGTGCACCCCTTCATGAAAGGCCATGGTCTTTATATGAATAAAACATCAATCACTCTCTCTCTCTCTCTCTCTCTCTCTCTCTCTCTCTCTCTCTCTCTCTCTCTCTCTCTCTCTCTCTCTCTCTATCTATCTATCTATCTATCTATCAGGCGTATGCAGCCTATGAGAAACAAAAACAAAAAACAAAGTAAACGATGGCATGCGAATGCAGGTGGCCCGGAAAACTCGCAGGCTGACATCAACGCTTTGGACAAACAGCTGCACCTCGACCGACACCACTATGCCTACCCAATGTTCCTTGACTACCTCGTCTTTACCAATCGTAACGTCCAGCAAACGTGAGTCTTTCCCGTAGTAGTCTTGTACGTGTGACACTGAGCGCTGTACACATGCACCCATGTTTTCCGCTCATCGTCATCCGTCTCAAGCGTCTGTTTGCTGCTCTTTTAAGCTGTGTAAATTAAGCCTTGTATAGTCAGAATGCTCGTGTGTCCGCGCGGGTGCCTGTGTGTGTGTCGCTTTACTTTCACCGCAAAAATATCGTCATTATTATTTCCATTAGCCGCAAAAATGTCCATGCTTGAAGATTCAGTAGGTTTCGGGATGAGACACCTGTATTTTGTTTGCTAATGAAATGTCAGAAATCAGCTTATCGTCTGGAAAACAAGAGATGCCACTGTGGTTGGTAATAGCTGATCGTCGGTATGAAAAAGAGCGTCTTTTGTTGTATTGGCCTATTTGTTTCTGGTTTGCTTGTGTCACATAGTGTCTTTTTGTTTTAATTTAATATACTGTCGCAACCGCTAAAACAACTTGTGTGATGTTATTCGCTAAGTGAGTGAGTCAGTGTGTAACAGATATTTAACCCCCTCACTGCACCAGCCCATACATTTTCATCGGTCTGAAAATTGCACACAAAGACCTGCAAAAGAGGAACAAAAAGATTCCTGGCCTACAGATATACTTTCAATACTGCACATTTTGATACAAATCCAGCATCCTCTTTAAACGTTCAAGGATTTGGAATTTCGCATTTCATTTTCACTGCCCGATGTTATTTATGGCGTTCGTGCATGCTTGGCAGTGAAGGGGTTAACCTCGTTTCGGATTTGGCCCTCACTACTTGAACGGTCCGCCCCCACTAAATGGACATTCCCACTCTTTTTCCCGGGAAGCGGGGATAGCTCAGTGGTTAGAGCACAGGACTCGTGATTGAAAGGTCGCGGGTTCGAATCCCTGCAGGAGCAGTGGGAGAATT
>OY757544.1:12154144-12159354 GCA_963584105.1 Alviniconcha strummeri
ACCCAAGATATTTATAGCTGTTAACTATTTCCAGTTTACTGCCATTATAAAACCAATTTTCTCTCGAAGCAATGTGGCCCCCCTTTCTAAAAATCATTACTTTTCTGGAGATTACTGATCTGGTTTTGCAGACCTGCCGGTATAGAGGAGACTAGCACAACATCGTCTGCGAATAACAGTAGAAATATTTCTTCAAGTCCTGGGAGCAATTGAATGCTGTGTCTACCATTTTGTCGGACAAAATCAGCAACCTCGGATATGAGGAGAGAAAAAATCAGCGGGCTAAATAAGCACCCTTGCTTCACCCCAAGAGAAAGTCGAAGAACTCAGAAATGCTAGCACCCCATCTTACACATGCCTGGACAGATGAATACATGGACTTTAACATATTTACCATTTTCGATGAAGTTTTCAGTTTTTGCAGTGTTTCCCAGAATTTTTCACGATCAACTGTATCAAAAGCTTTCTTGTAGTCAATAAAAGCCACATATACTTTGCCTCCTCGCTTGTTGTTTAGTTTCTTTTTCACCATTGTAACAAGTGTAAATATATGGTCAATTGCAGAGTATCCCTTACGGAATCCTGCCTGCTCTTTGCACATTTTTTCTTCCTTTTCTGCCCATGTGTAAAGTCTCTTATTCAAGACTGCTGTAAAAACTTTACTAACAATGCTTAATAAGGAAATCCCTCTATAGTTGTCTGGAATTTTGCGGTCACCTTTTTTGAACAGAGGAATAATCACAGATTTGCACCAATCTGAGGGAAAAACGTTCATATCGTACAGCTTGTTAAATAGTTTTGTAAGAAAGGGCGCGACAATATTTTCGGAATATTTAAGAAATTCTCCACAAATTCCATCTAATCCAGAGGCCTTTCCTTGCTTCAAGTTTCTAACAGCCTGCCGAACTTCTTGCTCTGTAATTGGGTCATCTAACTCAGGAATATGGGTTACATTTGCTTCACTCTCAGTGCCAGGCTGCGATTCAGATGGATTTTCATTTGCATTTTCTTTACTAGGTACCTCCGTACTTTTATTACTGAGGACACTTTGGAAGTGATCTTTCCATGTATTAATACTTATTTCTGGCTGTTTAGTTTTCCTTTATCTTGCCCTTAGGACGGTGTCCCAAAATTTTGAACTGTTTCGCTTATTTTCAAACAATGCTTGGTGAACTGAAGTTTTGTAGTGTTGTTTCTTTTCTTTGACAGTTGATTTGTACTCAGCTCTTTTCTGTTTATAGATTAGTTTGTCTACATCTGCCTTGGTCCTCTTAAAACGATTCAGGGCTCGTCGAGCAGCACGCTTGTTTGTCACGCACTCACGGTCGAACCATTTGTTTGTGTCTCGTTCAGCACCAATTTTGAAACAGATCGTGCGTGTCATGCATTCGGCAGCGTGCAATACAATGTCGTTAAATTTTTTCAGAGCTGATTCGACACTAGTTTCCAAGAGGCCAAAAGCTTCCTGAAAGCTTTCTTTGGATGTTTCCGAATTTATGGCCTCATGGAATCCTTCTGCTTTTTCTTGGTCCCATTTAATCTTTGTCATACTTTCTCTTTTAATTTCTTTGGCACTTTGTTCTTGCTGTAACTGTTTGCTATCTATGCTGAGCTGTATAGGCATGTGGCTCGTTTCTACTCGGCTACCAACCTCAAAATGCATGTCAGTTTTACAAACAAAATCTGATGAGACAACACAGTAGTCGATCACACTATTACCCTGCTCAGATATAAAGGTAAAGCACCCGTCCACATCTCCACTGTGATTTCCATTTAATGGAATGCAATGAAACATTTCGCAAAAATCTATCAACACCTTTCCGAACTAGTTTGTGTTTTTGTCTTGTGATTTCCTTGTGCTGTCCCTGCCAATTCCATTTCCAAGTGAATCGATTTCGTCATCCGTCAGAAAATCCCATTCCCCAATACGCGCATTTAAGTCGCCGCACACCATTAAATAAGCATCTTCTCCAGTCTGGTATAAATTAAGAAGAAAGTCCTCCAAATGGTGAATACTGCACTTCGTGTCAGTCTGTTTGTAATACGGACTTTGATATGGTGGAATATACACTGCAACGAAAATCTAGTCTTTATTTAGCCCTACAGCAGCTTTTGATAATTTGATACATATCATATTATCATAGGAACACTCGACAGGTGTGACAAAAGGCATGAATAACCTGTCAATGAAAACAGCAACACCTCCGGACCTCCCGCTACGTCCAGAAAGTTTCATGGCCGGAGATGGCACGTGGTGATTTTCAAAATGCGTGCTGAAGTCGAAGAGCGTGCTTGTGAATGTTTCAATGGCACAGAAAATGTCAAAGGACTTAACGTAGCTGACGAAATCTGGTTCACTGACTTTAGTCACAAGGTTTTCAACATTCCAACAAGAAATTTTGACACGTTTCTGTCTCGGTTCGCTTTTTCTAGGAGTACCACTAACCTCTTTATCCTCACCTCTGGGAATTGCTGTCTTTGGGTCTCGGCCTGTTTGCTATCTTTGTGTCTTGTCTTTCGTCGTCTGCCAGGCTGACTGCAGACTTGTCTGCCGGGTACACACACTCTTGCGGGGCAGTGATGCGCTCCGTGTTGCACGTGTCTCTGCCCCAGACACTGACCTACTTCTGACCTGCGCTGTTTGGGGCCGTGCGTCTCGGTTTGAAACTGGGGAATCCCCACCGACGTGTTGTGGTGGTTGAGACACGCTTGGGTGGTTTCCCACTGTCTGTGTTGGTGTGTCTTTCGCTGGTGTTGCGATTTGGCGTGGTGGACTTTTCACGGCATCGGCATAGGTGTTGCGGTCGGGAACCTCGTCTGTGTTTTCATGTGTGTGTTTCTGCGGCTCCTCTGCATCTTGTCGTAGTTTCAAATCAATCCACGTAGCAGAAAAATACTTGAACGATATAACAATTAATTTTTTTAGGGATACCTTGATAAGACTGCGTTTTGGAATCAATGAACTGAAGGTAAACAAACGTTATGGATCTGATAATGTTACAAACAAGAACTGCAGCTTCTGTCAAGGCCTCTTGGAGGATGAAAGTCATTTCCTGTTTCATTGTCCAGTTTATTCAGCCATCAGACAAAAATATATTGCTGAGTTTACAGAAATGCCACGTACTCTTAACCAATTGCTCGAAACCCCATCTACCTTTGTTTCTAGAAAAGTAGCAATGTATACATTTTATGCTTTGAAGTGCAGAAAAAAAAACCTGCTCGCGTGAACGTATGGTTTATTGAGTACGCCTGCTTTTTGCCTCAACTATGATGTTATGCGACTGCAAACACAGAAACGCTATTGTACCCCCCCCCCCCCCTTTTGTGTATGGGTCGGTGGCCTTCACAATAAAATCTGTGTCAGTGTCAGTGTCTCTCTCTCTCTCTCTCTCTCTCTCTCTCTCTCTCTCTCTCTCTCTCTCTCTCTCTCTAGCTCTCTCTCTCTCTCCAAAGCTTTTAAGTTGCGTAGCTTTTTAAGTTCATAATTCAAGCACACTTTCATTTTCAGTACCTAGCCCAAGCACATTGTCGTTAGTTTGTTGGTTTTCTGTTCTTATGCATAATTATAGTATGTACTGTGAGGTGGTTGGTGATCCACCTGTACCCCTTCATGAGGGACAATTTGACCTATCAAATAATCAAACTCTCACTCAGCCAAATTAAGAAGGTAAGAACTCTCTCTCTCTCGTTTTCATCTTTCTGTGTTACTTACTCCCTAGGCATTGATTTATTGAGCATCGGTTGTTTGCCTGCGTGTGCATGGATAAAATCATAAAAATCACAACCAGCTGTTACCGTCATGATGAAAGAAATGAGATTTTCAGCGATTTTCATAACGCTTTACCGTCTAAAGCTCTCTCTCTCTCTCTCTCTCTCTCTCTCTCTCTCTCTCTCTCTCTCTCTCTCTCTCTCTCTCTCTCCTCTCCCTCTCTCTCTCTCTCTCTCTCTCTCTGTCCCACCCATGGGTATCTTATAACACAAAGTGCACTGTGTACAGTTTTACTTTGCCTGTCTACGCGCGCTGTGCGGTACTGAAAACGCCAGTTCGGAAGACACGTGCGACATTCTCCAGCGGGTGAACGACACTTGTAAAGCCTCGAGCAGCACGCACACGCCGGTCACTACACTCCTCTCCAGGGCCAACTGTCCATCTATCGCGGAGATGTCCGCTACCACCCCCGCTCCCATCATCGACAGTTCCCGCTGGACTAGGGACAGTGAGTGTTGTTTGTTTGGTCTCTTAACAAATGCAAAAGAATAAGCGCTTAGACATTAACTAGGTGCCAGCAGCAGGCATGGTAACGCCAGTTCCTGGAAAGTGGGTTTCTTTGAAGAAAACAGCCTGAATGTCCCACCGGAGGAGTGTGTGTGGGGGGGGGGGGAGGGGGGGGGGGGTCGCAGTGGGGAGAAGAGGGAGTACTACTTTGGCATTGTAAAACAAGCGAATGAAACAACAAATCGTACGTTTTCTGCTTTGCCTGTGCAAACTCGCTTCTACTTTTCTTTTGCCTTTGCTTTTGCAGACTGTTACTAATGGGCAGCCCAGAGGTTTCGCTATACAGTACCTCCGACTGGCCCTCTTCACAGTTTAAGTTCAAAGACCTTAGGTTCAGGTACAGGCAACGGAAAGCATAGCCTGTACCTGACCCTATGACCTCTGAACTCAGTGAAGAGGGCCAGTGAATCGTCGCCTAATTGTTCCGCCACTTTACTTATCCTGGGAAAGAGGCTGGATGACGCCTTACGGACAAAAAGAAACTCACCCCATACCACACTCCGATCGTCGTTTTCTGGCACCTTCCTCCAAAGACTGCCAGAATTGCTTACGCCACTGAAGGGGCACTCTTTATCTCCGCGCAGCTGTCCAACAACTTGTCAGCGCCCTCCGAAAGGTTTGGGTACTAATAACACTGGATGCAGCATAGCGTCCAAGCACGCATGTCCACCTTAGGTTTAAAAAAAGAAAAAAGAAAAAGAGTTCCGTCTCGATTCAAACCAGGATGGCTGTATTTGTGCTGGCGTAAGCAACGTAGGCGGTTGTGAAAGAAATGCCTGACATAATTAGACTTGTCTGTGACGAAGGTACTGCCATTTGAACACCATCGAAAAACGTCCCGTTAGCTGACAGCTTTTCCACACCTGTGGCATAGGCCTAACTAATTATGGCAGTGGCTGTTGTTCTTGTGAACGTATGCCGGCCTTTAGCTTTC
>OY757544.1:12162054-12177065 GCA_963584105.1 Alviniconcha strummeri
ATTATATAGCTATAGGCATGTACTTATATGGTTGAAGTTTGCTTTACGTCCACAGAAACCGTAGGTTTATTAGGGACGGGAGCCCAGGACGTCCACGTCGACTTTCACACAGCTCCCGAGCTCTCCACGTAGATGTGTTAATCGACTTTCACACAGCTCCCTAGCTCTCCACGTAGATGTGTTAAAGGACCGGAAAATATACTGTGCGTAGGCGCGTCCGTGCATTTTCAACCCGGACATTTTACAGGCTGGGGCAGTGAAGAGGTTAATTCTGACCTCTACAAACAATACGACAACAAGTGATTTCAAATTCTGCCTTTCCACCCTTCTCATACACTCGCTCCCACCTTGTTACTATCCTTCTGTTCTTGTGTGTGTGTGTGTGTGTGTGTGTGTGTGTGTGTGTGTGTGTGTGTGTGTGTGTGTGTGTGTGTGTGTGTGTGTGTGTGTGTGTGAGCGAGCTAGCGACCGAGAGAGAGAGAGAGAGTACGGGTTTTTGAAATATTCGATATGATGTGCGGTCACATGACGTTTTATTATAAGAGATACGCCTGGTTTTAAATGTAAACATACACTCAATGAAATTTCCGGTTACGGTCAAATTCGTCAACACACACGCACACACGCACACACACACACGCACGCACGCACGCACGCACGCACGCACGCACGCACGCACGCACGCACGCACGCACGCACGCACGCACGCACGCACACACGCACGCACGCACACACACACACACACACACACACACACACACACACAACACACAACACACACACACACACACACACACACACACAAGAATAAATAATTAAATTACGGCATGGACGACAAGTAGAATAACTATGCCAAGCGCCTGTGGTTCTGGCGGCGCAGTTCTGCTGGAAGGAGTGCACTGTGGGAAACAGTCTGCATCCCTCAACTGTTCCCGTCCTCCTCTTACAAACACTGCCAACAGACCTTGGCCGTTTCCGGCTCAGGTAGCAACACTCAGGTGTTTCAAATTGTCCCTACTGGATCGCTGAAAGCTGCTAAACTTCTACTTTGCATGTGTGCGCATCGATCGCGAAAGCATGTCAGTGCGCATGGATCGGTGTATAACGAGTGCAAACTTTTTCTTCTTCTTTTCTTCTTCTTTTTTTAACCTGTGGGTCGCTATATAAATGTCAGTGCTACACTTTATTTTACCCGTGTGTGCATGGGTCGCTATACAAATGTGCTCACCTTTATTTTACCGGTGTGTGCACGCTTATGTAAAGTGTGATAACTTCTATTTTACCTGTGTGTGCATGGGTCGCTCTATTAAGTGCTCACCCATATTTTACCTGAGTGTTCGTGGGTCGCTATATCAAGTGTGCTAACCTCTATTTTACCTGTGTGTGCCTTGATCGCTATGTCAAGTGTGCTCAACTCTATATTTTACCCGTGTGTGCATGGGTCACTATATATACAATGTGCTAGCCTCTATTCTACCTGTGCGCGCGTGGGTCTCTACATAAAGTGTGCTCACCTCTATTTACCAGTGTGTGCGTGGGTCGCTATATAAAGTGTGCGAACCTCTATTTTTACCCGTGTCGATATACATAAAGTGTGCTCACCTCTGTCTTACCTCTGTGTGCATGGGTCGATATGTAAACTATTTTACCTAGTGTTTATGGGTCGCTGTTATAAAGTCTACTCACCCATAATTTTATCTTTTAAAATCGACGACAGGTAGGGATACAGTCTGGGCTGCAACGGACACCCCCCGCCCCACCCCCCGACCCCTCTTCACCCCCCTCTGTTTCCCGAGGGGGAGAAATCCAACCTTATCGTGTTATCAGTCTTTGTTTTCGGCACGCTCACTCTCCCCCTGGTATTTTTCTCTGTCGTCGATAACTGTAACCCGGGATGAAAAAGGATCGTAAATTTCACTCGCCAGTTGTTTCCACAGCGCGTGCAACACACGCGCACGTACGAACCCGACCCACACGTTAGAGCGTATGATATCTGCGATTATAGGTGAGATTAAAATTAAACTTGTAGCCAGTGGCAGGGAAACTGCAATAGGTCTACAGGTCAAACTGACCTAACCTGTTGCCAATGGCAACTATCGGTCAAACCACACGAGTTTGCGACAAGCAGAAGAAAAAGTGCATTAAATAATTGCAGATTAAATCACAAACGCTTTCGACGAACCGCTGAAGCTGTGCATCACATAATTACCTAGGACAAATCACACGAGTTTGCGACAAGCAGAAGAAAGAGTGCATTAAATAATTGCAGATTAACTCACAAACGCTTTCGACGAGCGGTTGAAGCTGTGTATCACATAATTACAGGTCCACACAGATCCAATCAGAGGAGTTTCTGACGACCGATGAACGCTTTGTATTAAAGTAATTACAGGTGAAATCGGCCCACATGGTGGTGGCGCTGGAGCGGTGAAGGCTGTGTATTAAATAATTACACGTCAAATCAGACGAATTTCCGACATCCGGTGAAGGCTGTATATTGTATTACTGGTCAATTTAGACGAGTTTCTGACGACCGGTGAAGGCTGTGTATTGAACAGTAACTGGTCAAATTAGACGAGTTTCCGACGACCGGTGAAGGCTGTATTGAACAATAACTGGTCAAATTAGACGAGTTTCCGACGACCGATGAAAGCTGTATATTGAACATTACAATTACTGGTCAAATCAGGTGAGTTTCCGACAACCGGTGAAGGCTGTGTATTAAATAATTACTGGCCAAATCAGACGAGTTTCCGACAACCGGTGAAGGCTGTGTATTGAACAATTACTGGTCAAATGAGACGAGTTTCCGACGTCCGGTAAAAGCTGTATATTGAACAATTACTGGTCAAATCAGACGAGTTTCCGACAACCGATGAATGCTGTGTATTAAATAATTACAGGTCAAATCAGACGACATTAAGACAAGCGGTGAAGGCTGTGTATTAAATAATTACAGCTCAAATCAGACAAGTTTAGGACAGGCGGTAAAAGTTGTGTATTAAAATTATTACAGGTCAAATCAGACGAGTTTCCGACGAACGGTGAAGGCTGTATATTGAACAGTTACTGGTCAAATCAGACGAGTTTCCGACGACCGATGAAGGCTGTGTATTAAAATTTAAATAATTATAGCTCCAATCAGACAAGATTAGGAGAAGCGGTAAAAGCTACGTATCAAATGATTACATGACAAATCGGACGAGTTTCCGACGTCCGGTGAACACTGTGTAGTAAATTACAGGTCAAATCGACCCACGAAGCGGCGAATTCTACGAATGATTACAGGCCAAATCAGACGAGTTTGGAACAAGCGGTAAAAGCTGTGTATTAAAAATATATGTGGTTGACTGGACTCAAAGCACCAACCAACTAACTAACCGTGTATATAATAATTACAGATCAAATCAGACGTGTTTGGGACAAGCGGTAAAAGCTGTGTATTAAATCTATGAGGCTGACTGGACTCAAAGCACCAACCAACTAACTGTGTTTTTAATGATTAAAGTTCAGTTCAGACGAGACTGCCACAAGCGGTGAAAGCTGTGTGTTAAATAATTGCAGATCCTGTCACGAGACTTTTTGCAGCGAGCGGTAGAAATTAGAAACAGTGTATCACATAATTACAGGCCAAACCGGTCAGAAAGAAAGAAAAAAAAGACTCAGGAGACAAAAATATACACGCAGTAAGCTTATACCAAGAGGCTTATACGAAGACCAGCCAACGTATCCAGCTGACCAACCACAGAACTGACCATCCAAACAGCTGACCAACTAGAGAACTGACCATCCAAACAGCTGACAAACCAGAGAACGGACCATCCAAACAGCTGACCAACCAGAGAACTGACCATCCAAACAGCTGACCAACTAGGGAACTGACCATCCAAACTAGTGACCAACCAGACCGACCAAACAACTGCCACGGAACTGGCTAACCTAACTGTCCAACAAGACAACTGACCAACCAGCAACTTGACTAACTGGACGACTGACCAGTCAGATGACTTAACAACCGGACGGCTAACAAACTAGACACCTGACCAACCAGGCATGTGACCAAGACCAGACAACTGACCAACCATAGGACTGACCATCAAGACAAGTGACCAACAAGAAAACTGACAAACAAACGACTGACCAGCTGACAACTGACAAACAGAATTTTGTCGCGACAAAAAATCTAGACAAGTGACCAAAGCAGGAAAAAACTAAAACAAAAACGGACCAACAGACGTCTGGCTCACTAAACAACTGTCCTGTCAGACACCTGACCAAACAGATGACAGACCGACCAAGCAACTGACCAATCAGTCCGGTAACCACCCACACACCAACCTCTTTGTAGCACAACAGTGTGCATCCTCATCTCCAAGTCAAACAAAGAAAACAAAACAGACAAATGAAGCAACAACAAAACAAAACAAAAAACGACAAAGAAATGAAACAAAGAATCAAGGAAACAGACAAACGAACAAGATCCAAACAAAACGAACAACTGAAATAACCCAGATAAACGAAGAAGTAAACCAAAACAGTCATGCAAACAAAACAAAAGAGATAAATAAACCAGCAAACAAAGAATCGAGCATACAAAACAAACTAATACTAAAGAAAAACAACAAGAAAAATAAGGATATTACTGCATGATGTCTAACGGTTTCCAACCTCTACAAGCACCACAGAAGAAAGAAAGAAAGAAAGAAAGAAGAAGAAGGAGGAGGAGGAAAGAAAGGAAGGAAGGATGGAAGGAAGGAAGGAAAGAAAGACAGAAAGAAAGAAAAAGAGGAGGAGGAGGAGGAGAAGAAAGAAAGAAAGAAGAAGAAGAAGAAGAAGAAGAAGAAGAACAAGAAGAAGAACAAGAAAGAAAGAAAGAAAGAAAGAAAGAAAGAAAGAAAGAAAGATGTAAACAAACAAACAAACAAAGAAGAAGAAGAAGAAGAAGCTGTAATGGGATACAGAGACATGAAAGTGCGATCCTGCAGAAGAGAAGATGCAAATAACGAGCATTGTTCAGTGAGCCGCCTGCATGAGGTGCCGCAGTGGATTTACACTCTCACATCATTACTTCGCTAAGTCTTCTTTAGTCTTTTCTTACAAGTCCTCAGGCAAGACCAGCACATGGCATAGCCCTGGTGTCACGCGCGCGCGTGTGTGTGTGTATGTATGTATGTATGTATGTGTGTGTGTGTGCGTGCGTGCGTGCGTGCGTGCGTGCGTGCGTGCGTGCGTGCGTGCGTGCGTGCGTGTTGTGTTGTGTTGCGTTGTGAGGTGTGATGTGGTGTGGTGTGGTGTGGTGTGTGTGTGTGTGTGTGTGTGTGTAGTATGTGTGTATGCGCGCGCGTGTGTCTCAGTGTGTGTGTGTGTGTGTGTGTGTGTGTGTGTGTGTGTGTGTGTGTGTGTGTGTGTGTGTGTGTGCGCGCGCGCGCAATAATTATAGGTCATGCTGTTGGCCTTCTGTGGTTTGAATTACTTGTAATCATAGTTGTTGTCGGTCGTTTTCCGCTTGTGTTCCAGTTACAACACTTGATTTCTGCATTGAGCTCGACTTTTATATATATATATAGGCTCGCGATTTACAATCATTATTCTAATAACTATAGTCAAAGACTATGCAGCAATATAAACACATCAGTAACATACGTGACAGTCTTTTTTTCACATAGCCATTTTACTACAAGAAAAAGGGGTAAAAGGGTAAGACGAATTAATTTCGTGTTTTACGCCCAGTCAAACAGCAGGACGAACAAAAATACGACGACACGGTTACTAAGTCTGGCCAGTTGTCATTATGTTAGAGTGTTGACAGTGATCGAGTCTGTGGCCAATTTTCACTATGAAGATGAATGCGAAATAGACTGAGGAAGAGGTAGAAGAAGAACAACAACAACGACGACAATAACGGCAGCACCAACAGCCACAATAACAACAAAAGCATGAAGGAAGATAGGGAAGATGTCAGACGAGAAGAAAAAGAAGAAGTTAGTTCTTGGGTTTTAACGTCCAGTCAAGCAGGCAGCGTCACCTTAAGAACAACAACATGAGGAAAACTTACACACACACACTCTTTCTCTGTCTCTGTCTCTGTCTCTGTCTCTCTCTCTCTCTCTCTCTCTCTCTCTCTCTCACACACACACACACACACACTCTCTCTCTCTCTCTCTCTCTCTCACACACACACACACACACACACACACACACACACACACACACACACACACACACACACACACACTGAGACAAGCGCGGCAGAGAGACAGACAGACAGACAGACAGACAGACTGGCAGAGACAGAGACAGTCACAGAGACAGTGAGAGACAGAGGGAGACAGAGACAGAGTCTGACAGAGACAGACAGAATCAGAGAGAGAGACACTGACAGGCTCAGACAGACTGACAGACAGACACACAGACACACGGACAGACACAAAGCCCTAAAGATGCAACTCACTGAACCGAAACAAAAGCGAAGCTAGCAACGCTGCATGACGACCTGCGGAACTACCGCACCGACTCACCTTGATGTCATCGGACGGTTCCTGTTTGATGCGAACCCCGAGAGGCTTGCAGTCCGCCTTCTCCCCGTTCTCCACCTTCCCCAGGCCCGTTGGGGTCTTGTCCACCTCCTCATCGTCCGCCCCCGGGGGTGGGGCCTTGTCCAGCCTCTCCGCCTCCCCTCTCACCGGACTCGGCCCCTCCTCCTCCGACTTGTCCGCCATGCCTCAGCGACCACAGCGATACCTCCGCGCTACCGCAGCGGCGGGAAGTTTCAGTGTTGTCAGTTGCTGGCGCGTGTAGCACGTGAGTTCGCTCAGCCGTGAAAAAGATAGGCCGTAAGAGATCAATAACGAGCTGTGCTTGATCACACAGCGGTCACATTGCACAGTTGGCCGCGTGGTCTTTTTTTCTTTCTTTCTTCTTTTTTTCCTCCGATTTGTGCGGCTCAGACAGTCACAAAAAGGTTGTAGACTTTTCAACTGCGTCCGATATCCAAGTGACTGTGTGTGATCAGTGACTGATCAGTACTGACACAGTCACAAAACTCAGTGTCCTTTTTGGCCGTTTCAGTCATCGACGGCTAGTTCAGTCCGTGCACAGTCACAAAACTCAGTGTCCGTTTTGACCGTTTCAGTCGTACAGGACGGCTAGTTCAGTGCACAGTCAGTCACAAAACTCAGTGTCCGTTTCGGCCTTTTTCAGTCACCGACGGTTAGGGTCGTTTACGACGTAAACATCAGCAGTTGCCGGACGACTGACACTCGTTGTATGGTTTACACTTCGGCTGATACGAGCTAAGACGTCGATAGGATAAAAAGAAACGGTCGCACTGGACCATGCGCCGCGACGTATTTGTTTACAGTCGACGATGTCCATGACCGCGGCTGAAAGCCACTTTTTTTTTCTTTTCTTTTTAAACTTCAGTTTTTGTTTTGTTTTTTTATCACTCGGTTCGTAAATCCTTGATTTGTAAATCCTCCTACATACTGACAGTCCGTTTTTTTTTTGTTTTTTTTTACCACTGCTGCTATACGGTCTAGCTCCTACACATTGACAGTCACTCCGGTTGTTGCTGTTTTTTGACAACTGTTGCTATACAGTCTAGATCCTACACATTGACAGTCACTCAGTTTTTGTTGGTGTTTTTTCACCACTGTTGCTAAACCGCGGTTTAGATCCTACACGTTGACAACCACACTCTGTGAGACCGTTGAACTGCACCGGTGAGAACACGCCGGACCGTTACCGAGACACCGCTCTTACAGACACGAGTTTAGCCTCAATCACGGCCAGTTTTAGTAGGTCCGTCTCAGTCGAGGGCACAGTAACGGCTGCTTTTGCCGCTCAACACCAGTGCACTGACTGACTGAGACCGCGACGAACGGCCAGTTTTCCAAACAGTCGAGTTGAAGTTCGCGGCGATGCCGCTGCAAACACTACCGCAGAATGGACTGAATTATCCGAATCAGCGCGGCACTGAAACCGCCGTTTTGGTTCCGCTTCTCAGTGTCCGTGTACCATCCTCAGTGTGGCGGCAACATTCCTCTGTCTGCAGTCTCACGGAGAAGGCCTCGCTCATCGAAGACGGACACCTGTGGACAGTGGCCAAAGATAGACACACTGTGGACAGCGGCCAAAGACAGACACCTGTGAACAGTGGCCAAAACCGGACACCTGTGAACAATGGCCAAATACACTGTGGCACGTAAGTGGCCAAAAACAGACACCTGTGGACAGCGGCACAAAGACAGACACCTGTGGACAGTGGCACAAAGACGGACACCCGTGAACAGTGGCCAAAGACACTGTGGTCAGTGGCCAAAAACAGACACCTGTGGACAGCGGCACAAAGACAGACACCTGTGAACAGTGGCCAAAGACGCCGGACACCTGTGAACAATGGCCAAATACACTGTGGCACGTAAGGGGCAGAAAACAGACACCTGTGGACAGCGGCACGAAGACAGACACCTGTGGTCAGTGGCCAAAAACAGACACCTGTGGACAGTGGCCAAAGACAGACACCTGTGGACAGAGGCCAAAGACACCTGTGAACAGAGGTTACTCGGTGCCACACGCCGAGCCACACGAACTAAAGATCTCCTTGATTTGTAAATCCTGCCCTCAGTCTGCGGCTGCGCGTCCGGTCGTAACTGACCGTTAGCGTTGGTAGGCAGGCTGGCGGCTCAACTACCATCACACACTGGCGAAGGATGAACAAGCACGGCACGGCACAGCACAGCACAGCAGGCGAAACACTGACTCGCATAACACAACACAGTGTCTAGTACAGTAATCACTTACAACTACTCTTCTTTTCTTTCCCTCTTCTCTTTCTGTCGCTCTCTCTCTTCCCCCTTGCTGAACTTACGGGCTGGACAAGCCCACACCGTGCGACACCGCGAACCATCCGCTGCCGGAGCCGAATACGACGATGGAGGAGGAAGAGGAGGAGGAGGAGGTGGTGGTGGTGGTGGTAGTAGCGGTGAAAGAGGAAGAACACTGTATCGCCATGACGAACACGCAGGTAAGTCAGCGAGCTATTGCTGCCGCCGACGCCGCCGCGAGGCCGAAGCAGAAACAGTAAACGGAAGGGACCAGGAGAGCGAGCAGAGCGCTTGAGTGCCGGCACGAACTCACCGCAGACTGCGGAGACGCTAATGACAGCAGAACCCGCCTCGGCCAGCCCACGAAAGAGAGAGCTCGAGAGAGGGAGAAGTCGAGACGAGAGAGACTCACTCCGTCAGACAACGACTCGCCTCGGAGCAAGCAAGAAGTGCGTGCACACAACACCACACTGCTGGTGGAAACAGAAGCCCGGACGCGCCGATCGGAAATGCGAAGAGCACGCGTCGACTGCTACGAAGAACTGGGCTGACGCTGCCAGCGGCACGGAGACTTTTTCGTTCAGTGCTGTTATTTTTTTCGCCCTCGGAGTGGTGGGGGGGATGAGGGCAAGGGAGCTCACTGCTCGTCACGAGGAGTACTACAGACACCGCGCATAACTAGCGGAGTACCTCCCCTTTACCCAACACGCCCGTGTGAGTGTTCGTTGGCTAGCCCTCCCCACACACACGCGGTTGTCAGCGCTTGGGGGCGGGGTAGAGAGAAGGCTGGGCTTGTATGTATGTATATGAAAGGTGGAGGGGTGTTAAGCAACGCGACAACTGGCTGTTCATTCGATCTTCGTTCGACTCAGTCCGTCGCGGCACTGCTGTTGGTGACGCGGGGCTGGCTACACTAGAACCCTGCTATTGACTCCATTCAGACTCAAGTTCTCAGTGACAAACACACCTGTCTGCGCGTGTCTGTCTCTACTCTGTCTCATTCTCTGGCTCACTCCTTTCTACCCCCCCCCCATTTCTCTCTCTCTCTCTCTCTCTCTCTCTCTCTCTGTGCGACAATGTGTGTGTGTGTGTGTGTGTGTGTGTGTGTGTGTGTCAGTGTGTGTGTGTGTGTGTGTGTGTGTGTGTGTGTGTGTTTGTGTGCGAGCGTGCGTGCGTGCGTGCGTGTCGTGTGTGCGTTTGTGTGTGATTGTGTGCATGCGCGAGTGTGTGTGTGCGTGCGTGCGTGCGTAGGTGCGTGCATGCGCGTGTGCGTGCGTGCGTAGTGTTGACTATGCGTGTGCGTGCGTGCGTATGTACGTGTGTGTCTGTGCGAGGGGCGGGGGTGCTGATGATGATGAGAGGGAGAAGGACACAGAAGACGGGTGAATCTCTACCGAACCACTACTGAAAACTGCAACAGTCAAACTAATTCGCCCTAATATCACATTCAATTATCTAGCTCCCACAGTAATTCATCCTGATATCACATTCAATCAGCTATCCCCCACAATAATATCACCTTTGATTATCCATCTCCTACAGTTATTCGCCCTGATATCACCATCAGTTACCTGTCTCCAACATAATTCGCCCTAATATCATCTTCAGTTATCAATCTCCCACAGTGATTCACCCTAATATCACTTTCAATCGTCTATCTCTAACAGTAATTATTATTATTGATCGCTTTTATATATCGCTATTCTCCGCTCTCGAGCAGACTCACTGCGCTTGCATGTGATTCTACACGAGTGACTAGCTTTTTACAGCGCGTTTTTGAATATCCACCGAAGTGGTGTACTTACAGCGCTGATATTGTCTTCAGCTATCTACCTCCTACAGTGATTCACCCTGCCTGATATCATCTTCAGCTATTAATCTCTAACAGTAATTGACCCTAATATGACCTGCAGCCATCTATCTACTACAGTGATTTACCCTGATATCTTCTTCATTTATCTATCTCTAACAGTAACTGACCTTGATATCAAAATTCAGCTATCTCCTACAGTAATTGACCTTGATATCACCTTCAATTGTCTATCTCTTACAGTACATCGCCCTCATACCACTTTCAATTATCTATCTCCTACAGTACATCGCCCTGATATCACCTTCAGTCATCTATCTCCTACAGTAATTGACCCTGATATCACCTTCAGTTATCTATCTCCTACAGTAAATCGCCCTGATATCATCTTCAATTACTTATCCCCTGCATTGATTATAATATAACACAAAAAGATAATAAAGTAATCTTCAATCTTGAATTCACTCTTATATCACCTTCAGTTATCTATCTCCTACATAGTTCCCTCTTATGTAACCCTCATGGTTGACTGTGCGCTATAAATCATTTATCTGTCTCCTACAATGATTCACCCTGATATCACCTTCAATTATCTATCTCTAACAGTAATTGGCCATGATATCACCTTCAATTGTCTATCTCTAACAATAATTCGCCATGATATCACCTTCAATTGTCTATCTGCTTCAGTGATTCACCCTAATATCACCCTCAATTATTTATCTCCCACAGTGATTCACCCTAATATCACCTTCAATTATTTATCTCCCACAGTGATTCACCCTGATATCGCTTTCAATTATCTATCTCTAACAGTAGTTCGCCCTGATATCACCTTCAGCTGTCTATCTCTAACAGTAATTCACCCTGATATCATCTTCAATTATCCATTTATAACAGTAATTGACTCTAACATCACCTTCAATCATCTATCTCCATCATAGTTCGCCCTTACGTAACCTTCATGGTTGACTGGACACTATAAATCAATTATTATTATTATTGATCGCTTTTATATAGCGCTGTTCTCCGCTCGCGAGCAGACTCACTGCGCTCGCATGTGATTCTACATGAGTGAATAGCTTTTTATAGCGCGTTTTTGAATATCCACCGAAGTGGTGTACTTACAGCGCTGGCATGGCTGGTGCCACAAGAAACTGCTGCCAGAGAGAGTCAATCTCGGCGCGTTCTGTGTACACCATACAACCATGCACCGTGTCACTTCATGCAAAGCCACATACGTAAGGTGTATGCGTGTTTAGCTGTAACCTGCCACCTGCGCTTTTGGCAGAATGGCCGGGGTCTTTTACGTGCTACTGCGGTAACCCGAGGGTGGAACGGATACCGAAATAAGAGTCAGCACAGAAAGCTGACCATAGAGAAGAAAATTCTCCCGCCGTTCCAGCAGGGATTCGAACCCGCGACCTTTCGAGTCCGGCTCTCTAACCACTGAGCTATCCCCGCTCTGTCTTCTAGAGTGAATCACCCTTCTCATCTCCTACATAGTTCGCCCTTACGTAACCCTCAGGGTTGACTGCCCGCTATAAATCAGTTATCTGTCTCCTACAGGGATTTTCTCTGATATCACCTTCAAATATCTGTCTCTAACAGTAAATGACCCTAATAATTATCACCTTCAATTATCTATATCCTACAGTACATCACCCTGATATCACCATCTATTATTTATTGCTGAAATAATTCACTCTGACATCACCTTCAATTATCAATCTTCTATCTCCTTACGTAACCCTCATGGTTGACTGGGCGTTGTAAATTATCTATCTTCTACAGTGATTTTCCCTGATATAATCTACGGCAGCCACTCAGCAGTACGTTGACAAAGTATTACTTGGCCTACAGTTGGAAGAGACAGACTCACTTTATCCCACCTTCTAAAGTTAATTGTATTACAATGTTTCATCAAAGTTTTAAATCGAAATTTGAGCAGACGCCCTGAAGGACGGAATAATCAGAAGAAAAAAAGAAAAAGAAATTGAAGCATAAAACTAAGGCAGAAGAAGAAGAGAAGAAACAAGAAAAAAAAAAAAAAAAAAAAAAAAAAAAAAAGAAGAAGAAAAAATCGGTAAAATAAGTAGTATTAACAAGAAGTTAAAGGGAAACCCAGGTGTGTCGGATTGTCCTAGCGGTTAGGCGTTAGGCTGGTAAGCAGAAGCACTTTGGTTCGACTGATTTCGCTTCGGCTCTCGTTTCTCTTCAAAGGAGCAAGGACTGGCTAACAGCCAATTGACCTAACGCTACTATCCTTGAGTATTAAAGTTTTCGAGTTCGAGTTCAAAAGATGTGATCTGTGGACACTTCCTTGTGTGAGCCGGTTTCGTATAGCGGTAAGGCTGGAAAGCAGAGGGACCTCGGTTCGAATCCGCTTCGGCTCTCTTTTTTCTTCCGAAGTTGTTGTCTGCGGACACTATCTTGTGACTTTGTCCCTCACAATTAATGAAACATTAAAATGGCTCTCATCGCTGCCCACCTTAATGCAGGGGTCATCTGGTGGTGACAATGTAGCATCTGGTGTTGACAATGTACCTCTCCCCCCCACCTCTATACCCCTCCCCCCTTCTCCTCGTCCCTATGGTTTGTGTGGACGTTAAACACCACGTTTACTTACTTGCACTTCCTTGTGACTTTTCCTGTCAGTGTAAAAAAGCACACACATTAAAAAGGCTCTTATCAGAGCTCAAAAGCTGTGTGAAAGTCGAGGTGGCCGTCCTGGGCTCCCGGTCCCTAATAGTCCTTACGGTTTCTGTGGGCGTAAGGCAACATAGAACTTGAAGTCACCGTCACCACTGAGTTCAGGAGCTGTGTGAAAGTCGAGATGGTCGCCCTGGGCTCTCCGTCCCTAATAGTCCGTAAAAAAACCCAAAAAACAAACAAACTACAAAACAACAACTATGGTCTCTGTGGACGTAAAGCAACACTGAACTTGAACTCGCTGAATAGTTCAGGAGCTGGTCGAATGTCGAAGTAGCCGGCCCGGGCTGATAGTCCCTAAAAAACAAACAACTATGGTCTCTTTGACGTAAGGCAACACTGAACCTAAACTTGCTAAATCGTTCAGGAGCTGTGTGAAAGTCGAGGCGGCAGTCCTCGGCTCTCCGTCCCTAATAGTCCTTACGGTTTTCGTGGACGTAAAGCAACATAGAACTTGAACTTGAAGTCACCGTCACCACAGAGTTCAGGAGCTGTGTGAAAGTCGAGGTGGCAGTTCTGGGCTGTCCGTTCCTAATAGTCCGTCAAAAACTATGGTCTCTGTGGACGTAAAGCAACACTGAACTTGAACATGGCTCTTACCGCTGGGCGTAATGCAGAATCATTGTGGTGGTGACAGTGTAGCGTGACGTATAGCCCCCCCCCCATCCCACCCACCTTCCCCCTCCTTCTGGGATCTCGGTTCCGCTCATTATCTCATACGGAGACAGCTCCGCGGTAATAGAAGTGTAACGAACAGAAGGGGAACCGCAGCGGAAACGCAGGTTGCACTGAAAACGTATTGTAAAAAAACAAAAACAGCACACACACACACACACACACACACACACACACACACACACACACACACACACACACACACACACACACACACACACACACACACACACACACACACACACACACACACACAAATGCGAATATCTTTCCATCTGCAGAGTTCATTTTGTTGTTCAAACAATACTAGTACAAAAGCAGCACACCTTCACCCCCTTTATTTGTTCTTCTTCTTGTTATTATTATTACTGCTTCCAATTTCAGCTCTTTACCAATGAAGAACGGAAAAAGATTGGCTCGTGACGTGAAATAGCAGAAAAAGATTGGCTCGTGGCGTGAAAGAGCAGAAAAAGACTGGCTCGTGACGTGAAAGAGCAGAAAAAGACTGGCTCGTGACGTGAAATACTTGATACTATTGCCACACATTCAAAGCCTTGCTCGTGACCTCACTGATACAGACTGACGGCTCGCGACTTTTAAACATCGGCTTTTAACAAACAGGACCTGAAACGACTGAAAAACTCTAGGTTGTTGTTGTTGATGATGTTGTTGTTTCTTCTTCTTCTTCTTCTTCTTCTTTCTTCTTCTTCTTCTTCTTCTTCTTCTTCTTCTTCTTCTTCTTCTTCTTCTTCTCGTTTTTTGTTGTTGTTGTTGTTTTGTTGTTGTTTGTTTATTATTGTTTCTTCTTCTTCTTCTTTTGTTTTTTGTTTTGTTTGTTTTTATTTGTTTTGTTGTTGTTGTTGCTGCTGTTGTTTTGTTGTTGTTTGTTTGTTGTTATTGTTTCTTCTTCTTGTTGTTTTGTTTTTGTTGTTGTTGTTTTGTTGTTTGTTTGTTTGTTGTTGCTATTGGTTGTTGTTGTTGTTTTGTAT
>OY757544.1:12179765-12189017 GCA_963584105.1 Alviniconcha strummeri
ACGCCGTCGTGTGGGAAAAGGTACTGGATTTCTCCTCATCAGAAGTTCACAGCACCTTTTGTGTTCAGCCAGACAGCACGTGACACCCACAGGAACCCGACGGAAATACAATCGCTTAGGATGAAAATTGATAGGGAGAAAAAACATCGAAATGAAGGGCTGCCACTTTCTTCAGGTTGACACAAAACCAAGTCCAAGAAAAAAACTTGCAACGGATGGTGAAAAGAAAAAAAGTTTATGAACACACATACACACACACACACACACGCACGCACGCACGCACGCACGCACGCACGCACGCACGCACGCACGCACGCATCCACGCGCACACACACACACACACACACACACACACACACTACACGCACGCGCACGTGAGGAGAGAGGTGGGGGGAGGGAGAAGAAATGAAAAAATATGACAGAAATTAAACTGATGCACTCCCAGTTGATGCTGAAATTTCAGTCACAATCTGGCTTCCGCCAGGTTCTGTTTCTTTTGTATTGATTTTTATCCACCTAAAATTCACACAAAATGATCGTAAGCTTACACTATGGACAGAATAACTTGAGATTTGTCCAATATTTTGAAGTTTAAAAACTGGTCTATTGTTGTAAAACTGGATCAAAACAAGAGTTGTTGTTTCAGCGTGGTTCACCAGGATGTCAAACGTATTATTTTCGTTTTTAATTTTTTTTTAATTTGTTTGTTTGTTTGTTTGTTTGTTTGTTTGTTCTTTCTTTCGTTCTTTTCTGTCTTTCTTTCCTTCTTCCTTCCTTCCTTTCTTTCTCGCATCTTCCCCATTTTTTCTCCTTGCGGTCCACCGGAAGTTAAAATCCATGAATTAAGTATCTTCTTCTTCTTCTTCTTCCTTCTTCTTGTCCTCTTCCTCCTCCTCCTCCTCCTCCTTCTTCTTCTTCTCCTGCTCCTCCTCCTTCTCCTGCTCCTCCTCCTTCTCCTCCTCCTGCTTCTTCTTCTCCTCGTCCTCATTCTTCTTCTTCTTCTTCTCACGGGCGTGAATACGTTGATCACAGACTTCTGCTGCTAATCTGAGAAAGCTGCTGTGTCCATCTAAAGGGGGGTGGGAAAGAAAGGGTGGGAGGGGGGTGGGGGAGCCAACGAAGACGTAGAAGAATCAGATCTCTCTCTCTCTCTCTCTCTCTCTCTCTCTCTCTCTCTCTCTCTCTCTCTCTCTCTCTCTCTCTCTCTCTCTCTCTCTTCATTAGTAGCTTAGCAAGGACTAGTTGTTAGACAGGTTTTTGACTGAACCTAAACTACAATCCTTGTAAAATAAACTTTTCGAGTTCTCTCTCTCTCTCTCTCTCTCTCTCTCTCTCTCTCTCTCTCTCTCTCTCTCTCTCTCTCTCTCTCTCTCCCTCCCTCCCTCTCTTAACTCAAATCCCCCGATGAGTCTTACGTGACTGCAAGGTCTTGTGGAGCTGTACTGAGCAGAAAGCCGACGTCAACTCCTTCCTTCCCTACTGCCGCGCGCAACGTTGGCAAATCAACTCTCATTTTACCACCTCTTCAAACAGCCGGCACAAAAGGCCGCGAGAATAGTGGTTTGTCTGGGAAACTCGACCTCGTCCTATCGCCTCCCATCTCCACACCTCTGTCATGGCGGCGGCCCCGATTTAGTTCCGACGACGACTTCTAACTTTAACCTGGCTTAACCCGACCCACCCTGGCGACAATAGTGGGGAAGCCGTTCCGCCTGGCTGCGCCAGCTCTTCCCGCGCTTGTTCTCTGGCCTGTCAGACACTGCTATTCCACTGGTAGCGTTCTAAACCAAGATCGAAACACGTAACAGGTTCAAAAGAACGCTGTTTAATAGGACAAAACCCAACATGAGAATGCTCGGGGTAATCCCGGCTTTTGTCAAGCTACAAAACGACACTTAAGCAACAGCTAATTTTAGGTCTTTATTTGGGTTTTATAATTAATTCTCAGTTCGAACGATTTGGATTTTATCCCTCAACTATTTGGGTTTTATCCCTAATGATTCGGTTTTATCCTTAACGGTTTGGGTTTTATACTTGAAGATTTGGTTTTTATCCAGAACGATTTAGGTTTTATCCTTCTCGGTTCGAACGATTAGGGTTTTATCCTGAACGATTAGGGTTTTATCCTGAACGATTTGGGTTTTATCCTTCTCGTTTCGAACGATCTGGGTTTTAGGCTTTTTGTGCTAGCGTAAGTGTTGTGGGCTGTTATAACACAAACGCAGCCTGATATAGTACAATCTGAATTGTCTGTGTGGTTACAAACTTATGCCATTTGAGCACCAACAAAAAACGGTCCGTTACTGAACTAAAGCGAATATTTCTTGGACGCTGTAGTGACTTTTCCGTCCAAATAGTTGTTTACGAACGCTTACGATGGATTTTCGTTCCGGGATGACCATGTACGGTTTGACGGGGTGTTAATTAACTAATACTAATGCCTACGACAGACTTCTTAGTCGGGGGGATGTATAATTTGTGGAGGTTTGTCCTGGGTGTGTAGAAATCTAAGGTATATCAGCTATATTGTAGTCGGGGGGATGTTCACCTTTGGGAGGTTTGTCCTGGGTGTATAGAAAGCTAAGGTATATCAGGTATATTGTAATCGGGGGGGGGGGGGGGGGGGTACAATTTGTAAGGTATATCAGGTCTAATGTAGTCGGAGCGATGTACAATATTCGGAGGTTTGTCCTGGGTGTATATAGATATCTAAGGTATATCATAGGACGGCAGCAAGAAGTGATAACAGGATCAGCCTGTGTGAAGCAAAACGGAACAGACGGCCAAGGGTCCTTTTTTGTTTTAATGTTGCTTCATGTCCACAGAAACCGTCAGGTTTATTAGGAACGGGGAGCCCAGGACGGCCACCTCGACTTTCACACAGCTCCTGAGCTCTGTGGTGACAGTGGAGTTTAAGTTCAGTGTTGCTTTAGTCCACAAAAACCATCAGGCTTTTCAGAGACGGAGAGCCCAGGACGGTGGTGATAGTGGAGTTTAAGTTCAGTGTTACTTTAGTCCACAAAAACCGTCAGGCTTTTCAGAGACGGAGAGTCCAGGATGGCCACCTCGACTTTCACACAGCTCCAGAGCTCTGTCTCTCCGCTGTGTTCAAGTTCAGTGTTGCTTGCCGTCCACAGAGACCATAAGGCTTATTAGGGACGGAGAGTCCAGGACGGTCACCTCGACTTTCACACAGCACCAGAGCTCTGGGTGAGGGTCTAAGTTGACCAAGTTGGTGACTGACAAAACCTCTAGCAGGGTCAGCTTCTGAAACTAGGAGAAGATAAGGGGATGGTGAGTGGGAGGATGGGAAGGGGTGGTGGGGTGGGGAGGGTCGAGGGATAGGTGAGGGGTGGGGTGGGGGGGTCGCAAGCTTGATCAAGCTGACGATTCAAATCTCGTCTGGTCCGCCAGCACACCACCACCAACAAGGACAGCACTGACTTGAGAGCTAGGACTGTTGGCAGCCAGAGCTGGAGCTCGTCCACCTTTTGCCGCATGACTTCATTAAGGTGTTGCGTTTCTCTCGCGGGTTTACTTAATTAAGGTGTTGCCTTTCTGTCTTACATTTGATTAAGGTGCGACGTCACCTGAGCAGGTCAGCTAATTGAGGCGTTGGATGACAGGCGATGGTAGCAGCAACAAGGAAGGGAGGGTGGAGGGCGAAGAGGGGTGGGGGTGGGAGGGGTGGCTGGGGAGGATCGAAAGACAATCTCTTGTCACTTGAGTCGGTGTACAGTCTGTACAGTCGTCGCTACTGCTTGGGGCGTCGTGGGGATGGTTGTCGACGTGAGTGGTCCAACAAACAGCCCATCCTGGTCTTGGGACTAAGGTTTTCTAAGGCCAATTTATAAGACTGAGACTAAGGTTTCTAAGGCCAATTCATAAGACTGGGACTGCGGTTTTCTAAGGCCAGTTCATAAGACTGGGACTAAGGTTTTCCAATGCCAGTCTTCTTCAGTCAGTATTCACCGGGGAGCGGATTGGGGTCGGGCGTGGGGGGCGGGGGAAGGGGAGGGCGGGGGTGAGGGAGGTGGGGGGTGGAGGGAGGAACACTATAATACTACAGACGGATGAATTAAGGTTCCGGTTACGTGCGTGTGTATTTGTTCACTTATGACGTACATCTCTGACACTGCATAACCTAAAACGTGTAACCCCACCCCACCCCACCGTCCCTTAATTCTTCTTCTATGCTATTAGGCAAGGCATGTAGAACGTAAAAGTGAGAAACGTGCAATCATTTAAGAAGGAATCGGTTTATAAATGTAGACATTAGTTTTGGTCGGCGGAACATTTTTGTGGTTACATACTGAGATCAAGGGCATTTATCAGGTGGAGTCCTCCTCGTCCAAGGTCCATAGGTCTTATGTTTGTGAGGTGTTATCTGGTCCTGGTGAGTGGGACAGTCTTGTATGGGTTAGTACACCACCATAGGTCTTATGTCTGTGAGGTGTTGGTCTGGTCCTGGTGAGTGGGACAGTCGTGTATGGGTTAGTACACCGCCATAGGGCTTTTGTCTGTGAGGTGTTGTCTGGTCCTGGTGAGTGGGACAGTCTTGTATGGGTTAGTACACCACCATAGGACTTTTGTCTGTGAGGAGTTGTATTGTCGTGGTGTGAGCTAGTACACCACATAGGGCTTATGTCTCTGGAATGAGTGAACAACAGCTGGTAAGGTTGACAAAATAGGACAGATCCAGAGAAATGTACTCACCTTTTAATATTGGTGTTTCCTTGTGTTTCATCGTATTAAAAGGTGAGTACATTTCCCTGGATCTGTTCTATTATGTCTGTGGGCCGAGAAGGTCTGGTCCTACCTCATTTAAAAATACTGATGCACGTGTACTGACTGGTGGATGTCCTCAGCAGCATTTTCAGGGGCGGCAGTTTCTCTTGTGAAGAGACAATGCTGTGAAACAAGTTGGCGGGATGTGAAAACTGAAAACTGAAACTCCAAGATTTATCTGACGTAAAGTGTGAAATTTCTGCAAGCGTGTCATTTTGATTTTGCTGGGGTTATTCTTTCACTTTCCGGCATCATCTTCATCTTCTTTCTCCTTATCTGGTGCAGTGGACACTGAAGCAGGTTTCGTGTGGAAGTTTTTTATTTAATTTATTTTTTTATGATTCGTGTATACATTTTCACTCATTCATTCATGCTTCATATATATATACAAAAATGATGCATTGTAAATTCTTTTTATTATTATTATTCAGTAGCTTAGAAAGGACTTAGGCAGGTTTTGAATGAACTTAAACTACAATCATTGACATAGTAAAATAAAGTTTTCGAGTTCTTCCCCTCCACCTTCTTCTTCTTCTTCTTGGTCCTTCTCCTCCTCTTCCTCCTCCTCCTCCTCCTCTTGCTCCTCCTTCTTCTTCTTCTTCTTCTCGAGTCCTTCTCCTCCTCCTCCTCTTCCCCATCCTGAATTTTTGTTCTTTCTCTTTTTGTGGCGTCAGACGTGGAAATAACACCAACTTGAGGATCAGTTTAACTTGAGCACACGCATACGCCGCTCACATAACATGAATAATCTCGGTAAACTAACCTTTCCCGTCGCTCTCCTGGCAAGTTGTGGCACGGCTTGATTGGCTGTCACATATTCCACAGGAAAAGGATCAGGTTGCACGGTATCGTCTTGAAAGACAGATCATCTTTCTCCGGTTCGGGCCTGTTGTGGTGTAAACGGATCCTGAAGACTGTGGACGGCGACGACAGCGGTTATTAAAGCCCGCTGAAATTTCCCGCCCCGTGGAACCAGCTGGAAGAAAACCCCGCTAATAACTGTACAGACTAGACGGAGCTCCAAGAGCCGGTAGGATAATTGTACAGCGTAGTTCTGGCCCGGAATGCAACCTCAGCGCGTCAGGGCTCCACTTACATCTGAGGCGGAAACTGAATCTGGTGAGAGAGGTCCGCCAGAAGGAGCAGGCTGCGGTGCCTAGCTGCTTGCTTGCTGCCTCCTCGTTGCCAGTTGAAAGGACGAGAGAGGGCCCTCGTCACTTCGACGAACATTGGAACCGTTTCCGCAAAGGCAACGTTGGGGGAAACGTCTGAGAGACGGGGTGGAGCGCATACGGGCTTTTTCGAGCGCGTAGATACCATCTTGAACTAACTGAAGTGAACTGAGCTTCCAGTTTCCGGTTTGTCAGTTGACAAGAGTTTCATCAGTCACAGACATGTATAGTTTTGTATAATCATACTTATATTCGTCGCTGTTCCTCTGTGTGTGTGTGTGTGTGTGTGTGTGTGTGTGTGTGTGTGTGTGTGTGTGTGTGTGTGTTAAAGTGTTGAGGTGTGTGTGTGTGTGTGTGTGTGTCTGTGTCTGTGTCTGTGTTGGGGTTACGTGTGTGCGTGCGTGCGTGCGCGCGTGTGTGCATGTGTGTATGTGTGTGTGTCTGTTTGTGTGTCTGTGCGCGCCCGCGCGTGTGTGTGTGTGTATGTGTGGGTTGTCGATTTATACAGTACGCAAAAAAGTACCCCCCTCCCTCCCCCACCCCACCCCCCACCCCCTCCCAACAAAAGAAGAAGAAGAAGAAGAAGAAGAACGAATCCCAACGCTTGAAAAAGAAAAAGAAAAAAAAGATGTATAAACAAACAAAAATCACCTTCGGGAAATAAAAGGGGGAAAAAAGCCACAAAAACATGACACGCGCTCCTCAACCAGACAAAACCGACAAGACAGTGTCAGCTAGTGTCCCACAATCTTTGAACAGCATAGCGAACCGAAGCGAAGTTGAACCTGAATCCCTATCAGTAGTGTATATATATATATAAGCACCAGCCAGCTAGGCCAAAGCGCCACAGATGGCTCTGTCAGTATCAATCCCCACGTGAGGGCTCCCGCTCGTGCGACCCGACTCCTGTCCTGTGAACTTTGTCACGCGAGGATCGCAGCGTCGAATTTCTGGTCCTGGTGGAGATGTTGTTACACCTGTCATACCTGGCATTGTAGCTCCATGCCAGGTTGTCGTGTCTCGCAGACATGCATCACCGCTGCTGCCGTCAGGGCTGCACGGCGACGTACGTCACGTCCAATGAACACTCAAGTCTCAAGCCAAGGTGACTGGCTGTATAATATTATACAGGGAGGCGAGCACGTACACCTATTCACAGCCCTGTCCCTTTCCCGTGAGGTATCACAAGCAGAGGTCGGCAAAAGGGCCTGTGAGTCGGTCTGGCCTAGCGGCAAGGCGTTAGGCTGCATGGTAAAGAGAAGGGCCTGGGCTCGGACAATCTTAAGATGTTATCTGGTCCTGATGGGTGGGCGGTCTTAAGATGTTATCTGGTCCTGATGGGTGGGCGGTCTTAAGGGGTTGTCTGATCCTGGTGGGTGGAACAGTTTTAAGGTGTTGTCTGGTCCCGGTGGGCTCGGACAGTCTTAAGATGTTATCTGGTCCTGGTGGGTGGGACAGTCTTAAGGTGTTGTCTGGTCCTGGTGGGTGGGACAGCCCTAAGATGTTTCTGGTCCTGGTGGGTGGGACAGTCTTGTACAAGATGTCCCGCCATGATGGCCAGGGCTTTTGTGAGTGGGTCATGTTGCTGTCCTGGTGGGTGGCTGGGACAGTCTTGTAGGAGACGGCCCGCCGTGATGGCTATAATAGGGCTTGAATCAGTGGGTCGTGTTGAGAGCCGGTTTGGCCTAGCGGTAAGGCGGTAGGCTGGTAAGCGTAAGGACCTGGGTTCGATACTGCTTCGGGTCTCCTTTCTCTTCAAAAGCTGTTGTCTGTGGACACGGTCTTGCGATTTTGTCCCTCACAATTAATGAAACATTAAAATGGCTGTCATCGCTGCCCATCGTAATGCATGTCATTCTGGTGGTGACAGTGTAACGATAGGTACATAATCTCCCTCTTCATCCACCTTCATACCCCCTTCCCCCCATTCTCCCCGTCCCTGATAAGCCTTATGGTTTCTGTGGACGTTAAGCATCATGTTTACTTGGGTCGTGTTTCTGACCTGACTGCAAGGACACAGTCTTTCGGCAGAGACCCCTTCACCAGTTTAACGCTTGTTCTCAAGGGGCACGCGTTACGGTGAAAATGTGTACAAGATTTGTGATGTACTGGTGCAGATCGCCGGTTGCCGCAGTAGGACGTGTAGTCTTGATTTACAGTGATTTACGGTGTACTCGTGTAGATCACGGGCTGTCGTAATAGGACGTGTTCTCTTGATTTACAGTGTACTTGTGCAGATCACCTGGTGTCGCAGTAAGACGTGTTCTCTTGATTTACAGTGTACTCGTGCGGATCACGGGTTGTCGCAATAGGACGTATGCTCTTGGTTTACAGTGATTTACGGCGTACTCGTGCAGATCACGGGCTTGCCCCAATAGGACGTGTTCTCTTGATTTACAGTGATTTACAGTGTACTTGTGCAGATCATCAGGTGTCGCAATATGACGTGTTCTCTTGGTTTACAATGTATTTAACACGGTGCAGAACACTGGCTGTTGCAATAGGACGTGTGCTCTTGATTTACAGTGCACTCGTGCAGAGCACTGGCTGTCGCAATAAGATGTGTTAATCGTGTCCTTTGGGGAGTCCGATGTCTTCCACCTCCCCCATCCCCACCACCACCACCACTTCCGCCGCCCCTCACCCCCCCCCCCCCCACCCCCTTCTGCTCCCTATCCTCTGTAGATGCCCAAACCTTGGAATTCACGAGCAGATTGAATTGCAGACGCCGGAAGCCGAAGTTGATAGATGGAAACCTGTAATTGCGAGGGTTCGCAAGGGTGTCGGGTGGCGCCTCCTCACAGGTGACAGAATACCTCGCGGCCATTTCTAATAATCGGGTGTCATCTTGCACGGCTGCACCTTGCAGGAAGGGCGTGCTCTGGTCTTATTAATTGGCGGTTCTGGAAGCTGAGCGCCGAAATGGAAGTGGCCAGACTGTAACGCCATTCCTGTTAACAGCGGCTAAGTGTCGGTGTAGCGTGTCCGGAAGGGGCGGGCCGCGGGAGCTTGTGTCTTAATGAAACCGTTTACGGTTCCCCGCCATCACATTTAAAAAAAAAAACTAATACCGTTCTTTTGGGAGTTAAACTGGAGTGGTTTTTTTTTTTTTTCTTTTCTCTTTGCCGCTTTCGTCTTAGCCTCCGCCCCCCACCCCTCCCAGCCCCCCTGCCCCCCCCGCCCCCCACCTCTCCCCCCATCAACACGCACGCACGCACGCACACACCCACTCACCCACTCAATCACTCACTCTGTCTGTTTGTGTGTCTGTCTGTCGCTATCTTTCTGTCTC
>OY757544.1:12189217-12209421 GCA_963584105.1 Alviniconcha strummeri
AACACCGAGATCAGTGATACCGACCTCGTGTCAGTTATTTCCAGATGAGTATGACACACACCGAAAATATGCATGGTTACGTAATATTGACAGTCGGTTGCGGAGGATACGAATACTGAGTGAGGATCGTGTAACACGTTTCTTAGGCGTGTTGCATTTCAGTGTTTTCTTCCTCCCGCCTTTCGTGTGTATTTCACCTATTCTTTGGCATGGAGAGGGGCTGCGGGGTGGGGGGGGGGGGGTTAGGAGCCTATGGGGGAGGGCAAGGGGCGGGGCGGCGGGGTTCAGAGAGACAGACGGAGGACAGAGAGAGATAGAGACACATGGGGAGAGAGAGAGACAGACAGGCAGAGACTGAGAGACGGAGAAAGACAGACAGAAACAAAGACTGAGAGACGGACGGAGACACACAGAGAGACAGAGGCAGACAGAGGCACATGGAGAGAGAGAGAGAGAGAGAGAGAGAGAGAGAGAGAGGAGAGAGAGAGAGAGAGAGAGAGAGAAGGACAGAGACAGAAAGATAGTCTATCGATTACCAGGACACAGGGTACGTGTCAAAGAACGAGGTTTACATCTCAGCTTGGACTTAAGACATCCTTATTATGGCATTAGGTACGTTGCTGATGGCAACAGAAATTAGGCGCGTGGCATTCGGCGTTAAATACATGGTATTAGGTGTGTGACACATGGTATTATTATTATTATTGATCGCTTTTATATAGCGCTGTTCTCTGCGCCCTGGTATAACCGTAGGCTAATAATAATAATAATGTACATGGCTGGTGCCACGTGAAACTGCTGCCGTCTCGGCGCACGTTCTGTGTACACCATTCAAACCATGCACCACTTTACAGTGTCACTTCATTCCAAGTCACATACGTATGAGGGTGCATGCGTGTTTAGATGTAACCTGTCACTCGTACTTTTGGCGAAATGACCGGGATCTTTTACGTGCTACTGTGATAACACGAGGGTGGCACGGATATCGAAATTAGAGTCAGTTAGAAAGTTGACCCTGAAGAACAGATTTGTCCGCGACCTTTCGGTCACGAGTCCGGCGTTCTGCCACTGAGCTATCCCCGATCCCCGCACTAGATGCGAAATACATATGGTATTAGGTGTAAAACACATGACATAAGGTGCGCACATGGCATTAGGCATCACACACAGGAATCACATGACATTAGGAATCAGGTACAGGGAAGGTGTTCATGATATATGTATGGCATCAGGCATTAGACGTCAAATGCATGTTAATAATAATTATAAAATATCTGTCAAGCGCAAGCCTCTAACATGAAAGTAGTGCTGGGCCCGCTGAACAGAATTAGGTAGGCGACATGAGAAACATGACAGACGTATAATAATAATGGGTACTTAGAGCGCCAAACCCGCACAGGCATAAGCCTTTTAAATGTACATGTTTTCAAGATCCAATGCATACAACACACACACACACACACACACACACACACACACACACACACACACACACACACACACACACACACACGCACACAAACACATACACACGCACGCACGCACGCACGCACGCACGCGCGCGCACGCACGCACACACACACACACATGCACTCACTCACACACACACCCGCACACACACACACACACACACACACACACACACACCCGCACACACACACACACACGCGCGCGCGCGCGCGCGCACACGCACGCACACACATGCGCCGCGCGCTCGCACACGCACGCACACTCGCACGCACGCGCGCACGCTCACACACCCCTCACATACACACAGAGTCACGCACGCACTCACACACACACAAACACACACACACACACACACACACACACACACACGTACACACACACACACACACACGTACACACACACACACACACACACACACACACACACACACACACACACACACGTACACACACACACACACACGTACACACACACACACACACACACACACACACACACACACACACACACACACACACACACACGCGCGCGCGCGCGTATCCTCAATACGCATGGGGTTCGACTGCAACCCCCCACCGCCACCCCGACCGCTTTATACATTGAATTACAACGTGCTGCACGTGCTTGCATACTGTGATGTCCACCAGTTCGGTTCACCACAAGGTCGACTGAAACAGGAGACAGGGGACTACAGGCTCAGTCCAGATTTCAGTTGTTTAGCGGCAGTCGATCAGCTTGTTGTATCGGGGCAGCGATACGTAGTCATGTCATCTCGGGCAGCGATACGTAGCTTAATCATGTCATCTCGGGGCAGCGATACGTAGCTATGTCACCTCGGGGCAGCGATACGTAGCTTACTGCATCTCGGGGCAGTAATACGTAGCCATATATATGTCATCTTGGGTCAGCGATACGTAGCTTAATCATGTCATCTCGGGGCAGTAATACGTAGCTATGTCACCTCGGGGCAGCGATACGAAGCTTACCGCATGTCGGGGCAGCGATACGTAGCTATTTCATGTCGGGGCAGCAATACGTAGCTGGTGACCTAGCTTGTACGTAGAGGTGGCCTTTTGCGGTTGACGGGACGTCAAAATCCGATTAGCACCTGTGTCCTAATGAATATACACCTGTGTCCTAATGAATACACACCACGTTTTATGATTCGTTCCTTTGTCGCAGGTTGTCTATCGTGTGCTGTGTCTCACGTCGTACGTGTTATGTCCTTATTGCCTTGTGTCTCACGTCGCCTTTCTTATGTCCATGTTGCCTTTTGTAGCAGGGGCGTAAATAACCCAGTTCCTTTCCTTGTGTATCAGGTCGTCTGTCTCGTATCCTTGCTGTCCTCTGCCTTAAGTTGTCTGTCTTGTGTCCTTGTTGCCTTGTGTCTCGCGTCGTCCAGTCTCATGTCCTTCTTGTCTGTCTTGTGTCTCAGATCGTATGTCTTATGTCCTTGCTGCCCTATGTCTTAAATCGTGTGTCTTATGCAGTTGTTTATGGCGTGTCCTCTCCCCCCCCCCTCTCTCTCTCTCTCTCTCTCTCTCTCTCTCTCTCTCTCTCTCTCTCTCTCTCCTCTCTCTCTCTCTCTCGTGTTTTTTTTTTTTTTTTTTTTGTGTGTGTGTGTGTGTGTGTGTGTGTGTGTGTGTGTGTGTGTGTTTATGTTTGTTTGCCTTTTCGTCTGCCCACCTGTTATGTCTTGAGTCTTGTCTGGCTTTTTTTTTTTTTTTTTTTTTGAACGCATGCTTTAATGTATTCCCATGTTATAAACCACTGGTCTCACTGGTCTCTTAGCGCGAGTCTTCTGTAACATGCCTCGATCTTGTGTCAGACAAGAAACAAACTGAATAACTGATCACTGAACAAAAGAAGGTGCCACGCCAGCTGTTTAGGGGATTACGTGCTCACAGGCTACCACAGAGAGAGAGAGAGAGAGAGAGAGAGAGAGAGAGAGAGAGAGAGAGAGAGAGAGAGCATGGGGAGTAAGATTTTGTGATCAGGGAGCAGCAATGCTGCAGATAACATCGCGGATTTAGAGGCACAGTTGAGTGGCTGCTTATAATTGTCACGATAGGCTAGGACTTGCTTCCGTTACACGAGTACATGCGGGATTTTAATAACCGTATAACATGAAAGCTGGGCGGTTTTTAAGACCTCTGCGTCCTCTTTGTGGCTATAGACTAGGCGTGGCAGTACGTCAGCTGGGTTTTATTAAAAAAAAATTAAAGGCGCGGATTTCACATGGAAAATTTCCGAGCAGGAAAGCTAAAAGTAATCGCAGTAAAAAAAATTAATCAAATCGCAGGTATCCTGCCAACCCACTAGCCATTATAATAAAGTATATACTCTCTCTCTCTCTCTCTCTCCTCTCTCTCTCTCTCTCTCTCTCTCTCTCTCTCCTCTCTCTCTCGTATTTTTTTTTTTAAATCTGACTATATACTAGTTTTTAGCATATACATTTTTTTTTTTACGTTGATTGCCTGCTGACAAATGCGTATCGCTCTGATACAACCGTACTGGTTGACTGGTAAAACATCAGCTTACTTACTTACTTACTTACTTACTTCTCTCTCACAACTGAAGGTTTGTACCTGTCAGGTTGAACCACTGAAAGCAAAAGCCAAGAACACCGTGATCAATGACTAAGCAAACGTGTTGATGTAAAAAGGGTATTTGGACTTTGGGACGTCGGTTTTGTGTGCTTATTGGCTGCTGCTTTTTGCGTTTCGCAGAAGGAAAAAGAAAAGTAAAACAAGCCGTTTGTTTTTATATAAGCACAGAGAGAGAGAGAAATCGTATTTCAGACAGACTCGAAGAAAACTACAAAATTAATGTATATACTAATATCTTCTTCTTCTTTTTTCAGTTTACGTTGAAAAGCACTTACTCCATTTCCTCTACCAATAGACGATTTCCGGAAATAACAGGCAAAGATAATTTGACAGTGTTTTCTTACTCCGGGAGAGTGAAGTCGCCTGAATGGAGGCGGCAGCTGAGAAGAGCCGATCTGCGACAGTTTCAGATCTTCAGGCATGGACCTGTTATAATTTATACTAGACTACCAGCTGGGGGAACCTACTATCCGATCTGCATGTTCCCCACGAACAGTGAGCGCTTGATCGGCATTTCTGATGCCTTTTCTGCCTTTGTTTACGGGTATCCGTCATCTTGCCCACGTGCTCACTGTACCCCCAACAAAAGCGTGCCTACTCTGCGCTACACCCGCAGGCATGGACCTGTATATACAGGCCATGCCTGTAGGCACTTACTGAGTTCAGTCCCCTGGATTTCCGAAGATCGTCTATTAAAAAAGAAAGAAAAAAACTATGAGGGGATGAGGGCAACGAAAAATACGACAGGAGCAATGGTCGTATTACATCCATCTTCTTCGTCTTTGTCCTGAGGTGACTCTGTGTAGTTAACAGGACATTAAATTCACTAGGAATTCCGTGGAACGTCTGTCCTTTAGTTTCAGTAACGAAGCAAAATAGCGAAATCGGCACTGACTCGAGAATGCTCCCATTCTGATGAAAATAAAGTTGTTCTTTTTTTTTTCCCCGCCCGCCCCCCAACCCCTCCTCCTCTTCCATCTTACTCCAGTGTACCGGCTGTGCACTTAATTGCTACAATAAATATCACTGTTATTTAAACGAGAAAGTGTGTGTGCGTGAGAGAGGCAAGGTATTATTTAGGCTGTTTTCTCAGGACGTGTCAGTGTAGTGTGCATGTGACAGTGAGGGTGAGGGTGTTTCTGTGTTAAGACTTTTAATTTCTGATCTCTTATATTCACTTTTACTATACAATCTTTTAGGCTAATTTGCTCTCTCTCTCTCTCTCTCTCTCTCTCTCTCTCTCTCTCTCTCTCTCTCTCTCTCTCTCTCTCTCTCTCTCTCTCTCTCTCTCTCTCTGTTTACTGGTGTCCATTTCAACATGGTTTGTATAAATGCACATGTACTCAACATATTGTAGGTCATTGTATCTTAGTTAATAGTAATTTCCCTCATGGGCGAGAGCTGGATGTAAAAATACCTCGAGTCTTTTCCACTACCCTCGTAAAATAAAGTTTATTCGTTCATTCATTCTCTCTCTCTCTCTCTCTCTCTCTCTCTCTCTCTCTCTCTCTCTCTCTCTCTCTCTCTCTCTCTCTCTCTCTCTCTCTCTCTCTCTCTCTCTCTCTGTAGTAGCTTTCACTAATTTCATGATTTTCATCCTGTTTTAGGAATAATTTATTAGGTTACCTTGCGCGCACTCGCGCTCGCGCGTGTGTGTGAGAGAGAGAGGGTATGAGAGAGACTGAGATATCAGGGTGGGTGTATGTATATTTACGTGTGGGTGTATGGGAGGCGGTGATATGGTGTATGGGTGTGGGTGTGAAGCCAGACAGGATGAGAATAGTGATTATACTTGTGCCGAGTATATAGCCTATTAATCAAATTAATGTGTGTTATGCTGCTTATTTTACAGTGCATTTCTATTACCAATATCATTTTAAAATCTCAAACATGAATGACTGCTAGCGTTCTAAAACACGATCCAAACACGTAAAAGATTCAAAAGAACGCTGTTTATTAGGACAAAACACGACATGCAAATTTTTCGGGGTAATACCCTTTATCAAGCTACAAAACAACACCTAAACAACAGTTAAACGGTGAAAGACGGTGAACAACTGAAATGGCGAGCTAGAACAATTATTATCTGTTTTTGTTTAGTCCAGCTCTTCGGAGAATATTGCATTCTTCCAAACACTAATTTTAGTAAGCGTGGGCATCCAGAATAATTCAGTCCAGTCAGATCTCAGTACGCTTCAAGTCAGTGTCAGCACGTTCCACCCTACGTCCGCTTTGGAGGAGTTGTAGAACTTTGGAGTGGACTCTGGTTGTCGCTGTGCGACAGCGAGATAACGAGAGGGGTCTGTTAAGGCATTGAGAATCCAGAATAGAAAAGATGGGTCTTGCGCAGGGAGGGCCGATTCAAATGATGTTATGGAAGAAGAGTGTCGGAGAGAGTTGGGTCGATTATTCCAGAGTAATGGTTCTTAATAGTAACGTTTCCGTCTGCAAGAACCGACATTCGCTGAGGAGCGGTGTTTTTTTAAAGGCACAGTCCGACTCAAACTGCCTTTTTTCATCGACGATGGACAAAAGTTGCTGTTAGTGTGTATGTATACACAGAGGTGGGAGATCCTAGCCAAAGGGATCCTAGCCAAGAGTGGATTCTTTGTGCGCTTTAAAAAGAAATGTTTTTAACCTTTCCAGCCGCAGTCGACGTTCAGCCCTTGTGTTCAAAAACGCCGCAGTAATGTGCTCGAGTTCACTGTTGCTTTACGTCCACATGCAGAGACCGTAAGGACTATTAGGGACCAGGACGGGTCTTTTTCCGGATCGAAAATCCAGTCATCTTCGTCTGTTCAAAGGAGCTTCTGTAGAATCTACAGTATCGAATGTCTGCCTCTGCCCTCTTTCAGCCGTAATCGGAGCCAAGACTTTATGGGGGAAGTTATGCACACTGTTAAAGGGACTCTGCTGACAGAAGGGACTGCAGGAATGGTAGAGAGTGCGTGTGCTGCAGTGCAGCGCTTCACTCCTAAGTGCAGTGAGAAAAACTGTAGATCTATAACTGTTTTGTTTGTTTGTTTTTCGTTGGTCGTTTTGTCCAGTGCGCTGGCTGGACAAAACAGCTGAGTTGCAGGTCTAACAACAGCGTTTTATAAAATAAAATTAAAATGTGCTTTGGAACCGTTGCAAAGGTCTGGCTGACATTTCACTCAGATTAGGAGTTAATCGTGCGACTTCTGTTGTTGTTGCTGTTGTTGTTGTTGTTGTTGTTGTTGTTGTTGTTGTTCTTCTTCTTCTTCTTCTTCTTCTTCTTCTTCTTCTTCTTCTTCTTCTTCTTCTTCTTCTTCTTCTTTGTGTGGGAGAGAGAGATGGGGGTGGGGTGGTTGTTTTTGTTTGTTTTTGGCTCGTTTGTCTGGCTGTTATCTTTAGGACAACTGATCAGTCACGTCACTGTGACATATCAAACCAATGTTGTCCCTGCGTTAGTGCAACTGCAACGTCTCAGACGTATGGTGGTCAAAGATTCACTCAGACTTACTCCTGTGTAAGACTGTCAGTGCTTCTAATGTCAGCTGTCGTCAGTCGTATCGCTGTGGCGTACCGACCCAAAACTGTCCCTGGCCTGTGATATCAAAACTGTCAGTGCTGACAACGCGTCAGTCGCAT
This sequence comes from Alviniconcha strummeri, assembly GCA_963584105.1. NCBI lineage: Eukaryota > Metazoa > Mollusca > Gastropoda > Provannidae > Alviniconcha > Alviniconcha strummeri. The sequence goes on from OY757544.1 coordinate 12,196,910, forward strand.
CATTGTGAAGTACCGACCCAAAACTGTCCCTGGCCAGTGATGTCAAAACTGTCAGTGCCTTTATAGACAACGCGTCAGTCGCATCATTGTGAAGTACCGACCCAAAACTGTCCCTGGCCAATGATAACAGAACTGTCAGTGCCTTTATAGACAACGCGTCAGTCGCATCATTGTGAAGTACCGACCCAAAACTGTCCCTGGCCAGTGATGTCAAAACTGTCAGTGCCTTATAGACAACGCGTCAGTCGCATCATTGTGAAGTACCGACCCAAAACTGTCCCTATGATGTCAAAACTGTGAGTGCCTTTATAGACAACGCGTCAGTCGCATCATTGGGAAGTACCGACCCAAATCTGTCCCTGGGACATCAAAACTGTCAGTACCTTTATTGACAACGCGTCAGTCGCATCATTGGGAAGTACCGACCCAAATCTGTCCCTGGGACATCAAAACTGTCAGTACCTTTATTGACAACGCGTCAGTCGCATCATTGGGAAGTACCGACCCAAATCTGTCCCTGGGACATCAAAACTGTCAGTACCTTTATTGACAACGCGTCAGTCGCGTCACTTTTCAGTAACAAGCCACATGTTTCTCTCTGAAGTTGGAACCGTGCTCTCGGCTTTCACAGAAAAAGTCCAAAATGCGAAAACGATAGTGTTTCAACGCTGAATGCGCCGTGTGGACCCAGAAGAGTAAAAAGAAACCGGATGCCGGCTGCACACGGGTGAGATGTTTCAGAGTCCGAGTAATGGAGGCCGTGTAATTGAAGATCTCTGCAGGTGGAAGCAAAAAAGGAGCAAGATCACAAAAGTATCGTCGTGGGGAACGATTACTGTGAACAAATAAGGATTCATTTTCAGCTAACTTATTTCCTTTGATCAACGGGAGCTTCTTTGTGAGACTACGGGGTTTGAGTGTGTGTGTGTGTGTGTGTGTGTGTGTGTGTGTGTGTGTGTGTGTGTGTGCGTGTGTGTGTGTGTGCGCGTGTGTGTGTGTGTGTGTGTGTGTGTGAGAGAGAGAGAGAGAGAGAGAGAGAGAGAGAGAGAGAGAGAGAGAGAGAGAGAGAGAGAGAAAGTCTGTATGCGTTTGTTTGTGTGTGAGTGAGTGAGTGTGTGTGTGTGTGTGTGTGTGTGTGTGTGTGTGTGTGTGTGTGTGTGTGTGTGTGTGTGCACGCGTTCGCGCGCGAGCGTGCGCGTGGTTAATTGACTGTGTCGGGGGGGGGGGGGGGGGGCGGGGCTGGTGGCGGATGACAGTTTGGGGAATGGGGGGCGAGGGGTTGGAAGGAGCGGGTGGTTGTGTGTCTGTGAAACGGTGTGTGTGTGGTGTTTGTGTGTGTGTGGGGGGGGGGGGGCACAGTTTGTTTGTGTGAGACGGTGTGTGTTTGTGTGTGTATATAATTATGTATGTGTGTGTGTATTTGTGTGTGTGTGTGTGTGTGCGTGTGCGTGCGTGTATGTGTGGGTTAGGATGTGACTGTTGAAGGCTTTCTACACACCCAAAGATGGCATTTACCTGTCCTCAGCCAACGTTTCAAAAAGAATTCGTTTTGCGATTTGTTTTGATGCCAGTCCGATATGGACGTGTATGCTTCAAGTCAGTAGCTGACACGAACTGTGAAATTTTAGCTTAGTCCTGCTGCTGCAGAACATAGGCTTAAGGACCGAGTTTCCAAAAATCGAAACTGACAACGTTGATTTGATGTTTATTGCGTAACATTCCCAGCGCTTGAATGTCTGTCTATAGATCTCCGAGTGAAAACATTTTACATTTCTGGCAAACAAAACGGTGTGCCCTGGTAATGGAATTAAGGGTAGGTAGTAATATAATGATTTAATTTCTTTATATATTGCTGCTTCTCATATGGCACATGTATTTGTATATCATACATTGCTAGTTGTCATAATTATATGTATTATGTTTGTGAAACTTAGAAAATGTTGGAGAATGTTGTAAAGCGCAGTGAGTTTGGGTACACCAGAGAACAGCGCTATACAAAAGTTATTTATTAATTATTATTATTATTAAAGCAACAGTATTGTGTCCGTCATGCTCATCTACATTGTGTTTCGCCAGATCTTTGTAAATACCAGAGACGATCGGATCGTTGTTGTGCTCATCAATATTACCCGACTTTACGACCTCAGAGACCGTAGGAATTATTAGGGACGGGAGCTTAGGCACGCCTCTCGCACAGCCGCTGAGCTCTGAAGAGACAGAGGGGAGAGGGGGGAAGAGAGAGAGTTCAGTGTTGCTTTACGTCCACAGAGACCGTACAGACTATTAGGGACGGGAGCCCAGGACGGTCACCTCGATTTTCACACAGCTCCTGGGCTCTGGAGACAGACAAAGACAGACAGACAGACAGACAGACAGACAGACAGAGAGAGAGAGAGAGAGTTCAATGTTGCTTTACGTCCACAGAGACCGTACAGACTATTAGGGACGGGAGCCCAGGACGGTCACCTCGACTTTCATACAGCTCCTGGGCTCTGAAGACAGACAAAGACAGACAGAGACAGAGAGAGAGAGTTCAATGTTGCTTTACGTCCACAGAGACCGTACAGACTATTAGGGACGGGGAGCCCAGGACGGTCACCTCGACTTTCACACAGTTCCTGAGCTCTGAAGACAGACAGAGAGAGAGAGAGCAATGTTGGTTTAGGTCCGCAGAGACCGTACAGACTGTTAGGGACGGGGAACCCAGGACCTCCACCACGACTTTCACACGGTTCCTGAGCTCTGAAGACAGACAGACAGACAGACAGACAGACAGACAGACAGAGTGCAGTGTCGGTTTAGGTCCACAGAGACCGTACAGACTATCAGGGACTGGGAGCCTAGGACCGCCACCTCGAATTTCACACAGCTCCTGAGCTCTATACAAGACTCTTCTCTTTTTTCGTGGTGCTTACGTCCACAGAAATCCTAAGGCTTATTAGGGACGGGCGAATGGAGGTGGGAAAAGAGGGAAATTATGTACCTGTCGCTACACTGTCACCACCAGAATGACTCCTGCATTAAAATGGGCAGCGATGAGAGCCATTTTAATGTTTCGTTATGTGAGGGACAAAGTCACAAGACAGTGTCCACAAACCACAACTTTTTTTAAGAGAAAGGAGAGCCGAAGCGGAATCGAACCAAGGCCCTTCTGCTTACCAGATTAACGCCTTACTGCTAGGCCAAACCGGCTCACAAGATTATTCTTCCTCAGTGTTGCTTTAAGTTCACAGAGACAGTGGAAAGGGGCTGTTAGAGACGGGGAGCCCAGTGAGCCGGTTTGGCCTAGCGGTAAGGCGTTAGGCTGGTAAACAGAAGGACCTCGATTCGAATCCGCTTTGGCTCTGCTTTCTCTTCAAAAGTTGTTCTGTGGACAATCTTGTGACTTTGTCCCTCACAATTAATGAAACATTAAAATGGCTCTCATCCCGCCCATCTTAATGCAGGAGTCATTCTGGTGGTGACAGCGTAGCGATAGGTATATAATCTAACCCCCCCCCCCCCCCCCCCCACCGTGGTCACAGAGTAGCAATAGGTATATAATCTACCTCTCCCCCCACCTCCGTACCCCTTTCCCCCCTTCTACCAGCCCCTAACAAGCCTTGTAATGTCTGTGGACGTTAAGCGCCATGTTCACTTACTCAAGGAGCTCAGGACGTCCACCTCCTCCGTCACACTGAGTTCTGACCGATGCGCTAGCCAGTCAGCTACTTTTATGAGAAGAGAGAAGCATGCGAAGAGTGTCGCGCGACCACGTACGTCATCGTGACCTCCGAGTGTCGTGACCTTGCTGCCCCCTGACCTGCGAAAGTGCAACACGATGACCCTTGATGACGCCTACGCGCGGTGCGGGCCGTCTTTGATGTCGCCGTGAGGAGGAGGAAGGGGAGGAGGTGGGGGAAGGGGGGAGGTGGATCGCTGTCCTTCCGAAACCCGACACCCCACCCGGGAGTAAAGGAGGGTGGCTAATTCAGCCCCGGTGGGGATGGCGCAGGAGGAAAAGCCAGGGGTGTGGGCAGCAAGGGAGTGAGGGTGATTGGTGGGTACCCGTCGGTGCGTTGAGAGACGGGACAGGTGTGAGCGGAGCGGAGGAGGAAGGGAGGAAAGGTGGTGGTTGGTGGTGGTGGTTGGGGGTTGGGGTTAGGGGGACAGCGCGGGGCAGTAGCAGGACAGAGCTCCGGAGCCGTGTGAATGTCGAGGTGGCCGTCCTGGGCTCCCCCCGTCCCTAATAGTCTCTACGGTCTCTTTGGACGTAAAGCAACACTGAAGTTACAGAGCTCAGGAGCTGTGTGAAAGTCGAGGTGGCCGTCCTGGCCTCCCGGTCCCTAGCAGTCCTTATGGTATCTTTGGACGTAAAGCAACATTGAAGTCACAGAGCTCAGGAGCTGTGTGAAAGTCGAGGTAGGCGTCTTGGGCTCCCCGTCCCTAACAGTCCGAATGGTCTCTGTGGACGTAAAGCAACACTGAAGAAGAGGAACCTTGTTCAGAGCTCAGAAGCTGTGTGAAGGTCGAGGTGGATGTCCTGGGCTACCCGTCCCTAATAGTCCTTATTGTCTCTATGGACGTAAAGCAACATTGAACTCAGCACAGAAGCTGTGTGAAGGTCGAGGTGGACGTCCTGGGCTACCCGTCCCTAATATTCCCTATGGTCTCTTTGGACGTACAGCAACATTTGAAGAAGTGTCGGCGAGTCCGAGCTCAGGAGCTGTGTCAAAGTCGAGGGGACCGTCCTGGGCTCCCCGTCCCTAATAGTCCTTCATAATTGATGGTCTCTGTGGACTTAAAGCGACATTGAACCTGAAAGTAGCAGCACACTGGTGATGGCACCATAGGTCAGTGACTAAGTAGCCGGTGTAACCGACGGCACGCCTGGGTGAACATTTTCCCCCTGTTACCGTTGCCATCGTCAGTCAGATCTGTGCCAGGAGGCTGTATATTATTGTGACGAACTGCGACGGAAAGGGTGGTAACAGAGCTCAGGAGCTGTGTGAAAGTCGAGGTGGACGTCCTGTGCTTGCCGTCCTTAGCTGTCCTTACGGTCTCTGTGGACGTAAAGCGACATTGAATTGGAAGGGGGTAGGTTTGGAAAAAAGAAAAACGACACCTGTGCTGTAGACAACGACGAATCACTTCTTCTGTGGTGATTTCTTCTTCTTCTTCTTCTTCTTCTTCTTCTTCTTCTTCTTCTTCTTCTTCTTCTTTAAGGGTGGGTAGTCTTCTATGTCTTTATGAAAATAAATTTGCGTTTAGGGCAAAATGTGTCAAAAAAGTTAATATGCACGCTTTTTGATCGTGTCATTTTAATTTTGTTGAGCTTTGTTATTGTTTTGTTGTAACTTGCTGATAATTACATCCGCTGTTCTCTTGATTATTGTAAGATCAGTCTAATCTATATTACTTGTGTGAAAAGACGAGATTCAAACACATAAAAGGTTCAAAAGAATGCTATTTATTGGGACAAAACACAAATAATAAATTATTATTGTCCTCAAATTGCGTTCTTTTGAACCTTTTATGTGTTTGGCTCTAGTTTTAGAGAACGCTAGCAGTCATTCTTGTTTCACATAATTATTTACGTGAAAAGACTCAAACAAAAAGGAGGAAGAAAGGGCGTTTTGATGTTTGTCGTTAATGTTTTGTGCGTATTGTGACCTGTATCATTTTGTGCGTGTTGTGACCGGTATCATTTTGTACGTGTTGTGACCTGTATCATTTTGTGCGTATTGTGATCTGTATCATTCTGTGCTTATTGTGATCTGTATCATTCTGTACGTGTTGTGGCCTGTATCATTTTGTGCGTGTTGTGACCGGTATCATTTTGTGCGTGTTGTGACCTGTATCATTTTGTGTGTGTTGTGATCCTTATCATTCTGTGTGTGTTGTGACCGGTATCATTTTGTGCGTGTTGTGGCCTGTATCACTTTGTGTGTGTTGTGATCTGTATCATTCTGTGTGTGTTGTGACCTGTATCATTTTGTGCGTGTTGTGACCTGTATCATTTTGTGTGTGTTGTGATCTGTATCATTCTGTGTGTGTTGTGACCTGTATCATTCTGTGCGTGTTGTGACCTGTATCATTTTGTGCATGTTGTGACCCGTCTCATTTTGTGCGTGTTGTGATCTGATGTGATGACAACGATGATGTCTAACAGTGGCGATGGCGATGACTGTGTATGATGATAATGATGGTGGCGACGATCATGTGTAAAGGTCAGGTCCCACCACATCACTCCAGTGCTGCCTCGTTCCTTAACGGGGCACTGAGATTCCATTGCAGGTGACACAAACTAGATGGCCATCCGGAAGAGTCCTGCACCGGTGGCCAGCGCTTCTCACGTGCAGGGTCCGGTTTCCGCGCAGCTCACTTTGGCCCTTACAGAATATTTTTCATTTCGGTAAAAAATGGCCGATAAGAAGAGCGGATCTCAGTTCAGTGACCAAAAGGTCATAATCTGATCAGTTATTATCAATCAGAAACCGGTTTTTGGTTGACCAACTCTCCAAAGTGCTACAATTCAACGTGTTTAAATCAAAAGGGGTAGATATAGCAAGAGTGTGTACCTGTGTGACACTTAAAATGCTGTGAAAGCTTAAAGAGAAGTTATTTTCTGTGCTGATAGTGCCGAAGAAAAAGTGTGCATACAGGAAATAACAGTGAAAGGAAGTACTGAGCCAGGGGCATCTTCATTCCCACTGCACTGCCACAGTCTGTGAGAAAGGGCCGAGGTCTTGCTCACCTGGGAACTGTCAATTCTGACACTTGACCTTGCTGCCAGGTCATGATGGTGGGCCGCTTACATAACGATGGTGATGATGACGATAGTAATTGTGTCTAACGATCTAACGGTGGCGATGATGAGGACTGTGTATGAAGTCAGCTGATGCTGATGACCCTGGCGATGACTGACGACCGCGATAATGACCACTGTGTATGATGTTGATGACACTGACGGTGACTATAACGGTGGCGATAATGATCACTAGGTATGATGCTGATGTCGGTGGCTATACGTTGTGATGATGATGTTGCAGGTGTGGAGAGCAGTGAGACCAGTCTGGCAGCACAGCACAAGAGTCTGGTGAAGGCACTCAGCAAATCACGGGCAGCAAAAGGTACTCTCTCTCTCTCTCTCTCTCTCTCTCATCTCTCTCTCTCTCTCTCTCTCTCTCACTCTCTCTCTCTCTCTCTCTCTCTCTCTCTCTGTGCCATGTTATTTGAACTCTGGTGGCTGCGGGAACGGACAGATAGTGCTCCGTCTGCTTTAGTTTAGTTATTATATTGCCGCGAAAACTAACACAATACAGTGCTCCGTCCGCATTGGTTTGGTTATGCTATAGCCGCGAAAACTGACAGATATTTGTCCGTCTCCCACCCATGGTGCACGAGTTGGTTTTTGTTCTCCAAGCGCTTGTTTGAATTCATTTTGGCAAAGACTAACAACACGCGCATGGCTTCGGGTTACCCTCGCTATACCACTCTCTGTATCCTGTCCGCTGTCTGGTAGACCCCAGCCAAAGGGCAACTCACCAGCCTAAGTGAAAGCCGAGCCGAAACAGTCCCCAAGTTTACAGAGTGAATTTGATCCCACGGACTTCCAGTCAATGTACACGTACTCCAGACTTGCTTTCCTTTACAAAACACACAATTAAAACTGGGAGTTTACAAGCACTCCCTGGCACCGGACAGCTACACTGTTCGACGTTTGGTCGCAACTCTTTCTCTCTCTGTCTCTGTCTCTTTATCTCTGTCTGTCTGTCTGTCTCTGTCTCTCTCTGTCTCTCTGTCTCTGTCTCTCTCTGTCTCTCTCTGTCTCTCTGTCTCTCTGTCTCTCTGTCTCTCTCTCTCTCTCTCTCTCTCTCTCTCTCTCTCTCTCTCTCTCTCTCTCTCTCTCTCTCTGGCACGAATTAGTTAGTTCTTGGATTTTACCTCCCCGTCAACAACACAGGGTCACCTCAGCACGAAAGGACTGAATGGCATCTGGCATTGGCTAGGTATATCTGTAACCAACTTTTGGCAGGTTCGCAGGATAACGGTAGGATGTTACCAACTTTGGCAGGTTCACCAGCATAACGGTAGTGTGTAACCAACTTTGGCAAGTTCGCCAGCAGAATTGATAGGATTCATCCAACATTGACAAGTTCGCCAGGATAACGACAGGGTCTAGCCAACTTTGGCAGGTTCGCCAGCATAACGGTAGGGTGTAACCGACTTTGGCAGGCTCGTCCGAATAACGGCAGGATGTAACCAACGTTGGCAGGCCCTTCAGGATAACGGTAGGATGGCAATGGTTGCTTGCAGCGCATTGCAGAGATCATTATAATTGTCAGAGAGAGGGGACTCTTTAAAACAGAGAGAGGGCTGGAAGCTGCCCTGACGGGCCGGTTCGACACGCTACGTCCGCTGAGCGGTTTGACGCGTTAACCGCTAAACGAGGTGACGGACGGTTGAAGAGGGAAGGGGTGTCGGGTTCCACGTCGGCCTTCTCGGCCACAGAGTCACGGATGTGAACAACAGGGGGTTCCTTCCTCTGTCAGCGTAATGACTGAGTTTAAACACAACTTTCGTCTTTCGCCGCTGAGATGTTTTACAGGACTGTCCAATTATGCGTGCCGAACACTGGAAATTCAGTCTGGCTCAGTATTAATTACTGGGATGACGTGTGTTGCACACAATACATCGATAATAATACGCACGCACGCACGCACACACACACACACACACACACACACACACACACACACACACACACACACACACACACACACACACACACACACACACACACACACACATACGCACAACCCTCCTTCGTGCACACACACACACACACACACACACACACACACACACACACACACACACACACAAACGCATACGCGCACACCCATTCACCAAGCCCAGTGCATGTGCAAATGTACATAAGCCGCTCCCCACCCCCACCCATATCCCCCCCCCCCCCCCAGACGCACACACTCACCCACACGCATAAAGGCAGACTCGCACGCACACTGCAAGAAAACTCCAGATGTTTCTGTTTGCTGTGATTATTTGAAGACGTGTCAAATATCGCTGCACGGATCTGACCTGATAGCCTTTGTGACTTGCGTGTTAGCCGCAATTAAAACCCCATCTTTGAGGTCAAACTATTTTTTTTTAAATTATTTATATATATATTTTTTTTTTTCATCCTCGGCTCTACATTCAGCCACTTCTATGTCATCATCTTCTTCTCCCCTCCTCTCTCTCTCTCTCTCTCTCTCTCTCTCTCTCTCTCTCCTCTCTCTCTCTCTCTCTCTCTCTCTCTCTCTCTCTCTTTTCTTCTTAAAAGACAACAACCTTTTGTTTGTCCAAAATTAATGTCTTTCGTTACTTCTTCTTTCTTGTGTGTGTGTGTGTGTGTGTGTGTGTGTGTGTGTGGTGTGTGTGTGTGTGTGTGGTGTGTGTGTGTGTGTGTGTGGTCGAGCATGTCTCGGGTGAACATACACGGGAGTTAATTACCGCTCGAAATACGCAACACAAGTACAACAAAGAACCCGAGTCTCCTACGGTAACTCTCACCCAGCATGCGTGTAAATACAAGGTACATAACTCCACCAGAGGTACATCCGCTGGTGTAGACTCCCTTTGTGTTCATTCTGCCACGAGCGCTCTGGGCCTCGTTCTGTTTCACATTTCCGCCTCAGATTTGATCAGATGAGATCAGTCCACCGGGTCTGGGTGAAGGCTGTGTGTCGTGTTACTGCAGTAGCACGTAAAAGATCCCTGTCATTCTGCCAAAAGTGCAGGTGGCAGGTTACAGTTATTTGCCAAAAGTGCAGGTGGCAGGTTACACATATTTGCCAAAAATGCAGGTGGCGGGTTACAGCTAAACACACATGCACCCTACCTATGTGGCTTTGAAAGACGTGACACTGTAAACTGGTGTATGGTTGAGTGGTGTACACAGAACTTGCTCCGAGGCGGCAGCAGTTTCACGTGGTACCAACCATGCAACAGCCAAACAGCGCTGTCAGTACACCACTTCGGTGCATCTTAAATAAATAAAATACGCGCTATAAAAGGATACAGTCGCTTATTCAGGATGACCTGTGACATGAACGCGGTGAGTCTGCTCGAGAGCACAGACAGCAAACATATAAAAGCGATCAGTAATAAAATAATTCAGAAGATCCTCCGTGTTGTCTCGCAGCTGGTCCTCCAGCGTTGCTCCATGGGCCATTGCTGCATTCTTAATTCTCTGAGGAGCGACAGAGCAGAACTGTCGAACATTTTCTGGGGACTGTGGCCCTGTTTGTCATGGGCAGTCTTTAGCATGTTTTCTCAGAAGAGGGGGCAGAACTGTAGAACATTCTCTGGGGACTGTGGCCCTGTTTGTCATGGGCAGTCTTTAGCATGTTTCTCAGAAGAGGGGGCAGAACTGTAGAACATTCTCTGGGGACTGTGGCCCTGTTTGTCAATGGGCAGTCTTTAGCATGTTTCTCAGAAGAGGGGGCAGAACTGTAGAACATTCTCTGGGGACTGTGGCCCTGTTTGTTATGGCATGTGCAGTCTCCGGCATCTGCAGCCCGTTCTCCGTTACGAATCTTCATGGCAATGATCTCTGTGATCATTTGAGACCTTCTTCGTTTGTTTTTCCGTGTGAGTGTCTCGACCCAGCTTTGCTTTGACAGTTACTTATTTCCACTGGATGATGGCTGTGCGTTAGACGATTTACCGTGCTCTAGGCCTATTCTTTTGCTGAAATCCAACACAGAAAGGTTAAAAAGAACGGTGTTTATTATAACAAAGCGCAAACATGCGAATTTTCGTGGTAAGCCCCTTTTTTGAGCTACATGACAGCAGTTAAACGGTGAGAAATGAGATGCAGGGTATTTATCTGCTTTTTGTTGAGCTGTTTTGTTCTGTTGTTTTGGCGTCCAGTGTTTTCTGTTCTTTCGCTGATTCCTCTGATCGATGGCTTGCTTCTCGAAGATCTGAAGTGTTGAGTTTGAGAAACTACAAGCGGGCACAAAACCGAGGATATCACGCCATCGATCACCTGGAGGAGAGAGGCGTGGACAGAGGAATCGCTAGACGATCCTCCTTCAAAGGACGAGAGAGAGCCATCGTCAATCACACGAACATTGGAACCGTTTCAAAGGCGACGTTGGGGAAACTTCAGAGAGACGGGGTGGAGCGCATATGGGCTTTTCCCGAGCGCATAGATACCATCTTGAACTGAACTCAACCGATGGTTCTGCTTTGGCCGGCTTCCAGTAAACCAGGGCTGTTCTTTGCCGGTGGTGTCCACTGGTCAGTGGCCGTCCCTTTAGACCGACAGTTTAGTTGTAGGACCGGAGAGAAGACAGGTGAGGTCGCCCGCGTGCAGGCCGCAGTCAACATGGACGGCTTGGGTTTCAGTCGTCCACATCTCGGCGGCTATCCAGTTTCCCATGATTACCATATTCACAGCTGTGATTACCATATCACTCGCCTCCACTGCCTGGGTAGGAGGGACATAGCGTATCGCTTACCTCCCCCTAGTTATTGTCAACAACTAGCCTCCCCCCACCTCCACCCCCACCCCCACCACCATCACCACCACCTCCACCACCACCCCTCCTCCCCCAGCCCATCGTTTACCCATAATCAAGCTTTCTGATAGTGCAATGCATACTGGTTTCTGACTGTGCAATATTTACTGCTTTCTCACAGTATAATACATACAGTGATTTTGTGCAGTTGCACGCGGATTGCTTTCGACCAGTGCACCAGAATATGATTATTCACTGCTTTGGACGATCCAGGTCAGACTGCTCTCAGGCAACTGAACGTGCGTTACTTACTGTTGGTGTCACTATGCCGTCTTGTTTACCAAAGGTGTTACGGGTACAGATTTTGGGACACTGCCATCAGGCAGGATAAGGAACGGTCACCCATCAGCAGGATAACGAACAGTCAACCATCAGGCAGGATAAAGAGCAGCGAACCACCAACCAGGATAAGGAACAGTCAACCATCAGGCAGGTTAAGGGCAGTCAGCCATCAGGTAAAATAAAGAAGAGTCTGCCACCCAACCAGGATAATACAGAATACAGAACCTTTATTGTCTATGAATAATATATAAATCTGCCTTACGACTGCATAAAAGGTACAAGTAAAATAACACACAGTATAATAATACATGAACATAAGTACACATAAAACACAGAGTACTTTATCTTAGAGTCTGTAGGGCACACACACGCATCCGAAACAGTCAACCCTACCAGTTACACGCGTCAACACATACACTCACAGGTCAAGCATTTTCAACAAATAAGAAAAGTACAACTCATCAAATTCAGCCCAAACAGACAAAATACCTACACACGAACATCTCTGTTCAGACCAGTACTATCACATAAATAGCATAGCAAACCGTCACATTAAGAGATAGCAAACTAAAATCACAGGTATCATGCAAAACAGGAACCTAACATACTGACAGTTTTAGTATTGAAATAACCCCTGACTCTCCCTCTCCCCTTGCC
>OY757544.1:12209621-12224401 GCA_963584105.1 Alviniconcha strummeri
TTAAGAGATAGCAAACTAAAATCACAGGTATCATGCAAAACAGGAACCTAACATAACTGACAGTTTTAGTATTGAAATAACCCCTGACTCTCCCTCTCCCCTTGCCTCAATCCCCCACCCTCTCTAGACATAATAGCACTATCACAACAAACACGACATAGGTTTCTAACACTACTGATTACATAAAAACACTCAAAAGTGATCAGTTACAATCCCAAGTATCATGCCCAGTAAGGAACAATCAGCCATCAGGTAGGACAGCGAACAGTCAACCATCAGACAGGATAAGGGACAGTCAACCAATCACAACCAGTGACTCACGCTCCCCGGGAATTCGACAGCGCCCAGTCATAATAACCGTCTCTCAATGTCCAAGATGGTGGTGCGGTGTGTATCGGGTGGCGGGTGAGTTCGGCGCCACGAAGGTCGGGGTGGGGAAGAATGTGTCCTACTGCATAGCCGAGACATGCTTCCCTGGTACCCGAGACGCGCTAACCTGATACCGGGTGGCGTGCTCTTGCGCGCCATACACCCTACTACCCGCTTGGCTGATAAATCGCGAGGTGCAGACTCCATGCTGAAGGGTCTGACCCGCAAAGCACCCGATTCTGTTACGCTAGAGCGTCTGCAACCTGCCGAGGCATTCTGCAGTTTCTGGTCTCTTGGTCCACAGGCCCGCTCGCCTACCGCTCGGTCTCTTCTAGCTGTCTGCCTGTGTTCCTTCGTTCTTATAGCTCTCTCTCGGTTTGTGTGTGTGTGTGTGTGTGTGTGTGTGTGTGTGTGTGTGTGTGTGTGTGTGTGTGTGTGTCTCTCTCTCTCTCTCTTCTCTCTCTCTCTCTCTCTCTCTCTCTCTCTCTCTCTCACTCTCTCTCCCCCCCCCCCCAGCTTTTCAGCATTTTCTCTCTCTTCCCTCCCTCCCTCTCCCTCTCTTTCTTTCTCTGTCTCCCTGTCCCCACCCTCCCCCCCCTCTCTCTCTCTCTCTCTCTCTCTCTCTCTCTCTCTCTCTCTCTCTCTCTCTCACTCACACACACACACACACACACACACACACACACACACACACACACACACACTCATTCTCTGTCTCTGTCTGTCTCTCTGTCTCTGTCTCTGTCTCTCTCTCTGTCTCTCTCTCTCTCTCTCTCTCTCTCGTCTCTCTCTCTTTCTCTCTCTCTCTCTCTTCTCTCTCTCTCTCTCTCTCTCTCTCTCTCTCTCTCTCTCATCTCTCTCTCTCTCTCTGTATCTCCACCCACCCTCTCTCAGGACTGCTTTCTCTTCTTCTCTTTGATCGCTGGTGAGGTTGCAGCCTGCCAGTATCTTAAACAGTCTGGTGTGACGGGTGATGTATCCAAAATCTTCTTTTCTCAGTGTGCCCATAGGAAAATCGACTTTGTGGTGCGGGTATCTTAATTGTCTTGTGCTCAGTATAGACGATTCGAAAGGGCCTTCTCAAAGACCTTGCTTATGTCCTCGTCTTTGTAGCCGTCGTCGTTGCCCAGGCTTCGCGTCCGTGTCGGTTTAACTTTAAGGAGACTTTGATTCATCGTGGCTTTGTGGGCACCTGAAGTTTCTGCTTTAATAATTGTCTTGCCACATTCGCTACTGGCTTTGTCGTGCCTTGTTTGTTGCCGCCGTTAATTGTCATGGCCTTTTTCCCTGTCTTGTCATGCCAAACTTATTATGGCATAGATTTGCGGCCTGCTTTTTTATGCAGTATATTTGCTGCTTGCCTTTTTCAATGCCGTGTTTTTGTCATGCCCAAATATGCTGTCCTCTTTATTTTTGCCGCACCTATCTGCTGCTTGCTTTATCGTGCCCTATTTGCTGCCTCCCTTGTCATGTTATATTTGTGACCTGCCTTGTTTCCTACCTGCTTCGTCATGCCATACGTGTCTCCTTTCTTGTCATGCTTATTTTGCTGCCTGCCAAAGCCATGTTTTTTCGCCTGATTGGTCATGCTATATTTTCCTGTCTACCTTGTCAAGCCAATTTTCCTGCCTGATTCGTCATGCTATATTTATTCCGGTCTGATTCCTCATGCCCTATTTGCTGCCTGCATTGTCATGCCATGTGTTATGCCTGCATTGTAATGCCATGTTTCCTGCCTGCAATGTCATGTCATGCTTGCTGCCTGTATTGGCATGCCATGTTTCCTGTCTGCATTGTCATGCCATAGTTGTTGCCGGCCTTCTGAAGCTGCTGCTTGATATCGGAGATTGCGGATCCGGGGACAGAAAGAGAACGCCTGTCTAGGTCAGTCTTTCCCCTGGTCAGACAGACATCTACTCGGCCTTAATTCAACCTATCACTGTGGCTTTCCTCTAGTGTTTCCCACACCATAACCTCCTCCCCCTACTCCCTACCCCCCCCCCCCCCCCCCCCCCACACACACACACACACCCAGGCCCTCCCTCCTCTCGTCCCACACACCACCTCCACCTCCACCACGACTACAGCAACGACCGTTCCTACCACTTGTGTGAAAAGGTCTTGATTTAATTCAATTTGGCTTTGACACAGGCTGCAGAAAACGCAAGCGTTTACTGCACGGCATGATATCAGCATGCATGTATGCATGCAAGTATTATTGCAAGCGAACAAAGCAAGACCCTCGAGAACAGGGGCCTGTGCCAGGGTTGGATCACGTTTCTGATTATTCCTGGACTGCTCCGCCCTGTTTCTGTGATCTAAATGTACCTCCAAAACCCTAACACTATCAGCCAACACCTTGACTGGCGGCGACCTCTAGCGGTCGGTCAGCGCGACCTCGTGCAGGGCGGGTAACTCTCGACAAGCGGTGACACGAGAGTGGTGGGTCTTGGGGGACAGTGATATTAGGGTGACAGTCGGGTCGCGTCAGATCGGATAGTGGATGTGGCCGAGGTTCGCAAACACAAAGAAGAAAGGGAGCTCCGATTTCAGTGGAAACTAAGCAGCTGTAGAAGAAGAAAGAAAAAGAAGACAAAAAAAAAAGAAGAGTATAGCGTTGTGATACCAGTTACGTTTACAGTTTAAAGAAAGCTGGTTGGCTGGCACAGTTTAAAGGTACCTAGCCTTCTCGAAAGAGATTCTCTCTCTCTCTCTCTCTCTCTTCTCCTTCTCTCTCTCTCTCTCTCTCTCTCTCTCCTCTCTCTCTCTCTCTCTCTCTTGATTTTCAAATTATCATCTCTCTCTTCTTCTTCTTCTTCTTCTTTTTTCCCCTCTCTTCTCCCAACCAGACACTATCATCTTTTTCATCATTACTCCGGTAGTCAGTGTTGTTACTATTGTTTTATGTGCAGCCTATTGCCATGTAGATTAGCAGGGACAGATTGTAAGAATAGGCAACTGCCTAAAATCTTAATCCTTGAGTAATAAAATTCTGAGCTCTCTCTCTCTCTCTCTCTCTCTCTCTCTCTCTCTCTCTCTCTCTCTCTCCCCTCTCTCTCTCTCTCTCTCTCTCTCTCTCTCTCTCTCTCTCTCTCTCTCTCTCTCTCTCTCTCTCTCTCTCTGTTATGTAGACCTCGAAATAAAAAGCCGACCACGGAGGACTTTGCTTTGAAACGCCCTTTTTTAATGTTGATTTTAGGGAGAAAATGAGAAATGATGAGCGGGATCAGATGCGTCAAGCAGCAAGTGTACCCACCTGTTATTAATAAGTTAATATTTTATTTATAACTTTTGTGTGTGGATAATGGTGTTATTGTGTCGATTTATATGGCACTCTAATGAATGGAACGTCGCAAAGAAAAATTCCTGTGCACATTTTAATGTCACTGGCAAACAAATGTTCTTGTAATCTTCTAATCTTGTTACGTCGGTCCCGAAGCCTACCAAGCTTCCTGGTGTTATTCTCCAGCGAGGTGAGAACGCACGTCTAGTGCAGAACACCAAAGAGGCGATACGTACAGCACGAGAGCTCGCTAGGATACTTGACATTGTTTCGTGCAGCCAGTCTCGCTAATCGTCACTGACGAAACTCGGTTTCTAATTTCAGTACAATATCAGCGGAACTTTAGAAACAAAGTCCACGACCTTCAGTATTTAGTTTGGTCTCCTGTTCCTGTTGGACAAGACTGTTTCGAGGAGTCTGGCTCCTTTAAATCGAAATCCGCCGTAGCAAGTGTTCAGTTCGATCTCGTATATATCTGTTGGATTAAACCGGTATTGTGAAGCGGTTGATCAGAGGTCCTTTCATACACTGATCCTGTGGTCTAGAACAAACGTCCATGAAGACGTATGACATCAGGAAATCCCGCCCCCCCCCTCTCCCACACACACACACACACACATACACACACACACACAGAACATACCTTCCTCCCACGTGTGTGCAAGTCAGTCAGTAAGTAGAGACTGGGTGCATGGGCTGGAGAACACACACACACACACACACGCACGCGCGCGCGCGCGCGCGCGCGCGCTTACGCACACCCGCACAACAACACACACACACACACCACAACACATACGCACGCGCGCACACACACACGCGCGCGCGCGCACACACACACACTCACGTACGCACAAACAAACAAACAAACAAGCAAGCAAGCAAACAAACAACCAAGCACACACACACACACACACACACACACACACACACACACACACACACACACACACACACACACACACACACACACACACACACACACACACACACACCATCTGTTTAGCACGCACTACTGAATTTCAATAACGTTCTGTCCTGTTCGCCACACATGGTGCAGTTTGCAATGTCTTCTCTCTCCCCCCCCCCCTCCCCACCCCCCAACCTTGTCATTTTTCCCACTTGTTTTCAGTTGCTGTACTGTTTGTTGGGTGCCTTCACGAGCTTTGTTGTTGTCGTCGTCGTCGGTGTTGTCTCGATGCTACTGTGAAGTGACTCGAGCCCGAACGAGACGGGGCGCTCTAGAAATCCTCTTTGTTATGATTATTAGGCGTGTTCCAGACTAACTGATTGTAACGATCTCTTCTACCTGAGCCTCTTGAAGAATAATAATAATAATAGATAACATTTGTATAGCGCTTTACATTCTCCAACATTTCACAAACATAATACATGTAATTATCTATACATACCAACAAGGATTTTATATATATACCAACAAGGATGAGACACCGCGCTTTACTAGATCAACAAAAATGTATATCTTAAAACCTAAAAATATATGTGTGTGTGTGTGTGTGTGTGTGTGTGTGTGTGTGTGTGTGTGTGTGTGTGTGTGTGTGTGTGTGTAGCCATATTGTATAGGTTCCTCGCCCGACCGCGCGCGCGCATATACACACACACGCGCGCGCGCGCGCGCACTCACACACACACACACACACACACACACACTCGCAAGTTTCTAGTCTTAATATTCTTCTCAGTTTAACCAAGAAACCGTGTAAAAAGAAGAAATGAGTGACATTTGGATGTCCTTTTATTGCTGTTTATTGTATTTTATTATTTTGCGGCCTGGGTCGTTGATGAGCGGCAGATTTATGAATGTAGTGCCATGGAGTGTTTTTGTCTGCCAGGATAGAGTTTCTGCCAGTAGAAACAGTGGGAAGCCTAGTTAGCGGCAATGTCGGAGTTCCGTCTCTGTAGGAGTTTCTTTTCTTGGACTGCATCGACTGCGTTGCAGGCGGAAAACAGCAATGACTAAGCATCTTCTCACTTGTCGCCGTTAACTTAAAGACGCCGTTGCCTGCATTTTGCTGTGAGCCGTTTGGCTGTGAACCATTTTGCTCTGATGGACATCATGGCACTGGACACTACAACAATTTACGACACTGCACATCATGGCACAGGACTTTACGACACTGGACATCATGACACCGGACTTTACGACACTGGACATCATGGCACCGGACTTCACGATACTCGACATCATGACACCGGACTTTACGACACTGGACATCATGGCACCAGACTTTACGATACTGGACATCATGACACCAGACTTTATGACACTGGACATCATGGCACCGGACTTTGCGACACTGGATATTACAACACTTTACGACATTAGACATCATGGCACCGAACTTTACGACACTGGACATCATGACACTGGACTTTACGACACTGGACATCATGACATTGGACTTTACGACACTGGACATTATAACACCGGACTTTACAACACTGGACATCATGGCACCGGACTTTACGATAGTGGACATCATGGCACCGGTCTTTACGACACTGGACATCATGACACTGGACTTCATGACACTGGACATCACGGCACCAGACTTTACGACACTGGACATTACAACACTTTACGACACTGGACATCATGGCATCGGACTTTACGATACTGGACATTACAACACTGGACATATGACAATGAAGATTACGACACCGGCCGTAGACATTGAACATTATGACACTGCACATTACGACACTGGACTTGACGACACTTACTTCACGACTCTGGACATCATGACACCGGACTTTACGACACTGGACATTAAAACACTGGACATATGACAATGAAGATTACGACCCTGGACATTTGACACTCGACATTACGACACTGGACCTTACGACACTTACTTTACGACACTAGACATCATGACACTAGACACTACAACACTTTACGACGCTGGACACCAGTGAAGGTTACGACAGTGGACATATGACATTGAACATTACGACAGTGAACATACGACACTGGACATTATGACACTGGACATTATAACACTGGACTTTACGACACTTACTTTACGACACTAGACATCATGACACTGGACACTACAACACTTTACCACACTGGACATTACGGCACCACTTTACGACATAGGACATTGCAACATTGGGCTTTACGACACTGGACATATGACAGTGAACATTACGACACTGGGCATATGACAATGAACATTACGACACTGGACATAATTATGACACTGGATATTATGACACTGGACATCAGGACACCTGACACCATGACACTGGACTTTACAACACTGGACATCATGACACTGAACATTATGACACTGGACTTTACGACACCTGACATCATGACACTGGACTTTACGTCACTGGACATCATGACATTGGATTTAACGTCACTGGACTTTACAACACTTGGCATCATGACACTGGACATGATAACACTGGACTTTACAACACTTTACGACACTGGACATTAGGACCCCTGACTTTACGGCTATTTTACAACACTGGACATTACGACACTGGACTTTACGACACTGACTTTACGACACTGGATATCTCGACACGAGTTGTACAAAAAAAGTGTTATTTTGCATGAACCCAGTCATATTTCAACTTATTCTGATTTTCAGACACTTGATTGTCGCAGACTAAATTTCAAGCCAGTGCCCTTTTAAAACGCTGTCGCAGACTCTTAAAGAACCCACTTTGAGGAAAAATGAACCAGCAAAACAAAACCTTCACTGCGGATATCTGATATATTAACTCACGTGTTGTTGGTAATATGAGTCCAGTTGAAGTCTACACCAAGAAATGTCCAATGATCGGTGCTGGCTTCACTGGCGTAACGGACTTTACGTAAACACTCATTAGATAAGACAAGATAATGCTTTATTTTCCTGTAAAAGGAAATTTGTTTTCAAACATGCCATCAACGTTAAACGCATAATAATTCAACGTAAGACATAATTATACACAGTTTTTTTTTAATAAATTACAATCATAGCTAAACACAAGTCAGTAGCAACAGAGAACAGCATGTGCGCGCAATCACACACACACACACACACACACACACACACACACACACACACTCACACACACACACACACACACACACACACACACACACACACACACACACACACACACACACACACACACACACACACACACACATTCTGAATTGCATGTTGTTGATCGCTACAAACTAGGTTTCAGGTTAACAACTCTCCTTTGAAACATTTGTGCTTAAAAACTCTCTACTTCAAGAAAGAAAAGGAAATGAAAAAACAAAAACAAGAACAATTCTCCCTAGAGAATATCACGTGTGTTAAATCAGGTGTTGGAAGAACGATTGAAACAGAAGTTTTGCAACGCGAATGCCAAACGATTGATAACTGCTTTGCTCCGTTGAATCTCGTTAAAGTTTCAACATCATAAAGAGGGAAAAAAGAAACGCTGGAGTTGTTTCATCTTCACCGCTGTCGTGTTTCTTGCGGCGAAAATGTACATTACTTCTTAAAGATGATGACAGTTTACATCATTTTTTTTTAATGGCATCATAAATTCATGTTCTAACAACGCTCTTGACCAGCCTCCTGTCATGCTTTACAATCGTGGACACAGTTTAGATGAGAGTAAATTCCTTCCGGTGTCAAAACGGGCGACGTTCGTGAAAATTGATGCTGTCACGAAGATCTTCCCCGACAGATCAGATGCGTTATGACCTAAGATAGATGGCGGAGAGGTGATGAAGTGTGTGGCCTTAAATCGAAAGCTGCCGTTTAGGTGGCAGTAGCTTGGTGGTTGGTTTGCGTCATGTCTCGTTGGCGGAGAGGCGATGAAGTATGTGGCCTTAAATCGAAAGCTGCCGTTTAGGTGGTGTAGGTAGCTTGGTGGTTGGTTTGCGTCATGTCTCGTGGTGTTGGCTGATTTAACGGAGACAGAGCCGGGTGTTTTGTGACGTCGACAGTTCCAGCTTGGGTTGCAGTCTCCGACACTTTGGATGTGGAAAGGTTAGCAAGACCCAAGTAAGCTGACTCGTTGCCTTTCTACCGTTTGTCACAGTCGTTCAGTGTGGCTGTCTTCCGTTCATGAGTCGTTCAGTGTGGCTGTCTTCCGTATGTCAGTCGTTCAGTGTGTCTTTCTTCCGTTTGTGCGGCTGTCTTTCGACTGTCACAGTCTTTCTTCCGTTTGTCACAGTAGTTCAGTGCGGCTGTCCTCCGACTGTCACAGTCGTTAAGTGTGGCTGTCTTCCGTATATCAGTCGTTCAGTGTGTCTTTCTTCCGTTTGTCACAGTAGTTCAGTGCGGCTGTCTTCCGATTGTCACAGTCGTTTAGTGTGGCTGTCTTCTGTTTATCAGTCGTTCAGTGCGGCTTTCCTCTGTTTGTCACAGTCGTTCAGTGTGATCTTTCTCCTGTTCCCGTTGTCGAGAAATGTGGTCTTTTTTATATTCCAGTTGTCGAGAAATGTGGTCTTTCTTATGTTCCCATTGTCGAGAAATATGGTCTTCCTTCTGTTCCCATTGTTGAGAAATGTGGTCTTTAGTCTGTTACCATTGTCGAGAAATGTGGTCTTTCTTCTGTTCCCATTGTCGAGAAGTATGGTATTTCTTCTGTTCAATTTGTCAAGAAGTATGGTATTTCTTCTGTTCCCATTGTCGAGAAGTATGGTATTTCTTCTGTTCCCATTGTCAAGAAGTGTGGTCTTTCTTCTGTAGCCACTGTCGAGAAATGTGGTCTTTCTCCTGTTCCCATTGTCGAGAAATGTGGTCTTTCTCCTGTTCCCACTGTCGAGAAATGTCTTTCTCCTGTTCCCATTGTCAAGAAATGTGGTCTTTCTCCTGTTCACATTGTCGAGAAATGTGGTCTTTTTCATGTTGTCGCTGTGGTGAAATGTGGTCTTTCTCCTGTTTCCATTGTCGAGAAATGTGGTCTTTCTCCTGTTGTCGGTTACGTCTGGTGTGGAGTTCCGCCACCTAACCCACTACCCCCCTCCCCCCTCCCCCCACATCCCTCCCGCACCCAACCCCCCAACCCCGCCTTTTTCTTTTCCTTTGATACGGATTTTATTCCCACGCCCACTTTTCTTTTTTAAACTGTGTCTGGGCGGAGCGTTTTAGAACGTACAGCTACGGGTATCCAAAGCTTTCGTTTTACATAGGTTTTACATGTGCACTGAATATCGTATTTACGTTAATATGTATCGTGTGAGCGATCAGGGTGTTGATAAGGGCATGATAAATGTGCATTATTATTATTATTGTTATTTAAGTACTTTAATTCACAGATCGCCCTGATATAACCGTAATGATTGATTGGGCGTAAAACACCAAGTTACTTAATTCTCAGAATGCTTTCAGCCGACCGCGACCACTACCCAGCCCCTTTTCCTTTGTTCCCTTTCTTCTTTGCCAGTATATACTGTACCTCCAGCGGGAACAAAAGGTGCACACATACCAACGGACCTCTGGCTGGCTGGACGACGGAAAGAGTTTTCCTTCCATTACAAACTTTCCCATACCAACAATGGGGAGCTGACTCCGTCTGAGCACGACTCACGTCCAAAGTTCGTGACGAGAAACGAAACTTCATCAAAGTGGGAAAGCCGACACCGTCGGTTCAGCGGCATGGGGTAATGGCTTGTCGTCACCCTAGCCTGGCGGGGTAATGGTCTCCGTCGTCCCCACGTCGGCACGGCCCCCAGGTCGGAGGGTGTCGGGTTTCGCTTTCTGACAGTTCATCCCGTCATAACCTGCTTCCCCCCCAACCACCAGCACCACCTCCACCTCTACCCACCCACCAACACCCGCTGTCCCCTCCCCTCCCCTCCTCTCCGCCTCACCTCTCATCTGCTGTCCCGCCAAAACCCTTCCTTACACCCCCCCCCACCTCACACCCCGACCTCCCGCTCCCCGTAACTGCTAAATCATAATTTGATAATTTTCAGCTGTCAAAGTCTCGGGGAAACTAATTTACTCTTTGTCTTGCCCGCGCGGATTGAATTTCAGCCGGCGTGGCTGGGGCTGAGGCCTCCTGGCTGAAGCCTCGCTTTGCTCGCTCTTGCCACAGACCGAGTACTTGTTGCCTGCCGACGTGGGCTGTAATGAAGCGGTTAGCAGCCTGGTCATGGGAACAGCGGTGCTGGAGCGAGGGATGAGTGATGCGGCGATAGCGTTGGACCTCGACCAGCTTCTCCAAGTCCAAGACCAGCACTGGCAAGGGAGCTAACTTACAGCCAGGAAGTGCGGGCGGGCGGGTCTAGCCCGTCCCTAATAAGCAACCTCGCTTCTGTGGGCGTAAAGCAACAGGATCAAGGTCGTGCGGGTCCAGAAGCAGGAAGGAAGGAGCTGGACGATTCGGCGGTTGTGCGCGGAAGCCGAAACGTGCGTTGTCGGGGTTCGTGATGGGCAGCGGCTTTGCTCGGTCGTCGCTGTTACCAGGCTTTGTGATGGTCCGTCTTTGATGTTTACCTTCCATTCTTGCAGCTTCCCTTCGCGGCGTTTTCCTTCCATTTTGGCGGGGAGGGCTGTGTGGTGAGAACGAAGGATGTGTAATGAAGTGATACATGAGCGAATGTGATATGCTAGGTTGGTACTTGTTAACTTGATCACTGACGGCACAGTCGCTTGGAAATATCTACGCTTTACCCCTAGCGTAACCATTCTAGCGTTCGGTGCTCTTCTTGTTGTTATTGTTGTTGTTGTTGTTGTGGTGGTGGTGGTGGTGGTGGTGGTGGTGGTGGTGGTGGTGGTGGTGGTGGTGGTGGTGGTGGTGGTGGTGGTGGTGGTGTGTGTGGTGTGTGTGTGTGTGTGTGTGTGTGTGTGTGTGTGTGTGTGTGTGTGTGTGTGTGTGCTGGGGGAGGGAGGTTACTGGAAGAGATGCTTGTTGCTCTTGTTGTTCTACATCTTGTTCCACTTTGCTGTTTACAAAACTTGGCGTTGATTGGTTGAAACTCTTAGCCTGCAGGTGCTGTAGCAACGCTGTTGGTGTGAGATTCTCACAGCCTGCAAGTGCTACAGCGACTCTGTCTGGCTGACAGTGTCACAGCTTGCAAGTGCTACAGCAACTCTGTCTGGCTGACAGTGTCACAGCCTGCAAGTGCTACAGCAACGCTGTCTGGCTGAGACTAGCTCTCACATTCTATAGCAACGCTGTCTGACTGTCTGGCTGAGACTAGCTCTCACATTCTATAGCAACGCTGTCTGACTGTCTGGCTGAGACTAGCTCTCACATTCTATAGCAACGCTGTCTGACTGTCTGGCTGAGACTAGCTCTCACATTCTATAGCAACGCTGTCTGACTGTCTGGCTGAGAGTCTCACATTCTGCAAGTGCTATAGCAACGCTATCTGGCTTAGATGCAGACTGTGGACACAAAGGACCAGGCCGGGAATCGTTGACTTCAAAGGCAAGACGAGATGAGCGGTTTCACACACATCATCCAGCCAGGAAACTGGTCAGCGGATTACCGCATGGCAAGCACCAAGCGAGGTGTGAGAAGGGAGGTCGGTTGGGAGGAGTGGGGGGGGGGGGTAGTAGGGGGTGGAAGGAGAGAGCGTGTCAGTTGATCAGTTGTAAATACGACCATTTTGACGTGGTTGTGCGTGCTGTTGACTGTGCGGTGTCCAAAACTGTGGGCCGGTGATGTGGTGACGTGTTTTGAACTAGTATTGAAGAAGTTTAAAAATTCGACTCGTTCGTCCTGAGGTGACCTTGTACGGTTAGAGCTAGCAAAGTAGCATCGGTCCAATCCACGTTTAGTATCAGTCGTTCTCACCGTAAACCATCAGTTCAATCCACGTTCAGGTATCACTCGTTATCACTGTAAACCATCAGTTCAATCCACGTTGAGGTATCAGTCGTTCTCACCGTAAATCATCAGTTCAATCCATCTTTAGGTACGAGAGCTGTTGTTTTCACTGACACCGTAAACCTTGCGCGGTTGACAGCCTAGAGCCATCAAAATAACACCACTTCAGTCCACCTTCAGGTACCAGTCGTTCTCACCTAACCCATCAGTTCAGTCCACCTTCAGGTACCAGTCGTTCTCACCTAACCCATCAGTTCAGTCCACCTTCAGGTACCAGTCGTTCTCACACAACCCATCAGTTCAGTCCACCTTTGCGTATCAGTCGTTCTCACCTAACCCATCAGTTCAGTCCACCTTTGCGTATCAGTCCTTCTCACCTCACCCATCACTTCAGTCCTCTGTCGGGTGTCAGTCATTATCATCGTAACACAGCAGTTCAGTCCACCTTTGCGTATCGGTAGTTCTCAGTTATCCCATCAGTTCAGTCCACCTCAGGTATCAGTCGTTCTCAACTAACCCATCAGTTCAATCCACCTTCTGGTATCAATCATTAACTAACCCATCAGTTCAGTCCACCTTCAGGAATCAGTCTGTCACAGAACCCCATCTGTTCAGTCCACCTTCAGGTATCACCGTAACACTACAGTTCGGTCCACCTTCAGGTATCACCGTAACACCTTCGGGTATCACCGTAACACTACAGTTCGGTCCACCTTCAGGTATCACCTAACACCTTCGGGTAACACCGTAACACTACAGTTCGGCCCACCTTCAGAAATCAGGTTTTGTCATAGTAACCCATTCGCTCAGTCCGCCTTCAGGTGTCAGTCGTTCGTTGTCTCCGTAACTCCACTGAACAAGTTGCAGCTGTGACAGCTTCGTCCTGGTGCGACCCTGTGCGGTTGACGGCACGTTAAAAGCCAAGAAACCAGTCGGTATCTGTGTGACAGCTCCTCCAGTTGTCAGATCTGCCCTTGACGCTGTACTGTTCATTTCGGTCTCCAGTCGACACTTCGTTCCCACACTCCTGTCTTGCAAACTGCAGCAATGTAGGAAGGAACTGACATTTCGCAGCGCCTTGTGATAAATGTTCCATACCCCCCCACACACACACACATTCTCTCTCTCTCTCTCTCTCTCTCTCTCTCTCTCTCTCTCTCTCTCTCTCTCTCTCTCTCTCTCTCTCTCACACACACACACACGCACACACCATCATCATCATCATCATCAACACGATGACAAGGCCTGTCCGTAAGATCTCTCTCTCTCTCTCTCTCTCTCTCTCTCTCTCTCTCTCTCTCTCTCTCTCTCTCTCTCTCTCTCTCTCTCCACCCCGTCCACGCCCACCTCCACCCACCCACCCCCAAAAAACACTAAATGTTTGACTAATGTCGTTGCTGTGCCGTGTCTCTCTCAGTCATTTGATACCTGGGTGGAAGCCTTTTGCAAAATGCTCGGTCAAAAGTCGCGAAAGATTTGTCGCTCCTTGTCTGCCTTGCGTTAGATCCGGTCGACCGTCGTTTGACATG
Source organism: Alviniconcha strummeri (assembly GCA_963584105.1). Lineage (NCBI taxonomy): Eukaryota > Metazoa > Mollusca > Gastropoda > Provannidae > Alviniconcha > Alviniconcha strummeri. The sequence goes on from OY757544.1 coordinate 12,223,614, forward strand.
TTGTCTATTCACACACACAAAAAGGGTGTAAGAAAAAATATCTTGCGAAGAGACGATTAGAAGGAGAGACGGGGAAAGGAAGGCGTGACGTGACTCCGGGGGCAAGATAAGAGGTGCAAGAAGAGGCTGAGGTGGCTGTCGACAAGGCAGATCGAATGTCTGACAGCTGAATGCAAAACCACACAGGGCCACTGTCACGGGAGTGAGGCGGGTGACTGCGTGGCGCTCCAAATGGTGGTGGAGAGTCTGCTGACCTCATGCCTCTGTCTTCTTCACCTTCTTTTCCTCCTTGTCGCTTTTCCTTTTTCCTTCTTCACCTTCTTTTCCTTCTTGTCGCTTTTCCTTCCCTCCCTCCTTCCCTCCTGTCGGCGTTAGACAGACAGATACACACACACACACACACACACACACACACACACACATACATACACGCACACACACGCACGCACACACGCGCGAGCACACACACACACACACACACACACACACACACACACACACAGAAGATAAGATAAACTAGCAAGGACACACTATCACAACTACCGCTAATTTGCCTGCACGGGAACATAATTTTATTCTCTCTCTCTCTCTCTCTCTCTCTCTCTCTCTCTCTCTCTCTCTCTCTCTCTCTCTCTCTCTCTCTCTCTCTCTCCTACACGCGCGCGTGCGCACACACACATACACGCACATGCACATGCACACGCGTGCGCTGCAACTAGGTAGTCATATTGAATGAAGCATACTATGATGGACAGACAAACAGACAGACAGATGCGGAGCAGGTGGTG
>OY757544.1:12229601-12234601 GCA_963584105.1 Alviniconcha strummeri
CAAGCGCTCGCTGACCCCGGTCTTCCCCGCCACACTCGACCTCAGCAAGCGCGCCCGTCTGGACGAGAATCGCAACAACGAGGGCGAGGACGAGGACGACGGGGGGGAGGAGGAGGAGGAGGAGGCCATTGACCTGTCCAAGGACAGCCACGCTTCCTTGCCGGCGAGGACGCTGAAAGACTTCTCCCTCAAAGCCGGCCACCCTCCCGCGCTGACCAACGGCGCTCTGAGCTGCAGCAGCGGCAGCGGCAGCAGCTGCTGCAACAGCAACAGCAGCGTGGCGTCGGGCAAAGAGAACCAGCAGGTGGACCACGACATGGCCAGCATCGACGGGGAGTCGGAGACCGGGCTGAAGGTGCCCAAAATCCACATCATCGACTCTCGCGACGACCCGCCCCTCGCGCAGCCCCTCCCCCTGCCCCCTGCTGACCACGCCTACTCCATGAGGAGGAGTCTGATCCTGGATGCGCCCAGCGTCCCGAGGGCCCCCCGAAGCCCCTCCCCCGAGCGTCGCTACGTCCGGACAGTGCCCAGGGACATGGTGGAGGCGGCCAAGAGGCGGTGCCTGAGGGCACGCGTCAGGACCAAATGAAGGGGTGCAGGTCCTCGCTGCTGCTACCGGAAGTGAGCCGGTTTGGCCTAGCGTTGAGGCGTTAGGCTGGCAGGCAGAAGGGCCACGGTTCGATTTCCGCTTCGGCTCTCCTTTCAAGTCTTCAAAAATTTGCAGTCTGTGGACAGTGTCTTGTGACTTTGCCCCTCACAATTAGTGAAACGTTAAAATGGCTCTCATCGCTGCCCGTCTTTATCCAGGGGTCATTCTGGTGGTGACAGTGTAGCGAAAGATGTACAATCTCCCTCTTCCATCTTCCATACCCTCTACCCCCCCCCCCCCTCCCCAACCTCCTTCTCCCCATTTTATAGTTTCTGTGGACGGTCAGCACCATGTTTACTTACTTGCTGCTGCAGAGTTTCAGAGCTCAGGAGCTGTGTGAAAGTCGAGGTGGCCATCCTGGACTCCCCGTCCCTACTAAGCATTGTGGTTTCTGCGGACGTGAAGCAACACTGAAACGCTGCTACAGAGCTACGCTGGGAAGTGTGGTGGGGGGGGGGGGGAGGAGCATAACGAGACTATTTTTAGAGCTCTTTCTATCAGATTCTGTTCTGCCAGAAGCTTTTGCTAGAAAACACGAAGAGTTCTGGGCCTCTGAAACTTTGTCTTTGCTCATCCTACAGAAACCTTTTAGGGCACAGCATTTCTTGGGCAAGCGCTACGGAATACTGACGGACTTCTAACACCTTGCTAGTTTTATTTGATCGAGTGCTGGTACACGAGGTGATTGTGGTGAATCACTTCTTACAAAGACTTCGGCAGCAGGAACTGCAGAATGTGTCTTGGTACGAACGCATGCAGCTTTATGCGCGGGCAAAAACGAGGGCACTGTGGAATGTTCGAAGCTGGTGGCAGATGCAGAAGACACGTTACTGTGGAACGCTGGGGATTCGTGGAAAATTGGTAGGGGGCAGCATTTGGTGGTACGTACAGGACAAAGATCTGTTGTAGATTAATTTGTAAAAGACAGTAAGTAAGTAACTTTATGTTCTACGCCCAGTCAACCAAAACGGTTATACCAGGGCGAATGTAAGAGACAGAATTTTAAGGCCGGTTACAGAGGTTGATGATATATTTCTCCGAAACAGGTTTTTGTTGGATGTTACTGCGTTTGGTGGGAGATGTGCGAGAGACAGACCGTCGAGGTATGCTTTGTCTTTGCTGGGGATAGTGCAGAACTTAGTGGACAGTTGTTTCATTTTACACAAACTTTGACTTAGAAAACGCTGTGTTCTCGCAGTGTTTACACGAACCTAGTGGAGACTGCTTGCCAACCAAAAATTAGTTCCCCGATGGTAGGGTATATCCCGATGATAGGGTATAATAAGGTCTGCATTATAATGAAAAAAGTACCCGTCCCTAATAAACCTCATGGTTTCTGTGGACGTTAAGCACCATGTTTACTTACTTTCAAAACAAATGCTTTCATTGTGCGTCACAGAACCATATGAAGAATCCTCACTTCTGCACAAACTTTGTGGCAACTGTAAAAGGCAATAATGATAATGGTTATCACACAAACCAGTGGAGACTGCTTTCATTATGTGTCACGGAACCTCATGGAAACCACTTCAGCGTCCTGACAAGCTTTGTGTCACAGAAGACCGAATGCTTTCACGTCAAAAATAAGACACTGCTTTGATTATGAAGTCACAGAATCGAGTGTAGAACCCTCCACGTTTTTCACAAACTTCACGTCAAAGATGAGACCCAGTACTGTTATTATGATGTCTCAGAACCGAGTGTAGAACCATCCAACTTCCTCACAACCTTCATGTGAGAAACAAGACGCAATGCCTCCGTGAATGCTCCTGTGGTGTTGCAAAACCGATTGGCTCACGAACGTAAATGCCAGATGAGATGAGACAAAATTTTCAGTACGGTGTTAAGGAACGGAGTATTTGTCTCTTGCGTGAAATTCGGGTCGCCTTACCTGGATAAGGCACAGCAGCCGCAAGAGCAGCGCTACCCATTCCTATCAGTGTGTGCAGTATTTCCATGTGTCCAGACAATGGTATGGCTACCAGTGTGTGGGAGTTTTAACGTGCACACAGATGTTGATGCATGCAGTTGCACACGGGGGCTGTGCGGACACCGTAAGAGAGTCTGAACTGAAAGCTGACTCTGGGAGAAAATCCCTCGCCGCCGGGGACTCGAACCCGCGTCAGTATTGTGTCTGGCTTTTCTGTCGAAGACTGTACTAACTGAACCATCCCAGAGAGAATACACAAGCAGGCCTGACTACGAAGCTGTTCCTCTTCACTTTGACGGAATGGATTTTGTTGTTCCCCATCACTTTGACGGAATGGATTTTGTTGTTCCCCATCACTTTGACGGAATGGATTTTGCTGTTCCCCATCACTTTGACGGAATGGATTTTGCTGTTCCCCATCACTTCGACGCAATGGATTTTGCGGTTCCCCATCATTCTGACGGAGTAGTTTGATGTTCCCCTTTACTTTGATGGAATGGACTGTTGTTCGTCTTCACTTTTACGGACTGGATGTTGCTGTCCCCGTTCACTTTGACGGAATGGATTTTGCTGTTCCCCTTTTGACGGACTGGATTTTGCTGTTCCCCTTCACTCTGACGGACTGGTTTTTAACAGGCAGAGGGCGAGTCATGCTGACATTGTTACCGCTCACACGGAAGGGCTGGTAACTGCGCAAGCCAGTGCTATTTCAATGGCGGAAGCTCGCCCATTTGGAACTCGAACCTTCAATGATTCTTCGCCACGTTTCAAGACAGGGCCGCTTACTGCGCGTCACAGCAATTGTTTAGAGCTATCCCGATGGTGATTTTAGAGGCAGTAATACAATTATCGTTGTTAGTTGTCAATTCTGGGTACGTACAGATTTACAATTTGGTGGAACGGAAGCGGCTTGTTTGTTTGATTCGTGTGTTTGCTTTTTGTTTGTGTGTGTGTGTGTCTGTGCGTGTGCGTGTGTGTGTGTGTTTTGTGTTGTGGTTTTTGTTTGTTTCGTGTGTGTGTGTTGTTGTTTGTTTGTTTTTTGTTTTTGTTTTCTGCTTCAAATCTTGGCTAAATGATTGTACGGAATGTGTACCTCGAATCCTAACTAACGTTAGGTACAGTGTTGACGAGTGCAGTTGTCCCTAACTAAAGACGTCAGGTACAACGTTGACGAGTGCAGTTGTCCCTAACTAAAGACGTTAGGTACAATGTTGACGAGTGCAGTTGTCCCTAACTAAAGACGTTAGGTACAATGTTGACGAGTGCAGTTGTCCCTAACTAAAGACGTTAGGTACAATGTTGACGAGCGCACTTGTCCCTAACTAAAGACGTTAGGTACAATGTTGACGAGCGCACTTGTCCCTAACTAAAGACGTTAGATACAATGTTGACGAGCGCACTTGTCCCTAACTAAAGACGTTAGGTACAATGTTGACGAGCGCACTTGTCCCTAACTAAAGACGTTAGGTACAATGTTGACGAGTGCAGTTGTCCCTAACTAAAGACGTTAGGTACAATATTGACGAGTGCAGTAGTCCCTCACTATAAACGTTAGGTACGATGTTGACGAGTGCAGTTGTACAGACTCTAGCTGGGTACAAATGTTCTTATCCCACGATGGTGGCCATGACAACAACCCCAAAGCGACGGATGGAGGGGAACAAAACAATTTTTTACTTCTTCAGCATGGTCGCATCCCGCCTCCAAACACAACCACTGCACTATCTGAAGCGACGATTCAGATGACCAGCTTGAAGTTTTTCTGCTCTGTTCTTCCGTCAGAGGAGGCTGCTCTAGCCTTGCTGGTTTCTGACTGTTGATGTTTGATTTGATTACTGAGTTAGAAGGTTAACAAGCAGTAACTTACAGCTGTAGGGGCGTCTATGTGTGTGTAGATATTATATAGATGTGTGTATATATATATAATTATCGAAGTGCAAAAACAAAGCAATGAAACGTGTTAAGGCACCTACACTAGGATAGGAAGATAACTGGTTTGTAACGCCCAATCAACCATGACGGTTATATCAGGGCGCAGCTGCTCCGGGGCTTAAAGCGGTGAACAATGCATACTTAATAGAACACACTCTACATCGAAATAAGATTTTTTTATTAAAAGCAAATAACGTACACGTCAACATGGGTTCATACATTACTGACTAAATGGAACACACTCTCTGTCTGTCTCTCTGTCTCTCTGTCTCTCTGTCTCTCTCTCTCTCTCTCTCTCTCTCTCTCTCTCTCTCTCTCTCTCTCTCTCTCTCTCTCTCTCTCATCACATGCAACAAGACCGCAGTGAGTCTGGTCGACGGCGGAGAGTAGCGATATATAAAAGCGACCAACATGAACTCGAAGACAGTTTTGTGCTTTTGCCACAACTGAAAGACACATCACTTTTTGCTACAACAAAGACAGTTA
>OY757544.1:12242699-12265544 GCA_963584105.1 Alviniconcha strummeri
AGGAACTTAGACAATGAGTCATGACTCAGACTATATTAAAAACACTAAGTGTTAAAATCAATAAGATTCATGCAGTTATTTCCCTCTCACTCTCAGTCTCTGCTAAAGTGCTATGCAAAAAACAAACAAAAAAAAGGCCTAACAGGGTGCTGTATTTTACCTAACACTACAGCCTTGTGACTGTTTGCTTCCTTTGGCCTATCGAACCCAGCTTTGCTGTCACCTCTTAAGTGGCACAGGCTGAAACAGAATCCAAGGAGGTGTTGGGGGGGGGTGGGGGGGGGGCAAGGGGAGGGGGGAGACTATACCTAAAGCTGAGACCAGCATGCTGGTACTAAATACCATACCCCACACTGTGAGTGTGACCCCACAGGCAGCACTGTCTTCATGTTCAACAGCAGCGGCTGCACCTTGCTTTACAGTGAAACCCCATATCTTCAATGAAGTTTGATGATGGGTCCTACTCAACCACTGTTCATGCTAGATTATACATGTATCTGTCTGCTGATTCAAATCCCATGACTAAGATCCCATACTTGCTTTTTTTCTTTCTCTCTGATCTGAAGCCTGAATTCTGTGCCTGACTTCGTCCATTGACCATTCTGTGACAATGCATGTACATACACCACTTTCATGGACTGTAAGTATGGTTTCACAGTCATAGACTTGGTGGAAAATAACAACATGAAAACAAATAGCACAGGCTGCAGTACATCAACCAGAAAAGCAGCCGAAAACTTGTATTTTAGTGCTCAGCATGCAAGGATCAATTCACCTTAGTTACAAAGACACTACACTTAACTAAACCCAATGGCATGCCACATAACACTGCTGATCTGCAGTTGCTACATCACTTCCAAAACAACAACAGTCAATAGCCTTCAGGACTTATTCACACTCAGTACAAAGGCTAGAGAAGGAGGGAAAAAGTACCAAAACAAAGCCAAAATAATTCACTTTACAGCAAGCAGCCCTATGAGTCTATGTATGACGCTGGGGCACAAGGAAAAGCCGCTCAAAAGATTCAAGGGAGGCAACCCATCTACCCACTGAAGCTCCTTCTCAGTATCCTAAGGAGTTGCTCCCCATTATTCCCATTTCCAACATTGTACTTTTGTACTGATTGTTGAGACCACACAGAATTTTGTATCCGAAGAAATCGTAGGTTAGGGTGGGTGCAAAGCCTAGCATGTATCAGTCACCCATCCACGTGGTGACCATGCTCAATACCTTTGGCTTTCAAGAGGCATGCTCTCGCTCTGCACCGCCAACTCTCCTTCTCCTGTCAAGTGTCGCAGCCGACCTAGCAGCTACCCACTGTCTCCTTGATCTTGCTCCTTGTGTGAAGCAATTGTAACACATACTTCTAATGTCACAGCCGACCTAGCAGCTGCCCACTGTCTCCTTGATCTTGTTCCCCACGTGATGCAATTGTAAGCACAAACTTCCAATGCATATCTTCAGTCATGGTGTCCAACAGGCAAGACATAAGACACTGAACTGCACATGAATCTCACCCCGTTCTTATGCTGTAATTGTCCCACACAGAACTCTGCTTAAATAACTGCATCAGTCACACAATGTAAAGAATGCATGAGCCATGGCACTTCTGGCAATGCACATGTGGATCTCCGCAACACAACACCTGTTCATGGGAACACAGGAAGTGTACTTTTCAGATGACCATCACACACATCTTGTACCAGTACAACTTGATAAAAACTGCCCCCATCCCCACCCCAAGTACTGGCGCACCTTTTCATTTTCCAAAATATTACTATTTATCATTTTCAAGACAGTATCACCAAAATATTTCCTCAGTAATATTCTAGGAAGGTTCTGCTTGCATGCTTTTACAATATATATATATCATATCAGTTGCAAAGCTATAGATCTGCTTTGTCTTCACAGCGGAACATACCATGTGTAGATTTGCAGTTCATTGGTGGGTGTGTTTCCACGAGCGTATTCCATAAGAGAGTGGTGTCGCCCCATACTGCAGAACACACGCAACAACAACGGGCATGTCTGCACACAAACACAGTACAATAAAAATCAATATATATGATAACATTAACAATTAATATTAACATTTTACATGAAAATAATTGAGCTACCAAGTGCCATTATGATTATCAACATACTTAATCTTCTTCAAAGCTATATTACAAATACATTCATGCACAAAAACAAACAAACAAAACACTGTCTCGCAATCACTGAATCAATGAATCACACACTTGACCAGAAATAACAGTTACAGTACACAAATTCCACTGATCAACCTGGAAAGTTCATCACAGTGACATTGACTGAAAAAGTAAAATCTTAAACATGGTGTTATATTATAATAATAATAAATGTGTGTGTGTGTGTGTGTGTGTGTGTGTGTGTGTGTGTGTGTGTGTGTGTGTGTGTGTGTGTGTGTGTGTGTGTGTGTGTGTGTGCAATGGCTGCAAAACACCATAACATTATTATTGTATTAACACAATAACAGTATTAAACTATTATTAACCTTTTTTCTTGCCAACAAGTTAATGCTGGTGAGCTTTGTTTCCAAGATTAGTTCCAGAAAGAGCATTCAGCATAACTTACTGTAACTCACTGTAGCATATAATCTACTAGTACTAGTAGTCTAGTATACATTACTAGTAATACTAATAGGAAACGTCATCATGACAACTTTGAGTTTGAGCTCTGTTAAAAACAATATTAATTATTATGACTTATGACTATAGCTTGTATAAGACTGAGAATATGTGAAAGTGAAACAGAGGATTACACTAATTTACAGCACAATATTAATATTATTATAATATGGAATCCTTTTGACAAATTTTATGGAAAGCACCTTATGAGCAATGCCCTTTCTCATCACCGTATACATGTACTAACAATCGTCCCAACCATAAAATAGCGTAACGTGTACTTCAAATTTATTTCTCAATTATGATAAGTACTAGTACTACAAGTCAAATAGTTATAATAATAATTATGATAGGGAACTTACAGAGTGCTTTCTCAATCTCAAAGTACTTTACAACTTAAAGATAAACATACAATGGACAAATACCCATAATTATGCAAATCAGTAGTATACAAGCATACAAAACATACGAAAATTAACATCTTCACACAAAACATGGCAAAAACACATGCACACAAAATCGCACATGCGCACGCACACGCACACACACACACACACACACACACACACACACACACACACACACACGGCTGAGAAGGACATGGGGCGTGGGAAGGGGGGTGGGGTGGGAAGACTAATTTTCAAGGCAAGGTCTGTGACTGAGACAGACAGACAGAGATGCACAGAGAGACAGAGACAGAGTTTACTGAACTAGTCTCACCATTTGAACATTTCTGAACTGGATAGCTATGCATGAACAGCATTCTGTGAGCCCATGCAGTTGCTGCTAAGCGTTATCTGATTTATCATATATGCTTGCTGCAGGAGACTGCCATGAAAATGTCAAGCATCATTTTCTCACCTACCAGAACAATGTAATTAACTATCATGAACAAATTATATCATGCACTAAAGAAAAAGGCAACAATCTAGTACAGATCTACTTTCTATTTGAGCTTTTTTCATCATCTTCTTTCATCCAGCATCTGTTTTACAGCAATTTGAACCTTAAATAACTCAAACTTTAAATTTAATACTAGTAGACTTAGTAATGATACTGTTTTGTACACCAGGGCTCCTGTTGACACACAAATGTGCATCCCGTATGCACTATAACTAAAAAGGGCACACTAGACTAAAAAGGGCACACTAGACTTCCATCTAGAGGGAGCCAAAAAGAGGGCACTGGGCCGCATTAAAAAAAATCATGCTTTTATATTTATTTTTTTGCAAGTCCATACCTGTTCCTGCCTGACTTAAAATGTGGTCACGTGTTTTATTTGTATCACATCTTTTGTCTGGAAGCCAACAGCTGTTGCTGATAAGTACACATTCTCCCAAACTTCATGAGGTACAGAGGACTATGCACATAGACACAAATACACCAGCACACACCTAAGTTCCTAACAATGATGATGATGTGGGCAGCACATGGTTTACACTTACATAATTATTAGGGACAGACAATCAACCATTCTTCTTCTTTTGTGGTGCTTTATGTCCACAGAAACCATATAATTTTATGGCCAGCTTATTAGTATTACAATATTAGGGGCAAGGACAATCAACCAGCCAGTTTATATACCCTACATTGTGAGACATTTTGGTCTTCTGCTTCTGAAAGGTTTAATTAATATAATTTTACTGCATGCTGTGCAAACAAATGCAAGACTGGTACTGACATTATATAACTACTTGCACGGGGTTGTAATCACTGCAAAATTTTGCATTAATGTAACCGTTTTGTTGTTTCCCAAATAAACAAATGACACAAGGTGGGGTTCAAGTTTGAACTTCACAACTGTATCATTATTATTATTATTATTTTCCTGTTAAAGTAAATTATGGGGTGATGACTGAATTTACTATTTAGACTTCTGTGGAATGACAATATGGACTGCCAACAGACTGCCATGAAGTGCTAATAAACTGATAATGGATGGTATTAAATTGAGATTAAAGTTAGAAGTAGATGGAACCAACATGATAAAACTAAGTAATATAACTAGTGATAAGCTACATGATGAAACTAAGCAATAAAAGCTAAGCGATGAAACAAAGCGATAAAACTAAGTGATAAACCCTGAAACGCAAAACAAACAGCACCTCTTACAACACATGTGGACATTTTGGATCCACACAAGATACATCATGAGCATAGGCATACACACCATCAACAGCTGTCAAAATACATCCTGCCAATGTCCACCCACCAATCCAACATGTAAACCCACACAACATCCCCAAACTCATTAATTTCAACCACTCAGTGACCCGTTCAATCTATCCATGGTCACAACATACAATATCCCAAATGGTGCAACGCAACACCTCTGATCAGTGGCCAGCTATTGTTTTTTCTCCTTATATAATATATATTACTTACAAATACAATGACATACTCAGAAAAGAAGAGCAACAATTCCACTACATCCTCAAACCACTCCCAAAACAGCAGGCCATGTAAATATTGCATTTTTCAGGTGCCGAATGTATTTTGGCCATATTGCTGTACTACCGTACACAAAATGACCGAACACCAATTAAACAAGTTATGGCTCACTGTGGCTGCCTTGTCACCTAACACTAGATCTACTTGCAAACTCAATGTCAACAAAGACCATACAGCTACACAGCTGACAATCTTCGGTGTCATTTCAGCCATGGCCTCGCACTCCTCTCCATCATGCACTACAAGTCCATTCAATGAAAGGTGAAATCTGGACGACGAAGAAATAAACGCATAAGCTGCCATAATTTTTCAACTTTTAGGCTATATGTTTTCACCCTCAAGTCTTATCCTGTACTGTATACAGTTATAGTCACCAGTGCCCTATCTAAGTCTGAGAATGAAATTTGCATACTTTTCCGAAAAATAATAATTAACTTGAAATCAAATCCTAATAAAAACCATTACCAAAAGAATTTATGTTGAAAACTTTTTGACAAGTTTGCTTTTGGTGGAGATTTCACTAGATGGGTTTTTGTTTTAATGAGATTGAGAGATACAAAAAGCTGTATGAGTTGTTGTGGATGGCTTTCCAACTTTTTTTCTCATTGTCACCATTGGCATTAAATCTGGAATTTGACAAGGATGACCATTTTCTCCTCTGTCCTTTCATTTGAATTGTTAGCAACAAAAATCAGAGACTGTAAAGGTATTAAGGGTATAAGTTATAACCCTTCTCAAAGTTGTCAATGGCACAGATTTGGAACAAGCATTAAAGATGTTATGAAATCTCCCATGCACTGTCCATTACTGACAAATTTTCTTGTGTTTCTGGCCTAGAGATAAATAAGCAGAAATTTGAAGCTAGGTGGTTAGGATGTAAAAAGCACTGTACAGATCTATACATTTTACAATTTTGTATGGATAAAGAAATGGTAAATAATATTGTTGGAGTTTATTTTTGCAATGATATATATATACATGTGCGCCCAATAAACAGGATAATTGGTTACAGCCACTCCACTGGCTCCCAATTTCTGAATGAATAAAATACAAAACTGCTTGCATGTGTTACAACGCATCACAGGCTCCACTCCCACTTAAGTCTTATCTTTCTGAGCTATTACGCATTTACAGTCTTTCCCACTCTCTCCACTCTTCATTAGACATACGCATGCTCAAACTCCAATGCTTCAACTGCAAATTTGAAAACCCACGGTTTTCGCACTTTCTCACCTTTTGGCCCCTACATCTACAACAATCTCCCCCAAAACATCAGGCACTCTGCTATTCTCTCTTCCTTCAAAAGCAAACTCAAGACATTTCTCTTCTCAGAATATTTCAGCTATGACTATGATAGTATGAGCTAAGCAACATTGTCCATTCCCCCTATCACAGTATCAGTCTGTACAATATGTGTGTGTGTGTGTGTGTGTGTGTGTGTGTGTGTGTGTGTGTGTGTGTGTGTGTGTGTGTGTGTGTGTGTGTGTTTTGCACAGTTACGCTCAAACCCAGGTCTACATTATGTGTTAGCTTTCTCTTCTTCTTTTTTATTTCTATATATTTTATATAACAAATATATTATATATATATATCATCCATTTTTATTACTGTTAACATTTCCATCTCAATGTCAATGTACATTATCTGATTATGTGTGTTATGCATGTTCAGCGCTTTGAGCTGCGGGGTAGGCACTTTAGAAATTTCCATTATTATCAATATTATTAATACCAATAGTCTAATAATAGCAAACATAAAGACTTATTTTTATGTGGGATAAAAGAAATTTCAGCATAATGGGAAATATCTTTAGTCTCACAGTTCGTGTACTTGATATTGTGTACTTTATGCAGTTTGTGTACTTTATAATTAAAACAATTGTGGTCACATGTCAACAACAACAACAAAAATCCTAATGAAGCCATATCTGGACGTGGAAGAAGAACTGGTCTCTGTATCACTAACAGACTGACCAGAAAAGGTGTACCTTGCCAAACCGATCAGCAATATCTTCTGGTCAGTCAACAGAGGACATGATCCCAGAAATGGGATTTGGAACGAGCCAATATGCCTGGTCATACTGTCAGAGTATATATTATATATATATCAGCATTTAGTCAAAGGTTGAAGATTACAAAACCAAAAACTAAAATGCACACAGATGAGAGAAAATGCCGGCAGCCTCAGTTTCAACTGCATCTCATTACCAAGTCCTGTGGTAGATGAAAACTAGGCTTTACCAACATGTCATCTGTTGCACAGTTTATCTTTGGAAAATGATGCCACATACAATTGAAACTTTTTGTGAAGGGAAAATTCACTGAACATTTCCACTTTTTAAAAAATAATTAAAAATGCACGGTTAGATTTCTTTTATAAATACTACTTTTACTAGTTTCATCTGCTCACTTTTAAATTTGTGAGTATAGCTGCCGTCAAGTTATTCCATCACTTTTACTAGTTTTACTTTTAGTTGTTTGTTCACTAATTCTAGGTTATGCTGTATGCATTTTTCATACCACTGTTGCAGAATACGTAATGTTTCGCGTTGGTTGATGCAAATTACAGTAAAAGTGCTACCCCTGACATGTCAATAGCCTAGGCACTGGTGTTGAGTAAATAGTTACTGTACATGATACAATGAAAAGGAATGAGTCTTGAAAAGTAAAACTTGTACTGTTACTGTAGTACTAGTAGTGCTATTACTTTGTATTAGTATTACAGTAGTAAAGACCTGGATTTTTTTATTTTTTTTAATCCTCAGCATGCTGGTACTGGGACTGGGAGTCAGACCTTGGCTACTGGATAAATTTACAACCTACCACATTATCCATCCCATGAGCTCTTTCTAAATGAGTAAATCAGTAAATGTCTTCGGATACATTAATTCACCTCGATATAACTGTAATGGTTGACTGGGCATAAAAGTATTAAAACATCAACTTGCCAACTACATTTACGAATTCTGACCATGCTGGATAAATATTAAATTCAATAATAAATTAATGTTACTTTTTTCTTTTTTCTTCCCTGATAATGATATAGTGATACTGATAGGCTGATATAAGTTTATAACCGTGATGGTTGACTAGGCGTAAAACTTAAACGCCGCATTACTTACTCCTTTTTTGTGTGTGTGTGGTGGGGGGGGGGGGCCATTGGGGGGTAATATTACTTTTATTATCAATATCACTAACAAAGTACTATTAAAAGTATTATTATATGATACTTTTGATAGTTTATAAAATTTTACAATATTGTGATTGTGACAGTGTGAGTAATAACAATTAACAATCAAAAAGTATACGGATGCCGTTCATTTTCAGGTGTCATGTCAAAGTGGGCAAAAGAAACATGGCAAATGAAAATTCTGCTGCAGCCCAGTCGTACCTTTTCCCGATCGATGGGCTTTTCGGGTTCCCGGCTATTATCCTCCACGACGGATTCAATTGTCGCCATTTTGCTTACAGGAAACGGATAAAAGTTACGTCCCTTGGATGTTCCGGTTTTTCTCTGTGGCCGTCTACAAGTTTAGTGTGACTAGTTGTAGTTGTCGTCTGTCTTCGTACAACATGGCTGCTGCAAGCTATGCGAAGCTCCTCAGGACTTTGTGCCCAAGAGTTTTACTGGCCAACCGATTAACATGTCTGACTGTACCTTCAGTTTTTTCAAACAGACATAAAGACGTCTTACAGAATCAGAGAACCCGATTCTGTTCCTCGGTGCCGCGGCCAAAAAAGGAGACGTAAGTTCCTCAACTTTTTTCTTTCATTGGCGTCCACCATCATCATAGTGAAGGTTCTAGTACTACGTGTACTTTTATCTTGATAACCGTCTACTTACAGTTGGAGAAGAAAAAAGGCTTTATCACCCAACATATTTTTATATTTAGAGATCGTGTTAACTTTGTGAACTTTTGGTTCTGGGTGTAATCAAATGAGATTCACTGATCCGCCCAACATAACGGTAACACTTGATTTTGTGTTTCATTAGTGAAGTCAGTTAAACTCTAAAGCGGATTGGAACTTTATCACAAGACAAAGATTGCTTCTAGTTTGTTTGTGTATTGTTGCTTCTTCTTTTTTATTATCTATAATTAGTATAAATATATTATTATCATTGACAAAGTTTTAAAGTAATTTGTGTATCATTTATTGATTTAATATTTTTATTTCTGGTTGGTTCATTTTTGATGGAAACGTATGTTGTGTCATTTGATAAACCTGCCTTTTTTTCTGCACATTTCAGAGTAGTTTTATATTTCATGGACAGAGATGGGGACAGAATTGAGGTGATGGCCTCTGTGGGGGACACACTTCTTGATGTAGCTGTTAGCAATGATGTGGAACTGGAAGGTACTGGTCTGAGCTATGAAATGAACCATATATCCTCATCATTTAAAACTATTTAAGGGCTATGTTGATATTCAAGGAGATGATGCCATTCATTGATTCAAAATTAAACTTCTTTGACACTGTGTTGCTTTGATGGTCTTGTTTAGTACCCAGACCTTAAAGAGGGCACTGACAGCATCAGTAGACAGCTCCATGCAGATAAAGAGTGCCCCTTCAGTAATGTAACCACTTCTGGCAGAGTTGGAAGAGGGTGCCAGAAAGCAATGATCAGAGTGTGTCTACTGTCTGCTACTCTGCCAGCTTTAATTTAATTCCCCCCCCCCCCCCCCCCCACCCACCCCTCATACACACTCCATTCAAGCCTGTATGCCCGCCAATAACAGAGTTGTATGGCACCAGAGGGAACACACTGGAATCACTTGTCCATGCATTGTGTTTCAAGAGATTTTCCCTTGAAGTGTCCACATCATGCTTGCACAGTGAGGGACGAGCACAGTGAGGGACAAGGGGTGAAGGTCTACAGTCACATCTGTTGTACCAGCTGTACCTTAGACCAGCAGGGCCCCTTATTTAGGGCAGCCTGGTTATTACCCTGATGTTACTATATGACTATATATAAATGCCAAAAGGTGGGCAAGAAAAGAGGACAGAGGTGACTTAGTCAGTGCCAAAAGGTGTATAAGAAAAGAGGACAGAGGTGCTAGAAAATAAAGTTGACAGGATGTGAGTGAGTAATGCATTTTTTGAATGTACACGTGTGAAGTCATCCACCAGTGAAGGGAGAAGGCAGTGCTGTTCTTCGTTCCTGAGAAATTTGACTTTCAGTGTGATTTGTGACAATATGTTGAACATTACATTTACAACAAGCCCACGTCACTGTGCTGCTAATCATGCACAGTTAACTGCAAAAACCCAACTGATCTTATATATAGTTATAAGATGTGATCCACATGAGTATTACCAAGTAAACTGTTGTTGTTCTGTGTCACAAAGAACAGCATGCTATACATAGTTTGTTGCAATAGATAACGTTCAACATACAGCCAATCTTGAACATTTTTTAATGAATAAAAAGCAACACATTTTGAAACATAAACAGTTATTCTTTAATAGAACAATATGTGACAAGTAAGATTTGGCGGTATTTTTTATTTTTTTTCTTCAAATTTAAGCTTTCTTGAGATAAACAGCAAATGATGTCAGAAATATGTTGGACATTACTATTTCAACAAGATGTACAATGTTGCTTGTTTCTTGATGAAAATAATAATAGAACTAGAAGTTTTTATTACTGTAAAGTATAAGACAATTAACTATTTCCATGTGAACAGTTTATGCTGCGTTACACAAAATAGCATGTCTAACTTTGTTGTAGTGGATAACATTATACATAACGTTAATGACACAACTTGGTACTTTGTTTTTCATACCAAAAGAAGTAATACTTATTATTTAACAAACAAGTAAGTGTTTTGTAGGGGGCAAAATGCAGCAAGTAAGAGTGAGTGCAACTTTTGCTGCTTTTGGGTGTCACAGGAGAACGCACACGCAACCTGTCATCCATGCGTTTCTTGGTCATGTTGACTCAGGTGCCTAGGACAAAAATAACTGAATTGATAAAAACAACAACTGAAAATCATAGTTTAATGAATAATGCTAATAAAAGATCTGCACCTTCCATTTTTAGAACTCTGGCAGGCAAACAGGTATGGTCACTATAATTATGTGAAACGTTATTATTTCCACAGCTTGTGTTGTAATTGTAAAGTTCAACACCTAAGTTGATGACTTTAGCTTCTGCAAATTCAGATTGTCTACCATGTATGGTGATCAGAAAATGTAAAGAATATGATCAGAATAAACTGCTTATAACCATTCTGCTATCAAACATTACAATTTCAGCAAAAACAAGTTTTACGAAAGCATCTGAACAAAGTTGAGATTGACAGCGTAACAAAAACTCATTTTGTATGCTGACATTATGACACTTTTAAAAGATTTGGCATATAAACACCAATATAAATATCATTGTATTTAAACCGTAAAATTTGACTATATCATTATATGTTATATTTATAATATATACATATATATGCTAAATGTTAAATTTATGTCAAACATTACACCTTTTACAGTTTTCAAAAATATTACCACACCTTTCACATGTCACAACATCTCTTCCATGCTGCTATGTGCTCAAACCAAATGACCCAGATGTGTAACATGACTAGCCAGATGTAGTGTAAACGCATGAAACTTTTCTTTCCTTTTACTGTGTTGAACATTATTTCTTGCAACAATATTATGAAGAATGGCAAAATATACTTTTAAAACTACCCAGACATTTGGCAGTAAAATAAAACATTGGTGCCTGATGCAGTTACTGGGGTAAAATTTCAGTGAAAGAGAAAGTGAGGTCTTCATTAGACTGTCTGCTGATAGTCATGAAACATTTCAACACACATAACATTCGACGAAGGACATTTTGGAGCCTCTAACTCCAAAAACAAAACTTAGTAATAATCAATTTTATATGCGCTGTGTAAAGCGATATTTCCTCTGTACAAATTGGTGACTGAGGTCATGTTTTGATTTGTCATGTATGTGAATGAAAGCATCAAAAGCACTCACCGTGAGCATGTCTGTTTTCAGGGGCCAAATTCTGTGGCTCTTTTCACCTTTCAAAATAAATATTGCTCCAGTTGCTCCAGATTTGGAACACATATTGCTTCCACTGTGATACTGACCAATTATGAATGCACACACAAAGCAACAACAAGACAAAGTGTTTGAAATAGATTTTATTGACAGTCAAAACCGCCACCCCTACAATGCGCTCCTTTTGGCACTAATATATATTCAAGCACATGTTGCCGTTAATCAAGGACATGTTGTCATTAGTCACACTCCAGTACAGGGAGGTTATTAATTTTGTTTAAAGAGGTGAATTTCTAAAATTGATAAAAGAAGAATTCACTGCAATCTAGCCAGAGATTGTATGTGTGTGTGTGTGTGGGGGGGGGGGGGGGGGGGGCATGAATTTCAGGATATTGTTTGCCACTTGAGTTGTAATGTTAAAGTACTACTACTACTACTTGTGTTTGAAAGTAGAAAGAACTCATGTTTGACAGTAGAAAACAAAGAACCATTCATTCCAGTAACATCTGGTCAACAGTCTGTGGAAGTAGTGTAGACCTAGTTTTAAGTACCTGGGTACAGTTACAGCCATGTCCCTGAGGCTGTGTATCTGTGTCTTGTTGAGGGTGTTCTCTCTTTCAAATATAGTAACCTGGTTTGGAAATCTGTCAGTTAAAAACAGAGCTCGGTTGGCACGAGTTGTCAACATGGCTAGCAAGATTATAAGAGCCAAACCTGTTTCATCTGTCTGCAGAAAATCACAAACCAGTAATTAATTGTTGAGGCATTATATTTAGATCTGGAAGACCTTAGAGAGAGAGTCCTACTCCCTCCATTAAGACCCCCAGTCAGATTTTCCCTTTTTTTCTTTTTCTTTTTTGCCTACCACTCCCAAATTATGCCCTTTGTGGTATATGGTGGTGGTGGGGGAGGGGGGGTTACATCTGTGGTTTAAAGGGCAGCTGGTGGGCAGATGTGACTTATTTCCAGAGTCGGTGAGTGAATTTGACCACATTTCTCCCCTTTCTGGTCAAGGTTTCTGTCGCACCCATCACCCTCCTGCCTTGACTGAGTGCATGTGTTGCTGTGTCCGCAGGGTAACCTTGACATTCATGATGCCCGGTGGGGAAAGGTGTGAAGCCAAAGCCAAAGTGGGAGACAACCTGCTTGATGTCATCATCGAGAATGATGTGGACATTGATGGCTATGGTCAGTAGCTGTTGATGGGCCTGGAGTCAGGAATCAGATTTGTCTGTTATTGTGTTGTTAACATAAGCACTGAAAAAGAAAAACTGTAATGCCTAGTTGGAATCAGATTTGTCTGTTATTGTGTTGTTAACATGAGCACTGAAAAAGAAAACGGGAACACCTAGATGGAATCAGATTTGTCTGTTATTGTGTTGTTAACATGAACACTGAAAAAGAAAACAGGAACACCTAGATGGAATCAGATTTGTCTGTTATTGTGTTGTTAACATGAACACTGAAAAAGAAAAACTGTAATGCCTAGTTGGAATCAGATTTGTCTGTTGTTGTGTTGTTAACATGAGCACTGAAAAAGAAAAACTGGAACGCCTAGAAATGGAATCTCCGTCTCTCTTTCATCAGCACCCCATGCCCCCATTCCACCCACCCATCCACCAAGGGAGAAAAAGTGGGTTCTTGGAGTAGAGACAGTTTGATCTTTTGAGGGGAGTAATGTTTGCATGCATGGACTTGGAGAGAAAGGGAATGGAGGAGAGGTTCAGCTTCCACTTGGTAATTATGTAATGTTGCCTGGCAGTGAACACCTTGAGGTAAAACTTCAAGTTTCAGCAGCACAGGAGAGGTTAAAACTCTTCCAATCCCAACTGCTTCTCTTCTTAGCCTTCTGTTTCAAAACAGAGTTGTACTGTAACAGTGTAAGCTCTCACTTTTTTTTTCTTTTCTTTTTTTTTCCTTTTTTTTTTTTCTTCTGGTACACATGTGAGGATTGTCAGTTGAGTCTGAAGAGTCTGTTCCTGGGATCCAAAACTTGGTCATGGTGGGCCTTGGTAGCAGCTTGGGTTCTCCAGTGTATTTGAGTCACTCCAGGATACATCTAGGTGGGATTTTAAAGGTGTTGAGATTTTCGGCTGTTGCCACATGGCACATTGTCTGGCAAACTGTTCCAGTCTGAAATGGTTCTCTGAAGAACCTGATATAACCCTATGTGGTTGACTGGGCTCAAAGCACCAACTAACTAACTTCTCTGGAGGAGGTGGGGTGGGGGGTGGGGTGGCTCTCTTCCTGTCAATGCTTAGTTATTAAAGAGCTTTAAGGGGTTCCCTTGAGTACCCGGAATCTGCATTTGGGGCTCAGTTTGTTTTTACAATAAATCTGAGCACCCAGGGCTCTTGCAGTGCATACAGTCCACGGGATGCATCTTGTCTCTTGCTTTGGCTTTTGCTGAAACCTTTCCCAACACTGATGGGTCCTGATGCTGCTACACTGCTAGTCAGTAAATGTTGCTGTGCACATGCATGCATGTGAAGTGATGCATGCATGCACATTGTTTATGTGTCTGTTAATGACAGTGTGTGTTTGTGTGTGTGCACATATTTCCAAAAGTCTAATACTTTTTGACATGATTTTGTACTACGTTTTGTGTTTGTGTGTGTGTGTGTGTGTTTTCCTTCTGAGTTGAAGTTTCTTCCTTCCTTTTTGTTTGTATGTTCTTTGTTTTTTGTTTGTTTGTTCTTGCCCCAGCAAATATGACAGGAAAGCTTCCAGCAGAAGGAGTAACAGCGCATTTCCTCTCAAAGTATTGATTTGTGGATTGACAGTGTGGACTCAGGTGTTGCAAACTCTGTGTCTTGCTGTGCTCTGTGGGAGATGAGCAGTACTCTCCCCTGTTGTCCACTTTTGGACTCATTGCTGATGGGGATGAGGACTTGTTGACAGCAGATTATAATGTTCTTGCTGTGGCCTCACTTGCTTGGCACCTGCAGGGATGGTAGGTGATGTGCAATAATACACGTGGGACTCACTGAATAGATGCTTGGGTTCTGGAGCATTGTTCTCACACTGCCCTGTACAAACTTGATTGATAGCCAGGTGTAGATCGGCCTGTGGTTATTAAAGCCTTCTCACCTCATTTTATAAAATTATAGTCAACCTTGAAACAGCAGCCAGATCTGTATTATTAAGGGTCTGGGCAACATAGTTTGGGCAGCTGTGGTTTAAAAATAGAGAAGTCCGTTGTTGTTGTTCAGTTCTTCTTTACTTTGTGAAATTTGTTCAAATTCTGTCACTGTGCCAGGAAAGCTTACAAACCATGTTAACATTCTGTGTGTAGAGTAACAGATAATTGAAAGAGGGAAATATTTTTAAGAAAAGTAACCAAATCAGTTTATGTTATGGTAGGAATCTCTCTCTCTCTCTCTCTCTCTCTCTCTCTCTCTCTCTCTCTCTCTCTCTCTCTCTGCATGCATGTATGTGCATCTGTACATGATGTGGCAGATGGATGGTGGCTTGGTTGTGGGGCTTTATGTGGAGGTGATATTTTTGTGTTCCTAGTGTGTCTGGTTGGACAAAGAAGCAAGTGTGTGTATGTGTGCATATATTATGGTCATATAAAGTATAATTTCATTTATTTATGATTTTTCTTCTTCTCATTTTTCAAACCAATGCGTCAAAGAAAATGTTAAATTTTCATGCACAGTACGTGTAGTTATGGACAACAGTTGAATAAAGATTGATTTCATTTTGATTCGGTCATGCACTTGCTTACTTGTACCTGGTTGACAGTCATCCTCAGAGCAGACTGTTTGTCCTGCTAGGTGCGTGTGAAGGAACCCTGGCCTGTTCCACGTGTCACCTCATATTCAAACCTGAACACTACAAACAGCTGCCAGAACCTCCCACTGATGAAGAGTTAGACATGCTGGACCTTGCATACGACCTTCAAGACACGTATGTGATGGATGACGGCATCCTGGCTCGTTATTTATGAGTAATGAATAACAGTGACAATTAAATGAGTACTTATTCAAGTTATTGACAATGGATAGTCAGGGATATGTTATAACTGATTTATAATTATATGGTATAAATGTAAGTTGTGGGTAACTGCGATAATGAACTATTCATTTATACCAGTAAATTGATAACTAATGAACTATTCATTTATCCCAGTAAATTGATATCTAAACTTCATCATTACACCAGCTCTCACAAGTAGACTGATAACTAAACTTTCATCATTACATCAGTTTTTTTTTTAACAGTTCTCAGAAGTAAACTGATAACTAAACTTCATCATTACACCAGTTTCTCACAAGCAGATTGATAACTAAACTTTCATCATTACACCAGTTTCATGAACAGTATGTTCTCACAAGTAAACTGATAATGAAACTTTACCATTTACACCAGCTTCTTCGACAGCTCTCACAAGTAAACTGGTAACGAAACTTCATCATTACACCGTTATTCACCATTATTACACCAGCTTGTTGAACAATACTCACACTTGCCACTGTGTTGCAGGTCGCGCCTAGGTTGTCAGGTGGTTGTCACCAAAAACATGGAGGGTTGGGAGATCAAGGTCCCAGCTGGGGTTTCTGACGCACGTGAGCCATCTTAACAACACCTGCTCTCTAATTCCTGCTGGTGCACGCGGTAACATTTACAGTAACATTAAGATCAAAACTGCTCACTGAAGACAGCATTTAGTCTTAGAAGTTAGACTCATCCTGCCCACCTGCTATATTTTCGTTATACACTTATGTTTGCCCATGAGTCTTAGAAGTTAGACTCATCCTACAAACCTGCTGTGTTTTCATTATATAAATATATACCCATCTGTTTGTCCATGTGTCTGGGATTTGTCCAGACATTATCTACTGAACCTCTCAACTTTTTTGCTCCCAAACTTAGTATGATGAGGCATCATCCTCATGGGCCAGAAAGTTGTTTTTTGTTTGTTTGCTGATTTCAAGGTCATGGTGAAGACTTTCTTGTCAAAATATTAGTATTCCTGCTATAACTTCTAAAGTGACAATCCTTTTCCTGCCAAGTATAGTTTGATGGTCCATCATTACATGCTTGTTAAAAGATGGGATTGCAGTGTTCAAGGTCATGGTCATGGTGAAGTTTCAGAAATTCATTTAATGTCATTCCTATGTTTTCTGTACTAGTGATCTCTTTGCAACCAAACTATGTATGTTGGTTTAGTATTACTAATAATCACTGCAAAAAAAGTGGGCATATAGATAGATAGATAGATAGATAGATAGATAGATACTGACAATTGCACTGTGACTTTCAGTGTGAGTCACCGAGTAATTGTCAGTACATGTATATGCCCGCTTTCTTTGCACTGGTTATTAGTAATACTACATCAGCACACCTAATTTTGTATTTTGATACACAAGATGATTCATCTTGTTGGTACAGTCATTTGTTACAATTGAGGAGTTTTGCACTTCTATTGTAGGGGGGCATTGTTTTGTCTGGAAGCTTGCATGTGGTGTGCACTGTTACACAGAGTTAGACTAACAGAGTTGAGAGATGTAGCCTTGTAGCTCTACCCATACTTTGTCAGTTCAGTTCAAGATGGTGGTGTCTGGAGGCTCGCGTGTACATGACTGTGCATATGGTGGCACTGTTAAACTAACATAATTGAGAGGTGTGGCTTTGTATTTCTGTTCAGTTCAGTTCAAGATGGTGGTGTCTGGAGGCTTGCGTGTACATGACTGTGCATGTGGTGGCACTGTTAGAACAACAGAATTGAGAAATGTGGCCTTGTAGCTCTACCTGTACTTTGTCAGCCCAGTTCAATTCAGTTCAAGATGGTGGCAACATGCTCAGAAAAGCCCATATGTATGCGCCCCACCCCATCTCTCAGAAGTTTTCCTAACATTGCCTTTGAGACAGTTCCAATGTTCATCTGATTGACAGCAACCTTCTCACATCCTTTCAAGGAAGATCGTCTAGCACTTCCTCTTTTCATGCCTCTCTCCTCCAGGTGATTGGTGTGTCTGTGATGTCATTGGCTTTGTGCCTGTAGGTAGTGTCTCAAGCTCCTCAACACTTCAGATTTTCTGAGATGCAAGCCACTTGTGAGGGTTGCTTTGCTCGTGAGTCTGTATGCTTGGTCATTTCAATTTACTCCGGCATGTCCAGGGCAGTACGCTCAGAGGAGTGTTCAAAGGTGGATGTCGACTATTAACACATTCCAGTCTGGGAGACTCAAAGTTTATTCAGCTATACTAGCCTCAAATGCAGAATCTACTGGATAAAGCAATGTAATTAAAAGGGCAGCAGCAAAATCTCAGTAAAATTATTCTTTTCTGTAAATTATAATCCTGAAATGGAAAATGGCAATAATTTAACATATATATATAAACTGATATTAAGGGCATGCATGCACTACATGGGTCAAATTGAAGTTGAAGAAGTGAGTAATCGATCAGATTTGGTTGTTGGGTTTTGAGAAGGGAAAAAATGGTGTTGAAAGTTGTTGAATTTTGGTTTGAAAATTTGGTGGGAACCGTGGAAAAATCGGTGCAGAAATTTTACAGGCTGGGGCAGTGAAAGGGTTAATGTAACTGATCTGTTTTTTGTGTTTGTTTCAGCATGCGATATTATGTACACATTTTTGTGTGATGCTTGACATGGTACAGAGTACAGTGATGCAGGTGTGATGGGGTGCATCAGTGTGTAATACTGCTATTGGCTACAACTGGCTCACAGTTAGGCATGAAGCTGAACAGTTACTCAGTTCTTTGCTGATAGTGTGCATCTGTATCCCAGTATATATATGTGTCTTAAAGATAGATGTTCCTTTGTTACGGGTTCATTGACATGTAAATGTCAAGATGGGAAAGATCTCAGACTTTCATCAGATTCAGATATTGTACAGTAAAGTTGACTCTTTTTTAAAAATGTGATACATGCTGTCAGTTCTTTCCTTGCTGGCCCTTCAGACTGTGACTCACACTTTGTTCTTGGATGCTTGCAGACACGGGTCAGTTTCTCACTACGTTAAAAAAAAAAAAGGAAAAAAATCACCAAAACAGGTGGCAGATTTGGCTAGTGTTTATTCTGTAAACAAAAAGTGGGGGGAGGGGGGGGGGGGATCTGAAACAAGAATGACTGCTAGCATTCCAAAACAAGATCCAAACACATAAAAGATTAAAATGAACACTATTAGAACAAAACACAGCATGCACAAAGATTAAAATGAACACTATTAGAACAAAACACAGCATGCACATTTTAGGGTAATCCTCTTTTTGAAGCTACAAAACAACCCTTAAATGGCAGTTAAACGGTGGAAAATGAGATGTAAAACTAGGACGCTCATCTGCGTTTGGTGCAGCTGTTGTTTTCGTGTCCAGTGCTAGGAAGCTTTCTACAGGCAAAAACTGAACTATTCAGCTAAACTATTGCTGCTTTCTTCACATTCACATTAGTATCATTGCATGTGTTTCCTTTGCATGCAGGCCATTGTGCCATTCAGTTTTTGTCCTCAGTTTTGTCATTGTAAAGTGCATTCAAACCCCCTTTTCAAAGTTTCAGGGGGAAACAACACATGACAAATCTTTATTGGTTTAAACAGTTTTATTAATGAAAGCATACCAGCATACAGTAACAATATTTCCTTGAGCGTCAAACAAATAAACTTATATGAGATGCTCAAAATAGCAAACATATGATGTAGTGGGTAGGCTAACATTGTAACAATAGATTTTCAAAGAGAGAGAGAGAAGGGGGTGGGGAAGGAAATGGACAAACTTTTATTGTATCTGGGACAAACAGATTGGTGCTAAGGTAACCAGGTCACTTTCTCACAGTAGGTTCTGGGACACATCTGACAGCAGTATGGTCAGTGACTACCTCTTTAAACGCTGAAAGTGAGTAGTAGCGCAGTGCCTTTAAAGTTGTACCACAGGCATTTTTAGTGTTACATTTTTGACACATGAATATATTTTGAATGTATGCTCCATGATTATGAAGTTGATTATGTTTCACGTGTTGCTGAGATGGAGTTGGGTATGAAAAGAATCTTTCTTTGTCCTTATTATAGCAGAATGAAAGAAGTTTGAAATGGATGCATGATATTTAAAAATGACATGAATTAAATCTAATATGGTTTTGAAGAATGTGCATATATTTGTGTGTCATTAGATGTGCACATGTGTATGTGCAGTGAATACTTCTTCTTTTTTTTGTCTCCCTAGATGTGTAAGTAATTCCAGTTTGTAATTATCAGATATCTTACACTACAGCTGGGGATAGGGATGTGGCTGAGAACAGATTTTTGTTGTTGTTGAGTAGCACATCTGACAGGATTTTATTCATTGTCGAGTAGCACATCTGACAGGATTTTATTCATTGTTGAGTAGCACATCTGACAGGACTTTATTCATTGTCGGGTCATGGCTGGTTGTGTAGCTGAAGACTTGGTGTGTCACAGAAAGTCATGCAGAAGAAGAACAAAACAGATCAAACTAAAACATTAGTGGCATGTACATGTACATCATCATGTAACTGTTACAGCTCTCCTGACAGTGCTAATGTATCCACATGTTTTGTTTTTGTACATTGCTGTATGTTTTAGTTTCTGTCTGAAAATAAGGTGATTTCTGAAAATAAATGGATTTGAAGTGAAAATCTTTCTGGGTACTTCTATGGTGGTTTGATATGGATTGTATGTGTATGCACACATTTTCATGCATGCATTTGTGTTGTGTGTGTGTGAATGGGGGATTTTGCTAGTTTGTCAGTTTCATGTCAGAAACTGTATTGAACACTGCAGTCTCCTGTGTTCTTTTCTGATTTGGATACAAAAACTACTAGCCTTCTCATAACTAAGACGTGGACTAAAAGATCTTTAGCGTGTGTATGTGATTTTTGCATGCGTATGCACACAGGGGACCTCAGTTTAGACCGTTTCATCCAATGGATTTTTGTAGAGTCGCCAGAAGTAGGGGGGAACTCATCAGCTGGGTTGCTGGCTGAGCATATAGCTGTATTTCACTGGTACCAGTAGTAGTAAAAACACGCATTTCAGGGTGACAAGATGGGCGGAAAAGAGCAGGAATTCTGTGGAAAATCTATCCTTTAGTTTCAATAAGAAGACAAAATATCGCAATCCACGGCGCTGACTCGAGAATGATCCCCAGTCTGCTGAGAATGGTGTTTTTTGTTTGTTTTTCCATGTTTGTTTGTTTTTCTTTATCCATCTTACTCCAGTGTACCAGCTGTGCACTAAATTACTACAGTATATATATATATATCCCTGTTGTCAGAATGAGAGAATGTGTGTGTGTGGGAGAGGCTGGGGAGTAACTGCATTATTTTGATTCAGGCTGATTTGCTGCGATGGAATTTATAGTGTGCATTCAGCCACACAAAGAGCTTTGTCATTTAATTAAACAAAAGAATGGAATGCATAAATACTCACACAAAAATCAGTTGCATAATTGTACATTACTACACATACTTAGTCAAATAAAGCAAACTGACACACACAACACCCTCAGACTCACAGAGTCGCCTGCACACACACTCGCGCACACACACATACATAGACTGCATGTGTGTTAATTAGGATGGATGTGTAACCAGACACATGTTCACAGGTTTTCGTGCATGCGCCCACACACATGAAATTTTTAGTGCCTGTTTGGTGACTCAAAGTGCTTTGTCATTTAATTACGCCAAAGCACGGAATGCATAAATACACAAAAATCAATTGGATAATAATACATTACTACACATACCTAGTCATACAAACCAAAGAGAAACTGACATGCACTGAAACACAACACCCTCGCACTCACAATCACCTGCACACATGCAAGCACACACACACAGTGTCACTGCCCACACTTAAATAATCATATCTCCTAGAATCACCGCAGAATGTGTGCTCTCTCTGTGTCTATCTGTCCATCTCTCTCTCTGTGAGGTGTGTGTGTGTATGAGTGTGTGTGCATGCATTTGTGTGTGTGTGCATGATAGTGTGTGTCGTGTGCGTCACAGTGTGTTGCTTATCCCACATTTCTTATCTATTACCCTTTTAAATAAAGAATCTCTCTCTCTCTCTCTCTCTCTCTCTCTCTCTCTCTCTCTCTCTCTCTCTCTCTCTCTCTCTCTCTCTCTCTCTCTGTTGTGGTGGTGGTGATGTGAGACTTTCGGTGGAGAGCCTGGGCCATAATTTGCAAATCCATGGCATTGAACAGCAGTGATCCACCGCCATGCTTCAGCTACCTTGACATCTCAAATGAGACCGCATGCACTGAAAAATATCGTACTAATGATTTAAAAACAAATCTCCTTGATGCCATACCAATTACCATGGCCCTTGCCAACACCCTCCTGAAACCATGACGGCTGGTGGGTACTGGCACCGACACTTATAATACCCTCTAAAACAGTAAAAGCCTAACATTGGAGTACCGTCCGACAGCATCGGCCTTTAGGCTGCAGTTAGTACAGCTATAATTGGGAAATCCTACTCTGTCTGTCTCTCTCTCCCTGCTCATAATGTATAACTCAGTGAATGAGTGAAGTAGGCATGTGTGCATCTATGTTTTGTGTGGAAATTCTGATGTATAACGTTTCATTCATTCATTCATGCCTATATTAGTATTGTAGCGGGAGAGCTGTGCAAGCTAGCTCAAGTTACGGGCCCTGAGTTCCCCCACCCCTTCTCTCCAGTCGGACGCTGCCTGCCAGCGACTGGCCAGTGCCGCACGGTGCGGTATATAAGACAGTGCCTG
>OY757544.1:12265744-12289686 GCA_963584105.1 Alviniconcha strummeri
TGAACCTGTCTGTCAATCACTGTCAGTGAAAAACTGCTGAGTCTGAGTGAAGTACTTTGCACTCAGTGTCTAGGACACATTTTTCTGTTTGCAATTAAGAAATGTCTGGTGGTGAGGGCCTGAAGAACATGCTTCCTTTTTGTGTGTGAAGAATTGAACTGAGACATGATTTTCTGCTTGGCACACTTCCAGAACCTGCAACAGTTACCAAAAGTAACACTACAGTAACACTGTAACAGTATTTAATACAGACTTGAATACCAGGGACAGACAGAGGTCATCTAATGTATGATTACTAAAACTAAAAGAAAAACAACAACACATTAAAAATGCGGTCAGGTCACAAAGTATGGCATCTTTAAGTCAGATACCTGTATTAAATTTTTCAGCATGTAAATGTAATGGAGTAGAGTGGTAGAAGGACAGGACACAGGCAGCGGAGTCTATCAAAAATGGAGACCACAGCAGGCGGAGGCAGCAGTTGGGTTTTATTGTACAGCAGCAGACAATTTTCAGCACACCCAAAATCCTCACTCACACACATCTATAGATAAGAGAACAGCGCGGGCTGCAAGGAACACACACTATCACTACAATCAAATCGGCCCTCTAGACCACTAATTGGCTGACAATTGTGTTTCCTTGGCCCACACAAATACAGTTTCCTCAACAATAACTAAACTAATTAAAACATGAAAAACATCAGATAAAAGCTACAGCTACAATCTTTTAAACCGTATAAACAAAATGTACACACATGACTTATTTTATTTACAACAAGAGTGGGAAGCGTGGCATGCGCCTGTCTATAAACAGATTCAGACAACTAACACAATGTACAAAATATTAATGTTACTAAAACTTATATCAGAATAAAGTGCACGCTCCCACGGTTAAAATGGTACATAACAATTACAATATGTATGAGAAGCAAAACACACTCAAAGACTAGCAATAAAAGTCAGCGCGAACTTTCGCCTGGGGTGCGTTACCTAGTTGCGGCATCGTTGATAAAGTGATATCATTATCAAGTATCTATGAATACAACTTAGCTTCTACAGTACACAATACTTAATCAGTTAATTTCAACCCCAAATAAACACTAAACATGAAGTCAGCAAAGCAAAATACTATACGGCAAAGTATTGATCGACACAGAATTACTTTAATTGAGTCAAAACAACGATTCACTACTATTCACTAGTACTAAACAGAGAATGCGCCATGCAGATGACGGCTATAAAAAGAATGGACCTAGAGAGGCATCAGCTACTGATTAAACTCAATCCTGCATCTAAATAAACGTTGGATAAACATTCTAAGATGCCAGATTACATTACACATGGCTTGCTGCATAAAAAGGACTAGGTAAACAAAGAGTAGGTAAACAAACAAGTAGTCAAAATATTAAGGGAGAAAACAGATTTGAAAATGAAAATGGCGTGCACTGGAGGCTATCGCCGGTTGGCTGTGTGAAGGCCATGTGGCGTTACGCTACACGCTGCGCTTCAAAACAAAAGCGTCATCTGCACCTGTTCCCGGGTTCCTAACTGTACAGTAATGAAATTACATGGATCTGGTAACCGGGGCGGGATTACTGTTAACACATGTACAAAGAGCACTTGCTCACATGAAAAAGGGAAACAGAAAGATGCTAAATATACTTTGGACTGTAACAATCCTAAAATGCCCCTACATACAAAAGGTCTTTATTTATACAAGAGCAGTGAAAATGTTTATGATAAATTCAATTGTAAGAAAATCTCCCCCCCCCCCCCCCCCCCTGCAAAATCAGCCTTCACGCACAGTTAATCAATAATAATAAAAATTAAGGTGGCAAGTCAACTTATATTTTAATGCAGAAAGGAAACAAAAATAAGACCGCAAAACAAAGGAAAGGGGGACTTGGGGTAGTACTGTCTCCATGTTACATTCACCTGCTACAAAGTTTACAGAGTACTCGTTTAATGTACATAAGCCTCCATTCGGACATAAAAGTTTATAAACAACCACTCAAAATATAAGCTGTGAGCCATTTCAACTTTTAAATCGACCGCTTAGCTAAATCAGCAATAATTACAGACATAGACGGACTGCAGACTAAAGTAACAAAAGACAAAGCGACCATCTGGACGTACGTAGCACAGATAGTCACAGACTTTGACCACAGTCTGAAACTGCCCCCTTCCCACCATAATACAATAAGTAAACAAAAGCACACTACCAATGCCATTTATAAATCATATTACTTACTAGTGGCTAACAAAGCATTTGTTTGGGAAAATATATGATGATGACAAAAATTCAACAATTATGTGGGACGTTCGTAACATTTAGGACGTTCGTAACAAAACAAAATAACCGGTCACAGTCAGAATACTCACCACCACCCCTTCAACAAGACCATTGTCAGCAAAAAGTGGCCATGTGATGTCAACAGGAAGGCCAGTGGTAGTTTTAGAAGTGGTGAGCAGTAATTAAATGTTTGCGATGTCGATAAAATTTGCAAAAGGATGTTCATAACAAATGGACAAAGTTTTAGATTTTTCACTTCTGGGTAACAAAATTTAAACACAAAAATGCCCAAAGTAAAAACATTGATTGCTTTTGGTGCGCGATTGATAAGCAAATACAAGAAGCAAAGGTCCACGGTGAATGCAGTGGCGGATGGTAGCAGACAATCTTTAAACTTATCGGAATTTTGGACGCAGTCCATTACAAACGTCCAGTGTATTTTCAGTTTTGATTTTTGGGTATGAAACATCACGCATGGCTTGCAATTCGACTGGATACTAAAGTTAGTTTATTCAGTACTTAGTCAAATGGTGTACAAGTTGTGAAGAATAGTTCAGCTGGTTAGTTGCAGTTTTTAGCTGAAGGTGAACAACCCACGTTGTCCCACTTTCTGGAAGCCGATTTTCATCAGGTATTTTTGTTTTTAATCCTCCTCTTGGTGACCAAAGCTGCCCATTTTTACTTTAACTACTCATCAATGCATACTGAATAAAAGCAACCACAGTTTTGTGTAACTGTAATAAGATGAAAATAAATAGGAGTATACAAACAGACCAAGGTTAAGCAGGAGCACCTTTTGTCACAGGCTCATATGTAAGTTTCTCTTTCCCTAACAACCCCCCCATTCCCCATCAGGCATTCCCTCTTCCCATCTGACAGTGTGACATGTTAGATTGTTATTTTAATTTTCATCCATGAATCTGAAATTGAGTCTTCATGATTTCAGCCCAGAGAACAGATCAACTCGGACACACGGATGAAGTGCTTATTAGATGTAAGTTTGTAAACTAAATAAACATAACAGTGAAATAAAATAGTACACAAAATGATTATGTGTGTGTGTGTGCATATTATATGCGCATGCGCACACACACACACACACACACACACACACACACACACACACACACACACACACACACACACACACATGTATACATTGTCAGTATCATAGTTTCATACACACAGTACACACATATTTTGTGGACTGTTTTATTTCACTGTATGTCTATTCTAGTTTTTACCAGATGCTTAATCATATCCTGATTTTCTTATGTCACAGTACTTTCTAAAATGACTCAGATTGAAAGGACTGGGGAAAAAGTTTCTTTTTTATGTATCATGTACTAAATGACTGTTAGTGTTAATGTGAAGATAGTAATGATGGAGCATTTGTGGTGTGATGTTTTTGTTGTTGTTCTAATACAAAAAATGGTTGCTACTGAATATTCATAGAGGCTACTTCAGTTTTGTGACCCCAGTTTAGGCTGTTTGACCCTAAACAATTTTTTACAGGAGGTCATTTTGACCCTCAAAATTTCTATCAGGAGCACTGCTTCCCTCCATCTCTCTGCCCCCCCCCCCCCCCCTGCCCCACCCCTTTTTCTCACCCCTCCACTCCATCCCACTTTCCCTTCCTCTCCTTCCCTCCCAACCTAATATTGTAATAAGTAAGGTTACATTTTTTTCTTTTTCTTAAGGTCAGCTATTGTGCATACAGTACCAGACAATCAACCCTTTTTCGGGATTTTGAGGGAAGAGATTTTGCATTGATGCCGTGATGAAGATATTGGAACTTGGAGAAGAGAACCAGTGCTAGGCAAGACTGTACTGTACTCTAGTATGGGATGCAGTTACTGAGTTAGTGAACTACATTCTGCTGATGTGTGTGTGTGTGTCTGTTGCAGCGGTTCCTTGATGTCACCACAGAACTGAAAGAGTTGTATGAAGACAAAGATGGGTAAGGTTACTAAGAATAAGATGGGTACTACAGTTTGTACAGTTTATAAAATTGTAAGAGAGAAAAATCTTTCTTTTGTTCTTTCTAGTTGATGTTTTTGTTTTTATTTGTAGCTTAAGTGTCTTAGTGTCTAAGCCAGACTGAGTGAGATCAGCCTGTGATTTTTTTAATTTCCCCATAACAAAGTTGGGGCAGGGGGTGGTGAGATGTTTGTACTGGAATCCACATTGACCATATTGGTCTCTCCTCCACCTCCTCTTCCCCAAAGCACACCCACCCTCCCTAACACACAGGTATGTACAAAGACTCCAAGCACTGGTTTACGACATCCTGCCTTCAACCACTGCCGTATTTAGTTACGCCCTAGGGTCCAGAAAACTGTCAGCTAACGAGCATTTTTTGTTGTTGGTGGTGCTCAAACAGTAGTAAGTTTGTTAAAAACAACTAAAATTATATCAGACATTTGTTTTATAACTGACCATGTTGTTACGCCATCTCAAATAAAACCAGAATCATTTGAATCGAGATGGAACATTTTACCCAGGTGGATGTGTCTCATGTTTACGTGCATGCTTGGGCGCTAGGTTGCTTCTGCTGTCATATTAGCACCCAAACCTTTCAGAGGGTGCTGACAGCATCAGTGGACAGCTGCAGGGAGATAAAAAGTACCCCTTCAGTGGCATAACTAAATCTGGCAGAGTTTGAAGGAAGGTGCCGGAAAACCATGCTCAGAGTGTGGCATGCACACATACACACACACACACACACACACACACACACACACACACACACACACACACACACACACACATGTGTGCACACACACACACACTTTCTCTCTCTCTCTCTCTCTCTCTCTCTCTCTCTCTCTCTCTCTCTCTCTCTCTCTCTCTCTCTCTCTCTTTTTCTGTCAGTGGTGAAACTGTGCAAAAAAGGTGCTATACAAACCAAGAGAGGAACTTTTTATTTTTTATTATTATAAAAGATGTTTAAAAAAAAAAAAATCTTCAAAGAGGAGAGAGATGGAGAGTTGCAGGAAAAGACTTCCAGAT
Organism: Alviniconcha strummeri; assembly: GCA_963584105.1. Classification (NCBI taxonomy): domain Eukaryota; kingdom Metazoa; phylum Mollusca; class Gastropoda; family Provannidae; genus Alviniconcha; species Alviniconcha strummeri. The sequence continues at coordinate 12,271,052 of OY757544.1, forward strand.
TTGAACTGCTTGAAAGTGGAAAGATCTGTTACCAGCAGATTTAAGGTTAGTTTGGGGGACTTTCAACACAGACCTCAGGAGCTGTGTAAAAGTCCAGGTGGCCATCCTGGGTTCCTGTCCCTAATAAGCCTACAGTTTCTGTGGACATAAAGCAACACTTCAGCAACTTTCAACAGATTTTCCCTGCTGGACCGAAGAGTTTGATAGGGTTGGTAGGCGTGAAGTAGTTCTGAAAGGTACGGAGGAAGAGAATTCTCAAAGCACCTGAAAGCAAATGTGGCAATTTTGTATGTCACTGGACTTTTTGTTTGCGTTGTATGATCCTTGTCATTGTCAACTAGTTTTCACAGTGACCAGACACCGGTGTTGATTTCTGCTGTGCAGGGTTCGCAAAGAAGAAATCCAGGCTCTGGCAGGACCCAATGAGTATGCTGAATTCCGTCAGCGTCTGACCGCCATTGACAAGTTCTATGCCAAGCATCCCAATGAGGTAGGCCAGGAATCTAAGAGGGGTGTGTGCTATCCTAATGACTAAATGAGGTAGGCCATCTTAAAGAGGTAAATTTTGCCTCATAATAATAATAATAGCAGTAATTTCTATAGTGCCATATCTCACCCGCAAGGGCACACTGTGCTTTACAAGAACAACAAAAAGGTATACATTAAAATTTAAATACATTAAAACCTCAAAAATACTAATTATATTGTCATATTAGTATATAAAAGTTCCTCACACACCACACCTGCCTTCCCCCCCCTCCCCCCCACACACACATGCAGGCACATGTGAGCACACAGAAGGAATTTAATGAAATATAAAGGACTTGATACAGATGCTCTGAAATCTTGCAGTAGGAGTTAGGGCATTCATCAGTGCCTCAGTTCGGTGCTTCAGTTGGATGGCTGTGTCAGTGTTACTGATTCTCATCTTTTATTCCCCCCCCCCATTTTTATCCTCTCTCTCTCTCACTTTTATCTTCTCTCTCTCTCTGACACACCTTTTTATCCTCTCTCTCTCTCTCTCTCTCTCTCTCTCTCTCTCTCTCTCTCTCTCTCTCTCTCTCTCTCTCTCTCTCCACTTTTATTCTGTCTCCCCTCTGTCTCTTTCCTACATGCTGCTGTCTCTTCCTCTCTCTCCCTACTTATATTTTGTCTCCCCTCTGTCTCTCTTACAGTTACACATTGCTGTCTTTACCCCCCCCCCCCCCCCCCTCGCTCTGCATAATGTCTCTGGGATGGTCTCCCACCCCACCACACGCACACACACACACAGACACCTCTCTCTCTGCATAATCATAATGTCTCCAGTATCATAGATAATGCTTATGACCCTTTGAAGTTACTGTGGCCCTCTGGGGTTTCAGCAGCCAAGGTTATATGCCAAGTCTGACCCCATCAGCTTTACCGCATGATTAGTACTGATTCCATTTTCAGAAGGTCTGGTGAACTAACTCTAAGGAAAGACATTGTTTGGGGCCATCATTCACTGTTGCCTGTGATGAATGTTTTCAGATCAGTGTCCCTATGTCCATGGAGTTTGACGAGCTGGCAAAACAGCGAGAGAATCAGAGTGATGAAACACAGAGTGAGTACAACTGTGGATGTAGATCTGCGTCCTACTCGAACCACTGCTGACAGTGGAATGCCTGTTTTAAGACCACCTAAAAACCAAGCTAAGCTTTAGCATATGAAATGACAAAATAAATACAATCATAAATATTTCTAGACATGTTTTGCAGTGCGTTTGGTTTCCAGTCTGGAATATGCCCAGTTCTGGGTTTTCGGTGGCACATGTGTAAGTCTTGTGACTTTTTGCAGCCATAGTGTCAGTTCCTGTATCGCGCTTTGTGTAGTTGTGGCACTAAATTCTCAGGCAATTCAACGTGAGGCTTGTATTTCCACTGCAAAGTATGAGCCTTTGCCATTTTTCCGGAAGCCATGTTGAAACTATTTTCAGATTATTTTCACTGAGAAAATAAAACAGAAAAGAACTGATGAAGAAAATGCCAAAGCAGTGAAGGAACAAGTGTTCCTGTGGGGATACAAATCTGAACCCAGTATAGTGGATTCTTCTGTTTTCAAATCTTCTGCATACTGCCAATATTGCCACTACTCCTATACCTGGTCTGTGGCTGAAGACTGAAACTTTATTTTTAAAAATATGACAGTTTTCTTTAAAGTCTACTCTTACCTGTGTTTGAGTGTAAATGGGTCTGGTCAGATCTGTGGGTGCTAGTTTTGTGTCCATTGTTTTTCTGGGGCCAACTATGGTTGTGTTGAGTTACAGCGTGAGAGTGTTGCCGTGTGTTGACAGACCTGGTGGATTTTACTGACGAAGAAGGCTACGGCAAGTACCTGGATCTGCACGAGTGTTACGTTCACTACCTCAACCTCAAGGGAGTGGAGGTAGGCTGGCCTTTGTTGCATTAGGTGGTGGGTGGTCTTGACAGTGTCATACAGTGTCATCTTCCTCTTCTAGAGTCACTGTTCAGATACACTTATGTTTATGTTTACAGAAATCACAATAAGAGCTGTTGGTTGAGTAGAAGATAGATGCAGTTGACCCACTGCCTGGAGTTGCTTGCATTGTTACACAAGTGATTTCAATGGTTTTCATTGCCCATATGTTTATGTATGTGTATGCATTGTTACACTTAAAGGCTTGATTTCACTGGTTTTCATTGCCTGTGTGTGTGTGTGTGTGTGTGTGTGTGTGTGTGTGTGTGTGTGTGTGTGTGTGTGTGTGTGTGTGTGTGTGTATGCACACATGCATGTGTGTGCATGTGTGTGAGCAAGTATTCAGTCCATCATCAGTCTTCCCATTCCTCCCCAGATTACTGCAACCCTGCCGTCTGTCAGTGAGCCTGGTCAGTTTTTGCCTGTGCAGTGGTTTTCCTCTGTCATTCAGGGTGCTGCATTCTGTCTTCCAAAAATGCTTGAACTGGACTTGACCCTTTTTGTTGTTTTCTGTTGCAGAGACTGGATTACATCACCTATCTTTCAACATTTGACCATTTGTACAAGATCCCCAAGGACAGGAAGAACACTGCTTACAAAGAGTGAGTCCCTTAGATGGCTGGTGTGCTTTGATTCCAGTACAGATCTCAGGTGTCCCCTTGGGAATGTGGTGGAGTGAGGAGCGATGTGTGTTGAAGTCACAGTCATGTTTGCATTGTAAAGATGACACCAATTTTTGTGTGTTGCTGAAGATAACAGGGTAGGGATGCAGCTCAGCTCAGACTGAAAAGCTGGTCACACTCATGGGACTGACACTGGTTCAGCTTCCCCCAATATTGCCAGGGTTTTTACCCCCAGAAACAACTTTCAATGCAGCTACAGTGTTTATTTGGCCTTCGTGCTCATTCAGTACAACAGCATCTGCATACGTGTTGAAAATCCCAACATAGCATTGTTTGGACACACAACAATACTGAATAGCAATGGGTGGTGCTGCTCTTGCCATTGCTGTAGCCTTACCCAGGTAAGATGACCCAATCTCTCACAAGGGATAAATTAATCTCAAATAAATACATAGTTATAAATGAATTATACATTTTTGTTTGTTTCTATACCGTTGATTTGTATATGGTTATTTGAGCCTTCCCTGTTTTTCTTTAATTCAGTTGAAATGTTCTTTGAGCCTGTGAAAGTGCTCTATAAACTCCGTGTTAATATTATTATTATTAAATGAAGTTTTACCATAAAACTAAAAGAGGCTTCTTTTTTCTGAAATGTTTATATGTGTTTCCAGGTACGTCTTGTTCCTCCTGGACTACCTCAGTCAGTACTTGAGTAAAGTCAAACCTTTGCTGGACCAAAATGAGGTGAGCGCCTTTTTGTCTCTCATTGTTTTTGTCCTTTCTTCACTCTGTCTTCATTGACCTTGAATGTGCCTGCTTCTTTGTCTTCATCCTTTCTTCACTCTGTCTTTGACCTTGACTGTGCCTGCCTCTTTGTTTTCTTCACTGACCTTGACTGTGCTTGCCTCTTTGTTCTTTGACCTTGACTGTGCCTGCCTCTTTGTTTTCATCCTTTCTTTGCTCTGTCTTCGCTGACTTGACCGTGCATGCCTCTCTGTTTTCATCCTTTCTTTGCTCTGTCTTCACTGACCTTGACTGTGCCTTTGCAGAAACCTCAAAAGTAGTTTCCATGTCTTTCTTTTGTCCATCCATTTGACTGCACGTGTCTGGTTATAAATCTCTGTGTTTGCTTGAGCATGATTCTGCTAAATTTGTGGGAGAAATTCAGCTGGACCTGTTCCTTGAGCTACTCAGTTCAGTGGCTAGATAAATGGAAGACAGTAGCAGGCCATGTTTTTGAATAGGATTAAGCCAACCTACCTCACCCAAGCTTCAAGGAACATTATTTTGGTAAACATCTGTGGTCCGAAAATTGCTTGTCGACACACACATATTGTATGCACATACACCCAGCACACAGTCACACACACATGCACACACGCACACACACACACACACACACACACACACAGTATGGTAAAACACAATCCACATACACACTACACACCTACAATCTGGTATAACATGCACACATCACACAAACACACACACTCACACACATACACACACTGTATGGTATGGTAGAACATGCACAATTCACATACACACCACACACACACATTCACCTGCACCTGCACTCATAAGCACACGCACACACACCCATATATTTTCTCACTCCACAGCTGACCATGTTATGTATGACTTGACTACTGACACTGTGTTGTCCTGTGTGCAGGTGGTGGAGGTGGTCCAGGGGCAGTTTGAGATCGACTGGATGGAAGGCGTGGTTCCAGGCTGGCCGGTCAGTCTCTCCTGGGCGCTTCTTCCACTGTTCTTTGCCTTCTTTCCATAATTTGCATGCCCTGTGTGATATAGAGGGTTCGGCACTGTCAGCAGTGATTAAGTGGTGATCTATTAACAACATCAAAAACCCATAAATTGTAATTTGTATGTTGACAGAAAATGTGCCTGTGTGGTTGGTGATCTGTTAAAATTTTGCGTTGTTGACACAAAGACGCAACCGATGATTTGAAAGTGGAAAGTGCTTTGAGAGTGTGATTAGGTGGTAATCTGTTAAAGCAACAACCAAAAATTATGTGTTTACAGATCATGCATACATATGTGATTGGTGGTCTGTTAACAGAAAGGTTCTGTGTTGTTGACAGAAAATGGGACTGTCAACAGATTAGTTTTTTAAAGTGGTAATCTGTTAAAAGAAAGAAATAAAAATAAAAATTCTGTTGACAGAAATTGTGCATTTGTGATTAGTGATGTGTTAAAAAAAATCTGTGTTGTTTTTTTGACAGAAATTGTGCATGTGTTTGGTGATGTGTTAACAGAAAATTTCTGTGTTGCTGACAGAAAGAAGCAACAGGTGCTCTCACCCATGCTGGTGCTCATCTGGATCTGTCAGCGTTTTCCTCATGGGAGGTCAGTTTGTCAGTTCCCGTTTTTAACCCCTTATGGGAGGTCAGTTGTCAGTTCCCACTTTTTAACCTTATATTGGAGGGCATTTTGTCAGTTCCCATTTTTTTAACCCTTTATGGGAGGTCAGTAGTCAGTTCCTGCCTTTTGACCCTTTATCATGTATGGGAGGTCACTTGTCAGTTTCTGCTTTTTAACCCTTTGTCACTCTTCAGTTTCTTTTAACCCTTTATAGGTCAGTAGTTAATTCCTGCTTTTTAACCCTTTAAGGCTTTGTGGGAAGTCAGTTGTCCATTCCTGATTTTTAACCCTTTATGGAAGGTCAGCTGTCTGTTTCCACTTTTTAACCCTTTATGGGAGGTCAGCTGTCAGTTCCCACTTTTTAACTCTTTATGAGAGGTCAGTTGTTACAGTGTTAGTTCCCACTTTTAACCCTTTATGGAGGTCAGTTGTTCCCACTTTTTAACCCAAACATATTTTTCGTGTAGATATTGTATGTTTTGAATCTCATCCATTTCTTTAGCATCTGTTTGGTTCACATGTAATGTCAGAGTGGTTGATGTATATTCCAGAAGTTGGTTTCAGGTGTCCTTTTGTGTTTAACATCAATGTTTCATGTGTATTCCAGGATTGGGGTATGTTTTGTCTTGAACAGTAACATTACACTGGTCTGTGTATATTCCAGGATTGGCATTTCTTGTGTCTCTGTATGTTAAACGTCAGTGTTTTGTGTGTGTTCCTGGATTGGGGTATGCTTTGCCTTGAATGGTAACATTACAGTGGTCTGTATTCCAGGCATTGGCATGTGTTGTGTCTCTTTGCATTTAACATCAACATTTCATGTGTATTCCAGGATCGGCGTGTGTTTGTCTTGAACAGTAACATTACAGTGGTCTGTGTGCATTCCAGGATTGGTGTATGTTTATTTTCTCTTGAACAGTAACATATATTACAATGGTCTGTGTGCATTGCAGGAGTTGGCCTCTCTGGGTCTGGATCGGCTCAAGTCCGCTCTCATGGCCCTGGGACTGAAGTGTGGAGGGTAGGTCTTGTGTGACCCCACCCCTATGCGACCCCATCCCTGTATGCCCCTGCCCCTATGTGACCCCATCCCTGTATGATCCCACTCCTGCTACACCCCATAATACGTAATGGCAGACCTCTTTACCCATACGATTTAGGCACATTTTGCAAACCTAAATTTTCAGCATTTGAAAATATGAAAATTTGGAGAGAGAGAAACAGATGATGGGGTTGATGGAGAGGCAAAAGAAAGGGTGATAAAAGGAAAATGCTAAATTTGTTTATTTAACTTAAAACCACTTCATCACCTGGTTCAGATCAGTGTGCCATCTGCAACATGTGGCAAGAGTGACTGTCCATCAAATCACACATGCGCTGTTCACATTTTGCAGCAGCCAGCAGTCTTGTGAAATAGTCCTTACATTTGGGAAATGCTTGTGAATTTTGATGAGTTGTCTGGTTTGGGAAATGCTTGTGAATTTGAAGCAAAAAGATCCTGTGCAAACTGGGGGAATTGTCTGGTCCTCAAGTTTAGGAAACGCTTGTAATTTTGAAGTAAAAAAAAAAAAAAAAAGTCCTGTGCAAACTGTGAGTTATCTGGTCCTCAGATTTGGGAAACACTTCTGAGTTTTGAAGCCAAAAAGTCCTTCGCAGACTGTGCAAGTTTGGGCAATGCTTGTGAATTTTGAAGTAAAAACAAAACAAAAAAACAAATGTCCTGTGCAAACTGTGTGAGTTGTCTGGTCCTCAAGTTTGGAAACGCTTGCAAATTTTGAAGTTAAAAACGTCCTGTGCAAACTGCGAGCTCATTCCTTGAAAACCTTTCTCTTCTCAAAAATCTTTTCTTCAGTCCCTTTGCCCTGATATATGACTCTGTGTGTGTGCGCGTGCGCGAGCGTTCATGTTGCATGCATTGAATTCTGAACGCATTGAAAGAATGTGTAAGCGCTTAGAGCCTGTGCGGGTTAGGCATTCTAAGTATCCACTATTATTATTACCATTATTATTATGGCCTGCTTCCTGGCTCTGTGCAGAACCCTGGAGGAGCGAGCGCAGCGTCTGTTCAGCACAAAGGGCAAGAAGCTGGATGAGCTGGACCCTGCACTCTTTGCCAAAGCCAAACCCGGCAAGGCAGGCAAATCAGGGTAGGAGCTGTTCAGAGAATTGTTATACGCCTATGCTGAATAAATAACTGTCCGTTTGTCCTTTTTTCATACCCCGGTATTGAAGAAATAACTATCCATTTGTCCTTCTGTCTGTCTGTCCATGTGTCTGGGTTTTGTCCGGAAGATACCTTCTGAACTACACAACCTTTTGTAACAAAGGTGGGGAAATCAGCGTAGGAGCTGTTTGGAGAATTGTTGTAACCCCTGTACTGAAGCTAGGGGAAGGTGTACTTGAAAGAACTCAGGCCATTTGCCCTTCTGTCTGTCTGTCTGTCCGTTTGTCTGGGTTTTGTCCTGAAGATGTCTTCTAAACCACACAACCTTTTGTAACAAAGGCAGGGAAAGCAGGGTAGGAGCTGTTTGGATAATTGTTATAATTATAACCCCTGTACTGAAGCTAACTGTTTGCCCTTCTGTCTATCTGTCCATGTGTCTGGGTTTTGTCCAGAAGATATCTTCTGAACCACACAATCTTTTGTAACAAAGGTGGGAAAATCAGGGTAGGAGCTGTTTCGAGAATTATGATATAACCCTGTACTGAAGCTGGGGGGAAGTATCCTTGCAAAAACTGTCCATTTATCCTTCTGAAGACTGTCAGACTGAAGACTGTGTGTGTGTCAGTCTGTGTGTCTGGGTGTTGTCCTGAAGATGTCTTCTGAACCACACAACCTTTTGTAACAAAGGCAGGGAAAGCAGGGCAGGAGCTGTTTGGATAATTGTTATAATTATAACCCCTGTACTGAAGCTAGGGGGAAGTGCACTGAAATAACTTTCCGTTTGTCCTTCTGTCTGTCTGTCCTCATCTGTCTCGGTTTTGTCCGGAAGATATCTTCAGAACCACACAGCCTTTTGTAACAAAGGTGGGGAAATCAGGGTAGGAGCTGTTTGAAGCTGGGGGGAGGTGCACTGAAAGAACTCTGTCCATTTGTCCTACTGTCTGTCTGTCCTCATGTCTGGGCTTTGTCCGGAAGATATCTTCTGAACCAGACAACCTTTTGCAACAAAATTATTGGTCATCTTTCACTGACTGACTTGCTTACTATGTCCCCAGAAGGGAGGCATAGAAACGAAAGGGTCTTGACTGACTGATTAGTTGACTGACTGACTGATTGGTTGACTGACTGACTGATTGACTTGCTTGCTATGTCCTCAGATGGGAGGCAGAGAACCAAGGTCTTGACTGACTGACTGACTGACTTGCTTGCTGTGTCCCCAGATGGGAGGCAGAGAAGCAAAAGGAACTTGATTGACTGACTGGTTGACCGATTGACTGACTGACTTGCTTGCTGTGTCCCCAAATGGGAGGTAGAGAAGCAAAAGAATCTTGATTGACTGATTTGTTGACTGACTGACTGACTTGCTTGCTGTGTCCCCTGAACGGAAAGCCATGAAGCAGAAGGATCTTGACTGACTGACTGGTTGACTGATTGACTTGCTGACTGTGTCCCCAGGCAGGAGGCCGAAAAGCAAAAGGATCTTGATTGGGCGATTGATTGGCTGGCTGACTTGCTTGCTGTGTCAGGTATCTTGAGCGACTGATTTGTCAACTGACTTGCTTGCTGTGTCCCCTGAATGTGAGGCAGAGAAGCAAAAGAATCTTGACTGACCGATTGGTTGATTGACTGTCTAGCTGACATGCTTGCTGTGTGCCCAGGCGGGAGGCAGAGAAGCAGAAGGAGATGGCTCTGCTGGAGGCCCAGGTGTACCGTCTGGCCGAGCTGCTCAGCGAACAGCGCACAGCCACCCGAGAGAACGTACAGCGCAAGCAGGCCCAGACCGGAGAGGAGAGGGAGGAGGACGAGGAGGAGAACTACCCCGCCGAGAGCGACTCCAGCGAGGACGATGATGACATTCCCTACAACCCCAAAAACTTGCCCCTGGGTTGGGACGGCAAGGTGGGTGTGGAGGTGGTGATGTTGGTGTGAGGTGTGTGTGTGTGTCGGGGAATGCTAGTGTGGTGACTGTGATGTGTGTGTGGTGTGCATGTATGTGTGTCAGTGAATAGTAGTGTGGAGATTATGGTGTGTGTGTGTCAACAAATGCTATGTGGAGATTGTGATGTGTGTGTCAACAACTGCTGGTGTGGAGGTTATGGTGTATGCGTGTCAGTGAATGCCAATGTCAGTGAATGCTGCTGTGGAGATTGTGATGTGGTGTGTGTGTGTGTCAACGAATGCTGATGTGGAGATTGTGGTGTGTGTGTGTCAATGAATGCTGGTGAAGAGGGTGTGTGTGTGTCAGCAAATGCTGATGTGGAGATTGTGGTGTGTGTCAGTGAATGCTGATGTGGAGATTGTGGTGTGTGTATGTGTCAACAACTGCAGGTGTAGAGGTTATGGTGTGTGTGTGTGTCAGCGAATGCTGATGTGGAGATTGTGGTGTGTGTGTGTCAGTGAATGCTGATGTGGAGATTGTGGTGTGTGTATGTGTGTGTCAGCAACTGCAGGTGTAGAGGTTATGGTGTGTGTGTGTGTCAGCGAATGCTGGTGTGGAGATTGTGATGTGCGTGTCAATCAATGCTGGTGTGGAGATTGTTGTGTGTGTGTCAACAAATGCTGCTATGGAGATTGTGATGTGTGTGTGTATGTCAGTGAATGCTGATGTGGAGATTGTGGTGTGTGTGAATGAATGAATGCTGGTGTGGAGATTGTGGGGTGTGTGTGTGTGAGCAAATGCTGGTGTGGATATCATGGTGTGTGTGTCATTGAGTACTGGTGTGGTGATTGTGATGTGTATGCATCAGTGAATGGATATTGTGTGGTGTGTGTGTCAGCAAATGCTGGTGTGGAGATTGTGGTGTGTTGTGAGTAGTGTGTGTGTAGGTCCATGTCTGTAGTTACAATCGGAGAAAAGCAAACTGTCTTCAGATGCAATGCTTTCACCACAAGCTACTGCTTAGGAAAGAATAGTCATGAGGACCTTCCTTAATGACTCCTGCAAGATGCCAGACAATGCTGACACAAGATGCAATGGTTAGCAACACCGAACATTTTTCATCCACCAGAAACTTTCTTGTCTGTCAGCTTCTTTATGTGACAAAAAGGTGACAGACAAAAATAATGCTCCTAAAAAATTAAAAATGCTCCTGACCACCCCTGTTTCATGTGTTCAGCATCTTACGTAATGCCATCAGTAACTGTGTCAAAAATATGAACGCAACAAAATATTGAACACAACATAGAGGCAGAACAACAAAACTGGATGTACATCTGTGTGCATATATTTTATCATGATTTGTATGAAAATGTTTACTAAGTTTTATAGGTTTGTTTACCGTATGGGTATTTGTGCGTTGCATGTTTTTCTTTAAGTTGTAAAGCGCTGTGAGTGTCTGAAAGTGCTCAGTAGATTCCCTATTATTATTATATCATTGTATAATAATCTGTAGACTGTTTTGGAATCAGACCATTCAGTGATGAAGACTGTGCGTGGGAAGTTGTGAATAGGCTACTGTTTAGCATTGCAATTCGCTCCCGTACCCTGCTTTTTAGCAGTGTGGCGCCGTCCCATATCCTGTTGTTTAGCACTGTGGCTCCATCCCAATGCTACTGTTTAGCACTGTGGTTCCACCCCATATCCTGCTGTTTGGCACTGTTGCTCCATCCTATATCCAATTGTTTAACACTGTTGCTCCATCCTATATCCAATTGTTTAACACTGTGGCTCCATCCCATATTCCATTGTTTAGCACTGTGGCTTTATCCCATTGACACTGTGGCTCCATCCCATATCCCACTGTTTAGCACTGTGGATCCATCCCATATCCCACTGTTTAACACTGTGGCTCCATCCCATGTCCTGCTGTTTCAGCCCATCCCTTACTGGCTGTACAAGCTGCATGGTCTGAACATCAGCTACACCTGCGAGATCTGCGGCAACTTCACCTACAGGGGCCCCAAGGCTTTCCAGCGACACTTTGCTGTGAGTAGCCCGTCGCTTTCCGGCTGACAGTCGCTCTCTGCCCCTTCTAGGAGTTGGAGGAGCAGCTGTGATCATATAATTTCTCAAGGTTTCCCTCAAAGCCTCTGTCCTCTTGATTTTCAGCACTTCCTCCCACCATCTTTTCACATCTTTCCCTTTTGCACACACACACACACTTTCACGCACACATTCACATGTGCATGCACACACATACAGGCACATGCATACACACACACAAGTAAAAGGGAACAGTGTATATCACATGCTGGACTAGCTCGGATGGCCGTCTCTGGAACAGCGCAGGAAGACCTCATGCCTAGGGGTGGTGTACAAAATATACAATGGACTAGTCCAGTGCCCCATCATCAAGACCAAACTAGTCCCACTTCCACCCTGCCAGCACTGTCAACAGCTTACCCTCATCACCACCAGAACACTGCACCATCAGGGACTGAACTCTCTCCAAGGATGCAGTAGAGGCGATGACTGTTGACACTTTTGTGTCATGCACCTCCCTCTGACCAGTCAACTAGGTTTTGTTTTAGTGTTTTTTTAAAGGAACTTGATTTGAGACAGTGTAACAATTTAAGGACTTTTTTGTTTTTAGCAAACACCCCCTAAAGTGCCAGAATAATCATCAACATGATTGTGGGCATCTAAAGAAAGAAGAAGAGAGAGAAAACCCAAAAAGGTCAATTACATACATAGCATTTTGGATTCAAGTTTTGGTGCATTTTTTGGGATACAAGCCCACCCCCCTTTTCCCCCCTCCTAAGAACACTTTGCTGTCTGGTGCAAGGGGATGAGGAAGAAGGAACTGAATGCAGCTGCTGCCGCCCTCTTTGTTTCAGGAATCACGTCACGCCCACGGAATGCGATGTCTGGGCATCCCCAACACTGCTCACTTTGCCAACGTCACATCTATACAGGATGCTATGTCTTGTAAGTGGCCTGCCAGTGTGGATGGTGGTGATGTTGTGATGGTCATTGTGACAGACCTGCTTACCTGTAGGATCTGAGTGTATTTTGTTCACTTAAATATTCAGCATTCACAAATATGAAGGGGAACAAAAATAGTCATTAGTATTCCTAGAATTGTTTTGCAGTTTCTTTGTTTTCCAGTCTGGAATATGCCCAGTTCTGGGTTTATGGTGGCACATATGTAAGTCTTGCGTGCTTTCTGGGTAGTTTCTGGGTTGTATTTCTGCTGCAAAGTAGGAGCATTTGCCATTTTTCTGGATGCCGTGTTGAAATTATTTTCAAATTATTGTCATTGAAAATAAAATGAAAAAGAAGTGATGGAGAAAGTGCCAAAGCAGTGAGGGAACGAGTGTTCTTGTCAGGATAGAAATCTGAGCCCAGCATAGTGGAGTTTTTGTTTCCAGATCTTCTGCATATTGCCAGTATTGCGACTCCTGTCTCTGGTCTGTGGCTAAAAACTGAAAATACTCCAACTTTTCTAAAATATTATCTTTTTCAAGTGTACTCTTATTTGTTTTAGTGAACAGGTCTGTAGTGATGATCACTGTGGTGGTGAAGGTGATCAAAATGGCAATACAAGTTGAATGATCATAATAGTAATAATTCATTTTGGCCCCTTTTTTCTTTTCTTTTTTAAATTGTGGTGGGTTTGTTTTTAAATTATAATAAGACTAAAATTATGATAATAAAAGGACTTGCAAAATGAGAATACAAGGTATGAAATTAAAGGATTCAGTGAAGGTTGAAATGGTATTTTAACACTTGCAAAATCAATCTCCCAAGGGTCTACCAGTGCTGCCTCTGAAACAGCCACATGCGATGTTAATCTGCAGTACAATGGCTGGATCTGATCCTTTCAAAGTAGAGCGCAGAATACAAAACAAGGCATGAAGTGTTTCATGTACTGTTGTGCTACACAGTACTTTGACTTAAGTTTTTAACCTACATCCCCCTACTTTGGCTTAGTTTGTAACATAGATATGCCTCTTATCATAGTAAACGTGACAATGTTGCTGTAGTTGTTGATTCCAAGTTGAAGGATGGGTTCTGTGTGTTTTCAAATGCTTCTCTGCGCACCTGAGTTAAACATGGTGCGTCATATAAAGTGGGCGCTCTGTAGTGTCCCCCACCTCCACTAGAAGATGGTGGATTATTTTTGTATGTGCGTTGTTTGTTTGCCAGTGTGGAACAAGATCAAAACGGGCAAGGAGCAAGAAAGATGGAAGGCTGATGTGGAGGTAGGTCTTCTGTGTGTGGTCCTAGTGTCACAGACAGGTGCTGTGAGCCACCTCCCACTGAGCACATGTACGCATGCATATGCACACACGTACACATACATGTGTGCACACACATGCATACATGCATGCACAAACATACACACACATGCATACACACATACACATGCATACACACACACACACACACACACACACATGCACAGACATACATACACACACCCATGCATACACCCACACACACGCGTGTGCACACACAAGCACATACACACATAGACAGACTGACATGCATACATACACACACACACATCAGTGTTCAGACTGGGAGCCAAAAAAGAACGGGAAAGGGTCTACCAGTGTTGCCTCTGAAACAGTCACATACGATGTTGGTCTGCAGTACAATGCCTGGATCTCATCTGTTCAAAGTAGAGTGCGGAATACAAAATAAGGCCAAAATCACATTTATCCTCTAAACAATGAAAACACAATATATATTTTTAAGTGCTGCATCATGCAGTGGTGTTTTTTGTTGTGTCATTCAGTGGTGTTTTTTGTTATGTCATGCAGTGGTGTTTTTTTGTTTTGTGTTTTTTGCATCATGCAGTGGTGCTTTTTGTTCTGTTGTGCAGTGGTGCTTTTTGTTCTGTTGTGCAGTGGTGTTTTTTGCATCATGCAGTGGTGTTTTTTGTTTTTGTTTGCATCATGCTGTGGTGTTTTTTGTTGTGTCATGCAGTGGTGTTTTTTGTTGTGTTATGCAGTGTTCTTTTTTTCATCATGCAGTGGTGTTTCTTGTGTCATGCAGTGTTGTTTCTTGTGTCATGAAGTGGTGGTGGTGTTGTTTTTGTCATGCAGTGGTGTGTTTTTTGTGGTTTTTTTGCATCATGCAGTGGTGTTTTTGTGTGTGTTGTGCATGGTGTTTTTTGCATCATGCAGTGGTGGTTTCTGTTGTGTCATGCGGTGGCGTCACATCATGCTGTGGTTTTTTGTTGTGGCATCATGCAGTGGTGTTCATTGTCCCCAGGAGGAGTACGAGGATTCCCAGGGCAACATCCTCAACAGGAAGACCTACGACCTGCTGAAGAAACAGGGCGTGCTGTAAACAGCCCACTCCTGCCTTCAGGCCAACAACGCTCACCCATTTTGGTGGTGTGGGGTAGGGGTCGGACACACACCACGCTTTCAGACCAATCAGAGAGACTCCTGGGAAGAGTGTCAGTCTGTGTTTTCAGAAAAAACAGCCATTACCCAACGAGACTCCCTATTGTCAGCAACGTTATTTTCTACGATCGTGTGTGTTCGGATAAAATCACTGACTAGGCAGCAAACCGACAGGTTATTTTTCTTCAGCCTGTCAAATAGTTGGTGTTTAAAATGATTCATTGGAGATGGAGATGGGGGCAGAGTAGATTGCCAAAGGTAGAGGGGGGTCTGAGAGTGGCTGTATAGGGGAGAGCGGTCGGGATGGTTGGGGGAATGGAAGGGACTGGATAGATGGTGTGGCACTGGTGTAGGAACCAAGCTGCAAGAGTGATTTTAAAGTGGATTTCAGTGCCAAATCTGTAAGGTAGGGCTTATCAAACTTTGGTAAACATTTAAAACAGTTTTCTGGTGTTTGTTCATTTACAGATTAAAACTGTACGTCCCAGAGGTTTTGTGTCTCAGTGCCCTGAAGACAGCAAATGGCTGACTGCATTTCCTCAACAACAGGCTGTGCAGTTTATAGACACAAGAAACATCATTACAACCTCGAATAAAACACATCTAGGGAAATGTCCTCCCATATATGACGAAACACAAGGAACTACAGTCATTTTCACTTTCAGTATACAAGAGCTTTTCATTTTCACTGTCGTGATCTTGAAAAACCTGAAGTTGCTAAAATTCAGCAGTCGGGATCAACACACAAAGGGAGTTAATTAGCGCTCAGAGAAGTCACACAAACACAGCAACAAAGACCAAAGTCGCCTATGACAACTCTCACTTTGCATGCAAGTAAATACAAGGTACGTAACTCCACCGAAGGTACATTCTCGGGGGGAAAAGGTTTAATTTGCTGGCGTTTTGCTCATCCATGGTGTTTGTTGCATCATGATGCTGCAGACTGACATGTTATTTTCTTCAGCCTGTCAAGTTGTTGGTGTTAATGATTCAGTAGGGATGGGTAGGGGGGCAGGGTAGATTGGTAAAGGTAGAAGGGGGTCTGAGAGTGGTGGATAGATGGTGGTAGGGGGAAAGGAGTTCCAAAATGAAACTTTCTGTACATCTACCAATTTTCTCTCATTTGCTTGAGAATGATGGGGGAAAAAAAGAGAGATAAAAAGTATTTGTCTGGGACAGGGAATAAACTTTGTTGGAAAATGTGTGTGTGCGCTTTGATTTGTTTAAGCATGCTTTTACTTCTACACAAACACTTACACACACACTCGCGCGCATGCACACATACTGTTCAACAGTTTGCTTTTTTTATATATTTTTTTATTCACTGAACATTTGAATGTCGTTGACGAAAGAAAGACAGCATTACTCCACAATACTCAGCAATGATGTAAAATAAAATGCCATGACCCGGGTGAGCAACAATATATTACATGGCTTCACTACTTGGATGACTTGAACTAAAATTTGGTTCTTTATATGATTCTTTGTGAGAATAAAATGGTGACTACTCCCCTGCGCTGGAAAGGAAATGATAATTTTGAGGGTGGCAATAATGATGTACAATCTGAAGATGTTATAGTCAAACACATGATGCATTACAGATACTGGCCATACAGTTTTGTGATGTTATTAACAAGTATTGCTTCAACTCCGCAGGTACTGAAGATAAAGAAAAAGCAATGTAAGAATTAAAACTGGCTCATCCAGATTCATTACTCTTATTCATCATATTCCTTTTATAAAAAATACCACAATAAAACCACATGCAGAATTTCACGGACCATACAACTGGTTTTAATGTTTTCTATATATTCATTGCTATATATTGCCAACCCATTGTTGCACTACTTGTGTGTGCACATGGACATTTTCCAACCTGAAGCACTTTGTTAATACGTGCAACTTCATTCTTTGCCTGAAGGAAAGTCTGGCCGTTTTGCACAACATCCACTACGACAGCCCTACCAAGACCTGGAGCAGTGTAAGTGTTGCTGCAGCGGCCAATCATGAGGTATAATTATTAACGTTGCCATGGCAGTTGGGGAAACTTTCCCTTATTTCCTTCAGTTTGTACCAAGTACTGAACAACTGCAAATTCTCAAACAAATCAAATGCACACACACACACACGCGCGCATGCATGCACACCCAAAAGCTAAAGATCTACCATTACTCGGGTTTGGAAATTCTTAAAAAATAAAATATACTCTTCAAATTTGAAGCATACTTTTTGCCATCCCGCCCCCTTCCAAAAAGCTACCTGTGAAGCACAGCCTAGAGACAACAGTTAAAATACAAAATGGTGGTCAACAGCAAGGCCCAGTCATCCCCATTCAAAGCCACGTAAAGTGCGGTGCAGCATTTTTCACATCCAAAGCAAACAAGTGTACAACATGAAATGGGTTTCCCCCTGACGCACACACATGACAATATCGTTCACACCACCGCACAGTAAGTTGGAGCAGCACAGAAAATCTTGCGCATCCCAGTTGTGAGAAGTATCGTGGTTTGTTGTGTAAGCCAACTGA
The DNA here is from genome assembly GCA_963584105.1 of Alviniconcha strummeri. NCBI lineage: Eukaryota > Metazoa > Mollusca > Gastropoda > Provannidae > Alviniconcha > Alviniconcha strummeri. The sequence continues at coordinate 12,288,507 of OY757544.1, forward strand.
CAATTCACAAGCAGCTTCCATTCTGCATCACTTCACTCCTGTAGAACTAAAAACACATGTCACAGCACGCACCTTGCACATTTCTCAAAACTGCCAATGCTAAACACGGTGTTAACAACTCTGCAACTAGAGCCGTGTGCCTGAAATGGCAAAGCACAGGGTCGACCTAGATAAGTAGAAAACCAGATACAAAATCATAACCATTTCTGACAAAATGAGTCGCACGACACACAAAAATGTGCAACAAATAACGATGATGATATACATACGTTTATTGACCGCCAACACTGAATGAGATCAATCTCTGTAAACCAATGTCAATCCTATCACAGTGACCTTAAACTTGAAGCCACATCTATGGACTTTGTCATGCAACACTCACAGGGTCCATTTACCGACTGGTCTTTCATGCACTTCTTACTAAGCAACGTCTGTATGCTTCTCTCTCCAATGAACTTTTGTATTTTACTGCCAACCAAACCGGAAAAAAAATTAACATGTATCTTTCGGTGTAAGCCCATATAGCACATATTTATGACATTACAGCCAGTTCCATCTCTTTGTTCAAATCAAAACCAACACTCGCATCAAATAAAATCTTTGAACAATGGAATTACATAAAGAGTACCTTCTCCCCTTTTCAAGAAAAGAAACAAGACACACTTAAGTTTCAGCAACAGGATGCAATAACAAGAAAACCAAAAAAATCACAAACAAATGGTCAGCTGATAAAAAAGCTTTAAAAATAAATAAATGCTAACCAAAAATTAAGCTAAACAGCCATGGAATTAAAATCTCTCCAAATTCACACGACAATATTATAAACAATATTTATAGGACCTGACCAATTTTTTAAAATATTTTTTTCAAAGGGGACAATTAAATGATTATACAATATTAAATCACACACAAAAGAAGAAACCTTTGTCACATAAAATATAGTGTTTAAAAATCAAAACCAAACGACCTATTAACATCCAAACCTAAATGATTTGTGCATTTGTAGAAGAAAAAAAAATCCCAATAAATTATAGTCATTCTTGAAAAAAAGAAAGAGAAGAAGTCCAAAACCTTTGAAAACAAAAAGGGAACACCCAAAGAGACCAGACCTGCATTACAGTTATCACAATCAAGCCATCACATAAAGCCAGGGAGCAGCTGGCAAACTACAACATCAGTA
>OY757544.1:12289886-12350572 GCA_963584105.1 Alviniconcha strummeri
CCTCTTTCTCCACATCTGGAATCTCGGTCCCCGCCTGTACCTCTTTGGCAACTCGGCGTTAAACATGTTTAACCAGATCTGGAGGTCGTCACTGACAGCTTCTATTATTGTGTTATATTCGTTATAGTATATAAAAGAAAAGGTCACACACACACACACGCACGCACGCACGCACGCACGCACGCACGCACGCACGCACGCACGCACGCACGCACGCACGCACGCACGCACGCACGCACGCACGCACACACTCACTCACTCACTCACTCACTCACTCACTCACGCACGCACACACTCACTCACTCACTCACTCACTCACTCACTCACTCACTCACTCACTCACTCACTCACTCACTCACTCACTCACTCACTCACTCACACGCACGCACGCACGCGCGCGCGCACATACACACACACACTCACACACTATCGGGAGGTCGTTCAACTCGGTCCTTGCGAGACACCGAAGGTCAGAGACCCCGGTATGACCTTGGGAAGCGGCATGTCTAAGGGTCTTGCGGGTCAAAGTCGGTGGAGAGATCTGGCAAGCTCGGTGAGATCAGTTATGACTTCCACCTCCTGTCATACGTAGTATTTTATTGTAATGTATTCACCACCGACGATTATCCGGACACGCGAGGAGATAATTTCACACACACACACACACACACACACACACACACACACACACACACACACACACAGAGAAGCATCGTGTTCATGATTGATGCAGTTCCGTTTCTCTTTCATCATACAGTTCGCCTTGCCTTCCCTTGCCCTAGCCGGTAAAATTCCCGGGCTGAAACCTGCACACACAAGTCTGGAAACAGCTTTTTTTCTTCTTCTTTTTCTTTTCTTTTCTACTGGTTATGTAATAAATCTGCGTCTAATTTTGCAATTGCTAATCTACATGCCAATAGGCTACAGAGAGAGAGAGACACACACAGAGAGACAGACAGACAGAGGCAGGCAGACAGACAGAGAGAGACAGACAGAGAGAGAGAGAGAGAGAGAGAGAGAGAGAGAGAGAGAGAGAGAGAGAGAGAGTGGATTTTAACTTCCTGTCAACCGCGCAGGGTCACCTCGGCATCGCGAGAGAGAGAGAGAGAGGATGACCACCAGGGTGTTCAGTTGGAGATAGTCAGTCAGTCAGTCAGTTAGTTCGTTAGCTAGCTAGTAACTGGATTTTAACGTCTTGTCAACCGCACAGGGTCACCACAGGACAGTCAAACTGTCATAAGCAAACGTACACTTCCAAAGGCATCAACTCAGTCCATAGAACCAACCCCTACACAAACATGACACGAAATTGGAAGCGCTACAACAACAATAACAACAACAACAACAACAACAACAACAACAACAACAACAACAACAATAACAACAACAAAGTTACTTCGTCTCGTAAATATTATTCCCCCTACGAACCCCATGAATAAATATATATGTCACATGTCGCTGAAGAAGTGCGACACAAGGCCATTGCTCTTTTGATGTTCTTCTCAAGTAGGAGAGAGGACAATGACATGTGAAAGAGTAGTTGACTCCACGTGAGCTCTATGATCGTGTGTGTGTGTGTGTGTGTGTGTGTGTGTGTGTGCGCTTGTCTGTCTGAAAATGTAAATGTAGCCCTGCGTGCGTGCGTGCGTGCGCGCGTGCGTGCGTGCGTGCGTGCGTGCGTGCGTGCGTGCGTGCGTGTGTGTGTGTGTATGTGTGTGTGTGTGTGTGTGTGTGTGTGTGTGTGTGTGTGTGTGTGTGTGTGTGTGTGTGTGTGTGTGTGTGTGTGTGTGTGTGAGTGAGTGAGTGTATGCCTGTCCGCAATGCACACCTTTGTGTTGTTTACGTTACCGTCCTCGTGCCATTACTTTTTCAGAGACTCGATCTTACAGACGTACGTAGACTGTCACAATGACAAAGCGACTCTCTATTCTGACATGTAGCCCACAACCTTCTTTTCACAATAACATGTTGATTTTGAAAGGTTGGTTGTTTGCACGAAAAATCAGACGTCTGCTTGAAATAACAATGAATTCAGTATATCCACTTTGCTTCTGTTAGCCTTCGTCCCAGCCCTCGTCTCGCTCGGTTATAACCGCACTGGTTGACTGGGCGTAAAACAACAAGTTACTTACCTAACCCTCGGTGACCCCCGCCCCACTCCCCTTCCCCTCCTCTTACTGCTCTCTGACAATGGAGGTGGAAGCAGTCTCCCGTGCCCTCCGCAGGATTGCCTCAAGAGGTGACAGTCAGACCTCACATGCCATCATCCTCACAGATTCTGTGAGCTTGCTACAAAAAGTGAAAAGTGGAATGGCAAGTTTAGACTGTAATGTGTCGATGGTCGACATCCACCTTCGAAAACTCCTGTGGGTGTACTGCTCTGGACATATGCCGGCATGAAGGGAAACGACCGAACAGATAGACTGGCGGGCAAAGCGGCCCTAACAAGTGGCTCGCTTCTTGGAAGATCTGAAGTGTTGAGAAGATTGAGACACTACCTGCGGGCACAAAGCCAAGGGCATCACACCATTGATCGCCTGGAGGAGAACGCCACTCTCCACCAGGCGATCAATGGTGCGATGTCCTTGGCTAGACGATCTTCCTTGAAAGGACGAGAGAGGGCCATCGTCAATCAGACGAACATTAGAACCGTTTCAAAGGCAGCGTTGGGGAAACTTCTGAGAGACGGGGTGGAGCGCATACGGGCTTTGCCGAGCGCATAGATACTATCTTGAACTGAACTGAACTGAACTGTACTGCTTTGCAGAAGAGAAGGAGCCCTACCTGGGGCGCATCACCGGCAGCTCCAGCGTGGACACCCTGGTGCGAGTGGGACTGGAGAAGCAGCACGGCCTCAGTCCCGAGTCCCGCATGACCGTCCTGGACGACTTCTCGGCCGGCGCGGACGACGAGCTGAACGTGGAGAGCGGCCAGACGGTGTACATGCTGTACACCGAGCAGGAGTGGATGTACGTGCTGGTGGAGGACGGCCGGGAGGGGTTCATCCCGAGGTGGGTTGGAGTACATCGTGTTTCGTGTTTGTTTGGGACATCGTGTGCCATGTTTAGTGCATCTTGTGCCACGTTTAATGCATTGTGTGTCATGTTTAGTGCATCGTGCGTCATGTTTTAGTACAGCTTGTGCCATGTTTAGTACATCTTGTGCATTGTGTGTCATGCTTACTGCATCGTGTGTCATGTTTTAGTAATATTGTGCCGTGTTTAGTCATCTTGTGCCATGTATAGTGCATTGTGTGTCACGTTTAGAGCGTCGTGCGTCGTGTTTTAGTACACCGTGTGCAGCGTTTAGTACATCGTGTGCCATTTCCATTTCCAGCCCCAGGTAAATAATACAGCGTGTGTGGTCTCCAATTCCATCCTAATGTGTGTGTGTGTGTGTGTGTGTGTGTGTGTGTGTGTGTGTGTGTGTGTGTGTGTGTGTGTGTGTGTGTGTGTGTGTGTGTGGAGTGGAGTGGATGCACTCACTCGGAGGTGGGTCGGGTAGGATCGGAGGTTTGAACAAACCCCGACCTTACTTGCGGAAATACCTTTGTTGAGTCAGTAATGTAACTGTTGGATTTTAAACTGAACTGAAGTGAACTGGACTGAAAACTCTCTTTCACACAAATCTAAAACTGAACGAGGCCCAGAGCGCTCGTGCAGTATCAGCACGCAAGGGAGTTAATCAGCGCTCGAAATACGCAACACAAGCACAACAACAAAGACCTGAGTCGTCTACGGTAACTCTCACCTGGCATGCGTGTAAATACAAGTTACATAAACTCCGCGAGAAGTACATCCTCATCCTTACGTACTTGCATTTACACGCATGCCAGGTGAGAGTAACCGTAGGCGACTCAGACCCTTGTTGCTGTACTTGTGTTACTACGTATTTCGAGCGTTGATGAACTCCCTTGTGTGTTGATTCTCTTCCACGCAGGTCTTTCGCCAAGCCCTGTCGCAGCCCGGCCCTGAGAAAGCGGGTGCCCCCCACCCCGCTGTCTCAGATCCGGGGCATCCCCCCGACCGTGGGGGAGAGTGAGGATGAGGGGAACGAGGGGGATCAGTCCAACTCGCCCACCAACAGCAGCAGCCAGGCCGGTGGCTTCCCCGACGCCTCCATCCCCGAGGACGACGCCCAGACGGCTTCCCCAACCTCCGACGACCTCCACCAGAACTCGCTGCAGTCCGAACAGGAAGGTAGGGTTACAGAGTGAACAGGAAGGTAGGGTTACAGTCTGAACAGGAAGGTAGGGTTACTGTATGGACGGGAAGGTAGGGTTACAGAGTGAACAGGAAGGTAGGGCTGCAGTCTGAACGGGAAGGTAGGTTACAGTCTGGACGGGAAGGTAGGGTTACAGAGTGAACAATAAGGTGGGGCTGCAGTCCGAACAGGAAGGTAGAGTTGCAGTCTGAACAGGAAGGTGGGGCTGCAGTTCGAACGGGAAGGTAGGGTTACAGTCTGAACAGGAAGGTTGGTTACAGTCTGAACAGGAAAGGTTGTTAGAGAGTGAACAGGAAGGTAGGGCTGCAGTCTGAACAGGAAGGTTGGTTACAGAGTGAACAGGAAGGTAGGGTTGCAATCTGAACAGGAAGGTGGGTTACAAAGTGAAGGTGGGTTACAAAGTGAACAGGAAGGTAGGGTTGCAGTCTGGACGGGAAGGTAGGGTTGCAGTCTGGACGGGAAGGTAGGGTTGCAGTCTGGACGGGAAGGTAGGGTTGCAGTCTGGATGGGAAGGTAGGGAGCAGTCCGAACAGAAAGGTGGGTTACAGAACAGGAAGGTGGGTTACAGTCTGAATAGGAAAGTGAGTTACAGTCTGAAAAGGAAACTTGTTTAGAGTTCGAACAGGAATGTGGGGCTGCAGTCCGAACAGGAAGGCAAGGCTACAGTCTGAACAGGAAGATAGGGTTACAGTCTGAACAGGAAGGTAGGATTACAATCTGAACAGGAAGGTAGGGTTACAGTCTGAAGAGGAATGTAGGGTTACAGTTTGGACCAGAAGGTAGGAATTGCAGTCTGAACACAAGTTTTGACTCAGTTTTGACTTGTGTACATTAGGTCAGCAGACAGTTATAAATTCCGGCAGAAACAAACGAACACAAAATGCTGACGCAATTTTGATTCGTGTAAATTAGGTCAGCAGGCAGTCATAACTTCCGGCAGAAAAAAACGACCACAAAATGCTGATGACAGTTTTGACTCGTGTAAATTAGGTCAGCAGATACCGTAAGCTCCGGCAGAAACAAATGAACACAAAATGCTGACGGCAGTTTTGACTCGTGTAAATTAGGTCAGTTGAAGACGCAGTGTGACGGCGGTGTATACCCACTGTTGCTGTCAAGTGATTACTCAGTCACTGTTAAACACTCTGACTACTACGATGTACGCAGACACAGGTGATTATTCATTGTGAACTTTGTATTATATGTATATGTAAGCGCTGTGCCTGTTGATCAATTGGGCCAGTCTGAGTGTGGCCGGGAAAACATGCAAGATGACGAGGAAACGATCAGTGTGTCAACGACCCCTCCTCCCCGCCCCGTCCCTACCACCGGGAAACAAACAGAAAAACCTCCACCCTTACCCCACCTCCCAACACACCACTTCCTTCATTTCTATATTAATTTTAATATTCCTAAGGCGAGGCCAGTACCGACGTCGACCTTCCTGAAATCCTGCCGTTTGAGAAGCGTGACCAGGGAAAGTGGGTGGCAGTGTTCGCCTATGACGTGGAGCAGGAGAGTGACGTCAGAGTGACGTCAGGGGAGGTGGTGACGCTCCTGAACGCGGAGGACAAGCAGTGGTACTGGGTACGCCGTAGCGGAGGGGCTGAAGGTTTCGTGCCCAGGTCGTGCCTGTGTAAACTGCCTGACGACCTCCGCATCAGTCGTGAGTTCACTGTTCTCGCTCGGCGTAAAGAGGTTATGTTTGAACACCTGTGTGTGTGTGTGTGTGTGTGTGTGTGTGTGTGTGTGTGTGTGTGTGTGTGTGTGTGTGTGTGTGTGTGTGTGTGTGTGTGTGTGTGCGTGTGTGTGTGTGTATGTGTGTGTGCTTATGTGTGTGTGTGTGTGTGTGTGTGTGTGTGTGTGTGTGTGTGTGTGTGTGTGTGTGTGTGTGTGTGTGTGTGTGTGTTTCAGTATGTGTTTATGTGTGTGTGTGTGTTTCAGTATGTGTTTATGTGTGTGTGTGTGTGTGTGTGTGTGTGTGTGTGTGTGTGTGTGTGTGTGTGTGTGTGTGTGTGTGTGTTTCAATATGTGTGTGTGTGTGTGTGTGTGTGTGTGTGTGTGTGTGTGTACGTGGGTGCTTGGGTGCGTGCGTGCGTGCTTGTGTGTGTACGTGCGTGCGTGCGTGCTTGTGTGTGTGTGTGTGTGTGTGTGTGTGTGTGTGTGTGTGTGTGTGTGTGTGTGTGAGAGAGAGAGAGAGAGAGAGAGAGAGAGAGAGAGAGAGAGAGAGAGAGAGAGATTTTCAATTCTGCCTGTCTACTACATATAAAGCATGATACGTTTTCAGTTATGCCTGTCTACTGCAGATAAAGCATCATACGTTTCCAATTCTGCCTGTCTACTACAGATAAAGCATGATACGTTTTCAATTCTGCCTGTCTACTACAGATAAAGCATGATACGTTCTCAATTCTGCCTGGCTACTACAGATAAAGCATGATACGCTTTCAATTCTACCTGTCTACTACATATAAAGCATGATACGTTTCCGATTCTGCCTGTTTACTACAGATAAAGCGGCACAAGGGGTCAGCCCAGTCTTCCAGAAGGCCGGGCCCGGTCACCACAGATCGCAGTCCATGACGGACCAGCCCATGTCGCTGCCAGCCTACCTCAGACCCACTCCCCACCGCCCGCTGTCCTCCAACTCGCCCATCCTCTCCTCCATGTCTCCTGCCGGTTCCGCCAACGCCACTCGCCCATCGCCATACGCAGCATCAGCAACAGCCGGTCGCCCACGACCTCATTCCTCCATCGGCTCTCCCACCACGTCGTTGTGGAACCCAAACTCCGCGCCTGTTTCATCAGTTTCCTCTTCTTCTGGTGGCTCGGTTTTTCCGCCCTCCTCACAGACAACCAGTCAGCGACCGCACTCTTCAATGGGCTATCCAATCACATCTTCGTTGAGTCACAGCCAATCGTCTGCTTCGTTGGCCGCTTCTTCCGGGCGTCTTCCGCTCTCGGCTGCTTCGTCCGCAGCCAATCGAATCCTTTCTTCTTCGCTTCCAGCCAATCAGATTTCTTCTTTAAACCATCAGGTGTCAGCGTCACACAGAGAGAGTCATCCGACTGCCGCCGCGTTGTTCAAGAAGGCGGGCGGGTCGCCAGCGCCACCTGGACGTGCAAATCCCTCCGGTCACCACCGACCTCCTCCGCTCTCCAGCGAGCATGCGGTTCTGCCTTCCTCTTCCCAAGTCGTTCAGTCTTCGCCCGCTCATTCCCCGCCACATGCATTTAGTCCTGCTAGTCACGCTCCCCTTTCATCGCATTCAGCCAGCCATGATTTACCTTCATCCAGCCACGTTTCACCTTCACCGTATTCAGCTACCCATGTCCCGCCTTCGTCGTATTCGGGCACTCACGCACCATCTTCGTCCAGTCATGCCCCACCTTCTCCGAATTCAGCCAATCAGGTACCACCTTCACCGTATTCAGCCAATCACGTGCCACCTTCTTCGTATTCAGCCAGCCACGTACCGCCTTCACCGTATTCACCCAGCCATGCCCCGCCTTCACCTAACCATGTCCTGCCTCCCCCGTATTCAACAAGTCATGCTCCTCATTCACCTGATCATGCCCCACCTTCACAGTATTCAACCAGCTATGTCCCGCCCTCACCGTATTCAGCCAATCGCGTGCCACCTTCACTTAATCAAGCTCCACGTCCACAGCATTCAAACAGCCATGTCCCGCCTTCACCGTATTCAGCCAATCGCGTGCCACCTTCACTTAATCAAGCCCCACCTCCACAGCATTCAAACAGCCATGTCCAGCCTTCACCGTATTCAGCCAATCGCACACCACCATCGCCACATCATGCCCCACCACCGCCATATTCAGGCAGTCACGCACCACCGTCTCCGTATTCAGGCAACCATGCCAACACAGCCAAACAGCCTCCTCCATCATCAGCAGTTCAATCCCAGTCTCTTCCATCCAACCCATATCCTTCATCAAACACAGCCGAACAGTCCCCTCCATCATCAGCAGTTCAGTCCCAGTCTCCTCCATACAACCCATACCCTTTATCAAACACAGCCAAACAGTCCCCTCCATCATCAGCAGTTCAGTTCAGGTCTCCTCCATCCAACCCACATCCTTCATCAAACACAGTCTCCGGTCGCTTTGCCTCGCCACAGCATCGACAGACCAACCCGCCTCGCTTGTCTAGTTCACTGAACCAGTCTCAAGACGGGCGACGCACAGCGCTGGAGCACCGAAACTCGCTCCCGGAGCAGACCCCCGTACCCCACCCACGCCAGCAGCACCCCGCCGGCGGCAACGTGCCACACGCGCTCCACGTTCGACGTTCTTCTCTAGAACCTTTCCTTCCCAAGGGCGATGCCGCTAGAACTAGAGCTCCCATCATCAGCCCAGGAAGCTCTGTGACCAATCCGCAGCGCCCGCCAGGAGCAGGAGCCGCGATAGGTCGGTCACAGTCGCCATCGCAGTTCCGAATCTCGCACGTTCCCGAGAACGTGACGGAGCTGGTGACGCTCCACAGCTTCTCCAGCAGGGGAACGGACGACATGTCCGTGTCGAGCGACGAGGTGGTGTACGGTGACCTGGGCCAGCAGCCGGAGAGGGACTGGTTGTGGGTGTACTCCCCAAGATTGGAGCGACACGGCTACATTCCCAGGAACATCGTCACGATCCCTGGCACTGCCGCTGCTGTCTCGAGGAGCGAGGGTGTAGCGAGAGTGTGAGCATCACGGACAGTCCACGCACGGCTGCATCCCTATAGGAGTGTGAGCATCACGGGCAGTCCAAACACGGCTGGATCCCTAAGAATGAGCATCACGGGCAGTCCAAACACGGCTGGATCCCTAAGAATGAGCATCACGGGCAGTCCAAACACGGCTGTATCCCTAAGTGTGTGAACATCACGGACAGTCCACACAGGGCTGCTTCCCTAAGAATGAGCATCACGGGCAGTCCAAACACGGCTGTATCCCTAAGAGTGTGAACATCACAGACAGTCCACACAGTGCTGCATCCCGAAGAATGTGAGCATCACGGACAGTCCAAACACGGTTGTATCCCTAAGAATGTGAGCATCACGGACAGTCCAAACACGGTTGTATCCCTAAGAATGTGAGCATCACGGGCAGTCCAAACACGGCTGTATCCCTAAGTGTGTGAACATCACGGACAGTCCACACAGGGCTGCTTCCCTAAGAATGAGCATCACGGACAGTCCAAACACGGCTGTATCCCTAAGAATGTGAGCATCACGGACAGTCCAAACAGTGCTGCATCCCAAAAAATGTGAGCATCACGGACAGTCCAAACACGGCTGCATCCCTAAGAATATGAGCATGACTCGAGGAGTGAGAGTGTGAACTACCAGGAACGTCAGAATCTCTGGCAGTGCTGGCTACTTGAGGGTGAGAATGTAAACTACCAGGAACAACGTCAGAATATCTGGCAGTGTTGGAAACTAGAGGAGAGAGTGTGAACTGCCAGGAACAACGTTAGAATCCCTGGCAGTGCTGGCTACGTGGGAGGTGAGAGTGTGAACCACCAGGAACGTCAGTATCTCTGGTAGTATTGGCGACTGGAGGAGAGAGAGAGAGAGAGAGAGAGAGAGAGAGAGAGAGAGAGAGAGAGAGAGAGAGAGAGAGAGAGAGAGAGAGAGAGAGAACTACCAGGAACAGCGTCAGGATCCCTGGCAGTGCTGGCTACTTGAGGGTGAGAGTGTAAACCCCCGGGAACGTCAGGATCCCTTGCAGTGCTGGCGATTTGGGAGGTGAGAGTGTGAACCACATGGAACAACGTCAGAAACCCTGGCAGTTTTGGAGACTTGAGGGGGTGAGAGTGTAAATTAGACTAGAGGAGTGAGAATATGAACCACCATGAACAACGTCAGAATCCCTGGCAGCTTTGGCGACTAGAGTAGTGAGAGTGTAAACTATCATGAACAACGTCAGAATCCCTGGCAGCATTGGCGACTAGAGTAGTGAGAGTGTAAACTACCATGAACAACGTCAGAATCCCTGGCAGCATTGGCGACTAGAGTAGTGAGAGTGTGAACCACCAGGAACTACGTCAGAATCTCTGGCAGGGCTGACGACTAGAGGAGTGAGAATATGAACCACCATGCACACTGTCAGAATCCCTGGCAGTGCTGGCGGCTAGAGTAATGAGTGTTAACCACCAGGAACGTCAGAATTCCTGGCAGTGCTGGCAACTGGAGAAATAAGAGTGTGAACTACCAGGAACAACGTCAGAATTCCTGGCAGTGCTGGCTACTAGAGGAATAACATTGTGAACTACCAGGAACAACGTCAGAATTCCTGGCAGTGCTGGCAACTAGAGGAGTAAGAGTGTGAACTACCAGTCCTGGCATTGATGGCTATTTGAGAAGTGAGAGTGTGAACTACCATAAATTTGGCAATGCTGGTGACTTGTGGGGTGAGAGTGTGAACTGCCAAAAACGCCGTCAGATTTACTGGTACAACTGTTCTCGCACAGGATCGAAATCTTCAATACAAGATACAGTTCAAACAAAAATATTCAAGCTACCTAAAAATGTAAACTCTCTACATTTGGGGGTCAGTGCACTTGTTCTGTGTTAGATTACCAAGGACAGGACTTTTCTTCATTCATAGTAATGTTATTCTTGTCGCAGTAGGCCAAGCCATTCAGGTCGTCTGCTTGTACACGTAAGTACACTGCATCTACAGCCAAACTGGCGAGCACTAGAATGTGAAGATAAGCAGAGAAAATAGACAAGTGCCAGTTGTTACTGATAAAGCCGTCAGTGTTTGACATGACCTTGATTCCAAGTGACACACTCCACCCAAAGGCCCTGTTGATGTGCTGGCCATGCAATCAGTCCAAAACTGGGATAGAGATAGTGAATAAGACCCAGTTCAGTAGTACATTCAGAATTGTCCTGGACTCGTCCAAAACTGGGACAGAGTTACTGAATAAGACCTGGTTCAATAGTACACTCAGAAGTGTCCTGGACTAGTCCAAAATTGAGATAGATACAGAATAAGACTCAGTAGTGCATACAGAAGTATCCTGGACTGGTCCAAAACTGGGATAGAGTTACTGAATCAGACCCAGTTCAATAGCGCATTCAGAAGTGTCCTGGACTAGTACTGTTCTCTCTCCCTCTCCCTTCCTCACATTACATGTACTAGTAGTAGTACTGTTCCTTGTCAGCATACCACTTTGCTCATCAAGGATTGTCCCCTTTGTCTGTGCTCCCCTTGCTGTGCTCTGGTCCCAAGGTTGACACTACAGGTGTTGGTCGCACAAAATATGGCCATATGGGGGGGGGGGGGGGGGGGGGGGGCACAAACCATAAACACACTGAGACAAAATACAGGTTGGGGAAGGGAAGGGTGGGAAGGGGGGGGGGGGGGGGGGCATGAACGATAAACACAGTGAGAGAAAACACAGGTCTTAAAAAGAAGAAGAAATCTTTGCCTTATTCATTTCAATTTAGAATCCTAGCTCTGCATGTACCAGTGATTAGCAGGACTGGATGCAGAAAGTGGTCAAGTGTCACAGCTGGCCTGACAGTTGCCTGCAGCCTCCTTGAGCTTGGTAACTGGGTCACATCAGTACGCAACATTTTGTGCTTGATATCCAATGGGGGACAGGGGTGGGGTGCATGCAGCACCAATGAACTAGAATACTTGTCATCATTGTCTGCACCAAGTCCTGCAAATGGTTACTCGCCAAACAGTAACTGGATTTTAATGTCCTGTCAACCACACAGGATCACCTCAGGACAGTCAAACTCAGCTCATATAAGCAAATGCACATTTCGAAACTCTTCTCACACAATCAGGGGAGCGTTTAACAACAAAATCTTTGTTTTCATTCTTATCTCTTGTACCTGTTGGGAGAAACACATTTTGAGAAGACAAGTTTGCTTAGCAAAAAATGGGGTTGCTTCAGTTTAGTTTTTGCTGCTACAAGTACAATATGTTGTACTACTGAATCACTTTATGGCTTTGTTGATCATATTATAAATCTGGGTATTCTTTGTGCCAAATCTTTGGAATCATATGATTTTGTACATAATTATATATATACATGTATTTAATGAAAAATGCATCTGTCAACACCTGTATAAAGTGTATTACTTTTCAGGAAAACACCTCAGGAATTTTGATGAAAAATATATGCCATAATTCATTATGCAGAATGCATACTTAGGTGTTCAGATTTGTGTGTGTGCATGTGTGTGTGACAGAGAGATTCACAACTTTTTCACCCTGAAACTAAAATTTTAGTCAACAGCCTATTTTTTTACAATCAGTCCCTGCTAATTTCCACATTACACTGCACACATTTGAAAAAAAGTGAAAAAGAGTGGAAGAGGGGAGGTCATGCCTACCATGCCAAAATCACCACTAAGTGAGTTATCTGTCCTGGTTCTGCAGTAGGTCTAGTTGCACAGGCTCTTTGTGCACTACATGTACTGGTAGTCTAAAAGTGCAAAGTGAGGACAGAGAGGGCAGCAACTAGTAATTTAACCATGTGTGTGCACTCTGAAAATCACAGACCTGTCTACACTCAAATACAGATAAGAGTACACTTTTTTAAATTGTAGTTTTTAACCATGCCTGTGTATTCTGATAATCACAGACCCGTTTAGACTCAAGTACATTTTAAAAAAAAATCATATTTTAGACACAAGTGGCAATACTGGCAGGATACAGAAGATTTGGAAACGGAAAACTCCACTATGCCTGGCTCTGATTTTTATCTCCACAGGAACCTCACTGCATTGGCACCTTCTCGATCATTTCTTTTCCGTTTCATTTTGTTCTCGGTGAAAATAATCTGAACATAATGTCAACACAGATTCCAAAAAAAGGGTGAACTCTCATGCTTTGCAGTGAAAATACAACCCTTGCTTTGAAATGCCCAAGAATTCAGCGCTGAGATTGAAGTTGGTTGCTGATACAGAACAAGAACACATTATGTGCAAATGTATTGCAAATAAGCATTTTAAGCAAAGTTGCATTGTTGTGAATTACAGGCCCCTGAAATCTGCTCCTTTATTTGATCCACAAAAAAAGAGAAGTAGTATTATGATCAGTCCACAAAGAAGATGAAATCAAATGATATCAGGTGCCTGTGGGTGGTGTGTGTTCTGCTGAATAAGCATGCCCATCTGTGAACAATGTGTGAGAAATGCAATCAAAATGCCAAAAAACAGAGAATGGTGACATTCATTCAGTTTATTTCCTTGTTATAATACACATATTCATTGTTTTCACACGTCTACACCAACATACATAACCTCAGTTGCTCATCATGCAGATATATTCAACACACACACACACACACACACAAGCTGTGGTTCATTTGCTTTCAAAGAAGTTTTCCCTGTCATGACCATGCTCAGACCTTGCGGCAAAAATCTGGGGCTTGGACTAGCATGTCATATACTTACACAAAGGGAACCTTATTATGTTTTGTTTTTGATGTCAGTGAAATTGCAGAATCTGAAACGTCATCTCCCATTTTACTTTAGTATTACAACTTTGCACTTCTCCTGTACAAAATAAAAGCCCTTCAAAGACAGGGTCTACTTTAGTGCATTGCTTTTATTCCTTTACAGCCCCCTTTCTTTCATCAAACTTTGGCTCCTTTTCCTGTCTTCTTATGCTATATATATGTTTGACCCAACATGTTACTTTGCTATTGGCGAAAAAACCCAAATCCATTCAATTCCTCAAAAGAAACAGTCAGAACACAATGTTATCAATGGCACTGGCAAAATCACTGGCATCCTATAAACTGAAGCTTCATGCATGACAGGCTCTGTTCCACACATCAACTTCTGAACCACTTCACTGAACAGAAACGGTTAAGCACAATTTTTGTGAACTCCTGTATGTATATATGTGCAGGCAGGCTACATACAACTCTTGTCATCACTTCATAGCCAGCTCTTTCTCCATCTGCTGTTTCTCCTCCCAGGTGTAGATCCTCGGGTAAGTCTTCCCCACCCTCTGCCTCTCCAGCTTCTTCTCAAAAGCTGCCAGGTCCAGGTCGTAGCGCTGAGCATCCTGCTCGATCTGCCGCAGCGTCTCTTCCTTGTGCTTGAGGAACTGGGCCTTTTCCTCCTCCAGCTGTTGCCGCAGGTCTGCAATTTTCTTCAGGCGCAGGTTGTTGGCCGCCTCCCAAACCTCCTGCTTCCGTCGGTACTTCCTCGTTATGCGTCTGCAAACATTGCCATGAAACATCAGTTTTCACTGTAAGAGTCTGGGACCCTAGCTGCTTTAGCATAACAAGACCAGTTTACACTTAAAAAAGTTAAATACAGAAAAGAGTACCCTTTACTTTTTTTATTTTCTACACCCTGATTTTTTTTCTACATTCTGGCTGACTGGGCGTAAAACATCAAATTATTTACTTACTCTTTTTTGTGTCTGTTTTTAGAAAAGTGGTGAACACCCGTAATATGCTGTGGAAATACAAACTCACTTTGAATTGCCCAAGAATTTAGTGCGAAGACAAAACAAAGCACAACACAAAAACTGACATTATGGCAGAGAGAGGTCAAGAGACTTACACATGTCACTGAAAACCCAGAACTGGGCATATTCTGGACTGGAATTGGGCATATTATGGACTGGAAAACAAATGAGTCGCGAAACTTGTCTAGAAATATTTATGATTTTTTCTTTTCTTTTTTTGTATGCTGAAAATTTAGGCATACAAATATGCCTAAATCATACGAGTAAACAGGTCTGTGCAACTAGCGGCTAAACACGACTTACTCTCTGCTCTGGAGTAACTCTGTTCACTTTAGCATAACTCTATCTACTGTTGAGTAACAAACAAATAAACCACAATGCAACACAGACACATATGACTGATATGCAAACTACAAAAATTGCAACAAAAATGAAACAAACAAAAACCAACCATATAAACAGAACAGAGGGATGCAATAAATTTTCCCCCAAACATTTTTAATGGAAAGAGACCTTACTTTAAAAATGAAGGTTTTTTGCCTTTTTGTTTTGTTTTTTGACAAAAGCTGACAATAAAACAGTATAAATTGAAACACAGACAATTTCGGCTCAAACCACTGAACCCCTACTCCATGCGACCGCTGCCAAATTACACACACCTCCCTTCCCTAACACACACACACCCCTACCTGTAGTACTCAGGCGGCAGCACATAACGTATGCGCAACTCTTGCAAAAGCCACAGGAAGCGCTGGTAGTCAGTGCGTCGTAGATACTTCAGAATCTTCTTCCGCAGCTGGATCTTCTCAATCAGTCTGGACTTGCTCAGCTTGTCCTGAGGACAGTTGGAATGGACAGGGAAGATGATGGTACGCTACGCAAGGATTGAAGATGACAGTTGGACAACGACACTCCCAAAGTACACTAGAGGAACAAGGGACTGTCAAGAGAAAGCACCTAGGAACCCCCCCGAAACTCCAAGACCTGGATTTGACTGAATCATTCCCTGGCATATTTCAAGGGACAAATTAACGTGCCAGACACACCATGCAAACAATACTAAAGAGTGACAGTGTTTTACCAAAATGATGTCATCAGGCAGAAGAAGGGTTCTGCCTGATGACATCATTTAGGTCAAACACTGTCACTCAGTCAGAAACAGAGACTTCCTGAGATGCCATTTTCAAAATCAACATTTCTGCATAACAGAATGGTCTTTCAACACTGCAAGTTTTATGGTTGCTAATATCTTATCCTTAGATGCCAAATGTTACATGCACACTACATACTGAAGAACCATGCATTTGATAACCAACAGTAACTAACAACTTGAGAACCAAGCATTTGGTAACCAACATTAACTAACAACTTGAGAACCAAGCATTTGGTAACGAACAGTAACAACTTGGTGTTGGGGTGGGGGGGAAGACATCTGGTGACATGACATGGGTGATGTGATACAATATTACTCAGGACTAACAACATGGTGATCAGACAACAGGGTGACATAGTTAACTGGGTCCCCTCCCCCTTCACCCCCCTCCCCAAGGAGATCAGACAGCTGTGTTCAAGCACCATGAGGAGTGTTAATTTCTTAGCTGTTTGGAAGGCTTTTTCAGGGGGGTTGGGGGGGGAGGGGGGGGAAGCCTTTCTGGGAATAATGTTGCTTAACATTCACAGAGGCAAGTAGGCCTATTTGGGATAGGGACAACTGGGAAAAGTGGGAAAGAAGAGTGAAACCTTGAGACAGACACCAACCCAGAAGACCAAGGCTGCCGTGGACCACTGCCAGAACAACAGGATGTTACGGCAGTGTCCATCCAGCATTGCGCAGCGACCACCACATCATCAATTGCTGTCCCAACTGCTATGCAGAACAGTCACGAAGACAATGTCTGTAGCTCCGCCGTGGGTCTCCCCCCCCCCCCCTCCTCTCCCCCTGCCAACACACACACCTCCACCCTTTTACAGCTTTTGTCTCACTCTTTCAGGCATGGACAATCACTGCTCTCCGGAGTGAACATCTAGTATTTCAAGCTGGGGGAACAGCGTTAGTTCTTGAATTTTAACATCCCACCAACCACATAAAGTCCCCTCAGAATAACAGGGTGTCATGACAACACAATGAAGGGGTGACAGTGACCTGATAGGGAAACTTGACAACATTATGCCTTGACAACATGGTGACCCAGCACTGTGATCTGACAGTGAGTGACCTGACAACAAGACCTGCCCAGGTTTTACCTTCCTTTTCTGCAGCACGTGGGGAATCATGTTTCTGATGTCCACCGTCAGCATGGCCACTGTGCAACACATGTATCACACTGCTTTAGACGATGACCAGTGAGAGAGAGAGAGAGAGAGAGGGAGGGCAGAGGGTGTGTGTGTGTGTGTGTGTGTGTGTGTGTGTGTGTGTGTGTGTGTGTGTGTGTGTGTGTGAGCGTGCATGTGCGTGCGTTGTATCCAGGCATTCACGCATGTGTACATGTACGTGTGCACACACATGCATGCATGTGTACATATACATGTGTCTATGTGTGCATATGTGCACGTGCAAGAGTGTGTCTATGTGTGTGTGTATACATACATGCGCATGTGTGTGCATGTGTGAGTGTGTGTGTGTGTGTGTGCTTGCAATGTGTACGTGCACGTACAATATACAATGCAATCAATATGTAAATCTTTGGTACTTTTGACTGTTATTCAGGTTCAATATCCAATCCAACCCCTGGCCTCTTTTTGTTGTTGATTTTGTCATCATTTTGATGCCTTAAACCTTGTACAAAGTATATGGAGATTTGTTGCATTAGCTACGCATTTATTAGCATTCTTGGTCATTGACCAGGGCAGAGTCGTTAGTCAGAACATGTCTTTGGTCGAATAATGAATTTCATTACTCCAATGATGTTAACATGCTCCTGGGATGATGCTGATGAGCACTGACCATGCATCTCTCTGTCAGCAGTGTTCCCAAACAGCTTCAGGATGCGTTCTTTCATCTCCTCCTTGCGGTGAATTTTCTTCTCCCCCTGAGAGACAACACATGTACCAGAGACAACATTGCAGTGCATTATGTTAAAAATCAACACTGATGTCTTTGCATCCAAACAAACAATGAGAGACAACATGTGTAAATGCGTCAGGTTAACTCTTTCAAGGCTTTCCATGTCTTAAGACGCAGAACTTAGCAGTACATTTGACGATGATCCACATCATGGACACGGTAAGAATGAAACATTTTTAACAGTCTAAGCAAGTTTTGCACTGATTGGAGGCACTAACTGCATCAATTTCGGACACTTTTGGTAATCCCCCTTAGTCCATTCAAGTGTTCCTTTGTCTGTTTTGGCCTTTGTAACACGGGTGTCAAACTGACGAAAGATGTACGTTTCAAAATGGCGGCACGCAGAGTGAACATGAGTTACTCAATGAGAGAAGATGCAGAATTAGTACAGAATGAGGGCTCGGATCTAGAAGATTTTTTTTGACAGTGGTTCTAAAGAGAACATTGTTGATTCTGGCAAGGAGTTTGAGCCAGTAGATCTTGAAAAGACTCGAGTGACAGCGATAATAACATCTTCATTTTCATCATTGGGATCCATGCAACCAGTAATTTTTTTTATATATATTATGTTTGTATAGTTCCTGCTTTGCTGTTGCAACAGAGAAAGGTATCTGATATTACTCTATGGATCGTTTATCTGACAAGTACACATCCTAAGCTATCTAAAAATGTATATGTTTATCTTATTATTCTTAGCAGTTTATTTACTACAATCTTTTTTAAACAGGCAAAAACAGTGTGTCGACAGGAGCCGAAAGCATCATTTTGTGATGCCTTGAATGAGTTAAACATCAACAGTGATGTCTTTGCATCCAAACAAACAAAGAGAGACAACATATGTAAATGTGTTAGGTTAAACATCAACAGTGATGTCTTTGCATCCAAACAAACAACACATGTACCAGTACATTAGGTTAAAAATCAACAGTGATATCTTTGCATCCAAACAAACAAACAAAGAGAGACAACACACGTACCAGTACATTAGGGTGAAAATCAACACTGACATCTTGGCATCCAAACAAAGAGAGACAACACATGTACCAGTAGGTAGGTCCAGCCAAATTTTGAAAAGCAAGCGATGCAATCCATTAATATGTGATATTAAAGAGGGTCACAAGGCAAGTACACAAACCAAATTTCATTAATTTATCTATAATATTTTTTGAGATATCACCCTTCAAATAGTCATCATTTTAGGCGTTTTAGGCGCATTTTACAAAATGCCATTTTTGTATGGCTCTAGCATAAAAAGTATTTGTCACACATCCACCCAGCTTGTTTTACACAGTGTCTGCACAACATAGACTAAACACAATTTTTTCAGTAGTCATCCTTACTCAAATTTTGGAGATGCAGAGTGCCAAAAATGGAAAAATCACTAATTTTGACATTGTCCAATCACCAATCTTTGACAGTACCATGACAAGATCAAACATAACATGGGAATGGAAAGATGTACAACCATAATTCTGATGTACAACCATAATTCTGGTATCAACTGATTCAGCATTAATTAGACAATACAAATTCACAAGTCTAAAGAAGTGCAAGCTAAATTTTACCTACAGAGGCAAGTTTCCATGAGAAAAAGGGTGCAAATATACCACAATTAAAGCAAATCAAACTCTGGAATAGAAAGAGATACAGCCATGGTTCTGGTATCTGCAGATTCAGCATTAATCAGAGAAGGGAAATGCACAGCATATGGGAATTTAGGCAAATTTTAGATATATGTAGACTTGTTTGAACAAGGAAAAGAAGTTAAAAACTGCAGTCCAAGTGTGGCCTCATGGTAGATGTTGAGGCCTGCCTCACTTTCTAGGACCAATTCTCTCCTCAGGATGATGAAACTGATCATCCTCTGAAATCATTAACAAAGATATATATAAACAAACAGGTAAAAAATATTTATTTCAACATATACAGCACACTAACACTTAATACTCACCAATTAAATACACTTAATACTCACCAATTAAATCATCAAATTCTGAAGTTTAGTTGTAAATAACACTTACTTGACTTTGTGTGAATCATGCAGTAATAACTTGAGAAATAAATCAATCAGAAAGGTACAAACAGAAGGAAGCAGACAAGAACAAGTTTTCAGGTATCTGACTACTACTACCAGTCTCAGCTATTGAAACAATCCCAGAAGCAAAAACCCGACTGGAGTCACTCTCGCCATTATTTGACAATACTTAAAAACAAAAAACTTCCCTACTTTAGTTTAGATAAAAGACCTGGATTATTAAGGAAAAGTAAACTAACAAAAATTGGAGTCCCACATCAATGACATTAAAATAATTACACGCTCAAAAATGTATTTAACGTTGCTCTGAGTATTTAATTTTCCCCACCCCCTATCACCCCCACATTTGATGTTGCTCTTCAAGTGTGTGTGTGTGTGTGTGTGTGTGTGTGTGTGTGTGTGTGTGTGTGTGTGTGTGTGTGTGTGTGTGTGTGTGATTATTTCTTTCATTTTGTTTCTTGTTCAATCTTTCTTACTGACTTAGTTACTTCTGTCTTGTTACCATAGTCTTGTTTTGTCAATCATGCTTGCAAAATGTTAAACAAAAACAAAACAAAAACTTGTCATTATTACTCTTCTCTTTTCTTTTCTTTTTTACCCCCTCCCCTCACCCCCCTTGTTATTATTATTGTATGCAAAGATTGAAAGAATCATGTAAGAATCATGTAATTTTTTAGCCAGTGTGCCAGGTCTTCCATGTGCACAAAAGTGGAAGAGAAAGAATGGGGAAAAAACAAGAAATAAATTCTTCAGAAGCAAATATAATTCCAAACTCACAATATAACATTAATTTTGGCTGGTGGCTCGCTTTTATTTCGTTTTGTCTAGATGAGCAGATCTACTGTAAAAGAAACATATGGGTCGTGACTGCATTGTCTGCTAGCTAAATAAGAGGTATTGTCCTTGACAAGAACAACAAATATATTTTTTTTTAAATCATTCACTTGCTAAATTTCCTTTAAAAAAATTCACTGTTGAGAACATACACCATAAATCACGTTTTTGTCAATTCGGATTTACAGGAAAATAAATTACTACTTTTACAGTGGTTTGCATTTCGGAGGAACTAATGAGAAGATAACTCTGTAATGTTGTTCAAACTACGACCAGACCACAATGAATTTGCTTCAATTGCATTCAAAGAGATGTAAACAGCACAAAAATACAGTTATGGTTGTGTTGGAAACTCACTTAGTTATCGCTAAAATAAAAAACTTACCACGGTTTCTTTCCAGTTCCTCCAGGTTCCAGTTCCTCTTTTGCGCCGCTCGCGTAGTCGCAGACTTTAGCGATCGCGCAACTCGAACAGACAACAAAATCTATGGGGTCTCCAATTTCTGTTGCATGGGAACTTTTACAAGAACTCGCGTCCGGATCAAACGATACACCGTTTTAAAGAGCGAAAATTCATCTTTCCAGTGATACCAAATTCAATATGGTGCATTCAAACTTTCTTGGTGTAAATTTAAGGTAAAAATGAACGTATTTTTCAACTCAATTTTTGCTGAAGTCGAAAACAAAGAATTTTAACGAATTTTATAATGGATAAATCTACGGGAATTCCTCTTTCTAAAAAGTATAACTTCATGTCTGTACGTTTTTCCTGTAAAAGTTCCCAACGGTTTTCCGAACGCAACCGTTTTCCGACCTCGCTCATCTGACTTTCGATGTCAGAACCACGCTCGGTGTCCGACTGCTTGGTGTGTTCATTAAAACTTCTTCCAAACTCACAATACATCATTCATGCACAAAATAATGGCATCAACAGGTCGTAAAAAGATCGTTTTTTGCATGACAGTAGTTTTTATTGACAAACTGCACAGAACAAGACAAATATGACAAGTTGAAAATGAGCAATATTTGCCTTGCGACGACCATGTTACCCAGTGCCAAAGAGAGGCTGGTCCTACCTAGTACCAGTACATTCTTACATCCAAACAAAGAAAGACAACACATGAACCAGTACATTAGGTTAACAATCAACAGTAATGTCTTTGCATCAAAACAAACAAACAAACAAAGAGAGACAACACATGTACCAGTACATTAGGTTAAAAATCAACAGTGATGTCTTGCCATCCAAACAGAGACAACACATGTACCAGTACATTAGGTTAAAAATCAACAGTGATGTCTTGGCATCCAAACAGAGACAACACATGTACCAATACATTAGGTTAAAAGTCAACAGTGATGTCTTTGCATCAAAACAAAGAGAGACAACACATGTAGCAGTACATTAGGTTAAAAATCGACAGTGATGTCTTTGCATCCAAAAAACAAAGAGAGACAACACATGTAGCAGTACATTAGGGTAAAAATCAACAGTGACGTCTTTGCATCCAAACAAACAGAGACAACACATGTAGCAGTACATTAGGGTAAAAATCAACAGTGACATCTTTGCATCCAAACAAAGAGAGACAACACATGTACCAATACATTAGGTTAAAAAACAAACAAACAAGAGAGACAACACATGTACCAGTACATTAAGTTAAAAAAATCAACAGTGATGTCTTTGCCTCCAAACCAACAAATACAAAATGCTGAAGAATGTACAGCACACTGAAGCTGTTTACGCTTTGTGTAAACCTGTTTCTGGAGAAGTCAGTCAATCTTGCTCGTCATTAATCTAATCCCTGAGGGCAAAGTGACAGGGGATCTTGGTTTATAGTCTCATTTGAAGGACTTTTGCAGAGTCTGCACAGAATGTGACTCCAGAAAAAAATCAGGATGGGCACAGAGCCTAGCACATAACAGCCACCCATCCATTTGGTGACCACACTCATCCATGCTCAACTTTTGCTTTCAAGAGCAAGTATTCTTGCTCTGCGCCACTGGCTCTCCCTAAGTCTGAAAACATTTGCATCGTCAGTACTCTCTGCGGATTACTTACCCCTGAGGCAAAGTCAATGCTGCACAGCTTCTGAATCGACTCTGAAGCCCTGAAACGTATAAATAATGAACTGTTGTAACAGCTACAAGGACAAATGTCCCTATCATGAGGTCCGGTATTGTTTGAGTGATGAAAGCCATGAATCTGCACTGAAGGCTTGTCTTCGTTGTCAAAAAGATCAGTCAAAATGCATAAAACACAAAGGCAAGTGCTATGATACAGAAAAGAGTAAATGTTAAGATAACTTTTACAAAAAGTCTGAATCAATCAGAACAGGGTATGTGGCATCATTTTTCAAAGATGAACAGTGCAGCACATGATGATAATCAGTTAACCTAACTCTTGTCTGCTGCGGGACTTGGAAATGAGGTAAAGTTAGAATTGAGGCTGCCGCCATTTCTGGGAATGTGTTCTCAGTCGATAGCTCAGAAAATATCACTGATCAGTTTGCTAAGGTATGTGATTTTTGTTTCAGTCAGATATGGTGATCAACTCATGTTTAAAATAATCATTATCATTTTTTGAAAAAGCATTAATGACAAATTTTAGCCCAAAATAAAGCACTACCAACTATACAGCGTAAGGAACAGTCGTCCAATTTGTGGAAAAAACTATTGTCTGAAAATTATGGTAATTTGAGGAAAATAGTATTCCCTTACACCAGCTACAGTTTAAAAATGACAGTAGTAGTCTCCAGTTATGTACATTTCTTAGCCTCATTTTTCAATCTCATGACCCACCATGGCCTATTTCATTAATTTCAGAATGGTCTACAAAGACCACACAGCTCACCCATCCAACTCTGAAAAACTGCGGAAGTCTGCATGGAGCTCCTGTGGGTTGAGTGCCTGCTGTGTCATCAAATCCCCTGCACAGAAAGCAATACCCAACAATCAACATCTCAGTCTTTCTTTTTGGCTTTCATCCCACTCTTTCCATGACAATTAAAAAGAAAAGAAAAAAAGAAAAAGGGGATGACCAATCAAAAAACAAACAAAAAAAGAGGGGTGTTTAAAGGACTTAACTATACAGTCTATGCTTTTGGTGCAATTGCTGTCCAAAGAGATGGTGTGTGCAACACAGGCAAGCTGTCATTATTGTATGCAGGAAGTTTCATCGTTCATCATGAATGCAACTAAGGTTAGAAATTGAATATAAAAGCAGTGTTACTGTTAAACAAAACCTGTTTTGGGAAGACTATTTAATGTGTACTGGTTTAAATTTAACCAAGTACTGAACTTAAAGTAGGAACCATTGCCAAACACACAATGCATGATTTCCTTGTCTAGTCCATTTAAAAAAAAAAAAAAGTATTATATAGCACATCTCACCAACAAGGGTGAGCATGCTATGCTTTACAAGATCAACAAAATCATATATGTGTACATTTTTATAGTATTATTAATTATACATAAAAACCTTTAAAAAAAAGTGTTGAAACCTCAACTCTCCAACACCTGAGCATGATGCTTGACACTTCTAACCATGCATCATGAAAAGAGCATCTGTATTCATTTTGAGCCTGTGACTATTGTGACTGGTAGATTTTACCTGCACAGGTTGTACCAAAGACTTGTCATAAGTGATTCAGTGGGCAATGTCTTACCTGAATAATCAAATGATAATTTCTTTTTTTGAGGAGGGGGTGCCTTGGCATACGTCCTCTGCTGCTGAATGTGTGTCCCTGTACCTGCAAGTAAATGTGCAAAGCAACTAGTGGTAGTACTGCAGTAACAAATGTAATGGAGTGGAGTAGTAGAAGGACAGAACACAGGCAGCAGAGTCAGGAAAAATGGAGACCACAGCAGGCGTACGGCAGCAATCAGGTTTTATTTGCTCAGCCGCAGACAATTTTCAGCACACACAAAATCCTCATTCGCATGCGTAGATAAGAGAACAGCACGGGCCGCAAGGAACACACGCTATCTCTACAATCTAATCGGCCCTCTGGACCACAAAATGGCTGACAATTGTGTTTCCTTGGCATGCACAAATACAATTTCCTCTACAATAACTAAACCAATTAAAACATGAAAAACATCAAATAAAAGCTACAGTTACAATCTTTTAAACCATATAAACAAAATGTACACACATGACTTATTTTATTTACAACAAGAGTGGGAAGCGTGGCTTGCGCCTGTCTATAAACAGATTCAGACAACTAAATCACAACTAACACAATGTACAAAATATTAATGTTACTAAAACTTACATCAGAATAAAGTGCATGCTCCCATGGTTAAAATGGTACATAACAATTACAATACAACGCTCTGTAAGAAAAGCAAGACACATTCAAAGACTAGTACTAAAACAATCGGTGCCTGGGGTGCGTTATCTAGTTGCAGCATCGCTGATAAAATGTCAAGTAGTCTATGAATACAACTTAGCTTCTACAGTACACAATACTTAATAAGTTAATTTCAACCCAAAATAAACACTAAACATGAAGTCAGCTAAGCAAAATACTATCCGACAAAGCATTGATCAACACAGAATTACTTTAACTGAGTCAAAACAATGATTCACTACTATTCACTAGTACTAAACAGAGAACGTGCCGTGCAGATGATGGCTATAAAAATAATAGACCTAGAGAGGCATCGGATACTGATTAACCTCGATTCTGCGTCTAAATAAACGTTAGATAAACATTCTAAGATGCCAAATTATATTACACATGGCTTCGTGCATAAAAAGGACTAGGTGAACAAAGAGTAGGTAAACAAAGAAACGGTCAAAATATTAAGGGAGAAAACAGATTTGAAAATGGCGCACACCAGTGGCTATCACTGGTCGGCTGTGTGAAGGCCATGTGGCATCATGCCACACGCCGCGCTTCAAAACAAAAGCGTCGTCTGCTCCGGTTCCCGGGTTACTAACAGTACAGTAATGAAATTGCGTGGATCTGATAACCAGGGCAGGATTATTGTAAAAACATACAAAGAGCACTTGCTCACAAAAATAACATAATTAATTAAATACGCACACACACACACCCAATACATACACACATCATGCACATCGCTACACATAAACACACACACACACACACACACACACACACACACATATGTGGACATATGCAGATCATACACACAGCAATAAACATGCACATTTACATCATAGTCATAAACTCATACACATATATATCTAGACTCACACATATCATACATGCATACAGATACACACTTATTAGTAATGGGTGATATCACTGATAATGAGGCCTTATCTAATCAGGACTAATGCAAATATTTTCTTAAGTCAAGCATGTCCAAATACAGATTTATTATTTTTGATGCCGACTATACATCATGTGTTTATTATTTATAAAATATTTATTTAAATTCTTTTTATTACACATTATGTTATATTAGTTATTACTTTTGGTTTCACCCCTGGATGTAACAGTTTTATAGACAAGAGCTCTGCTAACACTAGTAACAGCCTCAGAACTGGTAGTGGTTATAATTTTTGTTATCAGTGCAACTATAATTTTATTTGGTGACAACAATAACAACGAAACAAAAGTGTAACCTATGGCGAATGTGCCATCATGTTTATTTTGTTTCTTTCATCCACATGTACTGGCCCACGAGAATTCAAATCAATCTTTTCAATACAATTTTTAAACATGTATATTCTCTGACAGTCTTTTAGATGACCCACCATGACCATCACCTGCTTTCTTTTTCAGTCATTAAAGCTAAAATGAAAAATGTGAGAACAGAGTTGACAGATTCTTTCAACTTTCATGTCCGAGAAAGGGTGAAAGAAAGAGGGATTCAAATACCAACCAGTACAAGAACTCTTCTCATTGCCACCCCAACCACCATCTAACTCCCTCGCGCCCACCTCCCCCCAGTCCCCTTGAAGCCGGATTAAAAATTAAAAAAGAAAGTTTTTAACATTGATTTCACGAGGGATAATTTGTGCTCTCCCCATTTCTTCCCGTTGGACGTATATATGCCACAAGTGGTCCTGTCACTGACAGTGTCAACGGATTCAATCAAGATCAAGCTCAAGCTCAAGATCTACCTGTGCAGACGACATTTCGCTGAAACGGACTTGCTGATGCAAACGCAGAAACTGCTTTCACCGGCGGCACAAACTTGATGTTGTGCTTCAAGCAGGCCGTAGAAACATTGCGGCAGCGTAGGTTTATAACACCTGTGCACGATTTTTTCAAACATAAACCTCTCAGCAGAACTGATAAAGTTTGTATTTCGTTTTTGATTGCAGCGGTCATGTTGTCGGTGCAGGAAGTGAGCGACCGGAAATGATTGACGGGAAGACTGTAGGTCATTGTCTGGGAGCAAGGTCAAATAAACATTTGCATCCGGGACCTGCCGCCTCGTTGCCAAGAAACGGACGCTAGACTCCATGTTTGCTCTTCGTAGGCTTCTGTGATAGGTCTCTAAGTTTTTTAGACAATTGCCACCATCTTTGGTGTTTTCTCGTCGAGGAGACAATTCCAGCAAAATGATCAAGAGTCAGTGCAAGCAGCAGGAGCAGTTCAAGGGCAAGGTAACTCGAAAGAAAAAAGAGGACGTCTTTGCTTTCACAATGAAAAGCGATGTCTACAGTAAACTAAACCAAACGGTGAGTTTGACAAAATGCAAGGGCTGCGATCTAACTAATTGGGAAAAAAGTTCAGCGATGCCTTTTTTGTAACAGTTCAAGAAGTTATTTGCTTGTTTTTTTCTGTTTCCTCATTGTTAGTGTTTTCGGGGACAGTTTGTAGTTTCTTGACCAAGCAAAGACCAAAGCGTGTCCAAATGTTTTAATAAATACTAATAGTGACCATGGTATGTTCCATATCCGTGGTGTCCATAGGCCATGCCATGACAAACTTCTAACATTCCTGATCTTGCCTGCTAATCAGTCATGACAGCCAGTACACACCCATTTTTGTGAAGAAAACTAAAGAGAGATTTACAGGTGTGCTTTTTCTTCAAATTTGGTCTAGGAAAATTTACATGGATACAACCACTTCATTTCTTCATGATCGCTAACAGTTCCAAGGTACAATTAGCTGCTCTGCATTTTTTCAAACGGTGTGAACAGCTATTCTTGGTGTGCATTTTGAGTGACTGCTTGACTGAACTGTTGCAAGTAGCTAATCTTTACACCTTTTTTTCCCCCCCCGTTTTCTTCTAATCAAATTTGTCACTTTGTGCCTTTGATCTTCCACTATTCACACCTCCATCTTAATAAAGATTTTGATGACTTAATGATTTCTTCAACAATAACAACCAAAATCTAGTGTGAATGAAAGCAACAGTAACAGCACATTGTGTTCAAAACTATCTGTTTTCTTGAAATCTTTCTCAATGAACTGAGAAATCTATGAAAGTTGTTTAATTTCTTTTTAGCATATCTGTCTGTTTAGCAATGTAACCTGTTTCTTTCAGTGTTGAATTTATAATTATCAAGAGGTGTTTCGTTTAACAACTTGATTTTTAAGTGTAAAACAATGGTGTGTTAAGGGATAAAATAATTCACTAACATCCCAGTCATATGTGCAGATAGTTATATTATTATGATGGATACAAGATATCTGTAGAGTAAAACAT
Organism: Alviniconcha strummeri; assembly: GCA_963584105.1. Taxonomy (NCBI): domain Eukaryota; kingdom Metazoa; phylum Mollusca; class Gastropoda; family Provannidae; genus Alviniconcha; species Alviniconcha strummeri. Next base: position 12,318,142 of record OY757544.1, read on the forward strand.
TCAGCATTTTATGTGTGCCTGGACTGACACTTCATAGATCTCTATCATGAATGCCTGTTTCTGAGTGTGTCGTGTGATGTGATAACTTGTACTGATTAGAATCTAGAAGAGATGTACACATGCTCCTGCACGTGTGCTTTGTGTCTGCTGTATTAGACGGTAGGTATGTCTGCAGCCACTGTCACCACCAATGCAAGTTCACTTTTGCATTGCATTTTTGTGAATTGTGTTGGTTTCAATAGTTTCTGTGTCAAGATTGGAGTGGCTTTGTTTGGTATTTTAAAATTGAGTCACTGTTTGGTTGCTTACACAAATTTGCATTGCATGTTTCAGTCAAAGCAAAATTGATGTTTCTGTATATCTGACTGCATTTTGCAATCTGTCTCAGCCTGTTTTTCAGTCTCTTCCCCTGCCTCTGTCTGTCTCTTTCCCTCCCTCTTTCTCTGTTGTTATGTGTTTTTTTTTTTAAATGTTGCAAACAAAATTGACCAGCAAGCCAACCAACCAACCCAGACAAACAACATTTAGGAAGCAGACACAATGCAGAATATTTGCATACACATATATATGCATGCATACATGCATGTATACCACAGACACATGCACAGGTGAATGCACATGCATGTACACACGCCTGCACACATGTACACACATGTGCATGCGTGTGCTCACGCGCATGCACACACACACACACACACACACACACACACACACTCACACACACACACACAAAAACCCCCTCCCTCTATCACCCCCCTCTCCCCCACTCACACACAGACACACAGACACACAGACACACAGACACACACACACACACACACACACACACACACACACACACACACACACACAGCCACACAAATACATAATACATAAACACACCACTCCCCAAGTTCCCCAGTGTAAACAATTTTTGACATTGACACTATGCTTATTCACTCCGTACTGTAGTGTGTTTGTTTACATAGAACTTGTAACAATAAGTGGTGCATTTATGCATGTTTTCTAGGCATATTACTCTGATAACCATGAGTTTTTCAGACATATAATTTATTTATTTTTAACTTTGATACTGTAAGATATTTCCCACATAATACTGTGATTCGCATAGCAAATTTATACTAAAAATATATATATATCTTGTACATAATTCAGTGAAAAGATTAAATGCACAGATAAAGAAATATGTATCTAGACATGACAAAAGAACCACTTAATACCTGTTTAATAGTATGTGATCTTTGAATTATTTTTTAAACACATTTGTTCTGATATGCAATTTTAATGCTTTCACTAGCGACTAGTTTTCTAGCAACACATACCATTTTGCTATCAATATCATAAAGTATCAAAAATTTTGTAAGTATAGACTTTGTTCTTGTTCATTGTGACCAGTGATATTACCTTGTATGTACAGGTGCCTAGCTGGTCAGTTCACTTCATTCATGATGGATGATGCGATCATGTTTTTCCAGGTGCCTGGCCCTCCAAATGCTGGAGCCTTCAAACCACGTACCATGCCACCAACCAGCTTCAGAAAGTTCTATGAACGTGGAGATTTCCCCATTGCACTTGAACATGACACCAAAGGCAACAAAATTGCATGGAAGGTAAACACAGCATGTTTGTGTGACAGCCAGCAGAGCAAGATGTAATATTAAGATCAAATGCAAACTATAAGGATATTATATATAAAACGTATAACAACAGGGCAAACATGCCCTGGTTTGAAAACTTTTACTCCAAATTTTCGCCCATTGTGGGGCTTTTTCAAGGTCAGGGGGTAAAGTTTCGTTTCTTGACATGCCTCTGATGGGGGCCAGAAGACAGAGGACAAATCCTGAAGTGGATGAATACAGTAAAACAAGGCTTTCTGTGGCTTCTGGGCACCACACCGTACAGGAAGGACTAAGTATGGTGTATATATATAGATAGATATATATTATGTATATTCAGGGCCTATCAGCAGTCTGCCAACTGAAAGGACTGGAAAGCTATCAACTGAGCAATCAAGAAACAAACACACAAATTGTTTGGGAAAGATTTTAAAGGGAGAAAAAAGAAGAAAAAAAGAAGAGCTTGATGTTGTGATCAAGACTGATCAATATATCATGCAAAGTTAGTTAGCTGGTAATTGGATTGTAACATCCTGTTCACTTGGTCATCTCAGTATGTAACTAAGCAAGATAGATGTAATTAACCAAAGAGAAATCTGATCAAATGAAACCATCCTTTGCAGGTTGAAATCGAGAAGCTAGACTACCACCACTACCTCCCCCTGTTCTTCGATGGCCTGTGTGAGACCTCCCACCCCTACGAATTCTTTTCAAGGCAGGGTGTCCATGACATGCTGGAGCATGGTGGATCCAAAATCCTCCCTGTCATCCCACAGCTCATCATCCCCATCAAAAGTGAGTCTTCCACATCTCAAAAAAAAATAATCAGCGTTCTTTTGAACCTAATAAATAGCAGGATCCAAACACATAAAAGGTTCAAAAGAATGCTAGTTATTCAGACAAGACAAAGCCAGCAAATTTTCAGGGTAATCCCCTTTGTCAAGCTACAAAATGACACTTAAACAACAGCTTAACAGCAAAAAACAATGGAAAATGAAGTGAAAAGCTAATCTGTTTTGGGTAAAGGTATGTTGTTTTCCTATCAGTGCTTGGAAGAATGATAAATAGCGTTCATTTGAAGCTCATCCCAAAACAGCTAAGTGGTTTAGCTTTTCAAAGTCATATTTCCACATTCCACATTCCCAGCAATAACATCATCGTAAATCTCCTCATGCCTAGCACTGAAGTCATATTTCCTCATTCCCAGCAATAACAGCTTTCATCTCACTCATCATTCCTAGCGCTAAAGTCATATTTCATCATTCCCAGCAGTAACATCATCTTATATTTCATCATTCCTGGTGCTAAAGTCATATTTCCTCATTCCCAGCAATAACATCATCTTTTGTCTCATTGTTCCTAGCACTAAAGTCATATTTCATCATTCACAGCAATAACATCATCTTTTGTCTCATTGTTCCTAGCACTAAAGTCATATTTCATCATTCACAGCAATAACATCATCATACATGTCATCATTCCAAACACTAAAGTCAAACAGCATTACATGATGGTCTGATCAAAAGCTTGTGGAAATGTAACTTGGTATAAGAGGTGGGGTTCAAGTTCAGCATGGAATCCTTCTTCCACAGTTATCATTTAGTGTCAGTCAGTTGTTGGTCCCAGTATATATATGTGTGAGGAGTTGATGATGGTGTTATGTTGACAGATGCTCTTGGCATGAGGAACCACAAAGTGCTGTGCACAACACTGAAGGTCTTACAACACCTTGTCGTCTCCGCGGACCTTGTTGGTGAGGCCCTCGTCCCCTACTACCGACAGATCCTGCCCGTCATGAACATCTTCAAAAACAAAAATTGTGAGTCAGCCCCACCCCTCCCATCATGTTCATCTGCTCGCCTTGAGCTTCTGATCTGAGTGTAGCAGTCTGAGCATAGAACAGTTAAATTGGACCTCAAGCAAAGAAATCTCCCTGGCTGTATCAGCAGGAGTGGAATAAAACTGTTTTTTAATAATAAACTAGTAATTTATGTAATTTACACACACATGCATGCATGCACACACATCATGGGCCCTAGCTACAGGAATGGAATAAAAACTAGAAATGCAGTGGGTTTCGTCTCAGTTCCTGGTCCTCTTTGTTAAACAAATCAAGGTTTGAAAGTAAAAAACACACTAAACAGTGGGAAGTGCTACCATTTTGTGTCCTGCCATTGTAGTGCTGATGGCATGAGCAAGGCCAGAATATGTGGCACAAAAACAAAGACCTGAGTCACCTTTGGTAACTCTCACCTGGCATGCAAGTAACTACGAAGGTACATAAACTTCACCAGTGCTATATGTGGAGATGTACCTCTGGTGGAGTTTATGTACCTTGTATTTACCTACATGCAAGTGAGAGTTAAAGACACTCAGGTCTTTGTTGCTGTGTTTGTGTGAATCCTTTGAGTACTTATTATCTCCCATGTTTGTTGATTTTGCATAGGTGCTCTGGGCCTCATTCTGTTTCAGGTACTGATAACTACCAAATGAAACCTGTAGATGAAAATCGCATATGCACATTTCAGCCAACTAGTGTATTCACTTTAGTTCTCCTTTAAGATTTTCCCGTTTAAAATATGATTTGTTCCAAAGTTACTAAATTTGAGGTGAGGTTATTTCTCTCTCACTCTCTCTGTGCATGCATGCGTGTGTGAGTTTCCAGCCTCTTCCAATGTGTTACACTTTTAATTGCCGTTTCCAGACATGTTCATGAGATAACCATGCAGTCAGTGCCTAGCACACAAAAATATGGCTTTCTGTTTTTCTCTTGTGACAGTGAACTCTGGGGACGGCATCGACTACAGCCAACAAAAGAGAGAAAATGTTGGGGACTTGATTCAGGAGACGCTGGAATGCTTTGAACGCCACGGAGGAGACGATGCCTTTATCAATATCAAGTACATGATCCCAACATATGAATCATGCATGCTCAACTGAACTCTGTGAGCTCCCCTTAGCCTTTCCCCTTACCTCCCCTTTCCGATTCCAGTCAGCCTCAAAACTTTGAGTTTTACTTCCTTACCTTACCCCCCCCCCCCCCCCCCCCCTTTTATAAAAGGGATGGCAACATGTTCACCCAAAATGTCTGTGATGGAAAACTCTGTGAGAAAAGCGTGAACACATACATTTTTGTTCTTCTTTTTCTACTTTTTTCTCAGTGGTTTTGATTTGGATTGGTCCTTTTTTTCTCTCTTCTTTTCCCCCCTTTTGTTTTTTTGGGAGGGTGGAGGGAGATATACATCTGTACATGTTTATGCTTAAAAGAAAGTAAAAGCTTGTTTTTCTCTCTCCAGAGAGTTTTATGTTTTGATGCGTAAAGCAGGTAATGACCAGGCTATGTTGCAATTTTTTTTTTAGTGAAGACAACCATTGCTCAAACTCAGGACTGTGATGATTGACTGATTGAAGTTGTCTCTCTTTGCAAGCTATATTGACTTTTGGGGGCTGAAGGGTGTTCTTTTTCAGTTTACTTAATTTTTTTTCCTTCTTTTTTAATAACCTCTTCTCCCCATGGATGCATCTCATTGAATTTTTTTGCCATATTAAAACATCATGTCCAAAGACAAAAAGTGTTGATTTTTTGGTAATAAAAGAGTCACAGTTTTTGTGTGAGTATAGTACATGTTCCATTGTTCTTTATGTGTCGATTCTGACCTGTTATTAATTTTTGCATTACTTGGTCAAAGCCGTTGATGATATTTCCTATGTTGTTAACGGAGGAATGTATTCAAGACAAACTTAAATTTTTCTGTGCAAGGGGTTTTAACAACAACAAAATTCTTTATTTTTAGGAATCAAAATTATTCTGTTTAGCACCAAAACAAGTCATTTTTGCGTGCCTCTGAAAGTACATTCAGCTCCTAACAAAAACATCCCAAAGCTATGGATGCCTATGCCTTTTAAATGTAAAGCAGAGGCTGGTATGTGTTAAACCAGCACCACCCAGTGGTATAATGTTGTGAATGAAATGGATACTTCACTCAGCTGACATGCACTGCTATTTTCATTGTAATATTGTTCACCCAGGTGTATACAAAACTGCAGTACATGAGATTCTGCATTTTTTCCAAAGCTAAAACAGATGTGTAAATATCTTCATTTGCTTCAATAAATATTGTACATTGCCATTTCACATTTTTGTTGTTGTTTGTTTGTGTGCGTGCATGTGCGAGCGTGCGTGCGTGTGTGTGTCACTGTTGTGTGCGCGCACATTGCTGCAAGGTCATACAAGAGTCATGCGGCATTGCAATACTGACACCCTCAACCCCCACCCGTCCTGAATGCCTATGTATATGTAGTAATACTGACGTTGTTGATCGCTATTCTCCGCTCTCGGGCAGACTGCGCTCCCATGTGATTCTGCATGAGTGAATAGCTTTTTATAGGCACCGAAGTGGTGTACTTACAGCGCTGGCATGGCTGGTGCCACATGAAACTGCTGCCATCTGGGCGCGTTCTGTGCACGTACACCATACAACCACGCGCCATGTCACTTCATGCAAAGCCACATATGTAAGGTGCATGCATATTTAGCTAGTGTAACCTGCCACCTGCACTTTTCGCTGAATGACCTTGGTATTTTACGTGCTACTGCGGTAACACGGGGGTGGAACGGATACCGAAATAAGAGTTATCACAAAAGGTTGACGCTGGAGAGGAAAATTCTCCCGCCGCTCCTGCAGGGATTCGAACCCTCGACTTTTCGATCACGAGTCCGGCGCTCTAACTGCTGAGCTATCCCCAGGACACACACACACGCACGCACGCACGCACGCACGCACGCACGCACGCACACACACACACACACACACACACACACACACCGTAATTACACACACACACGCACACACACACGCACGCACACACACACGCACGCACGCACGCACTGACACACACACACGCAAGCACACACACACACACACACACACACACACACACACACACACACACACACACACACACACACACACACACACACACACACACACACACACACACACGCCACAGACAACAAACGCATACGGTTACTCGTAGGTGCGCACACGCACAAGCACGCACGTGAGGAGAGAGAGAGAGAACTCAGAACTTTTATTACACAAGGATTAAGATTTAAGGCAGTTGCCTATTTTTACAATCTGTCCCTGCTAATCTACATACCAGCAGGCTACACATGAAACAATAGTAATATTGACTACCACAGTAATGATGAAAAAGATGATTAAATTCGGGGGGGGGGGGGGGGGGGGGGAAAGCTGGAAAAAAGAAGAAGAAGAGAGAGATGATAATTTTAAAATCAGAGTTTCAAAAATCAGAGCCAAAACCCGACAACAGAAAGAAAAAAATGATGATGAAAAATAAAGTTGAGATACACGATAAACAACGATGTATTCAAATGACAATATCGCAGAGACGCACACAAAAACACTGCGCAGAGAAGCACAGTGATTATAAATAATGGAAGCAAGAACTGTAAGTGTAGGCCTAAATCAGACACACTGTAAGTGAGAAGAGGCAGCAACAATGCGAGGCAGAGAGAGAGAGAGAGAGAGAGAGAGAGAGAGAGAGAGAGAGAGAGAGAGAGAGAGAGAGAGAGAGAGAGAGAGAGAGAGAGAGAGAGAGAGAGAGAGAGAGAGAGAGAGAGAATGAATGAATGAATGAATAAACTTATTTTACGAGGGTAGTGGAGAAGTCTTTTTACACTATTCAGCCCTCGCCCATGAGGGAGACTGCTATTAACTAAGGATACAGTGAGCTACAGTATGCTGAGTACATGTACATTCATACAAACCATGTTGAAATGGACACCAGTAAACCGAAAAACAAGAAACAAAGAGACAGAGAGAGAGCCATGACTCAAACTGAGAAACCTGGCTCTACCCACACGTAAAACTGAAAACACGAGACTTCCACGTGATTAAAGAAAGCTGAACTGAAGTGGGCACTATATATGCCAAGTAATGGCCTATGTCTCTAGCAACAACAAATTCACAGTCTCTCTCTCTCTCTCTCTCTCTCTCTCTCTCTCTCTAGCAACAACATCACAGTCTCTCTCTTTCTTCTTCTTCTCGATCGCCGCTACACTAGAGTGTCCACTCTGCAAGATGAATGTAACCGTCTTCTAGTTCCTCCTTGCTGCCCTAGAGTTTGGTGTGTAACTGGACTGCCGTTGGCCACGCGTTTGTTCTTGCGGTCTGCAGAAGTGGGCATCTCTGCAGTACATGTTCAGCTGCCTGGTCTTCAAGACCGCACGCAGTTGCAGGTTGGTGATGGTGCCAGCTTCATTTTCCTGAACATGTGGGCATTGAGTCGGTTGTGGCCCGTGCGTATAGTCTCATGACCAAAACCTGCTGCCACCGGTTAAGTACCGATACAGGCTACCTCGCACCATGTGACAAACACCGAAAGCAAAGTAACCCATAGTTGGACCGACACTCCCATCTAGACCGCCAGTCGACAATGACTCACAGGACGGTGAATGACCTGACGTCGGCACTCATATTAAAGTCTCACTGACCCCAATGATCGTTTAGCTATAATTATGTTAGCAACGCCGTGGCGAGTCTTTGCTGACACTGCGTCACGACTATTCCAGCTGCTCGAGATAGCAGCGTCCACAGTCATTCTTTTGAAGTTGAGAGCTGAGAGGAAATAACGTCAATGTCTTTGACCAGCTAATGCCGCAAAGCCGAGGTCATAATCCAAATGCGTGCGCGCGTGTCAGTCAGCCGTGTGTGTGCATGGGTGCGTCACGCGCCTGCGTGTCAGTGTGTGTATGCGTGTATGTGTGTGTGTGTGTGTGTGTGTGTGTGTGTGTGTGTGTGTGTGTGTGTGTGTGTGTGTGTGTGTGTGTGTGTGTGTGTGTGTGTGTGAGAGAGAGAGAGAGAGAGAGAGAGAGAGAGAGAGAGAGAGAGAGAGAGAGAGAGAGAGAGAGAGAGAGAGAGAGAGAGAGGTGTGAGCGTGTGTGTGTGCCGTGCGTGCGTGTGCATATGTGTGTGCCGTGCGTGCGTTCGTCCGGCGTGTGTGCCAGTGTGTGTGCTGTTCGTGCGTGCGTGTGCGTGCCTGCGCAGGTGCGTCCGTGTGTGTGACAGTCATTCTGCTGAAGTTAGAGCTGTACTATGATTAGTCACTGACTGACAAACGCAATTCCAAACCCAGTCACCGTTGTGCATACACTAAACTGCACTTCCTGGTAACTTTCCCGATAACCTGTGACTCAAGTGGAATCATTCACATTCAGATGCCGCCTGCTTGCTGTCACCGAGGCAAACTGGTGGCTGCACCGAGCTGCCGCAAATAGTCGTTGCATTGTCACCGCAATGGTGCATATTATGTTTGTCCCATAGGCCCACCGATATGTCAGTCATGACGATCTGATAATCACGTCTACTTGACTGAACTCCTGACAATCCGCAACACTCAAGGGAGTTTTAATTAGCGCTCAAAATACACAAGTGCATCGACAAAGACCGGAGTCGTCTACAGTAACTCAGTCTCACCTGGCATGCGTGTAAGTACTCGCAAGGTACATAAACTCCGACAGAGGCACATACTCTAAAGTGAGCCGGTTTGGCCTGGCCGGATAAGGCGTTACTGAGGCTGGTAAGCAGAGGGATATCGGTTCGAATCCGCGGATTCGGCTGTCCTTTCTCTTCGAAGTTTGTGGCCTGTTCTGAAACAAAGACTAGCCGACTCGGTGATCAGCCTGGTGGCCGTCATGGGGTCCACGTCCCTAATAAACCTGATGGCTTCTCAGTCTGGACGTAAAGCAACACTGAAACTGAGTAAGTAAGCAAGTTGGTGCTTTACGCCCAGTCAACCGGCACGGTTATATCAGGGCCATACACGTCTGACACTATATATACATTTAACTTCCAACAATGTGTACGTCTCAAAATGGGTCCACATACAGTTTCAAAACCATGCTTAAAAGGTGAATAACACACAAACTCACTGAAACTGAACCCTGTCATTTGTATTGTTGAGACTGATATTCATCAGTACTTGGTCTTGAAGAAACGTCTCAATTCCGCAGAAGCGGAGAGGTCCTTGCGCCGGGCATGTGGATAGCCGCTACCGTGGACGGCCGCGTAGCGGCAACGGGGAGGCGTGGAGTGATTCAAGCACGGCGCGGACTGACCGATTTAAACTCTTAATTAACACTTTATGAATAAAGTCATAGTTCGGGAGCTGTGTGAGAATCGAGGTGGACGTCCTGGGCTGTCCGTCCTAACGAGCCTTCTGGTTTCCGTGGACGTAAAGAATTATTGAACATGCTTCGGCATTGGTCACTTGTCCCTAATATGTCAATTGACATCTGAAGACATTAAGCATCGCTTCATCATCATCATGAATAAAGTTGCACTTTTCACCACCATTTTTTTTTTTTTTAGGTTTGTATATGAATGAAAGAAGATAACAAAACGGACCACATATAGTTCAGTTGAGTCTCTCAAACTGGAATGGGGTTATGGCGGAAAGTGGTGGTGTAAAGTGTGTGGGCTGTGGCATGGAGTGTGGAACGTTGTGCGATGTGGAACGAGGTAGAGTGTGGGCTGTGGCATGGAATGTGGAACGAGGTCAAGTGTGGGCTGTGGGATGGAATGTGGAACGTTGTGCGATGTGGAATGAGGTTGAATGTGGGCTGTGGCATGGAATGGGGAACATTGTGCGATGTGGAATGAGGTAGAGTGTGGGCTGTGGCATGGAGTGTGGAACGTTGTGCGATGTGGAATGAGGCAGAGTGTGGGCTGTGGCATGGAGTGTGGAACGTTGTGCGATGTGGAATGAGGCAGAGTGTGGGCTATGGCATGGAGTGTGGAACGGTGTGCGATGTGGAATGAGGCAGAGTGTGGGCTATGGCATAGAGTGTGGAACGGTGTGCAATGTGGAATGAGGCAGAGTGTGGGCTATGGCATGGAGTGTGGAACGTTGTGCGATGTGGAATGAGGTAGAGTGTGGGCTGTGGCACCATCGCGAGACGTGGTAGTGGAGGTGGTGTTACGTGAGATGTGGTCAGCGGTGGGATGTAGAATGTGGTGGTGTACTGATGTGTGATGTGGAATGTTATGTGAAACATGGTAGTGGGATGTGGAATTGGGTGTGACCACGGTCAGATGTGGTGGAATGATGCAATTATGCAAGACATGTGGAGCGGCCTGTGAAATGCAGTGCAATGTGGTGGTGTGGTGCGAGATGTGGTAGTGCGATGCATAATGTGGCCAATATATAGTGTAATCTGAAATGTGGCGTGGAGTACATGGAACGTGTGGAACGTAAAAAGTGAAATGGGGTGCAACGCAAGATGTGACGCATAATGTGGCCGATATGGTGCGATTTGAAATATGGTATTGCAAAGTGGAATAGTGTGCTGCGAGAAGTGCTGGTGTGATATGGCGAGGATCACGCACCACCACAGCTCAATATTTCACATCAAACCACATTTCCAGCACACCACATCATTCTACATATTTCAATACCACCAGATCATATCACATGGCGTGATGTGGATTAGTGTGGTGTGGAATTTGGTGTGATGTGGAATGTTTTGCAATGCCAGATGTGGGATGATGTGGCTTAATTCATCCTAATGTGGCTGTGGTGTGGAATAAGGTGCGATGTACAGAAAATGTGATATGGTGTGATGCTAAATGTAATGTTGTGCAATCTCAGACGAGGTGTGAAATGTGGTGATGCAATGTGGAATGATGGTGTAGTGCATGGGGAATATGGTGGTGTGCTGTGATGCAAGATGTGAAATGTGGCTGTTGAATAGCCAGTGATGTGGAATGGTTTGATGCCATATTAGACATGGTGTGATGCGGAATGATGGTTGAAATGCAGTCAGTGTGGGAAGTGTGGTGTGGTTTTTTGCACTGTGGGATAGTGTGATGTGTAATTTATATTTGAGTATGGTGATGAGCATGGTGTGGTGCGAGGTGGAATGTGGGCGTGATGTAGAATGGTGTACCGAGATGTGGTGTTGTGATTTGATGTGAATTACGGTGCAATGTGAAATGTGGTGTAATGTGGAATGTTGCAATTTCAGGCATGGTGTGAGGTGGAATGTGGCTGAAATGCAAAATGTGATGTGGAATATGGTGTGTTGTGGAATGTGGTGTCCTGGTATATGGAATGTTGCAATTTCAGGCATGGTGTGAGGTGGAATGTGGCTGAAATGCAAAATGTGATGTGGAATATGGTGTGTTGTGGAATGTGGTGTCCTGGTGTATGGAATGTTGCATAATGTGGAAAGTTATGTGATGTAGTGGTATGGAATTATGGTGGTGAAGAATGTGGCACACGATTGTTGTGTGATGTCTGATGTGGAAAATGACGCAATGTGTTGTGATGTCAGATGTGGTGGCGTAATGTAAACTCAAGATGTGGTGGTGTAACGTGATATGGAATATGGTGTGAACTATGCTGTGATGTTGAATGTGGGTGTGGTGTGGAATAGTTGTGGATGTGGAATGGTGTGAGATGTGGACTGTGGCTGTGTGATGTGGAATATGCTGTGCTTTGAGATGTGGTGGTGTGAAATGTTGATGGGTGGCAGACTGCGGTGCAATGTGATGTCAGATGTAGAATATGGTGGTCTGAGGTGAGATGTGTTGTGACATTAACAGTCTGCGAGATGTGGCGTGGAACATATGGTATGTAGTAATGTGATGTGGAATGTTGTGCAATGGTGGTGTGACGTGGAATGGTGTGGTGTGGAATGGTGTGATGTGAAAGGTGGTGCGATGTAAAATCTTTTGGTGTGATGTGATGGAATGATGTGTGATGTGAAAACGTTTAATGTGGTGTGGAGTTGAGTAGTGTGATGTGAAAGGCAATTAATTACATAAACTCTACAGCACTTGTGATGTGGAATGTGTCCGGAACACACACACGCACGAAACCAATGGGACACAACTTCACACATTCAGGCAATCAGAGTCCAGAGGAGAAAAGGTGGGTCTTGAGGGCAGATTTAAATGATACTATGGAAGATATTTATTTTTATAAGGTGTGATGTGGAATGGTATGCTGTATGTGGAATGTCTGTGGCCTGGATGGACTACAGAGTGTGAAGTGGTGCAGAATGGTGTGCTGAAGAAGAGCGTATGGTGTGAAATGGTGGCATGAAATTATGGTGTGGTGTGGAATGTCATGGTGCGGTTTTAAATGTTTTGTGGCGTGGATATGGTTATGTGTAGCGTTCAGAGCAGTTTGCTCTTTCTGTATTATGTGGTGTTTAGTGTAATGTCAGTTCAGTACTGTTTATGTGTCAGTATGATTCAGTGTACACAGTGTTCAGTGTCAGTCTAGAGCATCAGCTCAGTTATATAGCGTTCAATGCAAGTAGTGTTCAGTCTATAGCATCAGTTCAGTTTCTTAAGCATTCAGTCTATAGGGTAGAGTCTGTAGCATACATAGTCAATGGTGTTCAGTGTTAGCTGGGTTACAGTCTACAGCATTCATGGTCTGCCTACTATTATTCAGTATCAGTAGTGTTCAGTCTAGTCTTCAGTTGTCAGTGAGGTTCAGAGTCTGTAGTGTTCAGTGTCAGTAGTGTTCAGGGTGTGTACTGTTCAGTGGGTCATTCTCTGTCTGTACTCTTCAGTGTCTGCAGTGTTGAGAGCACTGGCTGTTCACCAAGAGCCTGTCATGTTCATGTCATGTTCAGAGTCCACACTTTGAATGTCCTCTGCCCCTGCGCAGTTCTTGAATTTTAACATCCCGTCAACCACAGAGGGTCACCTGAGGACAAAATACAATGTTAAAAAAATCTATAAAAAATCAACTTATCTATCAGTGCACAATGACACATTTTGGTACGTATTTATTTCTGGTAGGTACTCACCAGCGGAACCTACTTGTCAGCTCTAGGTTCTCAACAGGGGATCTTAATCTCTGTGTCCACAGTATCCCACTGTGACAGCTGTGTGTGGAAAAAATGGTCATGCTCAGAGCATCAATGCATAGGTCTGTTGGAGGAGCACTGTAGTAATTATGTCAGTGTTAAATCTGAAGATACATCTTCTTTGGGCAGGTTCATGACAGCATGAGTGTGGCATAAAGCAGAAATTATCTGAGTCAATATATATATACAAACACCTGGATATGCATGTATGAGTTTATGAATAAAAAGTGTTTTTCCAGACACATCTGGATACATGCATGTGTGAATTTATGAATAAAATGTGGTTTTCCAGACTTACCATTTCAAGAAGGGGAGAAGTACTGGGAACAGAACAGAAAGGAGCCCTATGATGTGCTAAAAAGAACATGACTAAGAAGAGATGGGTAGACTGATCAAGAGACAGTTTTTTGATTTTAACGTACCATCAACCACACCGTCACCTCAGGACAATGGTAAAAAAAAAATTTTAATAACAAAAACAGACCAAAAGAAACACTGGAAAGAAAGAAACAAAAATAACAGAGGTTAAAAGAGCCCTGCAAAGTACTTAAGAGATCCATATGGTAATCCATATTTTCACTGTTACTTTATTGTATACTATTATATACTGGGAGTTCATCAGTTAATTGACTAGCTGTCTCTTGTATACTCACCACAACCCTGTGAGATATGGGTTTTAAGTGCACAATATTTGTGCTTGATTATTAATCATTTTGTCACAGTTACCATCATGTATTATATTTATAGTAACCTATAGGTAAACTACATGGTTACTGTATTTATTAGATAATTGCTGTTGTTTAGTCTTTACGTTTGCTTTCATGTCCTAAATATTTTGTTTGCTTGTGTCTTTTCCAACACAGACTCCTGTTTCCTGGTTGGCGTAAATAAAAGTTATGTTGTAGCAATCTCTGACTTGTGACTCTTCCTTCATGCTTCCAGCCTGCTTCCCTCACTCCCCACCCTGCTCCCCTACATATATATATTATTGAGATGTGTTTGCTATTGACTGCTGTCTCCAGAACTGTGACACAACTGTATACTTATGAAACAGTGACTTGTGCATGTTCTAAATTAATGCAGAATTGAAAAAAATTGATATGTCCTGAGGTAACCCAGTACATTCAAATCCAAGCACTAACCGGCTAACTGAAAAGATGCACTCAAAGAGAAAAGCACCCTACAGACCACTAGAAAGAACAGAACCACTTGAACGAAAAGCAGGGTGGAAGACTGAAGCACAATCTGTAAAAAGAAGTACTCTGAAGAAAAAGGAGCCCAGCCCAGTATCAATGAGAACAAAAACCACTATGACTATGAACAAGAAGCTGGGTAGAAGAAGGCCTAAGAAAATCCCATACAAAGAACCAGTCAGAAGAGACAGGTGCCCTACGGAGTGCTGAAAAACAATCACCAAGAAGAACTGGGCAGAAGAGGCCAAAGAAACAGCAAGAGAAAGCGGCACTCACAGGAGAAAGTTGCCTTTGAGAAAGAACAACAGAACCATGAAAAAGAACTTGGTAAAAAATTAAAAAAGACAAACACAAAGCCATAAATGGAAGAATATGTAGAGAAATGAGCAATAATGCAATGCTAGAAAGAACAGAGAAGAGAAAGCAGTAACATCAGTGAAATCACATGGCCAGAGATTGTACCAAGTGGCATCTTTGTAAAGCAGGTAGTTTTTCATATGGTGAATCACCGTGGACTCCTCCCCTTGAGGGAACTTCACTCCACCGGTGAAATAATAGTGTGGAGAGACCCTGGGGGATCTTTGAGCCTGTTTACCACCTGCTTACAAGTGCAATCTGTGACACATGTGGAATACACCCCAAACAGCACACTAAGAAGAGAGAAGCCCTAGGAAACACTAAAAAGACCAAAATCACAAGAAAAAGAGCTGGGATGTGGGTAGAATAAATAAATAAGTTGGTGTTTTATGCCCAGTCAACCAGTGTAGTTATATCAGGGGGAGATGTGGGTAGAACACGTGGATGAAAAAGACCCAAAAGGAAGCCTTCGGAATGAAGAAGCCCTATGAAATGCTAAATAGAGCAAAACCACTTAAGTAACAACAATACTTGGGCTGAAGAAGGCCAAAGAAAAAGCCCTAAAATGAAGCATTCAAATTGGAATGGTACCCTACAAAAACCACTCTGAGAGGAACAGAGCCCTACAAAATGCTAAAAAAAAACATAAAACCACCAAGAAGAAGAGTTCTGATAGAAGAAGGCCTAGCTAACAGCTCTAAAAAGCAGCACTCAGAGAACACAGACAAGTGGCATCTTTGTAAAGCAGGTAGTTTTTCATACGGTGAATCACCGTGGACCCCTCCCCTTGCAGGAACTTCACTCCACCGGTGAAACAATAGTGTGGAGAGACCCTGGGGGATCTTGAGCCTGTTTACCACCTGTTTACCATTGTGTGTGAAATCACCCTGCCACAGGCTGTGACATGTGGACTGCCCCCAAAAACACACTACGAAGAGTGAAACACTAAGAAATGCTAACCAGAACAAAACCACAAGAAGAGCTGGGTACGAGAAGGTGTATGACACCCCCCATTCCCCCCAAACGAAGCATTCAGAATTAAAGGAACCTTATGAAATGCCAAACAAAACAAAACACTAAATACAATAATAGATAAAAGACCGCCAAAGAAAAATGAACCAGTCAAACTGGAAAGGAGCCCTACAAAAACCACTCTGAGAAGAACAAAGCCCTCCAAATGCTAAAAAGAACAACAAAACCACTAAGAAGAAGAGTTCTGATAGAAGAAGGCCTAGCTGAAAGCTCTAAAAAGCAGCACTCAGAGAACACGGACAAGTGGCATCTTTGTAAAGCAGGCAGTTTTTCATATGGTGAATCACCGCGGATCCCTCCCCCTGAAGGAACTTCACTCCACCGGTGAAACAATAGTGTGGAGAGACCCTGGGGGATCTTGAGCCTGTTTACCATTGTGTGTGAAATCACACTGCCACAGGCTGAGATATATATGTGGACTACTCCCGAAAAGCACACTAAGAAGAGAGAAACACTAAGAAATGCTAACCAGAACAAAACCACAAGAGCTGGGCACAAGAATGTGTATGAAAAAAAGCCCAAAGGAAGCATTCAGAAGTAAAGAAGCCTGATGAAATGCTGAACAAAACAAAAACACTAACAACAACAGCTAGATAGAAGAAGACCAAAGAAAAAGCCCTAAAAATATAAAATGAACCAGCCAAACTGGAAAGGAGCCCTAAGAAAACCACTCTGAGAAGAACAGAGCCCTACAAAATGCTAAAAAGAGCAAAACCACTAAGACAAAGTTTTCACAGAGGAAGGCCTAGCAAGAAGCTCTAACACAGAGAACACAGACAAGTGTTATCTTTGTAAAGCCAGTAGTTTTTCTTACAGTGAGTCACTGCAGAGTCCTCCCCTTAAAGGAACTTCCCTGGTGAAACAATGATGTGGAGAGACCCTGGGGGATCTTGAGCCTGTTTACCACCTGTTTACGATTATGAGTAAAATCACACTGCCACTTGCTGCCACATCTGTAGAACATGCCCCCAAAAAGCAGTGTGCAGAACATGCCCCAAAAAGCAGTTGAGAAGAAAGAAGAGTCCTACAAAATGCTGAAAAGAAGAAGTTAGATCTAAGATTTTTACATTCCATCAACCATACAGGGTCACCTAAGGATGAATCATACATTCACAGTTACTTTATACCAGGACAAAACAGTAAGTCATCTAAACGCAAGTTAAAAAATAAAGTTTAAAAAAGGCAGCCCACAATTCTAGACACAACACAATGAATAGCAAACATAACCAGCATTAGTATTTACATTTGACTTATTTACAACTAAGAAAGGTACGAACATGTGTTCTCTTTTGCGGATCATTTCAGTACAAAATTAAAATGATCAAATCACAAGTATATGTCTAATTCACTGTTATGACACACAACAACATGTTTGGGAGCCAATATTTATATTCAACAGGCACTCAGCTATATATATCAGACAGCTTGTGATGACAAGTTGTGTGACCTATACTAGTCACAAGTAGTTAAGTGTCGTGTTAAGCATCATTGCACTAAAAAATATAAACTAAATCCATTGACAATTTTGAAAAAGGCAATTTATTTCAATCAGTTAGCAACAGTTTCATACAAAATTCATTTGATTTCAAACGACAACAAAATAGACATGCACTCTAAAATGACTCCACCCTTCTTTTCAAAAGTCACCGACATGACTCGCATTCACAGCTGTCAATATTGGGAATATGTTATTGCCACCGTTAGATAAAAGACATCTGGTGCACTTTTATTAGTTTTAAGGCAGGTTCCTTAAACTGAGAAAAGCAACCGTCGGCAAAAACAGTTTTAAAAATAATTCAGGATTTTTTTTTACCCACTTATGACAAGTTTTTACCCATAACCAAACAAGCTGTGAGTAAAAGGCTGATGCACATGCAATCAATCTGCAGTGTTTCAATCACGTCTGTAACCTACTTTTCATTATCTGTCACTGCCCTGAGATTGTTCTACATTTTTCTGAAAAAGTAAGGTGAAACAATTTTGGAAGACATGGTGAATGGACTGGGAAGACAGATATCAGACAGAACTATGGAAACCTCCCTGGCAGTCAGAGAAGCATGCTCCAGGCTTTAAAGGGATAAAATTTCACAGCTCTGGGTGCTCAACATAGGGGACCTTAATTTCTGCACTCACAGTATGCCACTGCAGGCAAACAAACAAAACCACTAAGACAAAGAGCTGGTAAGAAGAAGACAACAGAAAGAAGAAAAATACAAAACATTTCTGAGGAGAAAGGAGTCCCCCAAACTACTAAACAAACAGTAACACTAACAACAGTAGCTGGGCAGAAGGTGCAAGAAAAATCTCTGAATGGAAGATACAGGTTAGAAAGTGTCAAAGAAAAAACATATAAAGAACAAATCATCATCATGAAAATCTTGGTGTATTTAACCTTCCGAGAAAGCTGTCTGTGCTTATATTATCATGACAATCATACAAGGTATACAACAGAGACCACTACATCATGATTACAAACCAAAACTCTACCAGTGATTACAATAGGTGGTTTTCAAACCAGTGTGACAGATGTAAGATGTTGAAAGTGGTTCATGGAAACCAGTCAGATAATCACTGTAACCAGTCATACAGCTGTCCATAGCACTACTATTATATATTATACAGTACTGCAGCAGTACTAGCAAACACCCAAAGTTCTCCCTTCCCTGTCTGGCATACACACACATAACATGCACTCTTTTGTTGTGCTGCGCTTTAAAACTGTTGCTTTTGTTTTTGAGAACCGGACAAACAAAATCACAACTGACAATCTGACCAATTACTGATTTTTTGCTGGTATAATAATATATACATAATATGCTGATCTTAACCGGTATAGTACCAGAAGTTACGAGTTAATGCAAACCCTGACTACATTACAATAATTATGCCAGCACACCAGTAACAAAGTTACAATAAAACTAAAGGTGTCCCTAAATAGATCTGTTAAACACACACACACACATACAAAGCACACACACACATACACAAGCATACACACACATACACGCACACACACACACACACACACACACACACACACACACACACACACACACACACACACACACACACACACACACACACACACACACACACAATCCTCATGCACAGTCACATCACTGATGGAGATGGAAGAACAGGAGGGAAAGACATGAAATGTTCGTGGCAGGAGCTACAAGAGAACAGAAGTTTTGAGGGAGGACTTCAAAGATTGGCATCAAAAAAGTAACTGGTGAGCCCTGTGCTAGTTTCCTTTAAATGATGACTTTCTCTTACACCCTCCATGATGGTACCCTTAATTCTTTCTGCAGGGAGTTTCTCTTAGTGCTGGTTTATGAGGGGAGCACTCTTGCATGCCCCTGTGCTGGTTTATATGGGGAGTTTCTCTTACATGCCCAGTGCTGGATTACACGTGGAGTTTCTCTTACAGTAACACACCCCATGCTGGCTTCTTTCTCTTGGGAGTTTCTCTCATAAGGTCTATGCTGGCTTCTTTATCTAGGGAATTTCTTCTTTACAAAATAAGAAACAAAAAATGTAAAAGTGAACAAAAATGTACATAACTGAGTAATGTTGCTCTTCAAGGCAGAGGCGGACATCCAATACAGGCTCCACAAGGTTGCATCACGTCTTCCAGCAGACAATGTTGAAATAAATACAAAAAACTAATATGACAGAAAGGAGTGCACATAAAGCAGTAAAAAGCACCTTAGTGAGCAAACAAAACACCTCAGCTCCGGAAGAAGAAAAATTGCTCTGTGATTGTCCTGTGAGAAGACCCAATAAGTTATAGTATACCCCCCCCCCCCCCCCCCCACTTGTGTGCACATTTCTATGCTTGATTAAAGTTTAAACACATATATTTGTCATCCTGGCGTTTGTTTTTTCAAAAAGTTGCCGCAAAGATCTAAAACTTTTGGGAAGTTGCAATTAATTTCTGCGATAGTGTGAACCCACTATGACTGTATGACTCTATGAGTCAGTTTCCTCTCGTTTCTGACGCAGCAAACACAATGTGTTGTGGAGTCGCCGCCAGTGACAGTGCAGCTTCGGACCGGTTACGTTGCATCAACGGCTACACCTAAAACAAAACAAACAAAAACGTGACAAAAAACTGCAGGCACACGGAAACAGGTGTCGAACATGGGCCAGCACTGCCTGCAATTGTTTGTGACGTAATTATGTGGGCAACTTCCGCTTGGTCGAGTTTTCTCCGCTGCACGTGCTCCATTGGATGTACCCAAAGAACGAAAGAAATAAGACACGTTTAACCCTAGCACCAAACGGCGGTAGCCTAGTAAGTAAACATGGTGCTTAACGTCCACAGAAACCGTACGGCTTATTAGGGACGGGGAGAAGGGGGGGAAGGGGGTATGGAGGTGGGGGGAGAGGGAGGTTATATAACTATCGCTACACTGTCACCACCAGAATGACTTTTTGCATTAAGATGGGCAGCGATGAGAGCCGTTTTAATGTTTCAGTAGGAAGTGATGGACAAAGTCACAGGACAGTGTCCGCAAACCACAACCTTTTTGAAGAGAAAGGAGAGCCGAAGCGGTATCGAACCGAGGTCCTTCCGCTTACCAGCCTAACGCCTTACCGCTAGGCCACACCGGCTCACGCGGTAGCCTAGGGGTGCTCCGAACTTATTGAGGCTCAGATGTGGTACCGCAGACAAGCCGCACACACTGACATGTGGACACTGTCAGCCTGTTACTTGTTCCTCACAATTAAGGAAACATTAAAATGGCACTCATCGCTGCCCATCTTAATGCCAGTCATTCTGATGGTGACACTGAGTGTTGCGAGTGATATGTAACGTCTCTAGTGCGTGAAGGGATCAAATATCGTCGAGCGATTCTGTGACCATCGCAACTGAGAACGCTAGCAGGTTAATAATAATAATAATGTACATTTATCATGCGCTCATCAACGCCCTGAGCGCTCACATGATACATATTAACTTAAATATGATATTCTATACACATGTAAAGCATAGTCCTACCAAAACAATTTACATAAAGTATTATTAAAAAACAAAACAAAACAAAAACGCACTACAAACACGCGCGCGCACACACACACACACACACACACACACACACACACACACACACACACACACACACACACACTGCACACACACACACACACACACACACACACACACACACACACACACACACACACACACACACACACACACACACACTGACTGTAGCAGACACTGGGTACTGATATTAGTTAGGATGGAAATACTGTGAGAAGAGGAAACTTTTCAGTTTGGCTTTAAAAGATGACAGGGTTGAGCAATGTCGAAGGTCTTGTGGGAGTGAATTCCAAATGTGGGTTCCAAAGCAAGAGAAAGTGCGGAAGCCATGAGTGTTGCGTTTGTATTGTTGGATTTCCAGCATGCCGGTGTCAGAAGAAGAGCGTAGTGTACGAGATGGAGTGTAGACATGCAGCAGTTCAGAGAGGTAAGCAGGACCAGAACCATTTATAGCACTGAAACACATACAAGCGACTTTATACTTAATACGTTCTGAAATGGGAAGCCAGTGCAGGTTAGGTTATAAACATGTCTGCGTTAATTACTTGCACGTGGCATCTCATGACTATCAGTATCAGGAAGTGATCCAACACACACACACACGCACACGCACGCACGCACGCACGCACGCACGCACACACACACACACACACACACACACACACACACACACACACACACACACACACACACACACACACATCCACACACTCGCTCACTCACTCACAGAATCGTTTTATTTCAAGTTTTCTCGCTCAACTCCCACCTCTCTTTCAACACGAATTCAAGTGGAGAATGAAGTTCCAGATATTATTGAATCAGAAACATAAGTCACAAGCATGTCATAAGACAAAATAAGGGGTTAGAAGGCACAAAGGTTCGAAAAGCCAATATAGCTAGGTAAACTTTATCTGGTTGTCTCATTCCCTGAGAATTTAACATAAACCGGCAACAATTAAGTCAACACAAAATCGTCCGTGCGGGTTACGAAAGTCAGTCTGAGCAACAAACCTGTGAAAAGACAGTTCACAACCGGTGTATCATCAAAAACATCGCCTCCCTTTATAATTTCTCAGCAGGGTCTTACACTGAAATTATGGGAGAAAACTTTAAGGTATCTTTCAAGTCTGTGGATAGTGGAAGATGGAATACACAAGAGAATTATTTATGGAAAAGTCAAACCAAAGCTAATCGCGGACTACCGCGGAGCTGGCCTTTTCACATAATGTTAAATAGAAAAGTCAAACCTGTTAATCGCGGATACGCGGAACAGCCGGCCTTTTCTAACCAGTAAAATAAAAGAACTCCATTAGGAGGTTTAGATAAGAATGGAAAAAAATGGAGCCAGGCTCGGATAACGAACCTGACCTCTCCGTCAGAACATTCGGTAGCGAAACGCAGTTTCAGATTCAACACATCAGTCATGAAATGAGACAAAAATTGTTATAACCCATATATCTGAAACAACTCGTGACTACCACGAAGCTGGCCCCTGTACCTAATCATTTGAAGCAAACGTGAAGAATAAGTCAAACATCAGCGACGCCAGATCTTACGGCAAGATCAAACCATAAAAACTACAACAATCAAACAACAATAAACATCAGCCAGGAACTAGGAAGATAAAAGATAGTCAAACCAACCTGTTGAATGTGGATTAAATTGAGCCAAAACACTAGCTGCACGAATGAAAAACTTTGACTCAGGTGGAGAGTGACTTGGAGACTGACCTAGAGACTTGGCAAAGTCAGTGACTGCAAAAGAGGGCACACGGCTTTTTTTTCTTTTTCTTTTCTGTGAGGGCGAGTGCTGCGGGGATAAGTAAGTAAGTAAGTAAACATGGTGCTTAACCTGCGTCCACAGAAACCATAAGGCTTATTAGGGACGGGGAGAATGCGGGGAAGGGGGTATGGAGGTGGGGGAAGAGGGAGAGTATAATACCTATCCAGTGTCCACAAACCACAATTTTTGAAGAGAAAGGAGAACCGCCGAAGCGGTATTGAACCGAGGTCCCGGTTCCGCTTACCAGCCTACCGCCTTACCGCTAGGCCAAAACGGCTGTCTAACTGCGGGAATAAGTAAGTAAGTAAACATGGTGCTTAACGTCCACAGAAACCGTACGGTTTATTAGGGACGGGGAGAAGGGGGGAAGGGGGTATGGAGGTGGGGAGAGAGGGAGGTTATACAAGTATCGCTACATTGTCACCACTAGAATGACTTTTGCATTAAAACGGATGGGCAGCGATGAGAGCCGTTTTAATGTTTCAGTAGGAAGTGATGGACAGTCACAAGACAGTGTCCGCAAACCACAACCTTTTTGAAGAGAAAGGAGAGCCGAAGCGGTATCGAACCGAGGTCTTTCCGCTTACCAGCCTAACGCCTTACCACTAGGCCACACCGGCTCACACTTCGGGGATGATGATGATGATGAGTTGATGCTTAATGTCCTCAGATGTCAGTTGACATATTAGGGACAAGTTGTGACCAATGCCTAAGCACGGTTCAATAAATCTTTACGTCCACGGAAACCAGAAGGCTCGTTGGGACGGACAGCCCAGGACGTCCACCTCGACTCTCACACCGTGTCCTGAACTGTGCTGCGGGGATTAAAATGGAGGGTCTTTTATACCTTCAAAAATACGGCATCGGTGGCCCAGAATTTGGAATAAAAGAAGAATTTGTAACAGAATAGGGAAGGCAGCTCTTCCATGCTCGTGCCGCATGAAGAGGGAGGCTTGTTGTCTACGCTCGGCCAACTGATCGGCCGGATCCGATCCTTCACACGGAAAAGGAGACTACTGCACTCCACGACCGCACTAAGACCCAGCACCAACGAACTATTGACTGAACTAAAAACATTCTCATCTTTTCAACTTCAAAACTTACAAAGACCATTTCACCAACAGTCTGACTAAAATTGAACGTAGACTAAAAAACCCAAAAAACAACAACAACAACAACAACAACCAAAAAAACCAAAAAAACAAAACGGGGGGAGGGGGGATCGGTAACTTACTTTAATAAAAAGACTTTTTTCTCCACACTTATAACCTCCCTCTTCCCCCACTTCCATAGCCCCTTCCCGGCTCCTCAGTCCCCGCCCTGATAAGCTTTATGGTTTCTGTGCACACACAATGTTCGTTCACATCCTCTAACCCACCAACTACGCTCTTCCGCGGCTTCTAATACTTCCACATCCCCCCCCCCCCCCGCCCCCCCCTCCAGGCTGTGTGCACGTACTCGCTTGGTCATGCACTCACATCTTTTAAATTCGCAACTATGATTCTGAAACAACTGAGAATGACTGCTAGCGGTTTACTTGAACCGCCGGTAAGGGGATTACCCCGAAATCAGTTGTGCAGGTTGTGTTTTGTCCCAATAAATAGCGTTCTTTTCAATTGTTTATGTCAGTGTTCGGAGCTTTTAAGTCATCAGTCTTTGAAATGTCACCTCTTCATGCTCAGCCTTGATCTCTCTCTCTCTCTCTCTCTCTCTCTCTCTCTCTCTCTCTCTCTCTCTCTCTCTCTCTCTCTCTCTCTCTCTCTCAGCGAGTCTCCCTCAGTCTCTTCGTGCGCCGGTGCCGGCGTGCGTGTGTCAGTCTGCTTTTGTCAGTCTCCAGTCTAGTTCAGCCGTTTGCTTGTTGTGATTATACCCGTGTCCACTATTGCACCGTGACAAGTTCAGTTAAACGCCGTCAAGTTCCTCTCATTGCCATTTGAAGACAATTAAACGGCTGAAAAGAAGAAGAGTTGATAAACTATACAAACGGTGTGTGTGTGTGTGTGTGTGTGTGTGTGTGTGTGTGTGTGTGTGTGTGTGTGTGTGTGTGTGTGTGTGTGTGTGTGTGTGTATATGCGGCAAGAAACACAGAGGAGGTGGAGGGTAGACTTAAAACTGCAAGTAGAATCTATTCAGTGTTGGCGGAGCAGCAATGAATACGGATATGACGCAGCAAGTGTACGTAGTACTGTCAGTTGTAAACACACAACACAGTCCTGCTACCCGGCCGCCCCAATGGATCCCGCACGCCACACCAAGGTGAAAATCTTTGGGGGGGTTTTTCTAAAGAGGGGGGAAAAATCCCCAGTGCCCCATACCACCCCCAAGGCCCTGTCACGTGCTTCAGTTATCGCCCGTAATAGGTGACGTCATACCTCATGTGACCAACAAGTCATATGACCGAAATTTCCGTCTTTCTTTCTTCCTCGTAGAAGACTTTCCACTCTGCGATCAAACTTCAACGGCGTCAGGTGTGTATAATTTTTGGTGACGTTGAGGTTTTTCTACCATGAACTTCAATGATTACCGTATGTATAGAACTTAGAAGCGTTCATACTGATCTCCTTGCTGGCGCGATATGTTAGTGATTGTATGGTTGGTTGTTGATACCGCTCAATATTTTGTTTTGCTTGTGTAACAGTTTGGGTCGAAACTTTTTTTTCCAGGTTTTATC
The DNA here is from genome assembly GCA_963584105.1 of Alviniconcha strummeri. NCBI lineage: Eukaryota > Metazoa > Mollusca > Gastropoda > Provannidae > Alviniconcha > Alviniconcha strummeri. Next base: position 12,343,751 of record OY757544.1, read on the forward strand.
AGTCTCGGATTTGTAGCGTTGATTGGATCATAGTTTCATTTCTGTACAAAGCTACCAGAACACGTTATTGATATTTGGTAGACGGTTTTAACTTTTAGGTGCGATGCTTTGTTCAATTAAACCGAGGCAGCACGTGTTGTCATCGGATGGGTGAACGCAAAATCACCATGTCATTCTTGGTCATCGACGGTTACGGTTTGCCGTTTTAGTTCAGGTGCCCTGATGGCGGCGATTTTTATTTTCAGTTTTAGACAAAATTGCGGACGAGAACAGATTTTGAAAACTTCATCAGTTTCGCGCTTAATCAAGTTAATGTGAGGATGGCTGATGTGTTACACTTCTTATCGTCGAACTGTGGTTTGCCGAGAGGCCAAGTTCGAATACGAAAAAACAAAACATAATGAGTAACATGTTTAAATGGAGTATTGTAATATTTGTATGTAAAATGTAGGCTACTTCAAGTGCAACAAGTTTTAACTAATTTATTTTATTTAAGTCTCAATCTCCATTGATTACACCCACCGTACATGGTCAATATCCTATTTTCGTTTTTCTTGTTTCATTTTCATTGGGGTTTTCCAGACTCGAGCAGTCTGCTGTTACAGTGTTAGTCAACTTAGTGTTATGTTGAGTGCAATCTGGCCTTTCCCCACATTCACATAGTGGATGGGGGGGGGGGGGGGGGGGGGGGATGAAAGTAATGCATCCCATTTTTGTTTTCATAATTTCATTTGGGTAAGTCTTTCAGATGAGGCAATAAGCAAAGGTGCCCCTTTGTATACACATGCAAAAAGGTAACATATGCCTGTTAAAGATCCTGTGGTCTATCATAGAGTCTATGTCAGAGTTTGATGGCTTATGGAAACACCATATTGTTCATAAAGCCTGTTCTTAATTGGGCAAATGTTTCTTCGCGAACCTAGTTGGAAGTATTCGGCGAAGCTAGTTGGTTCTTAATTGGGCCAACTTTTCTTTGTGAACCTAGTTGGAAGTGTTCGTCGAAGCTATATTCGGGGTCCAAAAACCTTCGCTCAACATGTTCTTGGAACATTCGCCCTATTGGACGATCATTGCCTCTGACTGGCTGAGAGCAGAGCTCTCCTGTGAATGAAGAAAAAACAAAAATAAAAATGGATGACGGTGTTGCTAGGTTCTTCACTCGCTTCGGAGGGAATTTGTTGACTTGTGGAAGGCACAGCCTTGTTTCGGAGACCCAGAATGAGATAGTAGTTAGTTGAATTACCCTGTGAGGGATGATTAAAGTATACTGACTTGACTTGACTTTAGCCTACATTTTCGATCATGCTGTCTGCTGCGCGTCTGCCGCAAGTTTGGGCCGAAGCTTGCATCTCATTACAAGCCAGTTGAGAAAGAAGTGAAGTTTGGACTGTCCGAACCATATTCGGCGAACTAAAAGTTCAATTAAGAAATGAATCATAGTTCGTTGAAGTGTCTGAAGTATGTTCGGGCGAACAAACATTCGCCCAGTTAAGAACAGGCTTAATGTTGAGGTTTAACACTATACGAAAAAAGTTTTTTTATTCCAGTACAGTCTGACTTTTCCCACTTTCACGCAGTAGGGGTGGGGGTTCAGACTGAAACTGAAAAATCCCTTGCTGAACACCTGTCAGTATTGCAACTGGCTTTTCAACACCCAGCCATTCATGATTGTTTATATTATAACTTACATCACTTATTACACAATGTTAGGGTGAAAAAGCAGTTTAACTTTAAGGAATTCTGTGATGATTAATATATTTTGGGCCATTTGTTTATTTACACTGGATGAATTGAAGCAGTTGCATAACATAAAACAAAGGTATGTATTAATTAAAAATGAGCTTACAAACACTCATCAGAATGTCAGGTACTGTTCAGCCAGTTCAATTAATCAAAATTCCTATTGTCACATACTGTTCAAAATTAATTTATCAGGTGCTGTGCTCTTTGGGCTGTAGAAGTCATACCATCAGGCTTTTACATATTACTATTTTTATTAGTTTTACTAGTTACAGGTAAGGGAATAACTGTTATCATATATTTTATAAGTAATTTATATCACTATCACTAGTATCAGAGTATGATTTATTTTTATTTTTATAAGTATCACTATCACTGTATCAGTACTTAACAGTAACAGAATGAGTAACATAGTACATATTATATAAGCAGTGTTCAGTATCACACCACACTCACAGAGAACTGATAATTAGGGTGTAATTTAGTGCTGGGAATGATACTTTATTAGTTTATAATATATATAATACATGTTGATTTTTCTCTCCCACATACTGAGGTGGGTCACTAGATTTTTTTCTCACAACACTGTCATATAAGTTTCCCATCATTGCATCGAGATCAGAAGTAACCTTATTATACTGTGACTGCTGCTTGAACAGTTAAATCCAGACAGAAAAAGTGTAACTGTGTACATATGGTGATTCTGTTTAGTCAATTGATAGACAATAGTCAATACATTTATGTGTTCAATAACTATTACTACATAATATTACTTGCTTGTTTTGAGTGTGACCCATTTTTTATTTTTTTCAATTCTGGAGTAACGGTTTGAATACTGTAACCATTGCTGATTATCATTATGATAATAATAAGGGCATTGGTCATGAGAAATTGAAGGGGAAAAAATGTTGCTGATTATCATTATGATAAGGAAATTGGTCATGTGAAACTGAAAGTATGTTGATCATGTGAGAAAGTCAACAGATGTGCAATGCGCAACAGCTGCAACAGTCATCACAGTCACAGGGCAGGTAATGATGATCTGGCTACTGCGCCTATACTATAGAACAAAGTTGTGATTGGGGGTCCTAAGGCTGTTGCCAAGTACTCCAAGTGCAAGTGAATCCAATGGGAAATCGGGCTGCTCAGCTGACTGAAAAGCTGGCACAGTGACCTTAGGGAAGGGTGATTAGTCCAGCTTCAGTGGCGTGTCACATGCACTGATCATACATGTAGGTTGGGTCATGTGACTGGTGTCAAGGGGTCACATGGCCTGGCATTGGTCGAGTAGGTGCATTATGATTTACTTCAGTGAATTGTACAGCACTTGTACTATGTGAGTGGAGGGTGAACAAAGGCTGTGTGTATATATATATATATCTGTCGTGTATATCTACAGGCCAATTGCAGACCCACAGCAAGTGTTGCTGCAGCTATTTTTGTGTGGGTAATTAGGTGAGTTGTTTAACTGACTTCTTTCTGAAATACAAAACATCCTTTGTACTTTTCTGACAACCAAATCCAAGTTGTTATAACTTAGAGAATTTGCATGTTTAGCACTGGTAATAAAAAGGAGCTGATTTTTTTGTTACAATTGTTCCAAAGTAATTCTGCCCCCCCCCCCAGCCAAAAAGAAAAAACAGGCAAATGATATTATATATATATATAACATTCTGTACAGCTACTTTCAGCTGTCTTCTTAAAAATTGCTTTTAGATTTTTGAGAAGACAGCTAAAAGTAGCTGTACAGAATCTGAAATGGACTCTTGACTAAGTGTAACCTGATCTTTCTTGATTGACGGTTACACTGTTACATTCAGGCACATGATGATTGTGTCAAGAATCAGACACGTGATGGTGGTGCTGTTTTACATTTCTCTTAATTAACTGGGCATCATGTGATAAGTCATAGGACATGCGCTGACCTGGTGGGCAACCCATTTGGTGATGTTTTCCCTTTTAAGGCTTTCATTTGAGATGAAAGGAGTGAGTGTGACTCACTCACTGTGAGAACGGCAAGGTTGATTGGCATGAATTTCAGCAGTTCCTGCGTGTGCAGACTGGTCAGACTTTGAGCAGGTCTTGTGTGTATACATGTATGTGTTAATCTGACTAACTTACTTAAATAATTTAGTTGTTGTTGAGAATTGGTTAAATAATTTGAGAAGGTCATGTGCTTAGAATGGTCAAGCACTGAGCAGGTCTTGTGTGATTGCAGATTGGTCTGACTAATGTATTAAGTAATTTTGTTGTTGTTAAGTATTGCTTCAATACTTGTTTGAGCAGGTCTTGTGTGCAAATTGGTCTGGCTAACTTATTATAATTAATAATTAAGTAACTGTTTAAAAAAAAAAAGAGAAGAGATTTGTATGAAGACTTGTTGAACACCTTATCTCGAAATGAGCCCTAAGCACTTCACAATGGCAACTGTAGTGCTGTTCTCTACATTCGAGCAGCCCCACTGCACTCTAGTCATATGCAACTCTGAATGAGTGACATGTAGTTGACCAGTTGCAAAGATTGTCTGACCGATTTCTGTGAACCACTTTCTCCACCTTTCAGATATCACACCAGTTTGAAAAATGTCCAGTGTGATCACTGCTTGTGCAGACCTGTGTAGACATTGGTTGCACTTGTGTTAGTTTGAGCAGGTCACATATATGTGCAGATTGATCACACTTGAGCTGGTTTGAGGTGATGCGTGTTGATTGATCAGAAATGGTCAGCTTCAATTGAGCTGGTCATGTGTACATGTAGATTAGTGATGCTCAGACTGTGTGGGAGTGGGTCATGTTTGTATGGTAGCCAAGCTGTGCACAGGTCAAATGTGCAGATATCTATTGGAGTTGGTCATGGTCATAGTCTGATGTTGATATTTATTTGAGCCGGTCACATAACTTTGTCAAATGTCCTGGCAAAGAGAAAAAACGGGGCATGATAAGAATGTCATAAAGTGTCATCTGCCTTGTTGGTGGTTATCATGGGTTTACTGTGAATAAATATTAGGTCAGTAGGTCACAGGATGTCATAACTTGTGCGACCTCTTGCTGTGATTCTAATACAATAATAGTCGCATGAATTATGAGACTTGCTTTGTCAAGTGTGCTCAGAGGTTTGTAGGCTTTTTGTTGCCAGTGGGGCATTTATTCAGATAGCATGTGTTTCGTGTTTCATTTTCAGGGTAAAGTGTGATGTCTTTTGTTTTGGTTCATTCCTTGAAAAAAATGAAAAAAGAGAAGAGGTGCTGTAAGTGTAACTAGTGTCAGAAAAGTTGAATCTAAAAAATTCTCCACCCCCGATTTAACCAACCTGCCGCCCCCGGGGCCCCCCCTCCAAAAAAAGGGTTAAAAAAAATAAAGAGGGGGAAAAAAGAAAAAAAGGTGGTGCCCAGCACTCAAACTCAGCTCAAAGTGATTTACTTAAATTTGGTGTTTCTTTTGTTTTCAGCTACGTGTAACTAAGGTAGTCACCATCAAACGTGTTCCCTCCACCACCACCACCAAGATGTACTGTGGGCTTGTTCTTGTGTGTCTGATGGCTGTGGCCAGTGCCATGCCAGGCTCTGTCAAGTGGTTTGAGATGAAGCGTGCCCCCCTTCGACTACGATATGACCCATACGATGTCACATGGGCTCAGTTCAAGCAGGAGCATGGTAAGAACTAAGATGATTACTGAATTCACTTTGGATCAGAAATTGCTGTTTTTTTTTTTTTTTGGGGGGGGGGGGGGGGGGGGCGGGGGAGAGGAGGAGGAATTGTGTAGGTTTATTATACTTTATACAGACCTGTTTACTTGTATGATTTTGGTGTGTAAAAAAAAAGAGTACAATATTCACTTTCAGGTGCTTTCTATGATTGTATGCTTGCCTGGTGAAAATTACAATTTGAAACAAAATATTGTAAGACTGAGTCTCTCTCTCTCTCTCTCTCTCTCTCTCTTTCTTTCTCTCTCTCACACACACATATATATCTATAGTAGCTGATATTACTTAGTTTTATTACAGATATGTTTTTGTAAAGGAGTGAGAAAATTGCGCTTTTAGTATAATACAGTCATTTTGTGCTATAATTCACATATGTGGTGAACAAAAGTTGTTTTTCAGGTTTTTCAGACTTTGGTCTTATTTTAACGTAAGCAGAAAATTAAAGGATCTGACAGTTTACTGAAGACTGCTTTTCTAAGCACCATAAGCTTGTGTGAGTCTTCATGGACCTTACTCCTTGCACACTGCTAAGATCGATACTATGGTAGCTGACTGATTTGGTTTATTAGTAAGTGATTTTAACTGAATGATACTAATTACTATGATAGCTGATTGATTTGGTTTATTGGTGAGTGATTTTAACTGAATATCATACTATGACAGCTGATTGATTTGGTTTATTACAATATTAGTGAGTGATTTTAACTGAATGATACTATGATAGCTGATTGATTTAGTTTATTACAGTATTAGTGAGTGATTTTAACTGAATGATACTATGACAGCTGATTGATTTGGTTTATCAGTGAGTGATTTTAACTGAATGATACTATGACAGCTGATTGATTTGGTTTATCAGCGAGTGATTTTAACTGAATGATAATATGACAGCTGATTGATTTAGTTTATTACAGTATTAGTGAGTGATTTTAACTGAATGATACTATGACAGCTGATTGATCCGGTTTATCAGCGAGTGATTTTAACTGAATGATAATATGACAGCTGATTGATTTGGTTTATCAGTGAGTGATTTTAACTGAATACATTTTTTGTCCTTGCGCTTTTAAAGGCAAAGTGTATGACAGCGAAGAGCATGAGGCAAAGCGCCGTGCAGTGTTCATGGACAACATCAAGGTGATCGAACAGCACAACTGGCAGTACTTCAACATGAAGAAGTCTTATTACCTCGGCATCAACCAGTTTACTGACCTGGTTAGTGGGTTGCTGGGACTCTCCAGCTTTGTTCTTTCATCGTCAGCTATTTACAGACTGACTTGGCAAGCAATCCATCCTGACCCTCACCCCTGCTTCAGATCAAGGGATTCTGAAAAAACCCTATTATAAGCTTTCTTTTTCTTTTGTTAAAGAGGTTATTT
>OY757544.1:12350772-12420772 GCA_963584105.1 Alviniconcha strummeri
GATCTGATTTCATGCAGAATTATAAAAGCCAGCAAAAATGGATGTCATTTTCTGCAGTCCAGTTTAGTGAATTTCTTTTTACTGCTAGTTGCTCATTTGTGTTTAAGCAGATTCACGCTAATTGGTGTGGGCAAACAAGCTCAATGGACAGAAAAAGCTTTTTGCCTTGCAGTATTTTGTGGGCATTCTAACACTGCGCATACATGATATACATGACATACACATTACAAAAAAAATCCATAAGTAGCCATGAGAATTTTGCACAATCATCTGGACTGAGTTGCACTCTGTATAGCTCTTGTTTGAATAATTGCTCATCAGTGAACATGCACTCGTCCATCCTATTGGTCCTCGCTTTCTTTGAAAGAGACCGAGCGCTTTACAGCATATTAGTCTCATGACCTGTTTTGTGTAACTGCAGTGTTCTGATTATGAGCTGTACAGGTGGTTGACTGTACTGTGTTCTGTAGCAAGGTTTACAGTGTATTTTGTGTTCTTTGGGAATCACACTTGATATGTAAATATCCATTTAAAAAAAAAGAGTTTAAGAGTGTTGAAAGTGAGTGAGGAGTGTTTAAATGGTTTTGTGGTCATGCACATGCTGCAAGAGATGTGTGCCATCTTTGACTTGTATGTTTTTGTGTGGATGTTGGCAATGAGCTTTTTATGTGGATTTTATCAATGTGAAATGAATAAAGACACTTTTTTGGTAAAAAAATAATAAATGTTGTTTGTGTTAAGATGGGTATAACTATGAGAGAGAACATGCCCATAAACATGTCCTTTGTGTTCATATCCCATCAAATAGAACACACACACATGCGCGCGCGCAGACTTAAAAGTGCCAAACTGATTGTGCTACACAACTGACATGCATTAACCAGACCAAAGCACAGTATCCAAAGTACCTCAGAGGGAATACTGTGTTCACAAAAGCCATGCACAAAGCATAAAGGCCTCTGAAACATGTGCCTTAAAATGAGGGACATGATGAAACATTGCAGTAGACAGTGGGGATATTGTTAACTGGGGGTCAAGAGTGTGGGACCAGTATGTACACAATAGTAAAATAAAAATCTGCCAACATTACTAAAGGTAATCCTAATTTTTTGATTTCTTGAGGAAGACAAAAACAAACAAAAAAACAGAGTGAAAAAAATATATATGTAAGTAAACATGGTGCATAACGTCCACAGAAACCATAAGGCTTATAGGGGGGGGGGGGGGGGGGTACATTATATACCTATCGCTGCACTGTCACCACCAGAATGATTTCTACATTCAGATGGGCAGCGATGAGAGCCATTTTAATGTTTTGGTAGGAAGTGATGGACAAAGTCACAAGACGGCAGTGTCCACAAACCACAACCTTTTTGAAGAGAAAGGAGAGTCGAAGCAGTATCGAAACAATGTCCTTCTGCTTATTAGCCTAACGCCTTACCTCTATAGGCCAAACTGGCTCACAAGAAAAAGATGAGCTGGTAGTGTCAATATATACCTGAACTGGATCGATGCAATGAGTTTAACTGGTGTTTATCTTACTATCAGTGACATTTTTGTGTGTCTGGTATCACATATCAATGTATGATAAAGAAGTTGAAATCAACAAGACCTGATAATTGCACACAAAGCTTGAACTTCAATGGTCAAAAGCATGCAGTTGTAATAAGCAGCATCAAAAGCACATTATGACTTAGTAGTGATCTCTACACAAATAGTAAATGTCTTTGGATGCTTGGTTCCAATGGCTTATTTGTGTCAAAAGCACATAATTGTAAATATGTCGACATAATTGTAATTATGTGCCTTTTGTGGTGCTTCCAATGGTATAGTTACCTCGAGCCCAAAGTAAATGATTGCAATAATGTGCTTGAGATAATTACATTGATGTGCACATGACTGCTATTGACGCTAGTAAGCCGGCATACGGTGTTTTAAATTAAATAAAAATAAAAGAATTACTGCCGAAGGCCCGCAAGGCCTCTCGCTCGTTTAAAGGGGCAATGCATTCTGTGGCACTACTCTACACAAACTCGCACACAGCTGGTGAGAGAGAATGAATGAATACGATTGGGGGGGGGGGGGGGGGGGCGGGGGGGGGGGGCGGGGGGGAGAGAGAGAGAGAGAACTTTAATACTCAAGGATAGTAGCGTTAGGTCCATTTGGACCTAAGAGAGCCAGTCCTTGCTACAAACACAAATAAGCACACAGAGAGAGAGAGAGAGAGAGAGAGAGAGAGAGAGAGAGAGAGAGAGAGAGAGAGAGAGAATTTTATTTATTTATTTTTGATTATCCCATTACACCCCCTTACATCCTCAGTATGAATTACACTTCGTATTTATGAACAAGTTGGTCGCCTACAGAAATGAAGAGAAAAAGAACTCTTGCTGAAATATGAAAATGAGCAAGTTATCTGCCCATGAATAAATATGGCGGCATAAACAAGACTCGAATTCGTCTCTTTCTCCATATTGACGGTGATGCATACCAAAGACCTTGGAACCTGATATTGTTTGATGCTAGTGACTTAAATATCAGGTGAGAGCAGAATATGTGGTGACAGTGCCAGTAATACGGTGTGTACAAACATATTGACCCTCGTCTGCGCACACTGGCATTAACTTCCGGTTGAGGTCAAATGTGCTCTTGCGATTTAATGTTTTCTTTCCGTTGAATTCGTTCAAAATCTGCACATATCACTATTCACTGACAACGGTTTTTGTCTTAAGCTTTAATTTTCTCAGTTTTGCTGAAACTGTGTGATAGGGATCATTCGTATGCATGCATGCATACTGCACATAATTTGATTGCTCTCTGAATCTGAATTTGTAACCTCCATTTGGGGAAACCCCACAACTGGCATTACTGTTAGTTTTTAATCCAGCGGTAACCATTTCCATTTAACACAAGAATAAAACATAACAGCTTCACTCAAACAGGAATGTAGCATGTTTTGGGGCGACATTGTTTGCGCCTGTGAAATTGCTTTGGTGACTTTGTTAATAATGTTATTGTTATTTGTCAGCAGAAACTTGAATACATTAGCAATGAGTATTACTGTTTTAGTATCCAAATATTACCTTCTGTTAGTATTACTGTTAGTATTAATCACTGTATTAGGGTGAATACTTTGTAAATAAATGCTTGTGTGATATTACCAAATTATTGGGGCTGTTTTTCTGAAGTGAGAATTTGTGAGAATCCAGAAAGTTCTGAGCTACACAAACTCAAAGTGGCCATTCAAATTTAAACCAATCCTGACTTAAAGGCTAATGTGAGTGCCAGTTCAAGGATACTGAGTTGCCACATTTTTTCATGTCCCAATATCCCAAGGGTAGAAACGTGAAATTTCCAACATGGAAGACACTGGTCACTGCAGACTCTTGACACTGCATTTTCATCAGCAGTGGGCAGAGTGCTACAAGGGGCTGCCAGAATGAAAATGTTTTTAGCCAGTTTTTAATAATGCCTGTACAATAACAAACTGTACAGATTACTCCTTCTAAAGTACAAGTTTTATTATGCACTGTACTCTCCCAGTTCTGTTGCAAAAATGGCCAATAATAATTAATAGTCCCTGCAAAGAGCAAAGTATAAATCCAGATCCAGATTCCAAAATTGCTTCTTTGCCATTGCAGGAATAAAAAGGCTGTGTGACTGAGAAATGTTGGTGATTTATATTACAGTTACATGTTTTATATTAACTTGTTACTCTCAGGTCAACAATGTTTTTCTTTTTGAGAGTTTTGAAGACTTAGCCATTGACTCAAGGGAGGTAAGTTGCAGAGCACAATATTCAAAAATGAATGTGCCTTTGCCTACTGTATAATTGTATGAAGAAAGCAACTAGAAAAAAGCAGGAGAAAAAGAAAAGAAAAGAAGGGCAGACTGATCTAGAGACTAGACTGACAAAACTCCATGGTCAGGGCTTTAAAGGGCCCCTGAACACTGATTTTAAGTCGTAAATATCACTTATATTGTACTATATAAATAAAGTTTAACATACACGCTGTTCGTTTGATAGATTGACATTTTCCTGAAGTACGTAAAAGTATTGATTTGAATGAAAACAAACACGACGCTTCGAGCAGCTGTGTCGTCTGCAGCTGAAAATCCTGGGTTTCGGTCATGTGACCTCCGTGACGTCACGACAAGACAACTGACCCGCATGGCTCAGTAACGACTTGAACAAAATTGAATCAAAAGTAGACTGGCAAATTGGTTTTAAAGCATGTGGAGCGAGTGTGCTGCAGTTGGTTGCAGTGAAAAGTTGACAAAGGAATTTTCTTTCCATGCTTTTCCTTTAAAACAAAAATGAAGCCAGAAAACAACAGTGGCAAATGGCAGTGAATTGATGGGACCTAGCCACAAAGAAGTGGGAACCAAAACACCACGATGTGCTCTGCTCAAAGCATTTTGAGAAAGAAAGAAAAAAATGCTTCACAGATTGCACCCTGCTGAGCATTCAGTTTGGGCTCAAATACATGTCACAGGGTAACCCCCTTGTCATTCCATCTTTCTCGGGCCTTGTTAGGTGTGTGGCGTTTCAGTCTTTTTCGTTGTGTTTACTCTAGCTTTCACAACAGGCTAGACCTCATCAGGGAGCCTGCCTTTTATTGGGTGTTTTATTTTCCCAATTTATCCATGTTTGTTTCATCATACGTAAAGATGAAAGTTTTGTTCATTCTAGTTCAATAGACTAGCGATTTCGTGGCCTCCCTGGGTTAGGGTTTGGGGTTGGGCTAGTGACTGGTTCTTGCCATTGACTGTTTTTTCTCTTTGCTTGCCCTTTTGTTTCTTGGGTTATAGCGTTCATTTACGATGTACAAGTGAGGTTGGTAGTCTCGTGGGCGTCAGCTGCCCCACAGTGTTGTTGTCACTGCTAAGTGGGTTGTATCGTGTACACAGATTACGTAATATATATATATCCAGCCTTTGTCATGTTGCTTGCTGACATTTCCTGCCTCCTGTTTCTTTTCAGAAAGTGTTTGTTGTTGTTGTTGTTGTTTTGTTTTCTCTCTTTCTAATTTCTATTCCACCATATGTCTTTCATTTTTATCTTTGGCTGATTGGCCAATTCGTACCCGCTGTTAGCTTGCCTGATTTGGGCAGCCATTTGGAATTTCTCTTTTTGTCTGCATTTGTTTACATCCTGATGCTATGTCATCGGTAGTCCTAATTAGCAATTTGCTTTATCAGTCTGCAGGCATTATGCTTCTAGATGCTGGGTTAGTGAGGGGTTAGTTATGGTTAGTTTGGCTTTCCATCTGTTTGTCATTGGCACTGTTATTTTTGCTTCTGTGCTCTTATGTCAAGTCAAGAACTTCTTTATTCCTTCAAAGGAAAATGAGGTGCCACACATAAAGCCACAAAGACAGTGTACATGTATATATGTAAAAGAGTAACACTTAAGATGTACGCAACAACACGTAGTATCGCACACATCACAATATACAATAATTGAATAAACACAAGCATAACCACCATTATTCTCATGACACTTCTTCGTCACTTGAACTCTCCCAGTTGATGCCAGAATTGATATCCACAACTGGCTCGTACTGGAATGGCTGTATTCCAGTTGCCATTTCCAACTTTTCAGGCAAATTTATCCAGAGTTTTGTGCACTGAAACTGTAAAAGCAACAATGCCAATGGCAGTTGAGTCTTATCGTGACGTCACGATTAACCTTTGACTTTACGGCTCCAAGTAAACTCGGCCAAAACACGCCTGATCACGCCGCTACAGCAGTTATATCCCTTGCCCATTCTGCCGTGACATATTGGTCTTGTTTTGAGATTCATAAGCATTTAAGACACTTGAAAAATATGAAATTAATACTGAGGCATGTGATATATACCTGTATTTACTGTGTGAAAATATTTAGTCTGTTGAATATACCAAAGAGGAGATCTGAAGCTAAAATCAATCAAAATCAGTGTTCAGGGGCCCTTTAAGCCCGTTCTTAATTGGGCGAATGTTTGTTCACGAACCTAATTGGAAGTATTCAGCGAACCTAGTTGGTTCTTAATTGGGCGAACTTTTCTTCGTGAACCTAGTTTGGAGTATTCGTCGAAGGTATATTTGGGATCCCAAAAGTTTTGCTCAACATGTTCTGGGAACATTCGCCCTATTTGACGAACATTGCCTCTGATTGGCTGAGAGCAGAGCTCTCCTGTGGATGAAGAAGAAATAAAAATAAAAATGGATGACGGTGTTGCTAGGTTCTTCACTAGCTTTGGAGGGAATTTGTTTATTTGTTGACTTGTGGGAGGTGCAGCCTTGTCTTGGGGACCCAGAATGAGATAGTAGTTAGTTGAATTACCCTGTGAGAGATGATTAAAGTATAGTGACTTGACTTTAGCCTACATTTTTGATCATGCTGTCTGCTGCGCATCTGCCGCAAGTTCAGGCCGAAGCTTGCATCTCATTACAAGCCAGTTGAGAACGAAGTAAAGTTCATCGAACTGTCTGAACCATGTTCGGCGAACTAAAAGTTCAATTAAGAAATGATTCATAGTTTGTCGAACTGTCTGAAGTATGTTTGGCGAACAAACATTCACCCAGTTAAGAATGGGCTTTACACTAACTTTAAGTCCTGTAATCAGTATTTAAATCAACTTGCCCAGTACCATTTTTTGAATCTCTGATTGCCAGATTTGAGGCTGTTTGCCTGTATAAATTGGGATTCCCACACATGAAAAAAAGAAGAAGTGGGGCCAGTTGGACAAGCAGAAGAAAAATCAGCTTGCCTGGAAAAATTGTACATGTACGTGAACACAAAACTATGTAAAACTGTAAGTGTAATACAAAATAAAAACAAAATAAAGCTAAAACAACAACAAAACTACAACAACTATTAAGTATTATGACATTATTATTACGATATTAGACTTTATAAAAATTATAGTCTGAAAGTTCACTCTAGTCTAAACTTAAAAGAAAGCTTACAAATAGAACTAAAAACAACAACACAGTGGCAAATATTGTAATTTTGCTCTTTCTTAGTCCTTAGTCTTAACAGTTTAATTCGACTTATTCTCCAACTGTGTATAACACAAAAGCATCATGAAGACATAGTACCTAAATGCAGGCATTTAATTAAATGGAAAAGTTGAACCAAAGCTGACTGGCTGCTGACTAATGTGGAAAACTGGCCTTTTATTATTTTAACAATAACAATTAACATAAGTTAAACTAAAGTAGAAAATTTAAACCAGATCTATATGCAGCACAGGCCTTTTTTAACAAGTAAAAATGAGGCACTTTATAAGTTTATTTAGAGACAAGTGAAATACTAAATGAAGGTGCTTCATTTAGAAATTTCTCTAAATCAGACTTGGAGCAAGGAAACAGAGCAAGGCTGCTACGGTGCTAGCAAAGCTGGCCATTCCTGCAGATATATCTGCCATAAAACCAATAAAGGAGTTACACATCAATTATGGATAAAACCCAGGCATACCAAGCTACTTGTGGGCTCTTGGAGCTGGGCTATTTTGCCTTAGAACTGCTGCGAGCAATCACTGAAAAATTATAGAAAAGTGTCAGGGATGCCAAAACTTAAAACAATAAAAGATAAAACAAACTGAAAGATTGCTTGGCGAGTGGTTTACAAGTTACAAGGTGAAGAAGAGTTCTTTACTCCATCAGTCCATGACTGAACTAGGAGTAGGAGTAGGACTAGGCACCTTACAGACCCATTACTGACCTGGAAAACATCTCACTTGACACTTCAAGTCTTTCTGGTTTTGGATGAAAAATATCAGGACTACTCTGGCAATGTTTCAGTGGAAGATTTCAAGCATTGTTTAAAACAGTTGATAAAGGTGTTTTTCCCAACATGTATGTGCATGCATGTATTATATTTTGATTGTTTGTTTCCTTTGGATATTGTGACCTGCACTCATTCTACATCAGTTGTCAAATGTCAGCTGCATTTTAATTTTTAAAATATTTTTTAACGTTAGCGTAATTGTTTAAATATGAGTGGAGATTAGAGGTCTTCTGCTTTCATTGGAAACAGAGGCATGAGTCTAGACTTAATCACAAAACACCTTAACGGTTAACCAGATTTCTACCCACAGACATACAATGCTCAAAATCACAGTACAGTTCAAACTGTGTGGAGGCATGAAATGACCAAAATTTCCTTTCTGGCGGTTTCTGCCAAGATAATGAAGAAATCAAGTCACAACCACAAGCATAATAACCAGGAACAATGACAAGAAAAATACTAAGTAGCAGCAGCAGCAACAACAACAGCAACGTAACTGTTCCATTTTAGTTGTTGGAGCTATCATTCTGTGATCCTCCACAATGCATGCATATTATTATTAAAAAACAACGTTTTTCTGTGACTGTGATTTACTGTGACTTGGAAATGGCTTGGTTTAGTGTGCATAGTTCAAAAGTCGGATGTGCAGGTTGCTGGCATCTTCACCTGTACAAAATTGCAAAAATCTATTACATGTCAGCCGATGTGTGTGTGTGTGCATGCGTGTGGTAGTTTGCATTGCAAGAATGAGATTGTTATGTATATTAACTTTCTAACTGTATCATTGTGTCTATTTATAAGTGTGCTGTGATGAAAGGAATATCACCGAGACAGATTCCTGTGTACATTCTGTCACTGGCAAATAAATATATTCTCGTAATCTTGTGTACTTCATTACTTGACACTGCTTTGTATGGTTTCTTTTCCAACTCTAGTGTTGTGGACCAGAGTTGTGTGACCAAGTTTACATTTGGAAAGAACAGATCATACTTCACAGGCAGTGGTGGACAGTGAAGGGAACTGAGTGCAGCCATGGATGACGATTCATGTAGCAAGTTCATCGGCTCTCTCACCAAATACCTACAGTCCCTGTGCCACAGCTACGTGGACTTTGACAATGGTGTGGAGCTTGTGGGGCACATCTATCTCAACGTTGACACAGGCAAGAAGATTGACTATGTGCTCAATGAATCCGTCTGCAAGAATGGTGCCAATGTCGTCAAATTCACCAGCAACAGCTACCATGCCCAGCCTGTGGAGAAACAGAAAAAAGAGACTCCAAAGAAAGCTCCTGATCCACCGAAGCAGTCAGAATCTCGCAAGAAAAATGATGATGATGATGTGATCATTGTTGGCTCTGAGGGTTCCCGGAGAAACCGAACAGGCTCCAGTCCTTCACGGTCTCACGCCTCACCCAGTCAGATGCAGAGAGGTGTCACCGGGCAACATCGCATGGGGCAGCAGCCCCAGGGAGGTTTGTTTCGTCACCCACGAGGCCCGAACCCCCGGATGGGGGCGCCTGTCCCCAGGGCCAGTGGCTACACCTATCAACCCAGGTGAGGTCATTCTATCAGCAGGCAACATTCTGTCTTCTTCCATTCATAAAATTACAAAATTATTTTGTTGAGACCCCTCCTGGTGCATACCTTTGCTTGACTCTGTTGATATTTGTAAGGTTCTGAATCTGGCAGTCCCAGAAAATGTGACATGCATTGGGGGAAGAAGGGGGTGGTGGTGGTGGTTAGACACAATAGTTTTTTTTTTTTTACTTTTCTCTTTCTTTTATATATATGGGTTCTTCTTCAGTGCTGTTCCTAGTTTGAGGGAATCAGAGGTCAAAACTGAAATAGCTTGCAGCTTATCCCAATTAGGCTTGTTGTGTTCCACATACATCCTATTTTAAGGCACAGTTAAAAGAAAAGCAGTAAGGACCCCGACTGCAAGTTAGGGTGGCTTCGAACATGTCCAAGTGGAGAGCATAAGGCATGTTTTGGTGTGACATAAAAGTATCATTATGTAATATTTAGAACAAGAACCTTACTATTTCATAGAAAGGTTTTGAATAACAATCATTAGGAGTAACTAAGTGCAATTTTTAAGAGGGTTCATCCACTTGAGAGTAGAACAGCCTACCCGCAAAACTGTGACACTGAAACATGCGTGACATGGAAAGAAAAGTGTTTCCTTCAAGATCAAATAAACACCATGGATCATGAACAAGTATTTATTCTTGTTAGTTTTTGATGCTGTGGACATATTCCAAAGTAATATTGGAACACTTCCTCAACTTCAGATGTTCTTTGAATTGTAACGCATGTTTCGCGTGACATGTAACGCATCTTTCACATGACATTCAATAATCACTCCGGTTGGAAACTGTTAAAAGCATGTAGAAAATGTATTTTTTCAGAGTATTTGTACACATTACATGTATGTAAGCATTTGTTTTTAGTTTGACAAGGTTTTTTTTTTTTTTTTAGTTTGACATGTTTTGCTTATATGAAAAAAAAGAAGGAAGAAAAAAGAAAGAAAGAAAGAAAAAAAAGTGATGAGCAGTAAACAAAGCCAACAGAGCCAACAAATGAATATTATTAATATAATGTTTACATGAATTGACTGAAACTTAACATGAAAATTTAATCAATCATCTGTTCTCATGCAAAACAATGACAACTTCAAGCAACTTTTATTCTGCAAAAAACCCAGCTGCATTTGACACCAGTCTGTAGTGGCTTAGTTTTGCAAGCTGATCAGCAGGCACCCAAGGGATGTCATCAGTTGCAGGGAATGAGAAGCTGCTCTGATTTTCACGCAGGAACTTTATCTGCACTTCTTCAGATGAAACCTTGTAGACTAGAAGTAGAACCTAGATTTAACAGAGCCAACAAATGAAATCACAGTACAAGTTGCAGTCCACAACACATCACATTCAGAGACAGCAGTCAAAGTTGGAGGAAATGGAAAAACAAGATGTAGTAAACTAGTACATATATAGTTAATAGTATGCTGCCTCAGACCCCTGTCTTTTTCATGAATGCTAATGCACCCCCCCCCCAACCCCACCCCAGGAACCAAACAAAAACAAAACAAAAAACATGAATAAGAAAAAATAACGCAAGTAGTAGTACAGTTCTAGTCTACTCAGTATATTAATATTATTAATATTATGTTGAATTCTTTCCAGCTTAAATTAGTAAAGTTTATTAAAAATGAACAGAACAAAAACAAAAAACCTCTGCAAGCATACCATGTCACTACTAAAACAGGACAGAAGAAACAACAATAAAAATTCCAAGCAAAAACTCTGCAAGCACACCATGTCGCATTAAGTTAGTATCGTTTCTAATCCTAAAGAAGATGGTAAATTTAAATCAAAAGAATCTCAAAGTTACATCATCATTAATACTATAGCACAGTCTCAGTTTCACACAGAAATCAAAACAAAGTAGGGAAGATTTGTTCAACGCACGTTCTGCAACACGATGATACAACGCATGTTTTGTGTGACGGAATCAACTTCCGTCCGGTTCCATGTCACCAGAAATGAACGTTATGTTTTGACCAATTCTTCTCTCCTTGTTCATGGACTGAGAAATAATTTGAAATGACTGCAACCATTACTAAACATGTTTGTTTTTGATCCTACGTATGCCTACTTTTTGGTAATTGTGGTTCCTAACCATGAAATAATGATTCGGCAAGAGGCGTATGTTTCATGTGACGAAACGGAGATAAGCCTGCAAGAGGGTGCATCGAACACATTGAACGCTGTATTTATAAATAAAGAGTGCTACTGTATAAAATACTAGTCTGAAATGATCAAGTAACTATAACTGCTTGGAAGTTCACCTACCTGCGTCATTGGTAGCCTCCAAATTGGGTGAAATCGTGTGCTAGCAGACAATGATGACAGCCCAGCGACGCATGTTTCTCCTGCGTCAGAGTGTGACGCGCAGTGGTAAAAGTGCCCTTTCACAAATTCCATGCGTATCACGTGACACAACGTCATCAATATGTGTGTAGATGCCCATGGTATGTTTGAAAATTGCAGTTAGAAGATTTTTTTTTCTTTGTTGTATTTGTTTCGCGAATTTTTGTTAATGCGGTTATGGACGTTTCACCTGTGACGCAAATTTTTCATTGCACTTTTCATGCATTTTAGGAAATAATACGGCAACTTTGGTGTTCAGATCTCGGCATCGATAGTGCTTTGTTATTTATAGCAACAGTGTTTTCCCCGGTTCGCATCGTTGATCTTGTGCAAGTTGGAAGTGAACGCGTGTTTCATGACGTGATGGGTCATGAAACATGCGTAATGCTCATTTCCAACCATCATTGTTGTACACAGACATACTCAGCAGGCCTGAAATTAGCTTTCTGGTGCTTTTGCATGTTGCAACTTTGCAAACAAATTAGATACGTCTGAATATTTTCATCTGGTATGAAGTAGCTTCCAACACAAGCAGTAGGGTATCGCCATTCCCGTTTTTGGCCGCCATTTTTGCGTGACATGGGAGTATATTTTGCTAATAAAAAATAAACAAAACATTTTTTTTCCTGAAAATTGCTCTCATTGCTTTTTGGGTGTATAACAAAGGGAATTTTATCCATTTGGTGTGAAAAAAAGGAACTGGTTTACAACAAAACTGTTGCAAAGTGAGTGACTACCAATTAGGACCACCACTGAAGAAGAACCCATATATATATGAAATAAAGATTTAGGCCCATTTCCCATCTTTTGAACATTACATAACAACCTGTACATACTCATTATTACCATACAGTGCTTTCCAGTTCCATCGCCTGCCAACACTGGAATAGAAAAGATAGCTGCTGGCCATTTTAAGCTGGAATGTGGAAGTCGCCGGTGATTTTTCAGTACCATACATTAAAAAAAAGAAGAAGAAGTTTACTGTGGAAAATATTGATGATTGCTGCTACGTGGTGTGAGAGTGATGGTGCTGATAGCGATACTAAAAGTGTTTGTGTAGTGCTGTTCCCTCGTTGGATCAGCCTCACATTATGTCCCATTACAGGCAGAGGCTGACCTACCCACAGCAGCCCCGAGGCTTCCTCAACATACAGACCGGCTACAACCCCCGCATGAGGCAGCCCCACTACGCCCAGCCCCGCAGCACCCAGCCCCTGGGGGTGCGAGGTTCCAGCCCTGTGGACACCGACGTCACCTTCATGAGGGAGGAGTATGTCACTGGTCAGCCCAACAGCAGAGCTGGTCCCCAGCCAGGTAAGACAGGGAGGAATACAGTAATGCTCGTTAGAATAATACATGGGCAGGGCTTGCGTTAACCGTTCTTGTTGGTATTTTGCCACTTAAGATCAGCATATATGCTGGAAGACAAATCAGCAGCTGGTCAGATGTGCTGGCTGTTATTGTGTGTGTGTGTGTGTGTGTATGCGCGTGCACGCATGCATGTGTTCTAGACAGGGAAGGGAACAAGCAGGTTGTTTGCTAGCAGAGCTTTAGTAGTAGTATAGACAGCTGTGTATCTGACTGGTTACAGTGATTAATGTGACTGGTTTCCGTGAAGCACTTTCACCACCTTTCAGATGTCACACTGGTTTGAAAATTGTCCAGCGCAATCACTTCACAGGGTCTGCATGGTCCTTTACGGTGTTTGAAAGTCCTGGAGTGTTGAGATCCTCTGGAAATCCTTAAAATGGGCAGAAACAAGGCACAGTGCTTGACAGTGCTGCATTTGTTTGATTAGGAAGGTTAAACATACGTTTGTTGGTGTAACTGTAAGTAGCGGGTCAACAGTTGCACATGAAGCAGCATGGGCAGCAGGCTTCATTAGCCTCAGACTGCTCTGTGATGTATGGGGCTCATTTAGAGATGGAGTGCTGGAGTTACATATTATAATAATAAAAAAGTATTAAAAAAATAAGAAATCTGAAAACAACATAGTTCAACCAAAAGCAGATTTAAGTGTCTTAGTTCTAAATCTAATTTTTTACTGTTTAACTGTTGTTTAACTTTAAGCATTGTTTTGTAGCTTCATAAAGGGTATTATGCCTGCAAATTTGCATGTTGTGTTTTGCCCCAATAAATAGGTTCTTTTGACCCTTTTATGTTTGGGTCTATAAATCTTTGTAATGACCATTGTTGTTGATAATGGTGCTGTTACCATGTGGTGACAAGGTGATGTTTTTACTGCAGGCCAGACTGGCCAGCAGCCGAGCTACCCTTACCAGGCTGGGGCCCGCCAGCCCCCCCACATGCAGCCCCACCTCCAGCAGCGTTACATGGCCCCCTACACCCAGGCCAGCGTTGCCTCCACACAGCCCACCAGCATGGCGCTTCCCCTCACCACCATGCCCACCACCAGCATGGGTGTCGCCATGGCCACCAGCCAGCCGCCGGCCAGCCTGGCCTCGAACTTGAGTGCCACCATGACCTCAGTGTCGCAGTCGGCTCCAGGGCAGGAGGTAGGTGTGGCTGGGAGCATGCCTAGCACCACTGTTCCCTCATTTTTCCACACAACGCAGCCGGCACTGTCACCAGTGTCTGGAGGCATGCCTCTCCCTGTCACCACCCACACCATCTTCGACTCTGGCCCTGTCATGCCTTCCTCCGCTGACTTGCCCCCGAGTGGGCAGGTTGGGGGCATGCCTGGCACGACTGTGGCGCCTGCAGTGCCCTCTGATGTCGACCCACTGGCCACATCCATGACGACAGCTGGGGTCTCTGGCTTGGACACTACCCCTGCCACCAGTGGCGCTGCCAGCAGCAGTAGCGGTGCTCCCATGGACCCTCAGCCTGGCTTTGTGATTGGCCAGGTGTGGAGCGAATCGTCTGCTGCTCCTGATCCTGCCACCACTCAAGCGTCTGAGAGTGCACTGTCCGGGGTGTCCACTCCACCGGCGGTGAGCTTGCAGTCAGCAGACCCCCCCGCCAGCGGTGGACATGGTGGGAACGTGTTTGATGCATTTAACCAGCTTCCACCCTCGCAGCCCCCGACATCAGAGCCATCATCCTCGTCTCCGTTCTCATCAGGTCTCAGCCAGGCAGGCAGCGTCTCCAATCAGAACAGTGCTGGCGGTGATGGGGACAGGTTCAGTGCATTAGTGTCAGAACTGCAGGCTTTCAACCAGCAGCCCAGCAGCCAGCCCCTACCGGGCACAGTGCCCTCTGGTGGCAGCACTCACCCCCCAAGCTCCAGCCCCATGGGTGGGGGCTACCCCACAGATGCTGCTGCGACTGCCGCTGCACCTGCGGAGGGCTCGGGCGATGGTGTGAACGCCCATCCCCTGACGTTGACCAGCAGCGGACTGGATGTGAAGAAAGACCCAGGCGACATTGGTGTCAACATAGCCACAGCAGTGCTTCGTGAGTCCACTGAGGCAGCGGCCAACGAGGCGCCCGAGACATTTTTAGCTCCCTTGGGTATGGGGGGCTCCCAAGGGGTGCTGCATGGCGGGCTGGAGGGGTACAGGAAGCGAAGTGGGTCTGCGTCCTCGCACTCACAGGGAACACCGAGTCCCAGCTCAGGCAGCTTGGTGGGTCCTGAGAGTGTTGTCATCGAGACCAGTGAGTACTTTGCTTTTGTTTTTCCTTTTTTTCTCCATATGCCACTTAGTTTCCCTACCCACAGTCTGTCTGCTGTGACTGTGAGTAACCTAGGCCTGCCTGTCTCTGATCCAAGTCTTACTGGTTTTGTGATTGGCCTAGGTCTTTCTGCCTCTGACCTCAGTTTTTTTTCTTTTTTGGCTGCAGTGTTTGACCTAGTTCTTCCTGTCCCTGACCCAAATATTTCTGTCTGCTGTGACTATAGTGTGACCTAGGTCTTCCTGTCTCTGACCCAGATCTTTCTGTGCTGTGAATGTGAGTGACCTAGGTCTTCCTGTCTCTGACCCAAATCTTCCTGTCATCTGTAAATGACCTAGGTGGAGTAGGTCTTCCTGTATCTGACCCAGATCTTTCTGTTAGCTGACCTTGGTCTTCCTGTCTCTGACCCAGATCATTCTGTTTGCTGTGAATGTGAGCGACCTAGGTCTTCCTGTGTCTGACCCAGGTCTTGCTGTTATCTGTGAATGATCATGGTCTTCCCGTCTCTGACCCAGGTCTTTCTGTCTGCTGTGACATGTGAGTGTGAGTGACCTAGGTCTTCCTGTCTCTGACCCAAGTTGCTAACTTCTGTGACATAGGTCTTCCTGTCTCTGACCCAGATTGTTCTGTCTGCTGTGAGTGACCTAGGTCTTCCCATCTCTGAACCAGGTCTTGCTGTGTTCTGTGAGTGACCTAGGTCTTCCTGTCTCTGACCCAGGTCTTGCTGTGTTCTGTGAGTGACCTAGGTCTTCCTGTCTCTGACCCAGGTCTTGCTGTGTTCTGTGAGTGACCTAGGTCTGT
Source organism: Alviniconcha strummeri (assembly GCA_963584105.1). NCBI lineage: Eukaryota > Metazoa > Mollusca > Gastropoda > Provannidae > Alviniconcha > Alviniconcha strummeri. The sequence goes on from OY757544.1 coordinate 12,366,915, forward strand.
CCGTCTCTGACCCAGGTCTTTTTGTCCACAGAACCCTTCCTCCAGCATGCCTCAGACTACGACTCCGGTTGTGATTCAGCATCCGCCTCCACAGGCGAGCGACTCGCCAGTCCTCAGGGGGCACCACACTCAGCCCCCCACTCTCAGTTACGGTCCCTGTCCATCCCTCTGGTGCCGGTTGACTCCCCAACGTCGTCTGGGAAGAGCATCGATGTGAAGCGTGAACGACTGGAGGAAGAAGACATGGAGCCGGAGCGAGTCAAAAATGCAGAGTCAGAGTGGAACAAAGGCAGCGAGTCTGAATGGATCACAGACATGTCAGGTGAACAGAGTTTGTTTCTTTTGATGCTATGATGGTATTGATGCACAGAACCTACTGTTTACTTTGCAAACGCTGCCAAATTGATGACTGGGACGATGGATGGGAGCCAGATTTGGAATAGTTTGGGGAGGAGGAGAGTGAAATTGTGTGAGAGAGTGGTCAAAATGTGAGCAATTTTATGGGATTTTTCCTGCTAGCTCTGCAGGTAAATGGTAATTTCCAGTATTTTACCTGTTAAGCTCAGTATATACTGGAAGCAAAATCAGCAACCAGTTGGACGTACTGGCTGTTGTTGTGTTTGACTGGTTCTCAGAAAAAAGAAGAAAAGAACAGAGAGAGAGAGAGAGAGAGAGAGAGAGAGAGAGAGAGAGAGAGAGAGAGAGAGATTGTTCGTGTGGTGCAGTGTGTGTGTGTGTGTGTGTGTGTGTGTGTGTGCATGTGCATGTTCCCCAACTTTGCTTCAGCTACTGCTAGTAGTAGCCCCAATACTGCTTGGGTGAGGGGACCCTTGTCTCTGTAAATGAACAACTCAGCAATGTTACACTTTCTGAAGACTTACTTTTGTCTGGATATGTAGGGTGGTGACAAAATAAAAGCAGTTCCGTTGATTTCAGTACCGACAGTTGCTAAACCTGTGTTTGAACTGCATGTATTTCGTGAGACCAGAGCTGGTCAAGTGTCAGCATGTGTTCCTCACTCTCTGTGGTGGTGGTGGTTGTGCAGCCTTGAACAACAGTGATGACAGCATGGACTCGGCCTCTGATGATGCTCAGGATGACGATGACCCCAGCTACACCCCGGGCCGCCCCATCGATACAGACAAAGGTGAGTCAGTTTTGGACATGTTGCTGGGGTGAACTGCTCAATCGGCTTGGTTTTAGTCCAGTCCCTCTCTCTTCATACATGAAGCCCCAGGCTTTGTGGTAAATGGTAATGTCCGGTATTTTACCTGTTAAGCTCAGTATATACCGGAAACAAAATCAGCAACCAGTCAGATGTACTGGCTGTTGTTGTGTTTGACTGGTTCTCAAAAAAAGAGAAGAAAAAACAAGCAAGCAGAGAGAGAGAGAGAGAGAGAGAGAGAGAGAGAGAGAGAGTGCGTGTGGTGCATTGTGTGTGTTCTGGCTGGGGAAGGGAGCAAGCCAAGGTGTTCACAAGCAGAGCTCTAGTTTAGATGACTGTGTATCTGACGGTTACAGTGATTGTCTGACCGGTTTCCATGAACCACCTTCATCAGATTTTAAAAATGGTTTGAAAAATGCTGTCACTGAAGCCCTCTCCCATCATACATGGACCATGGGTTTTACACCCTGTGTGATGGGGAAGAATATATTAGGTAGGTCCAGCCAAATTTTGAAAAGCAAGCAATGCAATCCATTAATATGTGATATTAAAGAGGGTCACAAGGCAAGTACACAAACCAACTTTCATTAATTTATCTATAATATTTTTTGAGATATCACCCTTCAAATAGTCATCATTTTAGGCATTTTAGGCGCATTTTACAAAATGCCATTTTTGTATGGCTCTAGCATAAAAAGTATTGGTCACACATCCACCCAGCTTGTTTTACACAGTGTCTGCACAACACAGACTAAACACAATTTTTTCAGTAGTCATCCTTACTCAAATTTTGGAGATGCAGAGTGCCAAAAATGGAAAAATCACTAATTTTGACATTGTCCAATCACCAATCTTTGACAGTACCATGACAAGATCAAACATAACATGGGAATGGAAAGATGTACAACCATAATTCTGGTATCAACTGATTCAGCATTAATTAGACAATACAAATTCACAAGTCTAAAGAAGTGCAAGCTAAATTTTACCTACAGAGGCAAGTTTCCATGAGAAAAAGGGTGCAAATATACCACAAATCTTTGATGGTAATAGCATTAAATTTAAAGCAAATCAAACTCTGGAATGGAAAGAGATACAGCCATGGTTCTGGTATCTGCAGATTCAGCATTAATCAGAGAAGGGAAATGCACAGCATATGGAAATTTAGGCAATTTTTAGATATATGTAGACTTGTTTGAATGAGGAAAGGAAGTTAAAAACTGCTGTCCAAGTGTGGCCTCATGGTAGATGTTGAGGCCTGCCTCACTTTCTAGGACCAATTCTCTCCCCAAGATGATGAAACTGATCATCCTCTGAAATCATTAACAAAGAAATATATAAACAAACAGGTAAAAAAGATTTATTTCAACATATACAGCACACTAACACTTCATACTCACCAATTAAATACACTTAATACTCACCAATTAAATCATCAAATTCTGAAGTTTAGTTGTAAATAACACTTACTTGACTTTGTGTGAATCATGCAGTAATAACTTGAGAAATAAATCAATCAGAAAGGTACAAACAGAAGGAAGCAGACAAGAACAAGTTTTCAGGTATCTGACTACTACTACCAGTCTCAGCTATTGAAACAATCCCAGAAGCAGAAACCTGACTGGAGTGACGCCATTATTTGACAATACTTAAAAACAAAAAACTTCCCTACTTTAGTTTAGATAAAAGACCTGGATTATTAAGGAAAAGTAAACTAACAAAAATTGGAGTCCCACATCAATGACATTAAAAAAATTACATGCTCAAAAATGTATTTAACGTTGCTCTGAGTATTTTATTTTCCCCACCCCCTACCACCTCCACATTTGATGTGGCTCTTCAAGTGTGTGTGTGTGTGTGTGTGTGTGTATGTGTGTGTGTGTGTGTGCGTGTGTGTGTGTGTGTGTGTGTGTGTGTGTGTGTGTGTGTGTGTGTGTGTGATTATTTCTTTCATTTTGTTTCTTGTTCAATCTTTCTTACTGACTTAGTTACTTCTGTCTTGTTACCATAGTCTTGTTTTGTCAATCATGCTTGCAAAATGTTAAACAAAAACAAAAACAAAACTTGTCATTATTACTCTTCTCTTTTTTCTTCTCTTTTTACCCCCCCCCCGCCCCCCACCCCCCTTGTTATTATTATTATTATTGTATGCAAAGATTGAAAGAATCATGTAATTTTTTAGCCAGTGTGTCAGGTCTTCCATTTGCACAAAAGTGGAAGAGAAAGAAGGGGGAAAAAAACAAGAAATAAATTCTTCAGAAGCAAATATAATTCCAAACTCTCAATATAACATTAATTTTGGCTGGTGGCTCGCTTTTATTTTGTTTTGTCTAGATGAGCAGATCTACTGTAAAAGAAACATATGGGTCGTGACTGCATCGTCTGCTAGCTAAATAAGAGTTATTGTCCTTGACAAGAACAACAATTTTTTTTTTTTTTTTAATCATTCACTTGCTAAATTTCCATTACAAAAATTCACTGTTGAGAACATACACCATAAATCATGTTTTTGTCAATTTGGATTTACATGGAAAGAAATTACTACTTTTATAGCAGTTTGCATTTCGGAGGAACTAATGAGAAGATAACTCTGTAATGTTGTTCAAACTACGACCAGACCACAATGAATTTGCTTCAATTGCATTCAAAGAGATGTAAACAGCACAAAAATACAGTTATGGTTGTGTTGGAAACTCCCTTAGTTATCGCTAAAATAAAAAACTTACCACGGTTTCTTTCCAGTTCCTCCAGGGTGAGCATCTTTTGCGCCGCTCGCGTAGTCGCAGACTTTAGCGATCGCGCAACTCGAACAGACAACAAAATCTATGGGGTCTCCAATTTCCGTTGCATGGGAACTTTTACAAGAACTCGCTTTCGGATCAAACGATACACCGTTTTAAAGAGCGAAAATTCGTCTTTCCAGTGATACCAAATTCAATATGGTGCATTCAAACTTTCTTGGTGTAAATTTAAGGTAAAAATGAACGTATTTTTCAACTCAATTTTTGCTGAAGTCGAAAACGAAGAACTTTAACGAATTTTATAATGGATAAATCTACGGGAATTCCTCTTTCTAAAAAGTATAACTTCATGTCTGTACGTTTTTCTTGTAAAAGTTCCCAAAGGTTTTCCGACTGCAGCCGTTTTCCGACCTCGCTCATCTGACTTTCGACGTCAGAACCACGCTCGGTTTCCGACTGCTTGGTGTGTTCATTAAAACTTCTTCCAAACTCACAATACATCATTCACGCACAAAATAATGGCATCAACAGGTCGTAAAAAGATCGTTTTTTGCGTGACAGTAGTTTTTATTGACAAACTGCACAGAACAAGGCAAATATGACAAGTTGAAAATGAGCAATATTTGCCTCGCGACGACCATGTTACCCAGTGCCAAAGAGAGGCTGGTCCTACCTAAATATATGCACCAGCTGTGTGACAGCTGACATGTTTTTTTTGTTGGCAAGAGCTTCTGAAGGCACTGACACATGGAACATTAATAAAGCACTTGCTGTCGCTGAAACAGTCACAGATGTTCAGTTTTGAAATCTGTATACAATATATTTTGCACTTGTTTATGAGATATTTAATGAAAGTGGCATTTTATTTTCACTGTGGGTGGGTGTGAGTGTGCATGCATGCATCCAGGTGTGTGTGTGTGTGTGTGTGTGTGTGTGTGTGTGTGTGTGTGTGTGTGTTTAGCAGCTGTTTGCTTTTGACATTTATTTAATATATGATTTACAGTTTTGTTTAAATATTTGATGAGAGGTGCTTGGTATTATCATGGTCATATGTGTACATGTGTGTGTGTGTGTGTGTGTGTGTGTGTGTGTGTGTGTGTGTGTGTGTGTGTGTGTGTGTGCTTTGATGGCCAGATAAAATAGATTATTTTCTCAGCTTTGGTATTTTCTGTGACTGCTTTCTATAGTGGTACAGTGCTGGGTGTTGTTTTATGGTGTGGCTATGATAACACTGATATCATCCTGTCCATGAGGATATTTCACTATTTCAGAATTTTGCTTGACATCACCTCATTTATTTGCTAGCACACATGCACATGCACATATATGGACTTTGTGCCTGCAGTATGCAGAATCAGCACTTGTTTAGTAGGAGAAGTACTGTTAGAACAGAAAGATTTGTTGAGAATTGCGGGTTTAAATTAATAGGAGAAGTACTGTTAGAACAGAAAGATTTGTTGAGAATGGTGGGCTGCTTCTGAAAGGCATTAGGTTTTGTATTTGATTTGTAGTTCATGTGGCAGCCACTGGAGCTTTCTTAGAAGTGGCATGCAATGTAGAATTGTGCGAAATATGGATTTCCATGTAGTATGAATGTTCAGGACAGTGATGCAGAAGTACAACCATCTCTAATAATAGGTTATACAGCCCATGATGATCCTGAGGGCATTATATTTGGTTGTGTGTCTCCCTTTCTGTCCATCTGCTAATCTTGCTATTGTCCAGAAGATGTGTTCTGAAGTGCTGAGTATTTTGCAGTGGATGTAACATTATGTTGTGACATTGTGTGCCAAGGTGTCATGCAGAAAAGTTTTGAAAGCCACCATCAGGGTCAAAGTTACAGGGTTCATGTCTTAAAGCAGTTTCTGTGTCCACCAACCTCTGAACTACTGAACTGTTTTCAACCATCATCTATGTATACTGGTGCATCGTGATACTGAGGTGAAGTGTTTTAAAGAAACTCTGGATTACTGTTTTTAAGCTACAGCAAATGCTTGACTCCTCAGGGAATGTTGTTCCATGTGTTCTGAACTAATGAACTCACTTCAACCAAGTGTTTTGTGAATCAGTGTATTAACTGCCATTTGCAAGTGTGACTCTCATGAATGCAAAATGCTTAGGTTGTGGTCTCACAGGTCAGGAACACAGTGTAGGTAACTCCTCAGGGAATGTTGTGCCATATATTCTGAACTACTGAACTCGCTACAACCCAGTTTGGTGTGTTTGAGCCGGTTTAATGAACACGGTTATAAACTATGCTAGCGGAAAGCCCTCCGACCCACTGCGCGGTTATAGTTATTTGCACGATTCGAATTTATGAGAGCCCCGCCACATCGCGGCCACAATGCACAAAATGCTGTCGGTTACAACTGTGCTAGCATAAGGCCGTCTATATTTAACTGTGACTGGAAACCCCCAGGATTTTCCTTCACATCTGCTACAAACTGACACCAAATGAATCTCCAGTCACATGCTGAAAAGTACCTGTTGCATAAAACTGCAAAGCGATCATTATTTGCATTGATTAATAATAATAGTAATGTAAAATAAATTATTTAAAACAATTTAAGCGTCACATTTTTTTGCAAAACAACAAAAAAAAAGACAAGGGGGAAAAATAAAAAATAAAAAAATAAAATAAAAGAGCTCAAAATGCTTCAGTTACAGTTTCCACAGAGTACACCATAAAATGCAATAAAGCGCACTCAAGTACATCTCTGGCCACCAACAAGAGCAGATGAACTCCCCTTTGTTGATGTGAGGTACTGCAAATCATTAGACTCACCAATTGCCTCAAGGACCTCACAGCGTTCAAAAAACAAAAAACGCTGAAATAATCCTAGATCATCATACACGTCCAGTGGTTTTATTCAGTCACCAAATTTACGATCTCTTATGAGTTGGATCGTGCACGTGTACTGAACTGGTCTTTTGGCGGCCATCATGAATCTCATATCAAACAGCTGATTTTGTACCCAGCGGCAAGCTAACGCCAGCACAGAGCAGCTTACGTGTGGGGGGGAGGTGTTATAAACTATGACCGTGATTACGATGTCGGTAGCCACTGTAACCGCTTCATTGGCTGCAGAAATATCACTTTGTGCTGTTATAGATTATAACCATCGCTTAGGATGGCGTAAATGGTGTTATAACCGCTCTATTAAACTGGCTCCTGGTGTGTTGGTGTATTAATTACCATTTGCAAGCTTGACTCTTGTGAATGCAAAATGCTTAGGTTGCAATCTCACAGGTCAGGAATGCAGTGTACTTGACTCCTCAGGGAACCTTGTTCCATATGTACTGAACTACTGAACTCACTACAACCCAGTTTGGTATGTTGGTGTATTAATTACCATTTGCAAGCGTGACTCTCATGAATGCAAAATGCTTAGGTTGCTTTCTCACATGTCAGGAACACAGGTGTGTGGTTGGTGATCACTTTTATATGGCGCTATTCTCTGCTCTCAAGCAGGCTAACTGTGTGATTAATACTGGTGCATTATGAATATGATTACCTGCCAAAGTGACAGTGGTGAGTGGCTACCAGTGTCACAAGGTTTGAAGTTTCAAAGAATGTTTGACCATTACTTGTGTTCTGAGTCTCAGAATAGTGCAGTACAATCAGACATATGCTAACTTGTGCATCATTACAGGGTGAGTGCCATGTAAAAGTTAAGCTGCATTCTGAATGTACACTATTATGATGATGATGATGATGATTAGATCTGAAGGTTACAGCTCAAGTCCCAAGAAAAAAGTTTTTTGTTGTTGTGCATATCTTTTGAACAGTAGACATATTTCAGTGGTATGTTTTTATGTATGTTTATTGTAACTGACAGTGACAGTAACATGTAAAGAGCCAAGGCTGCAATGTTCACAAGGTTACAATACAACTTTATTGTCTCTGTGTAGAGAAATTTGCTTTCTGATCACAGAGTTCAAATCCTTGAAAATATATGTTAAATATCGTTTTGTTCATCATTCATAATCTCCTGAAACACTGGATCATTTGCAGCCAAACTTTGCTTGCTGGTACATCATTATGGTTGTGAGACACTGTAATGCAAGAAGTTTGGATTGCCATCATTTAGGTCAAAGTCAAGGTCACAGCCTTGAATTCTGAAAGAATTGTCCAATGTTTTTGTAAGCCAGGGGTCGCACTGCCTTTTAGAGATTTGTGTCAACCAACACGAAACATGTATTTTGTGTCAACGGCACGAAAAATGCGTACAGTATAACCTAGAATTATCACACATTACAAAGCCAAAATGATGAAGTAACCTGATTGTAGCTCACGGTCTATAACGTGAGCAGATGAAAATAGTAAAAAGAAGTTCTATCCGTGCACAAAAAATGTGGTAAAGTTCAGTAAATTTGCCGTTCACAGAAAAAGTTTGAATAGATCGCAACATCGTACACAGCATCATTTTTAAAGGAAGAACTGCAGCAGACGATGTCGGCAAACCCAGTTCTCGTCTACCGCAGGATTTAGTAACGAGAAAAAGTTTAAGTCAAGGCTGCTGCCATTTTCTCTCATTTGTGTTCGGTGTTGATGCGTGTTTTGTTTTTGATTTCGTAGTCTTCTACCTTTGAGTAAATTCTGATAATATTACACGCAGACAAAGTAGGCATACTGCTTGGTTCCAAATTCCATATCTGGGATCGTGTCCTCCATCAATTGACCGGAAAATATCACTGATCAGTTCGGCAAAATGTCTGGCCAGTCTGATAAGGGAACCAATCTTCCAGATCTATACAGGTTCGTTAGAATTTGATTTCAAATTAATCGTTTTCTTTTTTCGGAAAAGTATGTGAATTGTGTTCACAGACAGGGCACTACCGACTATAAGGCACATGGATAAGAATTTAGGAAAAGTTTCACCGTCGCTTTATACTACTTATAGTCCAGAAATTACGGTGGCTTACGGGGAGTTATGCGTTTACTTCACTGTCCAGATTCCGCCCTTCATTGACTGCATGGCTGAGATGACATTGAGTTTGCAAGCATATCTAGTGTTGAGTGACGCGGCATCCACCATTGAGACATAGCTTGTTTAATCGGTGTTGTCATTTTGCGTACGGTGACGCAACAATGTGGCTAAAATGCGTATGGCACTCGAAAAATGCAATATTTACGCAAAATTGTGCAATGAGCGCGACCCCTGTAAGCATAATACTTTTTTTTTTTTAAATTGATGGGAGCTTAACAAAATAACCAGTAATTTGTGATGAGTTTGGGCATATGCAGTTTCAAGGTCATTTCAAGGTCATAATAACTAAACAAGGGTTCAGATCCATTTGTGCTTTATATGACTGAACCTGTGTGACCATACTCTGTGCTGGTACATCATTGCTGGGTGGAAGGAATACCAAAATTATTACAGTAATATGATTTTTATTTAAAGCAAAATTTTAAAATCAGTTGGTCATAATCTTTGTCATGTCAGATGAAACTGTATTAACTAGATACTGATTTTTGTTGTTGTTGTTGTTGTTGTTTTTAATGCATGTATTTCTTAGCTATGTATTGAGCCTGATATGTGATACTGTACTGTGCTTGGAGTGTGTTTTTGCAGAACTGGGTTTTGCATTATAAATAAAAAATATTATTATTATTAAGGAATACCAGTACTTGTAGAAAAAATTGGGGTTCCTTCTTAATTACTTAATTATTAACATTTTGAAGTCAAGACTGCAGTGGTAGTTGAACTTAAAGCCTGTATGGATTTTGGATTTTGTGTTGTTGGTCTGGCATCATTTGAGCTATTTGAAGTCTGAAACTTTCCGGATCAGGCTTGGTGCACGGACAGTGCACTGTCAAGTGTTATTGTACACAGAGCTTGAGCGAACACTGGCTGTGCACTGAGAGTGAGAGCCACTGGACCCACCGAAGGGTGTTTTCCGCAACGCAACGAACCTTGTTTATGTTTGAAGAATGCACAAAAGAAGAATGCCAAAAACCAAACCAAACCGCTTTGCTTGCTGTCGTCCCGTGTTTGTGGTGGAGTACTTGCTTTTGAACAACTTCACATTGTTGGGATCCTTTGACACTGGAGGGTGAGTGCTTCTTTTGTATTATGCTTTTAAGATGTTGTTTTACTTTCTCCTGTTTATGTTCAGGGCATGCCACTGCCAGAAATGAAAGCTTTGTGTAATGCAATTATGTTTGCTCAGAACTTAAGCCCGACTCCCAGTCCTTCCTTCTTTAGACTTGTTTATGCTGGAATTGTCTCTGAATACGTATGGGCAGGGACCGAGATCCCGGGAGGTGTATGGAGGGGGAGCAATACCGAATACTACACTGTCCCCACCAGAGTGACCATGCATGATTTAGATGAGCGGCAGTGAAAGCAATTTAACGTTTCATTAATTGTTAGGGGAAATCTTTACAAGACAATGTCCACAAAATGCACAGTTTTGTACACTTACTGGCTTTGGCCTTACTGCTGGGCCAAACCAGTTCACAGATTTGTTCAGTGTTCTTTGTTAACCCCTATGATACATATATACCCCTCACAAAAAGTTAAGCTGACTAACATAATACATGCATGCTTTGCAGAAAGTTAAGCTATCCAGTGTAATACATACACCCCAGAAACTTGAGCACTGATTCAGCAAGTTGTCTAGTTTGGCATCAACTTGACCAAATGTGAAGAAAAGATAAAAAAATTATAATCATTAATATCTGTATACAATTTTCTTTTTATACATACATGTATCTACTAACTTTTTTGAAAAACAGAGTTGCTGTGTAGAGATAATTACTTGAAAACTAAACAGCTGTTAGCGACCAAACATTTTTGTGCATGTGTCTAATAGTTTCTGTTGTAAGATACATACTAAGAAGTGTAAGAAAGAAGGTGCTGTGAAAAGTGTGATCAATGCATTTTCTGTTGTCTTTGTTTTATGTTATGCACGAGGGTTAGTACGAATGTTCGCAGCCCCCATGTGAAGGAGTTGAGCCACAGCCACAAAAATTGGTGCGCAATTGCACGTATGCCTTGTGGAAGATTACTTGCAAAAATTCATGTTTGTCGTTGACAAGGACATGGTCGAAGCTCATGGGGAGGACATTCTGTCTTAAGCCCATTCTTAATTGGGCAAACGTTTGCTTCATGAACATACTTTGGGGTATTTGTTGAACCTAAAAAAACGTTTAGTGAACATAATTGGTTCTTAATTGGGTGAACTTTTGCTTCTCGAACCTAGTTTGGGTTTTATTTTGTTGAACTGCAACAAAGCTATATTCAGGGTCCAAAAAGCTTCACTCAGCATGTTTTGAGGGAGAAAAAAAGAAAAAAGAAGCCCAATTCAACGAATCTTGCCTCTGGTTGGTTGAGAGCAAAGAGAACTCTCCTACTTCACTCACTTTGGAGGTGATTGACCTATTTGTTGACTTGTGGGAGGTGCAGCCTTGTCTCTGGGATCCAGAATGACATAGTAGTTAGTTGAATTACACTGTGAAGGATGATTAAAGTATATTTTTAGCCTACATTTTGGATCATGCTGTCTGCTGCACTTCTGCTGCAAGTTCGGGCCAAAGCTTGCATCTCTTTGTAAGCCAGTTAAGAATGAAGTATATTGTTTGTTGCACTGACTGAACCATGTTCACCGAACCAAAATGTCAGTTAAGAAATGAATTCTAATTCGGCAAACTGTCTGACTTATATTTGGTGAACAACCAGTTTGCCCAATTAAGCATGGGCTTTACACCACACTCAAACAGTTGTCAGCAGAATTTAGAAGAGGAAGAGACAGCATTCAGGATGACGCCTGTACTGAAAGACCTGCAGCTGCCATGAACCAAGAAACAAGTGCTACAAACCGTGAGCTAGTTATGGCTGATCAGTGGCTATCAGGCACATAGCCTCTACTTTGGGCATCTCACAGAGTCACACACATGTGTTCTTTACATCTTGACCAAACAATGGAGCTTGGTATGAGAAAAGTGTCTGCAAGGTGGGACTCCAAGTGTCTGACTGACACTCAAGAGCAAGTCCGATTCAGCATCTGTTGTGACAGTTTGTTCTGATTTGAAGGAGATCCTGCCAGATTTTTTAACAGATTTGTGACTGTGGATGAATCATAACCCCTTGACACAAAGGCAACATTTAATTGTAAAGTATTGAAAACACTCTGATTCACCAAGGCATGGTCTTCCTGGAAGTAGGCACAGTTTTGGTGTCAGTTGTTTTGGATGTCATTGTCAATGTAACTTTATGGATTGATTTTTTTTGGAAAGGGGCATAGAGTAATTGGACAATACTACGCGACCTTGCTGTGGCAGTTGTGAGACTATCATTGCCGAGTGCCATGGAAAGTTAACCAGTGGGGTGCTTTTCAATGGGGACAACCCTCCACCCCCACCTGCAACCCCCCTCCAGACACGCATATCAGCTATTGCCATGGCAACAATCCATTGGGGAAGCACCCACCATGTTCTCCAGATCTGGCACCTTCAGACTTCCATCTGTTCCCAGACCTGAAGAAGCATTTTGCTGGAGCACATTTTACCACTGAGGATGCCCTTATATCTGTCTGCTATGAGGGATACACAGACATAAGCAAGACAAGGCCTTCTTCCAGTTCCAGGCGGGCATTGTGGCACGGCAGCAACACTACCCTCCGGTCCCATCAGGCAACATACCTACTTCCTGCTTGCAAGACCACTTACAGGAAGGAGTCCTTCTTCCCCCGCACCATCAGTGAATGGAACAGCCTTCCACCAGAGGCAGTAACAGCACCCTTGGTGGAAACTTTCAAGTCCGGGATATAGCTCCCCCTCCCAACTTCCCCTCCCCACCCCCTTTCTTCCTCCCCCCCTCCTCCCCCTCCTCCCTTGATACTGATCATCGGGGCAGCTGCAGCAAAATATTTTCTAAACTGGTAATCCCTGAAATACATGTCAAAATCCTCACAATGATGATGGTGGAGGACATACTGAAAGAAGAAAACCCTGGGGGCAGTGTGTGGAGCCTGAAGGGTGACCGTTGAAAAAGAACAGTTGTACAATTTCTGAAAACACACCCGTCATATGGGTGAAATTTGAAGAAGAAAAAAAAAATAAAAAAAATAATCTGAAACTAGAATGACTGCTAGTGTCCCAAAACAAGATCTAAACGTGTGAAAGGTTAAAATGAATGCTATTATTATAATAGGACAAAACAAAACATACTAATCCAGTCTGGGTTAACTTGGTGTTTTGTCCAAATAAATAACATTCTTTCGAACCTTTTATGTATCTGCACTTTCATATGGGAGCTGCAAAAATATTTTGACCTGCCCTCATATGTATATATTCTGTTATTTATATTGATGTTAACTGTGCTGCCACTTAACTTTCCCTCGTGGACCATTCTTAATGAGATGGGAAATGGCAGGTCAGGTGATTGAAAGTGAGGTTGGGTTGTTTATTAACACAGGACCATTTAAAAGAAACTGATTTACGAGGTAGGTCACAGCATGTCATTAGGTCAAGGGCGAGGTTGGATTGACAGTTTTGCACCCATGCTTAGATTGACAGTTTTGCACCTGCCATGACCTAACTAATTAAGACTGACCCTGTGTTAATTAATACACAGCCCAGCCTAGCTTTTGATCTGGTGGTATCTTCTTAAGGATGGTCCATAGGCAGTTGCAAGCCAGTTTCTCTGGGGGTTTATTTAGTTTATCAAAATCCATTTTATAGGCTAAGGTAATAGTACATGTTATATGTATTATATATATAATAATATACATCCTGGTCTCAGCTCCCAGCATGGGTCTTAACGTATGTACCACTTTACACTTACAGCCAAAGAAGTGACTGAGTTACTCTGTATGTCCTGCATTAGATGGCCCTGCTTCACTTGGTCAGAATTTGTTTTTAATTTTAGGAATCTGATCCAAATGTATAATTAATGGAATTTTTGTGGTGTGTGTGTGTGTGTGTGTGTGTGTGTGTGTGTGTGTGTGTGTGTGTGTGTGTGTGTGTGTGTGCTCATGTGGGTGTGTGTTTTGCTGCACCGATATGGGTTGAAACATGATCAGGTGGACAAAAAAGGAGACAGCACAACAAAATTTCAAACTTGTGTTACTGTTTTTGATAAAATCATGGGAAAGTATTTTAAAGGGAAGTAGATAGTGGTAAAATGAAGATGATTTCTGAAGGCATGGCTTCATATTTTGATTTTTGAAAATCACAGACCTGTTATGTTTCTGTCATGACCATTTCCAAATTTGGTAAAACTCTACAGTCAGAAGAAACAAAATAATAATTAAAGACTGAAAAATATAGTTTGGTTCATCAGTCTGCATCAAAGTGAAGACAGTAAAGACCTATAAGTGCAACTAACTCAAAGTGTACATTTGACAGTAGCCTTTACTAATAGTCTGCATCTTATATCATGACCTCAAGTTGGCTCAACATAGAAAACATACATTTCCTAGAGTAAAACTGAAATATTTGCTGAAAACAATTGTGGTACCTTTCACATTTTTTACCGAGATCCAGATAACAAAAAGCACACATACCACCACCCCACCTTCCCCACCCCCCAACCCACACACCCAAACATGCAAAACTGTGGTTGAGCCATGCCTAAAAAAAAGAAAGAAAAAAGAAAAGAAGAAGTTATAATTCAGCAGGTGTTTCAGAAAATGTCCATGTCTAAACCATCCCATTTCAGAAATCTAGACCAGTTCCTCCTTGCATGGTGTCCCCTTTAACCTACTTGTACAGGCTGTACTGCTTTAGGTCTTACTCTCTTCAGGCACATGCCAAATTCTGATCGGAAATGCAGTGTTGCCATTACTTATTTCACCTAAAACTGTTTTGGCATGGTCAGTTTGCTTCACGTTTTTGTTGCTGTACATACAAAACAAAGAAACAAGACAACACACACACACACACACAAACACACACACACACACACACACACACACACACACACACACACACACACACACACACACACACACACACACACACACAAAAACAACAACAACAACAACAACAAGAACAAAACCAACCCAGCAACAAAACCCATACAGTATCTTCAAGCATGGGCTGTGTAGATATGTTATGCACATTCAATTCCAAATGGGCAGTGTTAGTTACAGCATTCACAGACTTGCAGTACTTCAAATCAGAGGATTTTGATGGTCCCTGAGACAAGCTGGTCAAATTGATCTTTTGATGTTTCCTATTCCAGGTAGAGCAAGGAAGCGAGCTATTCACAGAGAAATCCATTCTGATACCCTTGGACATAAGTCAGGTGGGCAGCAGCACACTTCCCCAGGTAGGTACCTGTCATTGCTCCATGCTTCATGCTCACACAGAAAGTGTGTTTTGGGTGCTATCATTTATCTACCTGGCTCCAGAGTTATTTCCCTGCTCTCTCCACCCCAGCTGTCATGGTTGACTGTTTAAAACCAGTTACCCCCCTCCCCCCACCCCCAAACTCATCCCCATCCCTTCACTTTCCATGGATGAGATTGAGAGAGTGAGGAAATGTGTCTTGGAATTACTGGTAGTTATGGGAGAGGGACGTAGGGGTTCATATTGAGAGAGAGAGAGAGAGAGAGAGAGAGAGAGAGAGAGAGAGAGAGAGAGAGAGAGAGATGAGGTGTGTGTGTGCATGTGCTTTCTCCTTCAGCTTTGCCATTCCTCTTTCACATGAGGTCTCAGGGTGAGCCCATTGTGCCCTGTGCCAGATATGTCCCAGTCCTATCATGTCCCAGGTCCATTGCATCCCAGGTCCATTGTGTACCAGGCTTGTGTCCCAGTTCTTGTGTCCCAGGCCCATTATACCAGGCCTATTGTGTCCCAGGGCTGTTGTGTACCAGTTCCATTGTGTCCCAGGCCTGATGTGTCATAGTTCCATTGTGTACAGGCCCATTGTGTGCCAGGCCTGTTGTGTCCCAGTTCCATTGTGTACCAGGCCCATTGTGTCCCAGGCCTGTTGTGTTCCAGTTCCATTGTGTGCCAGGCCCATCCCAGGCCAGTTGTGTCCCAGTTCCATTGTGTACCAGGCCCATTGTGTCCCAGGCCTGTTGTGTTCCAGTTCCATTGTGTGCCAGGCCCATCACAGGCCTGTTGTGTCCCAGTTCCATTGACATTTGTGTCCCAGTTCCATTGCGTACTAGGCCCATTGTGTCCCAGTTCAGTTGTGTATCAGGCCCATTGTGTACCACTACCAGGCCCATTGTGTCTCAGGCCCATTGTGTACCACTGCCAGGCCCATTGTGTCCCAGGCTTGTTGTGTCCCAGGTCAGGCCTATTGTGTACCAGGCCTGGTACATAATGGACTTGGTGCACAATGGGCCTGGTGTGTAATAGACAATGGGCCTTATACAGAATGGGCCTGGTGTGGAATGGGCCTTACACACAATGGGCTTGGTGTGCAATGGGCCTTATACACAATGGGCTTGGTGTGCAATGGGCCTTATACACACAATGGGCCTTGTGTGCAATGGGCCGTATACACAGTGGGCTTGGTGTGCGATGGGCCTTATACGCAATGGGCCTGGTAGACACAGAGATGACCCAACATAAGGAGGATGGAGTCCTACAGGTGTTGTGATGTTTGGCAGATCAAGCTCATGATGATGGTGGTCATGATCAAGGGGATGTGGAGGAGGACATCGACACTGAAGACGATGCCGAGGAAGAGGATACTAGCCTGCCAGTCTCTACAGTATTCAAGAAAAGTGTGTGAACGGTGATGGCATATTGTTCGAGAGAGCCACGTCGCATGATATGGCTCTTGTGGGATGAAGCTGTTTCAAACATGCATGAGACATTCACATGAGCTGATTAGTGCACAATGAAACTGTTTCCAACAATGTCAGGTGCTGACATAGACCAAATATTGCTGGCTAAATATATGTCATCTGTTCACGTAGACCAAATATTGTGGGATAAAGCTGTTGCCAACACATGTCAGGTGTTGACATAGATTGAATATTGTGGGATAAAGCTGTTTCCAACATATGTCGGGTGTTCAAATTGACCAAGTATTGTGGAATAAAGCTGTTGCCAACACATGTCAGGTGTTCACGTAGACCAAATATTGCAGGATAAAGCTGTTGCCAACACATATCAGGTGTTGACATAGATTGATTATTGCAAGATAAAGCTGTTGCCAACACATGTCAGGTGTTCACATTGACCAAATATTGCAGGATAAAGCTGTTTCCAACACCTGTCAGGTGTTCACATAGACAAAAATATCCTTTGCAGGATAAAGCTGTGTCCTACACACATCAGGTGTTCATGTAGACCAAATGTCCTTTGTGGGATAAAGCTATTTCCAACACATCAGGTGCTGACATAGACCAAATATTGTGCAGTAAAGTTGTTTCCAACACCTGTCAGGTGTTCACATAGAGCAAATATCCTTTTGCAGGATAAAGCTATTTCCAACACATGTTCTGTTCATATAGACCAAATTTTGTGGGATAAAGCTGTTTCCAACACCTGTCAGATGTTTACATAGATCAAATATTGCTGGATGAAGCTGAAATATTGCTGGATGAAGCTGTTCCCAGCACATGCCAGGTGTTCACACATAGACTTTCATGACCAAATTTTCATAACAAACAAAACTGAAAATCTGGTCTGCAACCTAGTGCCTTAGTTCTGTCTTGCTGCTTTCAGACTCATCAAATAGATATCATGGACTTGTTGTTTTCAGGAAAAGCAGGCATGGAGGGACTGTTCAAGAGGAAGACATGGACAAATGAGGAGAAGTTGGCCGTGGAGCGGCACTTCAGGGCGTTCATAGAGGACCAGAAATTACCAGGGAAACTGGAGATTGAGGCTGTGATAGACCAGGAGCCTGTGCTGAAGGGCCGAACCTGGCAAAACATTAAAGACTTTTGTCGAAATGCACGTCTAGGTGTGCATGTCTTTGGTGTGTGTGTGTGTATATGCGTGAGTGTGCAGGCTGGTGTTTGCATCTTTACTTGTGCCTAATGGAACCTCATCTCTGTCCTCCATAGTGGTCTAGTGACAGTCACCCCCTCCTCCCCTCGCCCCCCATCCAAACAATCTTGGCAGGTTTCACTGTTATTTTGTCAGCTGTCAGGGTTGGTACTGTAGGAGGTGATACTTGTGTAGGAGCCATAATGTAGTGCACACACGCACACGTGCGCGCACACACACACACACACACACACACACACACACACACACACACTCACACTCACACACACAGACATGCACACACACACACACACACACACACACACACACACACACACACACACACACACACACACACACATGCACACACACATACACTCACACACACAGACATGCACACACACACACACATACACTCACACACACAGACATGCACACACACACACACACACACACACACACACACACACACACACACACACACACACACACACACACACACACACACACACACACTTCTGGCAGGTGCCACAGTTATCTATTAAGCTGCTGTCAGACTGTAAGATCACCTTTTGTGTGTTGACAGGGTCAGCAAAGAGAGCCCGCAACAAGCAATCGGAAAAAGGCAGCAAGGGCAAGAAACGAAAGCTCGACACCCCAGAGTCAGGTGAATCTTTTGTTTTGAATTTATTTTTATGTTGTTATTTGGTTTTGCAGTGTTGCCTATGGTGCAGATATTATGCAACATGGAAAAACAATGCCTAGGTTAAAAAAAAGTATATGTGACTGGTTATTTTGTTTCGGGACTAACTCTTCAAAAATGTGGGTCCGATGTTTGTGTATGTATGTTTTATGTTTGTGAAGTGATTGGTTTTGTAGATTGACTTGACAGAGGGTTGATATATATATATATCTGAGAAGAGTTTAGAAATATGTATTTGCTTGTGACCTGAGTTTGACTGTCCTGCGGTGACCCTGTGTGGTTGACAGGTCATTAAAATCCAATTACTGCTAGTACTACTACTGTGCGTCACTGTTGCTTGGATATATATCAACCTGTACTTTTTTGGTGTGATGGGATTTAAAAATGACGGGGAAAGATGTAGACTGCTATTTTCTTCTCTGAACATGTTTTAGCGCATGTCACTGGGTCTCTGCAGTACTGTTGCTTGCAGAGCCTGGATGAAAGATGATCAGGGATTTGGGAATAATGTGAAACAGAATGGAGCTTTAAATGTTTGTGCTTTTGTCCAGAGGGGGGAGCGGAGGAGCAGACGTCTTTAAACATGGAGGTGACGACGGAAGCTGACATTCACTCACCTCCAGCTGTATCTCCTCCCTTGGAGTCGGAGCAGCAGCAGCACAATGAGTTAGTGATGTTTGCCTCCTGTTTTTTTCCTTTCGATCCTTCTGTGTTTTTTTTCCAGGTGTTTGTTTCTTCTTTTTTCTTCTCCCCCCCCTTTTTTTTCCTTCTCCTTCTTCCCCTTTCTTCTTTCTCTCTTTTTTTCTTTTCTTTTCTTTTTCTTTCTGTTCCTTGCCTTGCTGTCTTATTTTGGTTTTGTTTCCCTTTGTTTGATTTTTTTTTTCTCTCTCTTTTTTCTTCTTTTTTACTGACCTTTTCTTTGCTTTCTTCATTTTTGTTGTTTCCCTTCTTTTTTTGGTTGTTTCTTTCTCTTTTTTCTTTCTTTTTTCTTTGTTTTGTGCTTGGCTTTTCTGTCTTTGCTGGACAGCGAATCCTCTGATTAGAGACCACTGTGATAAGAGACCACTGTGACAAAAGACCACTCTGACAAGAGACCACTCTGATGAGAGACCACTGTGAAGAGACCACTCTGATGAGAGACCACTGTGAAGAGAGACCACTCTGACAAGAGACCACTCTGATGAGAGACCACTCTGACAAGAGACCACTGATGAGAGACCACTCTGATGAGAGACAACTGATGAAAGACCACCCCTCATTTTAGATCACTTTAAAAACACACTCCAAAAAAACAACAATAGAGCCTCTGCCCATATGCCCTGTGTAAAATAACCCCCGGTGAAGGACACACCTGTTTACGTTTAAGACTGCTTATGCTGAAGTGATTTTTAGGGTGGTTTTAAGAGAGGGGTTTCACTGTATATTTCATTTTATTGTTCAGCCTTTTTTCCTGCTTGAAATGTGAGTTGTTTCCTCTGAGGAACACAGGCCATGGTGAAGCGTTAATAATAATAATAATAATGGATAGCTCTTATGGAGTGCAGATCTTTGCGCAAAACCAAACCTCAGTGCACTAGCACACACCATTCATGCACGTACACATAGACATGCACACAAAATATGGTCACAGAAATGGTCTACCTAGGTCTGTGGAAAGGCCAGTCTAAAGAGGAAAGTCTTGGGCTGGGCTGGGTTTTGAACTTAGAGTGTGGAGTTTTGACAGCCATTTAGCTGTCTGGTCACAGTCTCTGACTCTTTTGTACTTTTTCTGTACATTTTTGTTTGTCTTCAGACTTGACAACTCTGAACACGCCACATTTGTTAGGATGGAGATGATCTGCGTGCGTGCGTGCACATGTGTGTGTGTGTGTGTGTGTGTGTGTGTGTGTGTGTGTGTGTGTGTGTGTGTGTGTGTGTGTGTGCGTGTGTGTGTGTATGCGAGTGTGTGTGTATGTGTGGGCCATACTTGCGTGTTATTTGGTGCCACACATATTTTGATCCACCCTCCAGGCATCGCTTTCTGGCACCTTGCTCCAAACTATGCCAGAACTGGTTATGCCACCGATGGGCAGTCTTTAACTCCATGCAGCTGTCCACCAACTCTGTTAGTGCCTTCCCAAAGGTCTGGGTTCTAACAAAACTGTGGGAGTAACATAGTATTGAAGCATGCGTGTAAGCATGAGGTGCATCTGTCCCAGGTAAAAAAAGAGTTCCATCTCAATTCAGATGATTATTTTGGTTTTATTTGTTTTGCATAAGCAGCGTGGGTGGTTATAAAAGACACGCCTGATATAATTTGAGTTGTCTGTTACAAAGTTACTGCCATTTGAGCACCAAGGAAAAAATGTTCGTTAGCTGACAGTTTTTCAAGATGTATGGTGGAACCAATTATGGCAGTGTTTGGACGAATGATGTCGTAAACCAGTGATTGGAGTTTGATTCTGATCAAGATGGTTCAGCCTGAGGGGAGTAGTTGTCATTCATGTGTCCAGCAGTGCTCAGTGCACAGGTTTAACATTGATTGTAGAGCAAAAGCCTTCTTTCTCATGTCTGCTTAAGCATAACCTTGTTCCAAATTTCCAGGCATTCCATCACATCCTGGAAAAAACACAAGTAAAAGAGCCTTAAAGTTTGTTTCACCATTTTCATTTTTACTTGTCATACAGCATTTTCTGTACCCATGATCAGAGCTGAACACAGAAGCAAGCAGAGTGCTGTGATGTCAGCCAGGACCAACGTTCTAAGGATTTCCAAGGCAACATTTATGTTTCAAAGGCAACATTCCAACTTTTAAAAGCAACATTTTTATATCAAAGGCAAACAATGTGAAAATGAAGGCAGTGCAGGAAAATTTTCTTAGATACAGGAATGGAGCAGGTGGCTACCATCTTGAACAGAATTGAACTTAGGAAATGGAGGAATGAGCAAACAACTGCTGGTGAGGGTAACAAAATGGAACAGATCTAGGAAAATGTACTCAACAATAAAGATGAAAAATAGGGAAATAGCACAAAAGCGCTTTTGACGATTCAGCTTCTTTAGGTGGAAAAAGATTAAGGGACTCGTCAAAAGTGCTTGTGTGTTATTGTTTCCCTGTTTTTTGTCTTACTGGTGAGTCCATTTTCCTAGAGCTGTTCCATTAGGAAACATGTTTTGACCTGTGACTATGAGAGAAGCGTCACGCTCAGCTTGTCATGCTACTGGTTGCTGTGTGGCAGGGGTGGAGGTGGGGATACTCCATACAAGCCAGGCACCTTCATCCTGGTCAACGTGTCCAAGGAGTCTGAGAGGTCCAGCAGGACCAGGCCCATGCACACACCAGCTGAGGTAAGGCTCAGGTTTAGTCTTTCCAGAGTACTCTGCTTTTCCTGTTGAACGTAGCAGTGCTGTGGTCAGGGCTCTGACTAGGGTGACGTGCTGTGGTCATGACTCTCATTAGGGTGACGCGCTGTGGTCATGACTCTGAATATGGTGACATGCTGTGGACATGACTGAATAGGGTAACATGCTATGGTCAGGGCTCAGACTAGGGTGACGCGCTGTGGTCATGACTCTGAATAGGGTGACATGCTGCGGTCATGACTCAGAATAGGGTGACACGCTGTGGTCATGACTGAATAGGGTGACATGCTGTAGTCATGACTCTGAATGCTGTGGTCATGACTCTGAATAGGGTGACATGCTGTGGTCAGGGCTCTGACTAGGGTGACGCGCTGTCGTCATGACTCTGAATAGGGTGACATGCTGTGGTCATGACTCTGAATAGGGTGGCATGCTGTGGTCATGACTCTGAATAGGGTGACATGCTGTGGTCATGACTCTGAATAGGGTGACATGCTGTGGTCATGACACTGAATAGGGTGACACACTGTGGTCATGACTGAATAAGATGATGCCAGCACCCATGCCAGCTGAGATGAAAAAGTTTTTCAGTCTTCTGCTTTTCTGAATGAAAGCAGCTTTGCGGTCATGACTCTCAGTGCCCAGGTGAGGCTGAAATTGAAAACTCTTCAGTCTTCCACATCTTTTTTTTTTTTTTTTTTAATGAAATGAAAGCAGCAGTTGGGTGGTTGTTAGTCTGATCAGCCGCAGGGGTACAGGAGGCTGAGGCTAGTGTGTACCCACCAGCTGAAGTGAGGCTGAGAAAGAATCCTTTTTTTTTTTTACCTGGCTCTTTTCCCAGTGAAAGTTGCTGCTCCTTGTTCTTCACAAGCTATGTGCAGATCACACTTACGCAGAGTCAGAGTCAGGCCGTTTGGTGTGCCATCTGTCACAGGCAAAGGGGAAAGGTGTGCCAGCTGCGACTGGCAAAGGGGAAGGGTGTGCCACTGGCAAAGGGGGGAAGGGTGTGCCACTGGCAAAGGGGGGAAGGGTCTGCCACTGGCAAAGGGGAAGGGTGTGTGGTCTGCCATTAGCAAAGAGGAAGGATGTGTGGTCTGCCATTGGCAAAGGGGAAGGGTGTGCCACTGGCAAAGGGGAAGGGTGTGCCAGCTACCACTGGTAGAGGGGAAGGGTGTGCCAGCTACCACTGGTAGAGGGGAAGGGTGTGCCACTGGCAAAGGGGAAGGGTGTGCCAGCTACCACTGGTAAAGGGGAAGGGTGTGCCACTGGCAAAGGGGAAGGGTCTGCCAGCCATTCCTGCAAAGGGGAAGGGTATGCCGCTGGCAAAGGGGAAGGGTGTGCTGTCTGCCACTGGCAGAGGGGAAGGGTGTGTGGTCTGCCACTGGCAAAGGGGAAGGGTGTGTGGTCTGCCAATGGCAAAGGGGAAGGGTGTGCCAGCTGCCACTGGCAAAGGGGAAGGGTGTGCCAGCTGTTACGATCAGATGAACTCTTCAGACTGATTGCTTTCATCCTTTTACTTCATGCATTCACAGTCATTTAGTTCATTAGTTCACTTTTCAGTCAGTCGAAGGAGATATCATTGAGTAAGGCTACACTTTGGGTTTGAGTTCCTGTTGTGTTGTTTGATACACACTGAGGTGTGTGTGTTGCTGTGCCAACAGGTGATAGCCACACCCACGGGGCAGGCAGAGGGAGTGTGGGTGCACACCTTGGTGCCGGCAGGCAACGGTCTGTGGCGCCTGCCCAGCATCGACCAGATCACCGATCTCAAGGTGGACCCTGTGGACATTGTCAAGACCCTGGATCATGCCAATGTCAAGATTGTCGGGGCCAAGGTCTTCTATAAGTTTGATGACATGTGAGTTATGGCTGGCACTTGGTTAGCGGTCTGTGTGTACGTTATGGACCTTGGCTGTTGTGCCGGGGGAGTCGTAGAAAGTTGGTCTTTGTTCTCAGCTTGTGCTGAACCATGATGCTTGGTAAGTGATATGATCTGGTGGTGGTTTTGTGAGATTGAAGGAACTCTGTAGTTATTGCATGTCAGTGGTGGAACTTGGTAACCTTTTTTCATGTGAGTGTTGTTACTGTGTGGAATGGATGAACTGTGAGCGTGTACATATGTGTGTGTGTGGGTGTGTGTGCGTGCATGTGCATGCTGTGTGCATATGCATGCGTGTGTGTGTGTGTGTGTGTGTGTGTGTGTGTGTGTGTGTGTGTGTGTGTGTGTGTGTGTTGAGGGAGTAGGGGCAGCAATGACTGCAGATTGAGCAGTGGCTGAGTGTTTTTGGTTAGTGACCTCAAACATTTCAGGTTTAAAAAATCTGAGTGTGACTATAAAAGCTTTCTGTTGGGCAGGACTAGAACATGTGACAGCTCTTCCATTCCTTCATAGCAACAGATGGTCATTTGTTTTGAACTGCTTTTGATTCAAAAGGATGCTGATTTTCTCCTAGGACAACGTAAACTGTGCGCACAGTTTTGGCTGTGGGCAAATTTTGCATGTCCCTTTTTTTGAGTTGTTTCTAGATCTACAGCAACGTAAAAGTTTTTCTTTTTCTTTTTTAAAGCACTGTTGCTAACTGCAGGAAATGAATAAAAGCCAGTGTTTGGTGTTAATCAGTATTGAATAACATTAGTTTGGACACAGAAATGTGTGTGTGTGTGTGTATGTAGGGGGGGGGGGGGAGTAGATAATGCTAGAGGAGAGTTTGTGTGTGTACTGGTGTGTGTAGTGCTTAGAGCATATCAAACAGTGCTGTAGTCCCCAATTCAAATTACATTTTATTTTTCTTCTGCACAAAATGTGCATGAACTCACACACCCTGAAACTGTGCAACTTTGGCTTTGAGCAGTCAGGACACAGTGGAGAATGCATGCAAACCAGTGCGTCGGTCACCCAAACTAGTCACCAGAGCATTGTCAAATCTGTTTCAATGACATGTTTTATGATTTCTGTCTGTTTTTGGTACGCCCTTGAAGCGATCCGGAGTGAGGTTGAGTATTTGTGCACTTGTGTCTGTCTGTGTGTGGTGTTGTCTGCATGCCCCCCCCCCCCCCAGGTCGGCACTGCTACTGGCAAAGATGGCATGACCTGGCAAGAGATGACCCGGATGACCTTTTTTCCAAAGACATTTGAGACATTTGGCCCCTAATAATAATATATTGTGTCTGTAGAGGAGCACAGCCTTTCATGGGTGGATGTTGGCTTTACTCACCCACTTTGTTCGGCTTGGTCAGTCCCACGATTTTCGTTGACACGGACGGACATATAGCGGAGTTGTTTTTGATAGCAGGGGCACTTCTGACTGTGCTGGGAATGGGGTGACCTTGTCTTGTGTTGGCCATGATGCTTTCACTGAAGTAGCTGTTGTTCCTGTTCAGCATTGGTTTTGTGACTGTATCTTTGTAAAATAGGAATATATAGAGAGAGATGTGTTGTAAATTCTTACCTCAGCCTGGCTCAAGAAGGTGCAGTATTTTAGGTTGAATTTTTTTTTTGAATTTTTTTTTTCAAATATCTTTTTTAGCCTTCCACCTTCTTCAAGAACTGTGTCCATTGTTGATATAATTTCTGGTCAGAAATAGTTCAGTGCACTTGACCCTAAGATGGAATGTGCATATCATCTTTGATAATTTTGATTTTTAAAAACATGTGTGTATAGATTGTTTTTGGAATTTTTATTCAAAATACTTCTTGCATCAGTGTCAGGTTCTATGGTTGATCGTTTTAACTTTAATAAGAATGATTTCATCAGTCAGACAAGCCAGCTTATGTACAGGATGTGTATCACATGTGTATTGTAAATGTATACTCCAAAAGGAAAGTGTAAAATGTACATGTACATTGTAGCAGGATTTGTTTGTTTTTTAATTTTAAAAATTAAATCTAACACTTTTTTCTCTGGTTGTTGGATACCCTTTTGCATGCTGGGTCTTAAGGCAAGGGATCATAATGACATTAATCAGCAGGATGTCCTTTGCTTTGGGAGTGTAAAAAAGCTGAGAGAGGCAGCATTGAATGTAGTGCTAGTAGAGGAGGGGTATTTGCACACTGACACTGTTGCTGTTCACTCTTTGTTAGTCAGTGTTAGTATAGATGGTTGCTGTCAGAAACATGCACTTTTGCTTTGTGCTGTTTTTAGTTTTGTATGCATGTATGCACGCATGCCTGCATATACGTCATACACACACACACGCACATGCACATGCACACACACGCACGCACACACGCACACGCATGCATGCACACACACACACATGCATGCACACACGCACACACAGTAACACTAACACACACAGTAACACTAGCACTAACACTAACACACAAACACACTGGAGTTCTGTTATTGTCATAAACCATAGGCCAGCCCAATACCATCAGAATCACTTCAGGTTTAACTACAAGGCCCATGATGCAACTGTGTTCAGTCAGTGTGAGTGCAGTACATGTGGTAGTGAAGGCTCACCCATGTGCAGCTGGAAGCTTGCATTTGTCTGTTTTATGAGCTTGTAATGCCAAGAAGATGTATGTCAGTCATTCCTCTGTCACTGTTGTTGCCCGTTTAAAAAAACAGTTGTAGTAAATAAACTACTAGGAATAATGCAATAAACAGATTTTTTTTTAGAAAGCTTAGGATGTGTACTTGTCATATAATCCATAGAGTCATATCACATACCTTTCTCTGTCGCAACAGCGTAGCAGGAATTATCCAAACACAGTAAAAAAAAAAAAAGGAGAGGTTTATTCTGGTGTTGCATGGGTCCAGTGATGAAAATGAAGATGTTATTATTGCTGTCACTCGAGTCCGCCTCAAGATCTACTGGCACAAACTCATTGCCAGAATCGACAGTGTTCTGTGTGGAACCACTGTCCAAAATATCTTCTAGATCTGAGCCCTCATTCAGTACTAATTCCACAGCTTCCCTCGTCAAGTAACGCCTGTTCTCTCTGCGCTCCACCATTTTGTCAGTTTGACATGTGTTACAAAGACCAAAACCGACAAAGGAACACTTGACTGGACTAAGGGGGATTATTGAAAGTATCCGAAATTGATGCAGTTAGTGTAATATAATTGCCTCCTATCAATGTGAAAGTCGCTCAGACTGTTGAAAGTCCTTAATGCTTACTGTGTCTGAAGACGCGGATCGTCATCAAGCTTACTGCTAAGTTCCGTGTCTTGAAACGCCGAAAGCTTTGAAAGAGTTAAGTCTTCAGCAGGTAGGTTAAGTGTTCAGAAGGTAGGTTAAGTGTGTTAGGTGTTCAGCAGCAGGTTATTGTGTGAGGTGTTCAGGGTGCATGTATAATGTGCTAGCTATTCAGCATGCAGGTTATGTGTTAAGTGTTGAGGGCGCATGTGTGTAAGGTGTTCGGCAGATAGGATAAGTGTGTTAGGTGTTCAGGGTGCAGGTTAAGTGTGTTAGGTGTAGGTTAAGTGTGTTTGGTGTTCAGGGTGTGGATTAAAAGTGTGTTAGATGTTCAAGGTGCATGTCAAGTGTGTAAGGTGTTCAGCAGGCAGGCTGAGTGTGTTAGGTGTTCAGGTTGCAGGTTAGGTGTTCAGGGTGCAGGCTAGGTGTTCAGGGTACAGGTTATGCAGGCTGGTGTTGAGTATCTGGGAACCTTTGGTGTGGGTGGCTAGTCGAGGTGACACAGGATGTTAAAACACCAGTTAGTTGTGAACTTGCTGTGGATATCTACTCCATGTGCTGGACCTTTGGTGTGGGTGGCTAGTCGAGGTGACACAGGATGTTAAAACCCAGTTATTAACTTGCTGTGGATGTCTACTCTGTGCGCTGGACCTTTGGTGTGGGTGGCTAGTCGAGATGACACAGGATGTTAAAACACCAGTTAGTTGTTAACTTGCTGTGGATATCTACTCTGTGCGCTGGACCTTTGGTGTGGGTGGCTAGTCGAGGTGACACAGGATGTTAAAACCCAGTTATTAACTTGCTGTGGATGTCTACTCTGTGCGCTGGACCTTTGGTGTGGGTGGCTAGTCGAGGTGACACAGGATATTAAAACCCAGTTATTAACTTGCTGTGGATGTCTACTCTGTGTGCTGGAGCTTGCTGTGAAGAGTGCTGCCAGTGAGGTGCCACATGCTGATGTCTCTGGGTGGACAGCTCAGAATTTTTAGAACAGGAACAATGGTACCAGCAAGTGACCATCTTGTCTTTTTGTGACCACTTGTTCGCTCTTGTGTGTACCACTCGGCCAATTTCTCCTGAGTCTCTTTTCATAACATTTGGGGGAGGGATGGGGGTGGGGGGTGGGGGGGTTGGGGGTTAATATCTGCATTTGCTGTTGTTGTTTTTATGATGGTTTAATTATATGCTTAGTAGTTTATTTGTTCAGTGATTTATCAATGCAATTTGTTTGTTTGTTTGATGTTGGTGATAATGTTTTGTGTTGTCTATTTTCAGGATTACTAAGAAAAAAATGGGTTCAGCCCTCAAACATAAGCAGAAAAAGTGATCAGGCCTGTAGATTTAAAAAAAAAGAAGGTTTATATGCTTTCTGACAGTTCATTCAGTTTTTGAAATGTTGCCGTTTGTGTTGCTTTCAGTTACTGTATTACTCCATGTTCTTTCCCTATTGTTCTGAGAGCGTTAGTTATAATTGTCTTTAGTTTTGTTTGTGACAGGTGGATCTAAGTATTGAAGCCCCCCCCCCCCCCCCCCCCCCCCACACACACACACACACACACACATGCCCAGCTCTTTTGAATCTGTTCTTAGTGCCATGAAACAGGCGTGCTGAAGTTAAAAAAATGAAATGAATGTGAAAGCCCACTATCCAGAAAGAATGACTTCTAGTTGGAGATATTTTCTGAAAACATTTTATGAACAACATTTTTCCGTTTCACACTTTGGCATCATTTTCACAGTTTCAGCCAAATTAGAGTGGAGATAACATTGCATGGCAAGCTATGCTGCCTTGATTTCTTTTCTGGTGATTAAAACAGGTGTTATAAATAAATCATCGTTGAGTGCAAAATTATGACTTGACCAATGGGCTAGTGGTATTTGGTTTTGATTTGCGAGGAGGCATTTCTGTCTTGGGTAAATGGACAAGTGTGTTTCTGCAGCCTCAGGGCAAGGGTGAAAGTTGACCTCATTGATCCCAGTAATCCTGATGCTGATGCTGAAAGTGTTCAAACTCCTGATTTTTGTAATAACATTTTCACATTGGGACATATGGAAATTCGTGATTTTAACGCTGGTATAAATCATGTGGAAATTCCTGATTTTGGAAGTGGAAATTGGGGAAATTCTTGACCTAACAAAAGTAACATTGGGAAATGTACAAATTCTTGATTTTGACACTGGAAAATGCAGAAATTCCTGGTTTTGATGTTGGAAAATGGGGAAATTCCTAATTTCAAATGAGCTGATGATATGTTCTGTCTGGAGATGTCACACATTTAGTCAGTAAGTGCTTTCTACATTTTAGGCATGGTTTGCCTGTGACAGTGCTCAGGGCCACTTTAATTCCTTGGAAAGTGTCCAGAGTCTGACTTGGGCACAAAATTGATGCAAAGTTCTTCAGACTTTCTGGAGGATGGCGCACCTTTGAATCCAGATACTGGTTCTTACTCTGGATGGAAGGTTCAGGGCTGCCAAGTGTTTCTGTCAGTTCAGAACATCACAATTAAATTCCCATCAAAAAACCTCAAGAGGGCTGCCAAGTGTTTCTGTCAGTTCAGAACATCACAATTAAATTCCCATCAAAAAACCTCAAGAGGGCTGCCAAGTGTTTCTGTCAGTTCAGAACATCACAATTAAGATTCCTCTCAAAAAACCTCAAGAGGGCTGCCAAGTGTTTCTGTCAGTTCAGAATGTCACAATTATATTTCTCTTGAAAAAAAACTCTCAAGAGGACTGCCATTTTTCTTCTTCTCTGAGCTGATATAGCGATGTCAAGTGAGCAAGTGGTGGTTCTAAAGAGACCACCAGAGTAAGCAATACCTCACATTCACTGTTGATGAAAACTAGTGGCTGCATGCACTAAGGGGGATTACAGTCATTTGCATTTTTTACTGAGTCCTTGTGCATTCCACAAGCCTGCAGTTTTATGCAGTTCCACATGGCGGTCAGATTGAAAAGCTGAGGAAAGAAAAGGGACTTGGACCTCAGTGCGAACCCTCTGTAGCCCATACCACCCTTGGATGACAGACATCTGTCACTGGTGGGAGCTGCTGCCACAAGTATCATTTTTGTTGCGACAAAAGTTTTGTCAGGACAGACATGTGTTCATTGTGACAAACACATGTTTGTCGCAACAAAACACATCTTTTGTTGCAACAAAAGTATGCATTCTGCGAGAAAACCTTTGTCGCAACAAAATTATGTTTGTTGCGACAAAAGTGATAGACAGGGAGCCGCCAATGATTAGACAGCATGCTTGGAGTATCCAGTTGGTCAACCTTCACCCTTGGTCATGCAAACTGTCTAACCCAGTAACCACCCTGCACAGCACCTTTAACACATTTTGTTGTTGTTATTAATTTTACTGTTTCAGATTTATTTTGCTTAGCTTTGCACTACTAACTACTATGTTCACATAAAGCTGACGATATCATCCCCCCCCCCCCATCCCCAATCCAATCTAGGCAACCTGTATCTATATATATATCATATAATTTTGTGCAAGACATATATATATATAAAAAACACACAGAGAAAATCAAAGAAAAACAAGTTGGCTTAAAAACAAGAATTTTTTGGGGGGCACAACTGCCTTCCTTGGGGGTTTATATATATCATGAAAAAAAGACATGTGAATGACTGAGCAAGAGTGATATTGTAATGATGGATGAATGTTTCTGAATAAACGTGCCACATTTGATGTGCTTGGCCCAAAAACAAAACAAACAAAAAAGAGTAGTGAAGGACATAGGGAAGATACTTGTCTTTGAAACTGATAACGTTTGGAAAATTGGTGGGTTTTTATTGCAAACTAACTCTTGAACAGCATTCTTGTTTTATATTTGCTCAGCTCAAGAGTCATCATTTTAAACCAGGGGAAGTCTTGCTGAAACGCAAAAGTGACAACAACGTTTTCTTTCTTTCCTCAGAGTACTTGTTCGTCTTCATGATTTGTTGGTAGATTAAGTATTTGTTACGTGGAAAAGGGGTATCACCTGAACATTTGCACATGTTTTTGTTCTGTACTATTAAAATAAGCCTTATTAAAAATTAAGACTATTGGGCTGTTCAGTAAAGCAGGTTTGCATGAGTGAATGCCCTTTGTAATCTTTCACGCAAGAAGTCACGAGAGGTTGCAGCATCACTTCCAGGCTGATTTCTGAGTAGGCGTTGCTTCATGCTGTGTATAACGATGGAAGTTGAACCTAGAAATGTGAAGCAGTACAAATGCCACCACTGTTGTCTTTCAACCTGCACAGCGTAGGACCTCAGTAATATTTTGATCTCACCCAACAGGACTAGACACTCAGTCCTCCTCCTTGAGTCAGAGGAGATGGCGATAAGATCTCTCTCTGCCTGAGGCAGAATCTGAAGCCCTGGCCTCATGGTCCTCGGTCTTTTGCCCTAACCACCTGGCCACAGCACTTCTTGTGCCATGTCATACAAGGGCAGGTACAGGGCCAGGCCATCTACTTTGCAAAATAGCTGCAAATTCACCCTACGAGCTTGTGGGTTTGGGTCTTGACTCACCCAAAGAACTGGTTGGTTTTGAATCTGAAACGGAACGAGGCCTAGAGCGCTCATTCAGAATCAGCACCCAACTGAATTAATTAGTACTCAAAATACGTAACACAAGTACAACAACAAAGACCTGAATCACCTGCAGTAACTCTCACGTGGCATGCATGTAAATACAAGGTACATAAACTCCACCGGAAGTACATCCTCATTGTGGATGGTTTTGGTCTGGACTCACTCATGCGCTTTTCTGTGTCGAGCGACGGGGTGAGTGTGTCTCTGCGGCCCTGGGAGAAGGCGGAAAAACACTGCCAGCATGGGCAGGTAAACACTGCCAGCATGGGCAGGTAAACACTGCCAGCATGGGCAGGTAAACACTGCCAGCATGGGCAGGTAAACACTGCCAGCATGGGCAGGTAAACACTGCCAGCATGGGCAGGACTGGGTAGCGCTGCTCATGCTGCCACTGCAACCTTGCCCATGTAGGGCAACCCACATTCTCCACAAGAGGTCAACCCTCACTGAACACCATGGGCGAGAAAATCATGGCTCTGTTTTTGTGTCCAGACCCTGTCCTCTTTTCCTAGCTGCCTAGTCTCAGCACCAATCAATGTTGTTTTGAAGTCTGCGCAAGTTACCTGCAGACAGTTGTGCAACATTCATGGTAGCACCGGCCACCTTGGTGGCGAGGGGCAAGGGTCATGGTGCGAGGGTCACATCTTTCTGAACAACCATGCCACACATGTGGAAGAGGTCAGTCCAAAAGTTCAAACTGGGTGTTATCCCTGAAGGGAAAAAAAGAAGCTGTTGTATATAATTATTGGGCATGGATCAGCCAGAGGTGATTTTTGCTGGCACCACCATATCTGGTAATGGCACAGTTGAGCGACATATACAGTATATATACATTAATCAGTGATTATTGCAGAGTACAGCAGGCCTGGCCCCCTTCTCAAGCAGCAAGGGCCAAAATCACATGGGATATTGGGAGGGGGGACCAGTACTACTCTGTTATCCACCTAAACGATCTGCACTCGTGGGATGTTGGGTGGGAGGTTGGAGGAGGGGTGTGTGGTGGGGGAAGAACTAACACTACTCCGCAGTCCACCAAAATGATTCTGCATTCTCTTAGTTCATGCTGTGAACTGTTTTTTGCTGCATCAGCAATAGGTGGGTGAGTACGTACAGTATCTCTAGCCTGTCTGTAACTCTCAAGTTTTCAAGGGCCATGGTGAACCATGTGAAGTGAAACCTTTTTTCATTCATCTCCTGATGGAGTGCCGCTCCCAACCGCTGGGCCAAAACTGGCATTACTGAAGCAACCACAAGTGGCGCTGACATGTCAACAGCAAAAAGGGCCAGAGGGCGTGGCATTCAGTCACCATACAGCTGGTTTGTGTGACAGCGTGCTTGCTGATTTCATTGTCCGACCATAGAACACTTACTGCTGAGGATTTTGCTTTCATAAGAATTGTTTTGTGATTGATGTATGGCATGCGCAAGTACAAGAGTGAAACATTTCACAGCCCACACTGGACAGTGAACAGAAGCTGTTCATCATTAATAGAACTCGGGCACAGGTTGTTATATTGTAACGGTGCTGTTCCTTTTGTGAATCAAACTGTGTCAGACTGTTTGTGCTCCGGAGCATCTTTTGCTGAGTTCTCTGTGTAACTGGTTATTTTAAAAAACAAAACAAACAACAACAAAAAAACAAGATTTTCTTGCGTTTTGTTTCCTTTGTGAAGAATGACACAGGTGCACAATCCCTGCATGGATATATGAATTAAAGATATCATTCAAAAGCCTTTTTTTTTTTCTTTTTTTTTTTAGTGGTTTGCAATGTTGCAATGTATGACAAATGGCAGCCCCTCATTTGCTTTTGCACCTCCTCTGCAGATGAAACTGCCCTGAACCCATAGCATTACTGCACTATGTGAGAGGTTTGTTGATCATCATCCTGCTATCCCTGAAATTATGAAAACATTATTAAAAATGGCATCACTGCTTCTGAGAAATTCAGGGCAGCAGAAATGTTTGTATTGTGTCTGATGTGTGTACATACTTGATTATTGCATGTGCCACGTGTTACATAATCATGTTTATTCTGTGGAATATTACTATTACGTGTACTGAGGACCTGCATTTCAAGACCAGTTTTTGATTGTTCTGGCACCTTCATTTGTGTTTTGTGCTGTGTGTTAAATGCAACATGTTTATACCTAGTGGACTTTGAGCTCTTCCCAGGAATGTTTGCTTAGGTGCACTCCCCTGACCCAGTTTCAGTGAAGTAATGTTAGCTCAAGCACTGTTAGCACAAGGTATTGAATGATGCAAACACTGATAACATGTATTGTTGGATAACACATACACCCACATATTTAACTTGGAGTATTGAGTAATGCTAACATTGATATTATGGTGATAACACCCACTGTTGGTTAATGCAAGCACTGACAACACTCATATTTAACACAAGCAAAGTTTTGAATGATGCAAACACTGATAACAAATACTGTTGGATAACACAAACGCCAACAACAGTCACATATTTAACAGAAGCTTTGTTAGCACAAAGTATTGAGTAATGCTAACAAATAACAAACACTGATAACTCATAACTGTTGGATAATGCAAACACCAACAACATATATTTAACACAAGCACTGTTAGTGCAAAGTATTGAATAATGCAAACACTGATAACAGTTTTTAACACATAATGTTGGGTAATGCAGATACTGACAACACTCACATTCTGACTCAAGCTCTGTTAGCACAGTGTGTTGAGTAATGCAAACACTGATAACAAATACTGATGGATAACATAAACACTGACAACACTTACATATTTAACACAAGCACTGTTATCACAAACTGTTGATTAATTCAGACCCTGGTGACACAGAGTGTTAGACAATACTGAACATAAAACACTGGGAGATGCACACGCTGGTAACCAAAACTGGAGCAAGCATTTGTAACGCAAAATACTGAATACAGGAGAAAGTAGTCAATAAAGCAATGAGGCAGACTTCTTACAGGACAAAGTATGCAATAATGCAGACCTCTTACAGAACAAAGTAGTCAATAAAGCAATGATGCAGACCTCTTACAGTTCAAAGTAGTCAACAATGCAATAATGCAGACCTCTTACAGTTCAAAGTAGTCAACAATGCAATAATGCAGACCTCTTACAGGACAAAGTAGTCAACAATGCAGTGATGCAGACCTCTTACAGGACAAAGCAGTCAACAAAGCAATGATGCAGACCTCTTACATGACAAAGTAATAAAGCAATGATGCAGACCTCTTACAGGACAAAGTAGTCAACAAAGCAATGATGCAGACCTCTTACAGGACAAAGTAATAAAGCAATGATGCAGACCTCTTACAGGACAAAGTAGTCAACAAAGCAATGATGCAGACCTCTTACAGGACAAAGTAGTCAACAATGCAATGATGCAGACCTCTTACAGGACAAAGTAGTCAACAATGCAATGATGCAGACCTCTTACAGGACAAAGTAGTCAACAATACAATAATGCAGACTTCTTACAGGACAAAGCAGTCAACAATGCAATGATGCAGACCTCTTACAGGACAAAGTAGTCAACAATGCAATGATGCAGACCTCTTACAGGACAAAGTAGTCAACAATACAATAATGCAGACTTCTTACAGGACAAAGCAGTCAACAATGCAATGATGCAGACCTCTTACAGGACAAAGTAGTCAACAATGCAATGATGCAGACCTCTTACAGGACAAAGTAGTCAACAATGCAATGATGCAGACCTCTTACAGTTCAAAGTAGTCAACAATGCAATGATGCAGACCTCTTACAGGACAAAGTAGTCAATAATGCAGTAATGCAGACCTCTTACAGGACAAAGTAGTCAATGATTAATGCATTGATGCAGACCTCTTACTGAGTCTTACAGGACAAAGTATTCAGCAAACAATGGTGAGGCATTGCGTTGGCTTATGCAGACACTGGTCTCATTGAAAATGCTTGACGATGCAAACGCCAGTCACACAAAATAAATTCCGTACCCATGCACTTCCTTCTGCTGCATTGCTGGGCAAAACAAAATGTCGGGGGTGAGGTACATCCATGAAGGCTTGTCCTTGTCTTGAGTTAGCAGTTAGCAGGTCTGTGCAGTTAGATAAATGAGCTGCCATAAAGAAAACTCAGCCCCCTTTCATTATACAGTTTTGCATAATTTCAAGAAACTCAGTAAAGCAAAATGCATTGGAATTGATCTGTTGGAAAATATAACCCTGGAATTGTTCTGTTGGAAAAATTATACCCCCCCCCCCCCCCCCCCCCCAAATGCAAATGGTGTACATATGTTATTCAGTAAATTGTAAGACTGGTGAAAAGACCTGCAGGGATGAACTGAAAGTTGCCCTGAACTATTTTGTGATGTATTTTTTGAATGCCTGATTTCTGAATTTCATTCAGTTCTTTTTTTTTGGGGGGGGGGGGGGGGGGGGGGGGGTTGTTTTTAATTGTTATAATATCTAAGCTGGAAACAGGAAACCCCTGCATAATCAAAGATTCTTGTCTTGCAAGTGGAAAGGGGCAGACCCATGTGCAAGCATAACCCAAAACAAGATGTTTTTGATGTTGTACATGTATGCTGTAATCTCCAGTAGGGGTTGTCCAGTGTTGCTTTCATGGAGTGCTTGTCTGTTTGTGAATCCCACTGAGCACTTGTGGATCCCAGTATAAGCGCTTGGTTGCCTGTAACACTCGATTGCACTGAGTGCTTGTGGATCGCTTTTACTAGCATTTGGTTACAGGCAGCTCTAAGTGTTTGTTTGATAGTGGAGTACACTGTGTGCTTAGCTGCTTGTGAACCCATTAAGCATGTGGTTGCATGCAGCTCTAAATGTTTGGTTGATAGTGGAGTACACCCTGTGCTTGGCTGCTTGTGGATTCCAGCGGTGGCCTAGTTGCTTGTCACAAAGTTTTGCCCTGATGTAACTATCACAGCTGACAGTTAAAAATCAGTTATCTATCTATTTATCCCACTTAGTTCATGTGGATCCCAGTAGGTGCTTTGCTGCATTTGGAACCGTACTGCTGGTGAATCCCAATATGTGCTTGGTTGATTGTGAATCCCACCGAGCTAGTGCTCCGTTGCTTGTGGATCCCATTAAGTGCTTTGCTGCTTACGGATCCCAGTAGGTTCTTGGCTGCTGGTGGATCCCACTTATTGCTTTGCTGCTGGTAGATCCCACTAAGTGCCAGGTTGCTTGTGGATCCCAACCAAGTGCTAGGCTGCTTGTTGATTCCAGTAAGTGCTTTGCTGCTTATGGATACCAATAGGTTCTTGGCTGCTTGTGGATCCCACTAAGTGCCAGGCTGCTTGTGGATCCCAACTAAATGCCAGGTTGCTTGTGGATCCCACTAAGTGCCAGGTTGCTTGCGGATCCCACTAAGTGCCAGGCTGCTTGTGGATCCCACTAAGTGCCAGGCTGCTTGTGGATCCCACTAAGTGCCAGGCTGCTTGTGGATCCCACTAAGTGCGAGGCTGCTTGTGGATCCCACTAAGTGCGAGGCTGCTTGTGGATCTCAACTAAATGCCAGGTTGCTTGTGGATCCCACTAAGTGTTTGGTTGCTTGTGGATTCCAGTAAGTGCTTGTGTAGTCCAATAAATTCTTGGTCGCCTTTGGAGTCTGGTCAGATCTGAGAATTTTAGAAACTTGGAGACTTTATCCACATAGGCCTGCGCATACACAAACACACACACATGCACACACACACAGTCTTTCCTTTGTGTGCCATTGGACAGGTTAGTTCGTGTAGACCATCACTATTGTGAACTGCAGAACATCCCAACAGTACACTGACATTTGCCTGTTGCCTGTGGTGCAGTGTTATGCCAACACTGTCAAGGCAGTCCTGATGTGTGGGCTTGTCTTTTCATGTGTAATATACTTACATGCATTGATCTAGACTCTTGGACCTTTCCCCCATACTCCTGGTCTGTTGGCATCGTCCTTCAGGGTGAATTTCTACCCCTTACCCCACGCCCATGTGCATTTCTATTCCTGCAGTGAAGAGCATCTGTGAAAAAACTACCGTAATCAGGATCTTGCTGAATATCCTTGCTGATCATGGCTTGTTTTCCATGTATTTTTTTTTTGCATGTTGTGTTTCTCAGTTCCATGCATGCTAACTTGTTCATAATTCCTTTGTGTATGTCGTTGATGCGTGTAACATTTTTCTATCACATTTTCGTTATAGGTTACCATAAGCAGGTGTGCTCGATTTAAATGCCAGCACTGTGCTGCAGTGTATATTAAGCTTTTTATTTTGTACTGACTCAGTACGGCTCTGGT
Organism: Alviniconcha strummeri; assembly: GCA_963584105.1. NCBI lineage: Eukaryota > Metazoa > Mollusca > Gastropoda > Provannidae > Alviniconcha > Alviniconcha strummeri. The sequence continues at coordinate 12,404,789 of OY757544.1, forward strand.
TTTGGTCAGTGTCAGAGTTCATGTTGAAATATTGTCCATCACGTTGAAACCATGATCATTTGTGAAGTGTCATTCAGCAGTGTCAGTGATTACTCATTTACAGGTGGATGTCTGTATAAACCGTGATCAGTTTGCTTTTGTTTTTTATTGAGGTGTTCATGGAAACAAGTCCAGAAGACTGCTCTTGGAACTCCCCCCCCCCAACTGCTCTTGGAACTCCCCCCCACCCCTTTTTTTTCTTAAAAAATAAATAAATCATCTTTTCTTGGCGACACAAGATACAGGTCATACAGAGTTTTGTTTCTACTTTGTTACTCCACCCACGGTTCATGTTTAATTCAATGTTTTTCATCCTAGAATGGTAGCAAACAATTGTTCCAACAGTTTGTTCAGTGTAAGCCTTACTGGTGGGAGTTTTGTTGTAAAGAAAAAGTATTTCTTTTTTTAATTTATATTTTGAAAGTTTTTCAAAATGTGTTTGACATTGCAAAAACAGAAAAGAGTCACTGGTAATGCTGTCTGTTTTTATTAAATTCTTTATTTGTAAAGGTTTTGTTGTGTGTCTTTTTTTTCCTTTGCCATGAAAGGGGAAGTGTTGTGTTGTTATTTTGCAGCAAGAAATATGTTATTCATGTATCAATAAATCATTGTGAACAGTTTGCCGTCACGTCAGAGGTTGGGATGAGTGGAATGTTAGTGATTTTGTATGGACCAACATAACCCACTCTTAAAAAATCAGAGAGAGAGAGAGAGGGAACTCCAACTCCAACTCAAAAACTTTATTTTACAAGGATTGTAGTTTAGGTTCTGTCAAAAACCTGCCTAACAACTTGTCCTTGCTAAGCTACTGATGAGTAGATACCAAATTATGTGCATTATTTATATATACATATAGGGCATGAATGAGGGAGTGAAACATTATACATGATAATTTCCACACAAAACATAGCGTGTTCACAGCACCAGATGAACGCATACCTTACATCATTCAGTTCCATATTATGAGCATACAACCAGCAAATAAAACAGCAGAACATCTGATCAGTTCATATGACTAGTATCAGAAAAGAAAACAGAAGCAGTCAATGCTTATCTTATAAAGAACAGTGAGGGAGAAAGGAAAAAAAGGGCGGCGGGTGTGTGTGTGTGTGTGTGTGTGTGTGGGGGGGGGGGTGCACTCTCACAAGCAATAAGAAGGACTGGGCAGATATTTTATGGGTGTATAAAATAGGTCTCAAATGACCAGACAGAGGGTCATTTTGGACATGGTTTGTCAACAGAGATAGGGGTCAGTGCATAGGCTATTAATAGTAGTAATTGGATTGAATATCCTACCAAACCCAAAGGGTCACCTCCGGACAAGGCTATCACCAGAGACATGGGTCAATGCATGGGCTATCAACAGAGACATGGGTCAATGCATGGGCTGTCAACAGAGACATGGGTCAATGCATGGGCTGTCAGCAGAAACATGGGTCAATGCATGGGCTGTCAACAGACATGGGTCAATGCATGGGCTGTCAACAGACATGGGTCAATGCATGGGCTGTAAACAGAGACATGGGTCAGTGCATGGGCTGTCAGCAGAACATGGGTCAATGCATGGGCTGTCAGCAGAAACATGGGTCAATGCATGGGCTATCAACAGAGACATGGGTCAATGCATGGGCTATCACCAGACATGGGTCAATGCATGGGCTATCAACAGAGACATGGGTCAATGCATGGGCTATCAACAGGGACACAGGTCAATGCTACCATTGGCAGGAGCTGCCAAAAGTTTCTGTCGCGAGAAAAGTTTTTGTTTTGTTGTGACAAGCATATTTGTTTCGCGACAATCTGTCACAACCAACATGCGTTTGTCACAACCAACACATGTTTGTCGCAACAAAAATGATAGTTGTGGCAGCTCCCGCCAATGATACAATGCATGGGCTGTCAACAGAGACATGGGTCAATGCAGGGCTATCAACAGACTTGGGTCAATGCATGGGCTGACAACAGACATAGGTCAATGCATGGGCTATCAACAGACTTGGGTCAATGCATGGGCTGACAACAGACATGGGTCAATGCACAGGCTGACAAAAGACATGGGCCAATGCATGGGCTGACAACAGACATGGGTCCATGCATGTGCTATCAACAGACATAGGTTAATAAATGGGTTATCAACAGAGACAGGTGTGCATGTGCAGGCTGTCAGCAGAGACAGTCAATGTATGGGCTATCTGCAGAGACAGGGTCAATGCATGGGCTTTTAACAGAGACATGGGCTATTAACAGAGAGGGGTCAGTGCTTGGGCTATCAACAAAGAAGTCAATGTGGATGCTAACTGAGACAGGGGTCAATGCATGAGCTATCAACAGAGACAGGGGTAAATGCATCTATAGGCCATCAACAGAGACTGGTGTAAACGCCTAATTCTGCTATCAACAGGGACTGGGGTAAACGCCTAATTCTGCTATCAACAGAGACAGGGGTAAATACCTAATTCTGCTATCAACAGAGATGGGTAAACGCCTAATCCTGCTATCAACAGAGACTGGGTAAATGCCTTACATCAGCAGAGACTGGGGTAAATGCCTGGGCTATCAACAGAGACTGGGGTAAATGCCTAACATCAACAGAGACTGGGGTAAATGCCTAATATCAACAGAGACTGGGGTAAATGCCTAATATCAACAGAGACTGGGGTAAATGCCTAATATCAACAGAGACTGGGGTGAAAAAATGCCCAAGCTATCAAGAGTGCACTGGGTCAGTGCACGATGTATCAACAAATGGGTCATATTTTAGACTGGCGGTCAGTGCACGATCTATGAGCAAACAGAAATCTGAAACCGAACGAAGCCCAGAGCGCTTGTGCTTGGGAGTTAACAAGGGAGTTAATTAGCACTCGAAATACGTAACATGAGTACAACAGCTGCCTAAGGTTACTCACACCTGGTATGCGTGTAAATACAAGGTACATAAACTCCACCAGAGGTACATCATCAAAAGAGGTAAATTCTCAAAAAATCCTCAAAAGTGGATGTACCTCTGGTGGAGTTTATGTACCTTGTATTACACACATGCCAGGTGAGAGCTAGTTAACGTGGGCAACTCGGCTCTTTGCTGTTGTACTTGTGTTACAGACTTCAAGCGCTAATTAACTCCCCTGTGTGTTGATTATGAACAAAGAAGTCTGTGTATGGGCTATTACAGTATTAACAGACGCGTCAGTGCCTAGGCCGTGAACAGAGACAGTGATACAGTCAATGCTCTGCACAGTATGCTTTCTATGGTTTAGCGAGACCTTGCTTATATCTGTCTGTCTGTCTGTCTCTCTATTCCTGGACGTCAGTGGCGGCTGGCCCAAAGGGAAGTCTGCTGTGATTGTACACATCACATTAGTTTCAGGCAATGGATGGATCAGTCCAGTTTTCCACTTGTCTTTCGGTTCGCAGGCTGCAAGGTTTTCAGCACTGTCTCTATGCGCTTCAGGCCTGAAACACGCAAAGGAAGTAGACGTCGTTTAATATTATCTTTGATCATTTGTGTTTTGTGTTTTTGTTAGCTTGTGGGCATTATAAAACAAAAACAAAATCCATAGAAGAAGTTATTTTGCTTACCCTAAAGGACCGGAAGGTAGCCATTTAAAATTACGTGTGATATGCTTGGGGGTGGGGGTTGGGGGGTATGTGCGTTATAAAATGAGAAACCCATAGAGGAAAATATTGCCCGTCCCTAATAAGCCTTATGGTTTCTGTGGACGTTAAGCACCATGTTTACTTACTTAGGAAATTATTCAATATAACTTCCTCTATGGATCTCTTATAACTGAAACTCATCTTTATTTTGCTTTCCTGAGAGGAAGCTGGTAGCCTGTGTGTGTGTGTGTGTGTGTGTGTGTGTGTGTGTGTGTGTGTGTGTGTGTGTGTGTGTGTGTGTGTATGTGTGTGTGCCATGTGTGTGTGTGTGTGTGTGTGTGTGTGTGTGTGTGTGTGTGTGTGTGTGTGTGTGTGTGTGTGTGTGTGTGTGCGTGGGTGCGAGCGTGCGTGCGTGCCGCGTGCGGGCGTGTGTACACACAAAGGTATGCTTGAATAGCTGGTAGGAATGAGCATTTGCATTGGTTTTGCCCTAGGCACCTGAGGAACTTCTGTTTACATTGATCTTCAGCTCCTGGAAGGTAGGCTAAAAAAATACGTAAAGGAAGAAGAAGAAACTCTTCAGCAATAAGTGGGAGTGCATAATACATGATACTTTGCATTAATACGAACAGCATACACACACACACACACACACACACACACACACACACACACACACACACACACACACACACACACACACACAAACACGCACACACGGACGCACGCCGCACGCGCAGTGTGAAGCCGTCCCGGACTCCCCATCCCTAACAGGCCTTATGATCTCTGTCGATGTAAAGCAACATTGAACTTGAACGTGTGTGTGTGTGTGTGTGTGTGTGTGTGTGTGTGTGTGTGTGTGTGTGTGTGTGTGTGTGTGTGTGTGTGAGAGTGTGTGAGTGAGTGTGTGTGTGTGTGTGTCAGTGTGTGTGTGTGTGTGTGTGTGTGTGTGTGTGTGTGTGTGTGTGTGTGTGCGTGCGTTCGTGCGTGCACCGGTGCATGCATGCGTGCGTGTGCGCGCGCGCGCGTGTGTGCCTGAGTGCGTGCATGTCACATGTGTGTGAAAATTAACGTCAGTGTTGCCGAACTACTGACACGCAGACTAGACACACATTTATATAGTTTTGATACTCCGACAACTCCGGATAATATTGCTGTCAACATCGATGAACAAATTGCAGGTAATCCTGCAGCTTCCTTTGCAGCTTCACATATGTATGGGTCTGAGTCAACACTAGCCAATACGGCTTCGGTAGATATTCAAAAAAACACCATACTGAAAAAGCTACGGTCACGGCGGCACTGATTCAGATTCGCATGCGACAAGAGTGCAGCGGCCGGCGAGACTGCCGCTCGGGAGCGGAGAACAGCGCTATATAAAACTGATCAATAACAACAGCAACAACTGACTGACTTTTTGAACCGATGACAACACTTGTAAATCTCAGTTTAAACATCCGGGCGCCCCGCACTTTCCGGCGTTAGACCCGATACGCCAATGGGCGGAACCGTCAGTCCCGTGTAGTCTCTCCTGACACGGCCACACGTTAAGACACAAGACACAGTTTGATTGTTCTAAGGGGACCCTGTGTGGTTGATGGGACATTCAGATCCAGTGACCAACTAACTAACTAATGACTGAAAGCCCTGTACGTGGCACTCACCCTCCATCACCATGTGCTGACTAGAGGCGAAGATGATTCGAAACCATCCAGGGTAGGGGCAGTAACTCTGTTTGCCTGCCAGCACGTAGACACCAGCGTGGAGGAAACGGAGGAAAAGCTCATGCTCCGCTCGGAACGTTGGCTCTGACAGGAACTGCAGAGGGGGGCGGGGGAGGGGGAGTTTTGATACAATGACATGCATGTAATGAACTCTCTCTCTCTCTCTCTCTCTCTCTCTCTCTCTCTCTCTCTCTCTCTCTCTCAGTCTCACACACACACACGCACGCACGCACGCCGCACGCACGCACGCACACACACACACACACACACACACACACACACACACACACACACACACACACACACACTCATTCACACACACACACACACACACACACACACACACACACACACACACACACACACGCACACACACACACACGTACACACGCACGCATGCACTGTGACACGCACACTCAGTCATGGACTCGCGCCACACACTGACGCACATGCGCACGCTTGAGAAAAACTCTCTCACACACACACACACACACACACACACACACACACACACACACACACACACACACACACACACACACACACACATGTGCAGACACGCATGCTCACTCACACACACACACATGCACACACACATACACATGCAGTTCCCCCCCCCCCCCCCCCCAACACACACACACCAGGAATACACACACACACACTGCACGCATGCACTCGCATGCATGCACACATGCGTGCATGCACGTACACACACACTGCCCCCCCCCACACACACACACACACTCCCCCCTCCCCCCCCCCCCCAGACACACACTGCACAGTACTAACAGATGAGAAATCCGCCCAGATGAAGATACCAGCCTTGGAGGGATGGACGGGAACACCCATGTCGCTGAGCTTGGCACAGGCTGCTTTGTACAGAATGGACAAACGCTTCTGCAGCGTTGGGAAGTACACTGTATCCAGCCAATCTGTTCCCAGACAATGCATCATTAATCCACACAGCACAGGGCAAGATGAACTCAGAAATTTACAACCATTATTTTGTGCAATTTTGTGAAGCCATGTCAGTTTTTAATGTTCTGAATTCCTCTTGATCTACATGTGAGGTTCGAAGCACTAGACGTGTAAAAACAATAAAAACAACACGAGGCATGAATAAGTCAGGGAAAAGGGAATGGGGGGACGGGGGTGGGGGGTGGAGTATAGCCCAAATATTTGTAAAACTTTACAAAAATACACAACCTTGTTTGCATTACATAGCTCTCTCTCCCTCTCTCTCCCCTTCCACGTGCCCAGACACACACATACACACACACACACACGCACACACACACACACACACACACACACACACACACACACACACACACACACACACACACACACACATGCACACACACAAAACAACTAAACAAAACAAAAACCAGAAATGACAACACCAAAACAATACACAATCCCCCCAATAACAAAAGGAACAACAACAACAACAACATGCATACAGGCTTTAAGCATATAATAAGCTATGCTCACATATAATGTGTTCAAGAATTAGGTGGTGTTTACACTGGCTGAGGTATGCCATGAAGGACAGCTTGAGCCAACTGTCAGTAATTGGAGAACTTGTCTAATGCATTTGTAACATATATATATATTTACACACTGCTATCAGAGAAACTCAACCCGAAGATGTGGCATCAAAGCAGGAGGGACATTCTGATATGAAGTTTTACCCAGTTGCTAACTCAGTACCAGCTGCCTATGGTATTATTTAAATTGCAGTCTACTCACCAGTGTCAGAGAGAATGTGCCCAAGACGTCGTTGCATCAGAGGAGGTGTGAGGTGAAAGATGCCCACGGCTGTTGCAAACTGAAGTAGGTGTCTGTTGCGAGTTTGCAACACGCCACACCTGTACCCAGACAGACCCAGATCCTGAAAGACAACACACCACACTATCCTGTACCCAGACAGACCCAGATCCTGAAAGAGAACATGTCACACCTGTACCCAGACAGACCCAGATCCTGAAAGAGAACATGCCACACCTGTACCCAGACAGACCCAGATCCTGAAAGAGAACATGCCACACCTGCACTCGGATAGACCCAAATCCTGAAAGAGAACACACTACACCTGCACCCTGACAGACCCAGATCCTGAAAGAGAACACAGCACACATGCACCAAGACAGACCGAGATCTTGAAAGAGAACACACAACATGTTTTATCATGCCAACCATGCAGGCTACCTATGTTACTGTGCCACTATTATTTTCTTTTATATTGAGCTCTTGTGAGAAAGGGTGCTTTTAGTCATCATTATAAAAAAAAAAAAAAAAATAAAGAAGCCCTTCATCCAGTTGTTATGCAGGTAAGCTTTAAGGATAGAATACATAAACATGTGGTACATGAACAGTAATACAACTTTTATTGTAAAGATATACCAGATAAAAATACACAAGATAAAACAGAGTGCTTGTTTTAGTGGGAACACCTGCAAATATACACATGATCGAAGGAATGAAATCACTTGGACATTTTGGACTTCAAAGTTTTTGTTCTTCCTGTAGGTACTTAAAAACCTAAAACAATAAAAACAAAAACAAAAAACAACAAAGAAAAGCGAGAACAAAAAAAGCAAGCAAAAAACGAAAAAACAAACCAAAGCCCCCTCCCCTCCTCCCCCCCCCCCAAACACACACACACACACACACACACACACACACACACACACACACACACACACACACACACACACACACACACACACACACACACACACTACTCCACCAAACCAAGCAAAAATGTAAATTTATAGGGCGCCATTCCAAGGATCTAGGTTAGTATAAAAGTGAGCAAATACAATAGACTTCATGGAACATTTTGTTAGACTTCATGGAATATTTTGTTACACTGATAGTTATTTGTTAATGATTTTTAAAAAGCAATAGAAACTGAAAAAGATTGAAAATGTATATATATATTTATTGACAGAAGAATATGTATATTATACCCCCACTGAAGAGTAAACTGTGTGTCTGAGCATGTGTGTGTGTGCATGCGCGTGCGCGCGCATGCGTGCGTGCATGTGCATTTGTCAATGTGTCAGTGTGGGCACTTGTAATACGTGTAATATGTGTAATACTTGTAATATGTGCGCACACTGTTTGTCAGTGTAGTGTAATACAGGTCTTCCTTTTTAGATTCTTATGACTTGAATTGTTTGTAGTCATTGTTATTGTCGTTTTCCGCTTTATTTATGTTCATATGCTGTACAGAGGTTCGCGTTTTATTAGCACTACATTATAATAATGATAACAAAAATTCAAAAATAGAAAAAAAGAAAAAGAAATAGTTGTCAAAGCTGCCGGGATAAGGGAAACAACTGCAGGTCGCTATGCAAGAATTATCATGGAGTAGTGTCCCTTATATCCGCATCCAAAATGGCGACACCCGCTGTTATCGTGAGTGGAATTTTCGGCACACTTCTTCGAATTCTGCTTTTCAACACTGGAATTCCAGCATGGCTTCGTGAGCGAAAAGAGGTTGTCACTCCTCTGACATCATGGGAGCGAGTGCTAGAAGGCATAGCACTGCAGAAACAGTTTATTTCTCCCTACACTGGAGACATTTTCCACGAAACTCCACTTCTGCTGCGTTGTCTGCGACTGATGGAATACTTGCCCGGAGGCTCCAAAACAATTTTCGTTGTTGCTGATATTGTGATCGGCATCCTTCTCGTCAAGATTGCCGACGAGTTTTCGAGGTCTGAATACAAGAGGCAGCAAAAGGAGCTGTCGACGTACTCGCCCCATGCCAAGAGTTTGCTGTTGACTCCAAGAGTCATCCTCAGCATTCCCATGGCGGTGGCTATGGTGCACTTCTTTGGCCCTTACAGTATTGCCACATGCCTCGCTCACTCAACGGCCGTCTTCACCAGTGTGGCAGTGCTGCTGTGCTGGCTGTACACTCTCCGAGGTAACATGCTTTTCAGCTGTCTGGCATTAGCAGTGGCAACGTATCAGTCGCTGTATCCAGCCATCTTCATCATCCCCGTGGCAATGAGACTCTTTCAGATGACTGACCCCAAGCCCTCATCCTTTGTATCTAGAGCTGCCATACAGATCTATGTAAGAACCGTTCTGAGCTTCACTGTGTGTCTGGCGGCATTGCTTGGCGCGTCTTTCTGTCTGGAGGGGTCATGGGTGTTCCTTCGCTCTACCTATGGCTTCATTCTGGGTGTTCCTGACCTAACCCCTAATGTGGGAGTCTTCTGGTACTTCTTCACTGAGATGTTTGAACACTTCCGCATCTTCTTTGTGTGTGTGTTTCAAATCAACACCTTCATCTACTCCATCCCCCTGGCAGTGAAGCTGTGTGATCGCCCCCTGTTTCAGCTGTACGTTGTCATGTTCCTGGTGTCCATCTTCAAGTCATACCCGAGCTATGCGGACACAGCGCTGTACCTGTCTCTGCTTCCACTGTGGCAGCATGTCTTTGGTTACCTGCGCAATATGATGGTGGTGTCGGTGATGTACATGGTGGTGGCTGTGGTCGCTCCCATTCTGTGGCACCTGTGGATCTATGCTGCCTCAGCCAATGCCAACTTTTACTTTGCCATCACACTGACCTTTTCAACAGCCCAGATTTTCCTGCTGACGGACCTGCTGTTTGCGTTCTTGCGTTATGAGTATGACCTGAAGAACGGCACAAAACATTGTCTGCCCAACGGAGAGAAAACTTCAGTTGTGCTGGAGTGAAGCTCTTGAGGTGGCTTGAGCCATGCAGAACACTTACAGAACAGTCACTGAATTTGGGAAGTAAAGTTTATGTTAAGCTCAACTTTCTTTTGGCTTGAAGGAGTTCAGTATCAACTTGAACATTCACACAACATTCACATTGTTTATTTGGAATCTTTGTTACAAATTTGCTGCTTAAAAGTTAAATTTTATGAAAATATTTTGCAGTGCTCTACCGTTGATGTAGGTGATTATAAATAAAAGCAGTATTTATTTTTATTTTTAACCACAATGTACGGAATATTTGGCACTTTGCATCCTTTTAGATTTTAAAGTTCAGATCTGATGACAACACTGCATGCATCACTCATTCAGTGATTCACTGATTGTCTGATCAGCGATACATTTTTAGTTAGTTACTGATACTAATAGTAATACTACTACTAATAGTAATAAACTAATATTAGTGACAGTTCATGAATGAGTGATTTAGTTTGTCATTTTAGGTTTGAATGGAAGTGTTGTTACTATAAAATACTAAATTAGTAGAGTATTAATATTATTATTAGTATTACTATTACTGTTAGTGTTCCTGTGTTAGTGTTAACAGTTAAGTCTGGTACAGTGGTAATGTTCAAATTTTTTAGCCTTTGCACTAGCTTTTGATAGTGTGTTGCCATTGCCCAGGAGTGACTCACTGACTGCAACTGAAAGTGTTGCCATTTGACATTATTTTATGTTATTGTAACTTACTCAAGTTAACTTAGTGTAATTATTAAATTATTATTACAAGTGTTAGTCTGTTAGTGTTACTTACTGATATATTTATGCTGAAATAGCAACACTACAGTACAGTACATTGTGCCACACACACACACACACACACACACACACACACACACACACACACACACACACACACACACACACACACACACACAGAGTTACAGTAATATACACACACACACACACACACACACACACACACACACACACACACACACACACACCTTGCTGACCCCCCACAGGAAGTGGATGCGCTGAGGGTCGGGATGAGGGAGAGAGAGAATGCTGCGAAACCTGGTGTTCTTGTCATGTACTGACTGGGCATAGATCTCGTCTGATATCACGTGAAGTCCATTTCTGAAACACACGATGTTTCCACAGTCACTGACAGTCTTGTACTGTTGTAGACTTTGTAAGTCCTCTGTGCTGGAACATATTGAACTTGAACATTTGAACGTAAATAAAAGTAGAAGAGAGAGCTCTCTAAGTCTAAATACTATAACTTATCCAAAAGCCCAGGGAAGCATATATCAGGGTTTGCAATAAATGGCAATCAGTAGAAAATTTAGTTAGACGTATGGGCTGTTATTTTGTTTCCCTCTCTTCAGCATATCGTCCTGAGGTGACCCTGTGCAGTTGACAACTGGGTGGTGAGAGAGAGAGAGAGAGAGAGAGAGAGAGAGAGAGAGAGAGAGAGAGAGAGAGAGAGATTGATTGACTGATTGATTTGGGGGTGCCATAGTTTTCATGTTTGATTATTGTTGATTTTTGTTTGTTCTGGCGTTTGATCATTGCAATGAAGTATGTATTTTGCTTTGCCTCACTGTTGTGAAATTTCAAACAATTGAAGGTTTAAAAAGAACTCTTGTTTAAGACACAACACGCAAATGTTTGGGGTAAGCCCTGTGTGTGTGTGTGTATGTGTGTGAGAGTGTGTGTATGCGCGCATGCGTGCGTGTGTATGTGTGCATGCGGACGCAGGTGTGTGTGTGTGTGTGTGTGTGTGTGTGTGTGTGTGTGTGTGTGTGTGTGTGTGTGTGTGTGGTGTGCATGAGGGTGTGCATGCATGTGTCTGAATGAGAGCATTCATGTTTGCCACAACAATGGTGATGCCTCCATTCACGGGTGACACAGTGATTCTGCTAGGAAGAGTCACTGTGCCTCCCCAGGATGCAGACTTACTTGAAGGCAAAGTGGAGGACCTCAATGAGGAACTGGGCAGTGTAGACATCCCCCAGGGGATTGTTGGGGTTGATCAGCACAATGCCTCGCACAACCTTGCCCTGTTCAGATCACAGTCATGAACATTGACACAACACCCCCACCGCCTTGCCCTGTTCAGAGCACCATCGTCAGCAATTGACACAACACCCTGAATAACCATGTCCTGTTCAGATCAGAATCATGAGTACTCACACAACACTCCGGACAACCTTGCCCATACACATTCACACAACACCCAGGACAACCTCGCCCATAAACATTCACAGAACACCCAGCACAACCTTGCCCATAAACATTCACACAACATCCAGCACAACCTTGCCCATAAACATTCACACAACGCCTCGACAACCTTGCCCATAAACATTCACACAACGCCTCGGACAACCTTGCCCATAAACATTCACACAACCATGCCCTGTTAACATCACAATCATGAGCATTCGCATAACACCCCGGACAACCATGCCCACAAACACTGACACAGCACCCCCGCACAACCATGTCCTGTTCAGAGCACAATCATGAGCATTCACACAATACCTCGGACAACCTTGCCCTGTTCACATCACAATCGTGTGCATTCACACATCATCCTGAACAACCTTGCCCTGTTCAGATCGCAAATATGAGCATTCACACAACATCCTGAGCATCCTTGCCCTGTTCACACCACAATCAAAAGCATTCACACAACACCCTGGGCAACTTATCCTGTTCACAGCACAGTCATAAGCATTCACACCATACCCCGCATAACCGTGCCCTGTTCAGATCACAATCACGAGCGTGCGTGCGTGCGTGCGTGCGTGCGTGTGTGTGAGTGTGAATTATAGCCTAACTCTTTCCAGCGATATTTTGACGCCGGCTGTAGACATTTCACCTGTTTTTTGGCCAAACTGTAGACGATTTCAAAACTTTTCACAGTCAGCTCAAACCCACTCTGAAATAAATAAGAAAGCTTTAATCCGGTCGTTCTGAAATTTCACAGTATTTACACACACTCGCGCATGCACGCACGCGCGCGCGCGCGCGCGCGCACACACCGCGGCACACGCTGACACGCACACACGCACGCACGCACGCACGCACGCACACTGACAAACACACACACACACACACACACACACACACACACTGACTGACAAACGCACGCACGCACACACACACACACACACACACACACACACACACACACACACACACACACACACACACACACACACACACATACACACGTGTCACACGTTTATACCAGTTGTTTCATCAGCTGACCTTGGCAGAGAGTGGTACTTCCAGCACCTTGACCCTGCCCTGTCCTCAAGGTCGTTCTTGATGCGGTAGTAGTACGGAGCAGCCACAAGGAAGTAGTCTGAAACATGGTGACCTGCCTGTATTGGGTCGGTCTGATTAGTCATAACAGTTAGTTTTGTGTGTGTGTGTGTGTGTGTGTGTGTGTGTGTGTGTGTGTGTGTGTGTGTGTGTGTGTGTGTGTGTGTGCGTGTGTGCGTGTTTGTGTGTGTGTGTGTGTGTGTGTGTGTGTGTGTGTGTGTGTGTGTGTGTGTGTGTGTGTGTGTGTGTGTGCATGCGTGAGTGTGTGCGTCCGTGTGTTAAGTGATTACAGTAAAGTGACGACCACACTGAGAGGCGTTGCCGTGGCTGTTGAGAACAAACTGCAAACATTGGTTTACGACATCCTTCCTCCAACCACTGCCATAATTGATTGCTCCCAACAAACAAACAAACAAACAACAACAACAAAACTGTCAGCTAACGGACAGTTTGTCGTTGGTGCTCAAATGGCAATACGATTTAAAAACAACAACTAAGATTATGTCAGGCATTTCTTTTATAACCGCCCATGTTGCTTACGCCAGCAAAAATAAAACCAAGATCGTTTGAATGGATACTCGAAAAAAAAGAAGAAGAAAAAAATCTTATCCGCCGGCGGACGCGTCTCATGTTTACGTCATGCTTGGATGCTGCGTTGCTGCCACAGTCACAGCAATACCCAAACCTTTCGGGAAGGCGCTGACAGCAAACACAGATTATACATAAGATTATAAATACAAACTTAGTGGTCATAAGCTTTGCTGTCACTGAGTGTCCGGTGGACAGCTGCGCGCACATAAAGTGCCCCTTTAGCGACGTAGAAATTTTTAAGACACAAATCTCTCGCTGCCCCTATCAGTAACATCAAGTGCTCCCCGCCTTGTCCGCTGACGCTGTACCAAGACCTGGTCTGTCGGCCTATCGCACTTACAGTGCGCATCAAGATCAAGATCAGGGTTAAGATGTAAACAATTCTGGCAGAGCGGTTTGGAGGAAGGTACCGGAACGATTGAATGATTCAAAGATTCAAATGGTTTAATTGACTTGAGCGAGTGCTCATATCAGCGCTATACACAACACGGTACACAAAACTAATGTACACATAAGGCTGGAGATGCATTAATTCCCAGTCCCACAAAAACCCTCGTTTGTGCATCCACGTAACAGGTCACAAGACTGCATCAGTACCGGAACGAGATTCTCTGAGTGTGTGTTGAGAAGTGTGCGGTGATGCAGCGTAAAGCACACACACAAACACCGGTTTACGACAGCCTTCCTTCAAGCATTCCTTGGAGGAAGGTGCCGGAAAGCGATGCTCGGAGTGTGGAACATACACTCACCACCAGGGTCCCGCCAAGGAAAGGCCAACGTGTCCAGAAGGGCCGTAGTCCCGCTGGCCACAACCAGCTGAAATCACAGTCAACCACAGATCGACTCATTTGTTTCTGAAAGTGTCATCCAGTTGTGCTGCATCAACTAGTTACTCATCAAACAAATCAAATTAATTAGCACTCGAAAGCCGTCACGTAAAAGACATCCATTCATCCACTTGCAAAGTTCGTCCATAATTCTGTCGTCCATAATCCGTCCACATATTCATTCATGCTACGTGTCCACTCTTTCTTCTCAACGTTCAAACACTAGGTGTCCGTCCGTTCATTCGTTCGTCCATCTACAAATCTATCCCGCCTCCAGCCATCCACCGATCAGTTCATTTGTATAACATTCGCGTAATATTGTCCGTCTGCCCATTCATGCCCCCCCCCCCCCGCCCCCTCCATGCCCCCCCCCCGCCCCCTCCATGCCCCCCCCCCCCACCACCCGTTGAACAGTGCGGGTTAGACAGATCTATGTTTTAACTTAAAACAGTAGAAGCGATTGAATTCCTCCCCCTCCCTGATAACAGTTTTCATGAGAGCGGTTCGGTTCCAAACTGGATTAGTATCAATACTGATAATTATGCATTTCGTGGTGTACTTCCTAAGTCAGTTTTCGTTAAAGCGGTTCGGTTCCAAATTGAATTAGCATCAATACTTATATGCATTTCGTGGTGTACTTCCTAAGTTCTCCAACCTCTTCAGCTGCGATCTTCCGTCTGGACAAAAAGTAGCGATCTAAGAAGTCAGCCAAGATGCGGCGAAAACTACAAACAAACAAACAAACAAACAGTCACACGAAATGAATAGCGAAACAAAGAATGAAAAACTGAGTGAGGAAAGGCCAGCATCTGAACAGTACGGGAGACAGTCGACATGGACTAGGATAGTATTCTAGGGATCAGTAACATAGAAATTCGACCTGCATTGGCTTTTTTCAGGTTGAGGTAGTGCTAGTGAGCATTCACTTGAGGTCTTTTTAGATAGGGAGGGGGAGGGGGAAGGAGTGGAGGTGGGGAGGTGGGGAAGAGGGGAAGGGAGAGTAGTAGGTCTAGTGATTGACTGAGCAATAAAAGAAGTAGTCTATCTGGACTGTCCTTTCTGGTTGGAGGTGCACTGAAGTGGGCAACGAGAGAGGTAGTCTGTGTACGTATACGGTCCTTTCAGGCTGGGTTTTTATACTCACCTCAGCAATACCTGGCAGTCCT
>OY757544.1:12427389-12457389 GCA_963584105.1 Alviniconcha strummeri
AGCAAACTGAGCTTGTGATGGAATTTAGAAGGAGAGAAAAAAATAAAGCAACAAAAACAAAACAACAACCACACAATCCGCGCCCAACAACACAAAACACGCACGCCCCCCCACCCCCCAAGTCCCCCTCGGGACCCCCTCCCCCCCCCCCGCAAGACCCCCCAGAGACACGCCCCGAGATCCCCTCCCCGACCCCCCGAGACCCCCCAGACCTCCCCGGACCCTCCGCAAGACCCCCCCCCCACCCCGAGCCCCCCCCCCCCCCACCTGCGAGAAAACCACAGTGCCCATTAATGCAGATATAAAGACAAAGCCACCGGCTTTCTTGTGTGTCGGCTTTTTCTCCCTCTCGTGCTTTCAAGACCACAGGTGCAATACAGGAAGTGGTGATCACGCACACCGGAAGTGCTGCAGAAAAAGAGTAGTTCCTAAATTCGCTCATGTGTGACAAGCAGGATACGTGGACAGGTCACCATGGCAACCGAGCGGGACCAGTGACAGATCGATTCAGAGAGTTTAGCGATGATACGGGATGAAGGGAATAGCGCTGAGCATCAAAAATGTATCAGCGCTGTCGCTCGCTCTCCATGCACCAGTCAATGCTGTTAGTTCATGTTTTGATCTGGGTCATACAGGAGAATGTCCATCCCTAGACATGTTGATTTATGAATGATGCAACCGATATAACAACACTGAAAATTAAATAATGATAATGATATTTTTTTTTAAAGGCTCCTATACCCTGCGTATAAAGCTCTAAACACTGTACATCTGAAGACACATAATGTGCATCGAGTTACTGACATCGCCACCCTCCATTCATGTGTATCCTGTACTGCTTACCTGTTGCAGTATAGACGTCTTTGCCGTTCTTCGTCCACTATCCATTCATGAGCATCCTATACTGACCTGTTGCAACATAGATGTCTTTCCTCTGCTCCCTCCCTGTACTGACCTGTTGTAACATAGATGGTCTTTCCTCTGCTCCCTCCCTGTACTGACCCTGTTGCAACATAGTTGTCTTTCCTCTGCTCCCCTCCCTGTACTGACCTGTTACAACGATATATCGATGGCAACGTTGGGGGAAACATCTGAGAGACGGGATGGAGCGCATATGGGCTTTTCAGAGCGCATAGATGGCATCTTGAACTAAACTGAACTGGCTAATATCGATGTCCCTGTCACCTGCACTTTCTCCCCCCCGCCCCCCCCCATTCATGCGTATCCTGGTACTACTGACCTGTTGCAGTATAGATGTCGTTCCTTTCCTCCTACCTGTACTGACCTGTTGCAGTATAGATGTCGTTCCTTTCCTCCTCCCTGTACTGACCTGTTGCAGTATAGATGTCGTTCCTTTCCTCCTCCCTGTTCTGACCTGTTGCAGTATAAATGTTCCTTTCCTCCTCCCTGTACTGACCTGTTGCAGTATAGATCTTCCTTTCCTCCTCCCTGTACTGACCTGTTGCAGTATAGATCTTCCTTTCCTCCTCCCTGTACTGACCTGTTGCAGTATAGATCTTCCTTTCCTCCTCCCTGTACTGACCTGTTGCAGTATAGATCTTCCTTTCCTCCTCCCTGTACTGACCTGTTGCAGTATAGATCTTCCTTTCCTCCTCCCTGTACTGACCTGTTGCAGTATAGATCTTCCTTTCCTCCTCCCTGTACTGACCTGTTGCAGTATAGATGTCTTTGCTATCCTCTTCCCTGTGCTCACCTGTTGCAATATAGAGGTTTTTCCTTTCTCTCTCTCCCCCCCCCCCGCCCACCATTACTCACCTGTTGCAATATAGACGTCTTTCCGTCCCCCCCACCCCGCCCCCTGTACTCAACTGCTGCAATTTAGATGTCCCTGTCGTCTTTTCTTTCTCTGCCCCCATCTATCCATGAACATCCTTTACTACAGACCTGTTGCAATATAGATGTCTTTCCGTTGACCCCCCTCCGATTCATGTGTATCCTGTGCTGACCTGTTGCAATATAGATGTCTTTCCTCCCTCCTCTCCCCTGTACTCATCTGTTGCAATACAGATGTCTTTTCCTTTCTCCCCCCCCCCCCCCCCCCCCGATTACTTACCTGTTGCAATATAGATGTCTTTCCTCCCTCCTCCCCCCTGTACTCATCTGTTGCAATACAGATGTCTTTCCTTTCTCTCTCCCCCCCACCCCCCGATTACTTACCTGTTGCAATATAGTTGTCTTTCCTTTCTCCCCCTCCCCCCCCCCCCCATTACTTACCTGTTGCAATATAGACGTCTTTCCGTTCTCTCCCCCCACTGTACTCATCTGCTGAAGTATAGATGTCTTCCCTCTCTGTGTGTCTCCGTCTCCGTGTCTGTCTCTTCCTCCGTCTCTATCTCTCTCTCCTTCATTCATGTGTATCATGTACTGACCTGTTGCAATGCAGATGTCCTTGTCCTTGTCAGCCATTGATGTATATATTGTACTACTCGTCTTTCCCTTTTCTCTCCTCTCCATTCATGTGTACCCTGTACTGACCTGTTGCAGTATAGATGTCCCTGTCGTCTTTCCATCCTCTACCCCCTCCATTCATGACCATCCTGTGGCTTTGCATGAAGTGACATGGTGCATGGTTGTATTGTGTACACAGAAACGCGCCGAACGGCAGTAGTACTTTTCACGTTACACCAGCCATGCCAGCGCCATAAGTACACCACATCGGTGGATATAAAAAAAAAAAAAAAAAAAAAGGCGCTATAAAAACTATTCACCCATGTAGAATCACATGCAAGCGCAGTAAGCCTGCTCAAGAATGGAGGATACCGCTATAATATAAAAGCTATCATCAACATCATCCCGTACTGACCTGTTGCGCGGCGTAGATGTCCCTGACGAAGAAGGTCTCCTTGGCCAGGCTTCCCTCGCCCAGGATGTCCTTGATCTTGACGGCACCGATCAGGTCGTGCCTGGAAAAACGGTCAAAGTCGTAGATGCTGAACTGCAGGATCCTGTGTGACAGCTCCTCGTAAGACACGTTGAAGGTGAAGGTCTCGTTGAACTCCGGGTTCAGCGTCTTCCTGTGGACCTTCGTCTGGTGCTTGTTCTTGCGGTCAGGCATGAGGTACACCTGAAGGGGACAGTAATGCATTGGTTTATGAATCAGATTTTTGATAACCCATCTGCTCTTTGTTTAGCGTCTTCCTGTTGACCTTCGTCTGGTGTTTGTTCTTGCAATAAGGCATGAGGTACACTTGAAAGGCGACAATGATTAATTGTTTTATGAATCAGATTTTTGATAACCCTCTGCTTTGATAACCCTCTGATTTTTTAATAAGATTTTTGATAACCCTCTGCTCTTTGTTTAGCATTATGGGCCAAACATCGGAGTCGGTTGGGGGGTGAGTGGATGGGGGGGGGGGGGGAGAAAGAAAGGAAAGACGACATGGACATGTATATTGCAATAGGTCAGTAGTGCAGGATACACATGAATGGATGGGGGTGGGGGGGGTGGGGGGTGAAGGAAAGACGAGTAGTACAAGATACACATCAATAGCTAACAAGGACAAGGAAGAGAGAGAGAGAGAGAGAGAGAGAGACAGAGAGAGAGAGAGAGAGAGAGAGAGAGAGAGAGAGAGAGAGAGAGAGAGAGAGAGAGAGAGAGAGAGAGAGAGAGAGAGAGAGAGAGAGAGAGATTACATTAGAACTGACAATTGTTGCTCAAGTTAAGATGGTTGAAGGGCCCTTCCATGATCCAAGGGTAGATTACACATCAGATTATACTACAGAATTGACAATATTTTGTTCAAGTTCAGATTGCTGAAGGTCCCTCCATTTTCCAGGATTAGATCATGTGTCAGATTACACTAGAACTGACAAAGTTTGTTCAAGTTAACATTGCTGAAAGTCCCTTCATTGTCCAATATTAGATCATGAGTCAGATTACACTAGAACTGACATAACATTGCAGAAGGTCCCTACATTGTCCAGGATTAGACCATGTGTCAGATTACACTAGAATTGACAATATGTGTTCAAGTTAACATTGCTGAAAGTGCCTCCATTGTCCAGTATTAGAACATGAGTCAGATTACACTAGAATTGACATAACATTGCAGAAGGTCCCGACATTGTCCAAGATTAGGTCATGTGTCAGATTACATTAGAACTGACAATTCTTTTTTTTCAAGTTAACATTGCTGAAAGTCCCTCCATTGTCCAAGATTTGATTATGAGTCAGATTACACTAGAATTGACATAACATTGCAGAAGGTCCCGACATTGTCCAAGATTAGATCATGTGTCAGATTACATTAGAACTGACAATTCTTTTTTTCAAGTTAACATTGCTGAAAGTCCTCCATTGTCCAAGATTAGATCATGAGTCAGATTACACTAGAATTGATATAACATTGCAGAAAGTCCCTACATTGTCCAGGATTAAATCATGTGTCACATTACACTAGAATTGACAATTTGTGTTCAAGTCGAGATTACTGAAAGTCCTCCCACAGTTCAAGAGTAACTCCCTCACCTACCTTAACATAGGGGTCGGATGTACCCGAGAAGTCTTTAGCGGGTAGATTGTCGGCCCTGGAGATGGAGACGACGAGCGCCTTGTCCTCCTGTCGGTACAGAAGACTGAAGAAGAGCTTGCCGCACGGCACGTGTTCAGACCGCAGCGAGTCCACGGACGCCTGCAACAGACCAATTAACCCCTTCAATGCCAGCAATCATGCATTTAGGCGCACGCCCCACGAGCCAAACATGTTTTTCTCTTTACTGGAAAAGGGAGAACCAACAAGGATGCGCCCCGAGTGGCTCATATTCGAAGGGGAAAGAAGGTATCTACTTTGCGTAAATACTCATAGAACATGCATGACGCCTCAATGGACCAACAAACAATTATGCATTTTGGCGTACCCGTCACGAGCCAAACGTTTTCTTCTCTTTATTAGTAAAGAGAGAACCAACATGGACTCGCCCCGACTAGCTCTTATCCGAAGGGGGGTGGGGGGGGGGGGGGGGGGATAGGAGTATTCATTTTGTGTAAATATCATTCCAGTAAAGATGGTACCCAACAAAACTCAATCCCAATACACCTAGACATGATACAATGTATTAATATATCCCTTAATATATTCCTTCTCATTTTGCAGTCCCAGTTTTGCAATCAAATAAAACTGATTTTGAATCAAAACAGATCAGAAAGTTAAACATTGCTATTAATATTGCCATTAATATTGCCTGTAACTCCATGACCATGGTGAAACCCCTCTCTAACTTCTCTGTTGGTTCGTTTGTTGCTGTGGGAAAAGGCCATTCGCCGAACAATTGAATATTATTTTGTGTCGTCACAATTAAACGTGTTCAAATCAGTAAAAAACACAACAACAACAACAACAAAAACCCCACTTTTGTATAGCGCTATTCCCTGGTCTACACAATCTCATTGCACTTTACAACATTCTCCAACATTTTCTAAGTTAAGTGAGAAAAAAGATGGAAAAAAAGAAAGAAAAAAAAAAACCCGAAAAAAACCCGTCGAAGTAACATGCATAGAACACGCATGAAGTGAAGTGAAGCCTGCAGATGGAAATATTTACACATAGTCCATGTTTTCATGCCCAGCTGTGTCTTCGCTTCGTGTTCCCTTTAACATCCTACCAGAATGTGTGTCGTATGACTAACGCCGCAACGCCGTTAGTGTAATCTCTTCGTTCTAGTGGCACAGGTATAAATATTTTATGTCCTGGTGTTTTTACGACGCAACCGGAAAATCTGTACCCATAAGTAGCTGCAGGCACAATAATATAAGACACCGCCGCGAATAATTAGCAGATAATAATAATAAAATAAAATAAATCCGGTAGGTTTCTGCACATAATGTTGCATCCGGGAATAACTGACGTCAGTGCAACGTCACAGCGAACGGTGTCTAACAACAGGACACAAAAGACGCCTCGAGAATTTATGTTCAGATCAAGAAACGAAGGATATAATAAAAAGTGGTAGATTGGTGCCACGCAAAAAAACAAAACAAAACGAGAGAGAGAGAGAGAGAGAGAGAGAGAGAGAGAGAGAGAGAGAGAGAGAGAGAGAGAGAGAGAGAGAGAGAGAGAGAGAGAGAGAGAGAGACAGACAGAGAGACAGAGACAGAGACAGAGACAGAGAGACAGAGACAGAGACAGAGACAGAGAGAGACAGAGAGAGACAGAGACAGAGACAGAGAGAGAGAGACAGCGACAAAGAGAGATATCTACGCATGCGAGGGATAGAGGTGGATTAAATCCACAAAGGTCACATCCCCGTCCCCATCTGCGACCGACACGTACACACTGAATTATTCTTGTTGTTGCTGTTGCCATGTTTATAGCTCTTGACGCACTCACCTGTTTGTACAACTGTGTCTGGACGCACCCACCTCTTTCTATAACTGTGGCTCGACCCACCCACCTGTTTGTACAAATGTCTGGACACACCAACATGTTTGTACAACTCTGGCGGCACCTACCTGTTTGCACAACTGTCTGGACGGCACACACCTGTTTGTACAACTGTCTGGACGGCACCCACTTGTTTGTACAACTGTCTGGACGGCACCTACTTGTTTGTACAACTGTCTGGACGGCTACCACCAGTTTGTACAACTGTCTGGACGGCACCCACCTGTTTGTACAACTGTCTGGACGGCACCCACCTGTTTGTACAACTGTCTGGACGGCACCCACCTGTTTGTACAACTCTGACAGCACCCACCTGTTTATACAACTGTCTGGCCCCACCCACCTGTTTGTACAACTGTCTGGACGGCTATCACCAGTTTGTACAACTCTGTCTGGACGGCACTTACCTGTTTGTACAACTCTGTCTGGACGGCACCCACCTGTTTGTACAACTCTGGCGGCACCCACCTGTTTGTACAACTCTGACAGCACCCATCTGTTTGTACAACTCTGGCGGCACCCACCTGTTTGTACAACTCTGACAGCACCCACCTGTTTGTACAACTCTGACGACACCCACCTGTTTGTACAACTCTGACGGCACCCATCTGTTTGTACAACTCTGGCGGCACCCACCTGTTTGTACAACTCTGACAGCACCCACCTGTTTGTACAACTCTGACGACACCCACCTGTTTGTACAACTCTGACGGCACCCACCTGTTTGTACAAATCTGACGATACCCACCTGTTTATACAACTCTGTCTGGACGCACCCACCTGTTTGTACACCTCTGTCTGGACAGCACTCACCGGTTTGTACAACTCTGACGGCACCCCCCTGTTTGCACAACTCTTTCTGGACGACACCCACCTGTTTGTACAACTCTGGCTTGATGCTGCCCAGCTCCGGCTGCTCCTTGTGCTTGATGCTCTGCACGGTAAACTCGATGTTGGACATGTCCAGGCGGTGCGACAGCATCCTCTGGAAGCTCAGGTGCCGCTGGGGCACTGTGGGCAGAGTCCACTGCCGACCGCAGCTGATCTGGAACACCCGCTTGGCAGCCGCAGCCCTGCTGGGAGAACCCTCCGAGTTCAGCGAAGCGTGGCTGGAGATGTCCGGCGAGCTCTTGCTGATGCGGAGACCCGTCTCCGGAACCCAGTCGCGAGGGCAGCGCTGGTTTTCCGGGTAGATGCCCGGGTAGCTGGCCACCTTGCGGTTCCGGCAGAGGTACCAGGAGGCGAGGAGAAGGACGGCGATGACGACGGCACAGCCGCTGGCGATGGTGAAGGCCTGGATGGGGTCCGGGCCTGCAGCAAGGCGCAAGGCGGAGGTGAGGAGTGTGGAACACAGATCATACCTTATTCCGGGTAGGTGAGGAGTGTGGACTATAACATCATACCGTATTGCGGGTAGGTGAGGAGTGTGGACTATAGATCATACGCACCTTATAACGGGTAGAAATGTGGACCGATCTATAGTGTCAAATGTGAATCATACCTTATTACGGGTAGGTGAGTGTGGACTATAGATCATATCTTATTTCGGGTGGGTGAGGAGTGTGGACTATAGATCATACCTTATTACGGGTAGAAGTGCGGACTATAGCTTATACTTTATTACGGGTAGAAGTGTGGACTACAGATCATAGTTTATTACGGGTAGAAGTGTGGACTACAGATCATACCTTACTACGGGTAGAAGTGTGGACTATAGGTCATACCTTATTACGGGTAGAAGTGTGGACTATAGATCATACCTTATTACGGGTAGAAGTGTAGACTATAGAGCATACCTTCTTCTGGGTAGGTGAGGAGTGTGGACTATAGACCATACCTTAGTCCGGGTAGGTGAGGAGTGTGGACTATAGATCATACTTTATTCTGGGTAGGTGAGGATTGTGGATTATAGATAGCTTATTCCGGGTAGGTATAAAGGAGTGTGGACTATAGATGATACCTTACTCCGGGTAGGTGAGGAGTGGGGAATATAGATAATGTATTATTCCGGGTAGGTGAGGAATGGAGAGTATAGATGATACCTTATTCCGGGTAGGCGAGGAGTGTGTACTATAGATACCTTATTCCGGGTAGGTCAGGAGTGGGCAACATAGACAATACCTTATACCTTATATGATGGAGCGGGGGATATAGATCATGCCTTATTCCGAGTCGGCGAGGAGTGGGGAATATAGATACCTTATTCCGGGTAGGTAAGGAGAGGTGAATATAAATCATACCTCATCCAGGTAGGTGAGGAATGTTGGACATGGATTATACCTTACAGCGAGTAGGTGACAATTTTAGAACCTGAAATGCTAGACAGCCTGTGGCTGTGATAGCATAGATGTGCTGAATTAATATACATCAGACATTATAATAATAATTATAATCCCTGGGTTTGAAAATAACGAGATTGGAGTGCGGAACATAAATTAGACATTATTCTGGGTGTGCAACGAAACTGCTGTGTAAAAAAATGAGAACAGGCGTTACCATGGGTATGTAATGTCTTTGGGTGTGGGATGGAGGGCTTGTGTAGAATCAATAAACAAGGGAGTTAATTAGCGCTCGAATGACGTCACATTTACGAACGCAACAACTTCAGCAGCTTTTTATTTTTTTGTGTAACAATCCACAATTTCATTTGGCTATAGCAAACGTTCATGTTACTGAATAGTGTCTCACAGTTGTCTATGCACACTGCTTTTGTGTTGTTTGCTAAATATATGCTTACGATGGGCAAATAAACTTTGATTCATACAACGCAACAACAACAAAATGCGTCATATGTTACTGTCTCATAGGGTACAGTTGTATATGCACATTGCTTTTGTGTTGTTTGCTAAATGTACGTTTACGATGGGCAAATAAACTTTGTTTCTGCCAACACAACAAAGAAATGAGTCACCTACTTTGTGTACCTTGTATTTACTCGCATAAAGTATTTACTTGCTCGAAAGTAACTGCAAGTGACAAGTCTTTTGTGATGTGTTCGTTTGAGGTTTTCGAGCGCTAATTAACTCACGGGTTTGTCGTTATGTTCAGCTTGTTCAGTCTGGGAGGTGCGTACAGTAAGCAAACATGATGCTTAACGTCCACATAAACCACAATGCTTTTTAGGGACCCCTGTACGGTTTCTGTGGACGTTAAGCACCATGTTTACTTACTGTGCGCACCTCCCACAAGGGGTGGGGTGGTGTGGGGTAGGGTGGGGGGAAGGGGTTCCGGAGGTGGGGGAAGTGGGAGACTACTATACCTGTCGCTACACTGTCACTACCAGAATGACTCCTGCATTAAGATGGGCAGCGATGAGAGCCTTTTTAATGTTTCATTAATTGTGAGGGACAAAGTCACAAGACAGTGTCCACAGACCACAATTTTTGAAGAGAAAGGAGAGCCGAAGCGGATTCGAACCGAGATCCCTCTGCTTACTAGCCTAACGCCTTACCGCTAAGCCAAACCGGCTCACAGGTGCGCACAAATAGACATGGGGAACTAGAATACCTGGAGCTATGAAGATGATTACTGACCGAAAGTAAAGAAAGGCAAAATAAATGAATTACAGGGGAAAGGTGATGGGGGGATGGGGAAAAAATGTCTTTGCTTCGTTTTTCGGCTAGCAGAAGATCGCGAGTTCGTGGAAAAAATGCGTTTTTGTGAGTATTTGTGTGTGTGTGTGTGTGTGTGTGTGTGTGTGTGTGTGTGTGTGTGTGTGTGTGTGTGTGTGTGTGTGTGTGTGTGTGTGTGTGTGTGTGTGTGTGTGTGAGTGTGTGTGTATGTGTGTGTGTGTGTGTGTGTGTGTGTGTGTGTTGTGTGTGTGCGTGTGCGTGTGTGTGCATGCGTGCGTGCGTGCGTATGTGTGCGTGGGAAGTGATGAGAAAGATACTGAAGTGTTGCAGTGTGTTTATATAGGTTTTTTTTTTTCTTTCTCTCTCTCTCTCCCTTCTCTCTCTCTCTCTCTTTCTGTGTCTGTCTGTCTGTCTGTCTGTCTGTCTGTCACGTTATATTAAGCGCCTTACAAGTACTCTTTCACATTACATTACTCCCTTCCTCTCTGTCTTCCTGTTTTGGCTTAGTGTCTTGCGATCTTTGCCTCTGGCTATCAGCCTGGGGCTGTGATTGAATGTTTCCCGTTTCAACGGCTGTGTCTCACACGGTGGATAATTCCGTGTCATTCACGTCGTAAGGTTCTGTCGGGCCAGGGAAGAAGCTGGACTACACCAGGTCCGTGGTTTAATTCCGTCTTCGTCTTGCTTCCTGTTGCGGGAGTCTGTCTGGGCGTCGGTAACTGTGATTTATCCGTATGTTATTGTACGCCCTCCGGGATCTTACGAGATTTATTCATACTTACGGGTCTGGCAGCAAGCATAAATATGGTATGTCTTAATAGGCAGAATATACAACATGCGCGCGCGTACACACACACACACACACACACACACACACACACACACACACACACACACACACACACACACACACACACACACGACAGAGAGAGAGAGAGAGAGAGAGAGAGAGAGAGAGAGAGAGAGAGAGAGAGAGAGAGAGAGAGAGAGAGAGAGAGAGAGAGAGAGAGAGAGAGAGAGAGAGAGAGAGAGAGAGAGAGAGAGAGAGAGAGAGTCAGACAGACAGACAGACAGACTGACAAGCTAAAAAGAAGAAGACTGCCTGGGCCTGTTTGTCACTTCTGTGTCGGGTGCCACACTGTTTGTGGTTTGTTTGACGAGTGTTGGTGAGAGAGAGAGAGAGAGAGAGAGAGAGAGAGAGAGAGAGAGAGAGAGAGAGAGAGAGAGAGAGAGAGAGAGAGAGAGAGAGAGAGAGAGAAGAGAGGGAGGGAGGGAGGGAGGGAGAGACAGAGAGAGAGAGAGAGAGAGAGAGGGAGGGAGGGAGGGAGGGAGCGAGAGAGAGAGAGAGAGAGAGAGAGAGAGAGAGAGAGAGAGAGAGAGAGAGAGAGAGAGACAGACAGACAGACAGACAGACAGACAGACAGACAGACAGACAGACAGACAGAGGTTTCCGAGTGACTGGCATTGCCATTGCAGTGATTGGTCATTTGAGACCTAGCTTTTCCATCGTTACACTCCATCATATCCGCCCAGTCCTAGTGACATTTCTATTGCTTGTGCAAATGATGCGCCTTCTTCTTTGCTCGCTTTTTCCTTGCTGTGGCTTATAAGATAAGCATTGGTTGCTTTTGTTTTCTTCTCCATTATTAGTATAAGTAGTTTATATGACTTTATCAGATGTTCTGTTGGTTCATATGCTGACTATATGCTTATACTTATACATGTATAATTAAGTGATGTATGTACTGTATACATGCATACACTGTGTGCATCTGGCGCTGTGAACTCACAGAGTTTTTTTGGTGTGAGTTTTGTGCTTCATATATAAAACATTTTCATTCATTGATTCATGTTTCATATATGCAAAAAGATTTCGCGCTCCAGTTCGAGTTCTCTCGGTCTGTCTCTCCTCTCTGTGTGTCTGTCTGCCTCTGTCTCACCTCTTTCCTTCTCTGTCTTCTGTCCTCTGTCAGAGTCTGTCTCTGCCTGTCTGTCAATTTCTCCCCCCACTCTCACACCCTGTCTGTCTGTCCGTCTCCTGTCCTCTGTCTGTCAACATCTGTCTCTGTCTGTCTCTAGATCTCTCCTCTCCACTCTTCCTCCCGGTCTGTCTGTCTGATATCCTCTGTCTGTCTGTCTCTCGATCTCTCTTCCCACTCTCCCTCTCTGTCTGTCCGTCCGTCTCCTGTCCTTCTCTGTCAACATCTGTCTCTGTCTCTGCCTTTCTCTCCCTGTCTGTGTGTCTCATGTCCTTCTCTGTCTCTCAGCATCTGTCTCTGTCTGTCCGGTCTCTCGATCTCTCCCCCAACTCTCCTTTCTGTCTGTCCGTCCGTCCCGTGTCCTTCTGCATGTTTCTCGATCTCTCAGCCCCCAGCTCTGTGTGTCTGTCTGCCTATCTGTCTGTCTACCTATCTGTCTGTCTACCTATCTGTCTCCCTCTCGTGCTTTCGCCAGGGTCAGCGAGAGCTGGCAATGGAAGGCGGCCATGCATTCAGGTGCTAAAACTGACCGCGCACTCTCCACAGCAACGAAATTGTATCCAGCTGCTTCAGCCGGCAGTTTTACTCCACTCAGTCGACTGGTCAGCGATAGAAGGCCATCGGAGTAAGCCGGCCGGATATAGGGGCATCGAAGTAAGCCGGCCGGATAGAGGGACATCGGAGTAAGCCGGTCGTGAGCCGGTTTGGCCTAGCGGTAAGGCGTTAGGCTGGTAAACAGAAGGACCTCGGTTCGAAACAGCTTCGGCTCTCCTTTCTCTTCAAAAGTTGTGGTCTGTTGACACTGTCCTGTGACTTTGTACCTCACAGTTATGAAACATTAAAATGGCTCTCATCGCTGCCCATCGCAATGCAGGAGTCATTCTGGCGGTGACAATGAAAATCACCCACTTCCCCCACCTCCATGCACAGCTTGATGTCAGCTGGATTTCTCATGTATATTATGAATGACTTTTTACCCCGGTATTTGATGTTTGATGTTTTTGAAATTGAATGATGTTTTATGATTGGCGCAATCGTGTGATGAGTATACTCTGCACCACAAAACATTCCTTGTGCAATTGTATTCACACTTGGCAATAAAGTAGTATTGTATTGAACTGGTCGTATTACACCGACATTTGTGAAGGCAGTAATGGCTTTTGTATCGCAAGGTGCTGTACTGTATCGTTTCAGTGCGGGTGAATACGAAGAAAACATCAATGACTAATGCATCCACAACGCTCGCCTTCGCTGGTCTGGTTTTGGGTTGCGGCCGCTTGGTGCCTGCTGACACTGCCAGATGACTAATCAACATACCACAGACACAAACAGAGTGTCTAACGCAGCCATTGGGCAGTACCCTAGCCAACAGCAGGCGGAAATTGCAGTCAGCGTGAATTGCACGGAGTGTCCACGTGCGTGCTGGCCAAGACAGCTTTGATCGTCGCTTCCCTTTTTTTCGTTTGAGAGCACCGCATTATGCTAAAGTTGAAAGAAGCGCGATGGAGCTGGACTTTTGATCGGTAGGGGTTTATTCTGATTGTGGATAAGTGACCTGTGTGTGTGTGTGTGTGTGTGTGTGTGTGTGTGTGTGTGTGTGTGTGTGTGTGCGTGCGTGCGTGCGTGCGTGCGTGCGTGCGTGCGTGCGTGCGTGCGTGTGTGCGTGCGTGCGTGCGTCCGTGCGTGCGTCCGTGCGTGCGTGCGTTCCTGCGCCATGCCCACGTGCTGTAACCACTTCAGTGGATATTCAAAAACAGGCCGTGTAAAGCTACAGTCACTCATTCAAGTCGAACACGACTAGAGCACAGTGGGTCTGGTCGGAAGCAGCCAACAGCTCCATTACAGTCCATGTATCGGCTGCCCCAGTCCACGTGTCGGCTGTCCCCAACACCTTATCGACAGACTGCAAAAGGTTCAGGACGCAGCTGCGCGACTTATCCGCAAACATAAAAAATATCGATCATGTCCACCCCAACTTGCAGTCACTACATTGGTTGCCAGTTAGGGCGCGAATACAGTATAAAGTTTCCACAGAATGCTTCAGTGTAATTCAGAACTCAGAAGCTGCGTGAAAGTCGAGGTGGCCGTCCTGGGCTTCCGTCCCTAATAAGCCTATGGTTTCTGTGGACGCAAAACAACACTTCAACAACTTCACTGTAATCACAGGCACTGGACCATACTAACTCTTCCAACTTGTCCATCTGTACGCTATTATTATTATTATTATTGTTGTTGTTAATGATAATAATGATTTGTAGTATGGCACAATTCCCTAAATAATATAGCCTGAACGCGCCTTCCAATACACCCCCTCAAACTTTGAATAATCCAACACACACACACACACACACACACACACACACACACACACACACACACACACACACACACACACACACACACACACACACGCGCGCGCGCGCGCGCGCGCGCGTACCCCTCTACTCTTTCCCACATACACACTCAAAAAGCACGCGGGCAGTCTAACAGTATGACGCCCATTAAGCCAAAGGGAGAAGAAAGCGCCGTAGTGAAGCGCGTAGAGCCCAGCCCGAGATGAGGCACTCGCCAAGTGTTTACATAATAAACAGAGCTGCTTTTACACGCCACTCAGGCACAGGCGTAATTATCCAACATTCACTACACGCCACTCAGGCACCGGCGTAATTATCCAACATTCACTAGTTGTTTTTTTGTTTTTGTTATTGTGACTGTTTTTCTAAATGCTTCCAAGCACATCACTGTGGGGCGTTTAATCAGAGACATTCCTCCATCATTAAACTATTCCTCCATCATTAAACTATTCCTCCATCATTAGAATATTCCTCCATCACTAAAATATTCCTCCATTATTAAAATATTCCTCCATCATTAAAATATTCCTCTCGCTCACTCATCCTCGCGTCTTTGCAAGATTTCTTTTTCACACATGTACATCCTGCACTATCCCTCTTCCACTTGGTCACAGTATACATATACATCCTGCACTATCCCTCTTCCACTTGGTCACAGTGTACATGTACACCCTGCACTATCCCTCTTCCACTTGGTCACAGTATACATATACATCCTGCACTAATAAAATAGTCCCTCTTCCACTTGGTCACAGTGTACATGTGCATCCTGCACTATCCCTCTTCCACTTGGTCACAGTGTAATGTACATCCTGCACTATCCCTCTTCCACTTGGTCACAGTGTACATGTACATCCTGCACTATCCCTCTTCCACTTGGTCACAGTGTACATGTACACCCTGCACTATCCCTCTTCCACTTGGTCACAGTATACATGTACATCCTGCACTATCCCTCTTCTACTTGGTCACAGTCTACATAGTTTCGTTTTTAAGCTTTATCACATTTAAACATACCGGAGCCTGAGCTGATTTTCAATTAGCATGGACAATACATGGAAGGCATTAGTCTTTTTGTAAATACTTATACACAATAAAAATCTGAAACAAAATGACTGCTAACGTTATAATAATAATAGAGTCATAATAAATAAGGGTTCTTTTGAACCTTTTTGTGTTTGGATCTTATACACAATAGTTAAACCGAAAGCAAGAGAACAGGCACACATACTCCTACGCACAGATGTGGAAGAATAAAACACAGGCGAAGTGTGGATGTAGTATGCTGTGCGGAAACGCAAAACTTCAAACGGATAAAATGTTTTTTGGGGGGTGTATTGTTCATGTAGATTCAATACAGAGTACGAACTGTTACGAGCGCTTCTTTAGCCGGTAGGCCAGTTGTGTGTATCTTCCGTAGAGTATAATAAATGGGATAATTGTCGACAGAGTAGCATAATCATAGGTCAACACTGCCAAGAATATAGAAATTTTGCTTTTCAGCGTGTTTATTATTTATGCAGCTGTTACAGCTGCTCTCAAACCTTCCAACACAGCTGTGCATACAAGATGGGAATCAGTTCAAGAATAATATTCTCAGGAACCTCAGTTTTCCTATACGTAAGTAAACATGATGCTTTACGTCCACAGAAACCATAAGGCTTATTAGGGGCGGAGTCTGAGAAGGAGGGAAGGGGGTATGGTGGTGGAGAAGGAGGGAGAGTATAATTTGTACCTATCGCTACACTGTCACCACCAGATTGATTCCTGCATTAAGATGGACAGCGAAGAGAGCCATTTTAATGTTTCATTAATTGCGAGGGACAAAGGCACAAGACAGTGTTTACAGATAACCTTTTTGGAGAGAGAGGAGAGCCGAATAGGAATCGAACCAAGGTCCTTCTGCTTACCAGCCTGACGCCTTACCGCTAGGCCAAACCAGCTCACATTTACCTATAATGGAACAAAGAACTCTTTATAGCGGGATTCTTCTTCAGCGTGTGTCTTTTTCTGCGCTGCTGACTTTTTATCAGTTGTGACGATGTCCGGATTCACAGGCGGAGATGTCACGACGACCCACGGCAGACCGAGTTTATTCTCCGTCCGCACTTTTTAATGACATATAAAACATCCGCAACCCACACATTCTACAAGGAAGACTCCCTAACACGGGGAAATGCAGCGGGAAAGAGCAGTGGTGATAAAGTGTGCTGCTTTTAGAGCGGAAGTCCGGAAAGTGGTTACAAAGAGCATTAGGATCATATGATGTGAAGACATCCAGAACACGTCGGCAACACGCCTGTAAAGCCCAATCCTGCCTTATTTGTCTGTAAACCGTCTTGTTCATGTGGCATATATATTCAGCAATCAGTTAAAATGGAGGGCATAACAAATGAACGCTTGGTGTGTGTCAGGGTTCGTGTTAACCGGCCATTTCCGGTATTTTACCGATTAAGATAAAAATATACCGGAAAAGAAATCAGCAACCAGTCAGACGTACCGGCTCTTAGTTTGTTTGACCACTTCTCAAAGAAAGAAAGAAAAGCACGGTACGGAGAGAGAGAGAGAGAGAGAGAGAGAGAGAGAGAGAGAGAGAGAGAGAGAGAGAGAGAGAGAGAGAGAGAGAGAGAGAGAGAGAGAGAGAGAGAGGGTGCTTGCGTGCGTGCGTGCGTGCGTGCGTGTGTGTGTGTTTTAGTGTTGTTGTTTTTAGTACCATTCGTCTTATGAGTAATTTATTATCGTGCGTCCAAACAATGGTATGGCTGCCGATGTGTGGGAGTTTTAACGTGCACACAGATGTTGATGCATGCAGTTGCACACGGGGGCTGTGCGGACACCGTAAGAGAGTTTGCACTGAAAGCTGACACTGAGCGAAAAATCCCTCGCCGCACCGGGGACTCGAACCCGCGTCAGTATTGCGCCTGTTTTTTTTTTTTTTTTCTCAATCGGACGCTCTACCAACTGAGCTATTCCCGCCCGTTAAAATATTTATTACTATTATCTTTTCCCCCAGTCAACTTCCAGTGCAGACTTGGCACTCGGTCTCAGTCGATACTCAACTCGGGCCAACAAGATCAGCAAAGACAGACAGAAATAACACTGAGGACAACGGCGACTTTGATAATGAAGACGACGACGATAATAATAATAATAATCAGGAGGAGGAAGCGGAGGAGGAATGACAACGACGGCAACACTAGTGATGATGATGATGTTGGTGATACTGAGATCAACTATTGGAGACGAAAGAGGCTGTCGTTTGGTAGAAAAATGAAACCTTTCTCCATCGTAGCGACATGGAGACGACAGCGATAGCAGAAGTGAGGATCGAACTACTTTTCTGCCTTCATTTTGCCTGGTTGATGTCAGTGTGATATTTAAACCTACGGATTGCAGTGGCGACGCTGGCTCAGACGTATCCCCCTAAAAAACACGGTGAGCAAATCGACTTTTCTGTGCATACTGATACGTCGCTATTCGTTACGCGGCTGTGCCTCTGCCATACTGCAATACAGCTGTACCCTACACTGCAATACAGCTGTACCCTACACTGCCATACAGCTGTACCCTACACTGCCATACAGCTGTATCCTACACTGCAATACAGCTGTACCCTACACTGCCATATAGCTGTACCCTACACTGCCATACAGCTGTATCCTACACTGCAATACAGCTGTACCCTACACTGCCATATATCTGTACCCTACACTGCAATACAGCTGTACCCTACACTGCCATATAGCTGTACCCTACACTGCAATACAGCTGCAACTGACACTGCCATATAGCTGTACCGTACACTGCCATATAGCTGTACCTACACTGCCATATAGCTGTACCCTACACTGCAATACAGCTGTAACTGACACTGCCATACAGCGGTAACCGACACCGCCAAATAGCCGTATCTGAAATGCAATACAGCTGTAACTGTTACTGCCATACAGCTGTAACTGACACTGCAAAACAGCTGTAACTGACGCTGCCAAACAGCTATAACTGACACTGCAATACAGCTGCAACTGACACTGCCAAACAGCTATAACTGACACTGCAATACAGCTGTAACTTGCACTGCAATACAGCTGTAACTGACACTGCCATACAGTTGTGCCCTACACTGCAATACAGTTGTGCCATACACTGCAATACAGCTGTACCCTACACTGTAATACAGCTGTAACTGACACTGACATGCAGCTGTACCCGGCACTGTCATACTGCTATACCCGACGCTGCCATACAGCTGTATCCGATACTACCGATACACTGCCATACAGCTGTATCCGGCACTGTCGTTCAGCTGTATTTGGCATTGTCATACAGCTGTATCCAATACGCCATACAGCTGTGCTGACATTGCTATACACAGTTCCATACAGCTGTACCTGACACTGCCATAGAGCTGTATCCGATACTGCCATACAACTGTGCTGACGCTGCTATACACACTGCCATACTGTACGTGACACTGCCACACAACTGTATCCGATACTGCCATACAGCTGTGTTGACACTGCTATACAAACTGCCATTCTGTACCTGACACCGCTATACAGCGTTGTCTGACACGATCCTCGAGCCTGTGCATGATACAGGGAAGTGAGGGAACAAGTGCCGGTGAGGCTGACAAAATAGAACAGCTCTGGGGAAATGTGCAGACCAGTGCGACGGAATACAAGGAAACAATAGTACACGAGCGCTTTCGATAAAAAAAAAGAAGGTCTTCTTCGGGTGTAGTGAGACAGATAACAAAAGAAGAAGGAAGCAAAAAAGAGAACAGAGCTGATGTACACAATGATACAGTGGGTCATCAGTTTCATATTCTCCGTAGGTTTTGCCTGTGAGTTGTTCTGGCGTTACACTGACACAGTTTCCCGAAGATGCGACTGTGTCACGACAAGCGAACAACGGATAGCGAGAAGGAAGCTCCTGCAACTGAAGCGGAGCTGCATCCAGCCACTCGCCTCTTCATCAGCATTATACGAAACTGCGGGATACGCGCTCCACTTCCTGCTGTCATATTTCATCAGTTGGAGTCTGACAGCGGTAGTTTCGTATCGACTGGTAAAGTCTTGGTTTAAAGTTGAGTGCAGCTGATGCATTTTGCGAGATGACTGCGCCACAATGTAGGCATAGCTATAGACTGATTTCCGTGCCTATGGGGCTAGTACACGACCTCCAGGTCAATTCTGTCTGGTCGACGGTCAGTTTCAAGTTCTGATGGGCCACTATTGTACTTCCGGTGTATATTGTACTGTTGTAACGGTGGTCTATCCTCCCTTCTGTTTTTCATCATTCTCTCATATTAATTTTAGGCCATGATCTGATTGTAATTTGATGATGAAGAATTCTTTATGTCACTTCCCTGCATTCTTGTTCTTCTTCTTTAAAAAATATGTTCTTATTCTTCTGCATTTTGTATGTATCGATCGTTTTCTTACAGCGCTATTCTCTGTTCTCGGGTAGATTCGCTTGCGCTTCACATTTTTTTATTTTTAAAGTGCATACTGGGTTATTTACTGTTCCATAATCCACTGAACTCTGGAATGGTGATGATGATGATGATGATAATGGTGATGACAATAATAGGCTACTTACAGAGCGCTTTCAGAGACTCAAAGCGCTTTTACAACTTAAAGAAAAACACGCAAAGCGCAAATACAAACAAATCAGTAGCATAAAAATACATTAATAAACATACTTATTCATACAAAGCGTAGCGAATCACACACACACACACACACACACACACACACACACACACACACACACACACACACACACACACACACACACACACACACACACACACAAAATAAATATAAAAAAAATCCCCCCTCCCCCCCCCCCCCACCCCCCCCCCCCCCCCCCCCCCATTTTAAAATTGTTTTGTCTGTAACGCGCAGTCAACCTCGTTGGCCATAACCAGGCGATGCACGTAATATCACCAACACTGCTTCGTAAAATGGACTGAAAACTACCAAAAGTCCAACAACGTGAGTTACGTATAGAAATGTCAATCGCCAAACAGATTTTTAAAGACATTAATTTCTTTGAAAAAAAAATAGATCGAAGATTGGTCGAGTCAAGATGAAATATCTGAACAGCGTCCTTAAATAAAGAAACTGCTTTAAAGAGGAGAGAGAGAGAGAGAGAGAGAGAGAGAGAGACTGAGAGAGAGAGAGAGAGAGAGAGAGAAGAGAGAGAGAGAGAGAGAGAGAGAGAGAGAGAGAGAGAGAGAGAGAGAGAGAGAGAGAGAAGCAGCTCTTTCTCCGTTGCTCTACCAATAACGAAGATGGTTATCAAGTTTGGCTTCATCGCGAAAGAGGATGTCGTTATAAAACCCGATAGGCTTGCATCACGAAATATCGACCAGGAACAACGTACATGAATACCCAACGACACCTGTCCTATTTGTTTCGTTTTTGTTCCCGTTTTGCTCTTGATGCTACTGCCGGTGTTATTGCGGCTGCTGCTGTTGTTGTAGGTCGTAACGAAAATTCGAACAGGCTATAATTTTGTTCCATTCTCATTATACACGTCCACATCCGCTCCCTTTGATGTGAGCAGAAATGGCCCGAAGCTACCCAAGGCTGCTATAGCGTGCTCAGTCTGTTGGCCCAGTTTCGAACGATCTCTCCAGCGGTGTTTCGATTGGCAGTGTTCCGTTTAGGAAACGACACAGATCGGGCACAGTTAGAAATATGGGTTATTGACAGTGTAACAGATCGAACGCGGTTTTATCGGATGTGTTGTTAAACACTTCATGGGTCTGGCACAATTGTGCTGTGTGTTAGGGTTGTGTCATGGGTCGAGTGGTGTGTGTTAAGATTGTGGCATGGTTCGAGCACAATTGTGGAGTGTGTTAAGATTGTGTCATGGGTCAAGCACAATTGTGGGGTGTGTTAAGACAGCATCATGGGTCAGACACAATTGTGTGATGTGTTAGCGTCATGGGTCGGCACAGTTGTGTGATGTGTTAAGACAGCATCATGGGTCGGCACAGTTGTGTGACGTGTTAAGACAGCATCATGGGTCGGCACAGTTGTGTGATGTGTTAAGACAGCATCATGGGTCGGGCACAGTTGTGTGATGTGTTAAGACAGCGTCATGAGTCAGAATACTTGTGTGATGTGTTAAGACAGCGTGATGGGTGGGCACAGTTGTGTGATGTGTTAAGACAGCGTCACGGGTGGGCACAGTTGTGTAATGTGTTAAGACAGCATCATGGGTGGGCGCAGCTGTGTGATGTGTTAAGACAGCGTTATGGGTCAGCACAGTTGTGTGATGTTTTTAGTGGTCGTCATTTACGGAACGCCAGCCAGAATCAAACGCATAATGAATGATTTTGAGAACCGATTTTGGACATGTATGTGTCGGGTTACATGTATTACTAGGACACCCGCTTGAAAGTCAAAAACAGAATTAATGATTTTGAGAACCGATTTGTTACATTTATACGTCGAGTTACATGCTCGACCCCTGCCTGAAAGCTTAATACTACATTAAAAAGTTTCAATATCAGCGTCACATATCACTATTACTCATGTGGCATACGCTCTAAATTTTAGGGAGACTGTCTCTATGTTGAAGGCAAAACCGATAACTGAAAAGCCGGCATCTAATATATAGTCGGGTTGGAATGATTATATATACAGACTTTAATTATTATTTTTTAAATCGCTAGGTAACATAGCCTGATCCTTCTGGCAATGGAACTGCCATTCTCATATTGACCGCTTCGAGGATCGGGAGGATCACTACTGGGTACCAAGTTTGCCTTCGGCATTTTAACCCATTCACTGAACTTTATTTGGAACTTTTCTACATGACTGTAATAACTGTAATGTTTTGTCTATTTGTTAATGCACTGTATGACTAGAACGTCACCAAGACAAATTCTTGTGTACATTTTACTGTCACTGGCGAATACATATCCTTGTAGCCTTGCCCTTGTGACATCATATGGCATCCTCGCCAAAGTGTTTCCCATTCGGTAAAAGGGTGCCATGTGCTCATGTCTTGCTAGAGCGGGAACTGTTCATGCTTTTTTGTATGGGGAACAGTTATGAAACTAACGCTTTTGTGATAGAATCAACACACAATGTTAGTTAGTTAGTTATCGGTAACCCTCACCTTGCATGTGTGTGCGTTGGTCTGTAAGATCTATCGCTGCGTTGGCAAACGTTTACAGCTGAAACCAAACAGTGACTACACAATCAACGACACTTTAAATCACTAGTTTGGGAGTGTGTGTCGGTTTATGCTGACTGAAAAATATTGGTCAATTTTTATTTATCTCATGTCTAAACTGTAAAGTGGACCGATATTTAAAGAAGCTAGCCTTCTCAGATTTGAAGAGAAAAAAATTAAACAAAACCCAACAACAAACAAACAAACAAACAAACAAAAAGCCTTCTCAGAGTTGGAGAAAAAACAAAACAAAACCCAACAAACAAATAAGCAAACAAACAACAACAACGATTTTTTTATTAATGAAGTTTTCTTATTCCAGTCATGATTTGTCTGCCTAATTTTTTTCCTTAATCTGCTGGCTAATTTTAGCAAACAATTACCAGTTATTATGAACATCATATTTAGCGGATGCACCTCTGGTGGAGTTTATGTACCTTGCATTTACACGCATACCAGGTGAGAATTACCGTAGGCGACTCAGGTCTTTGTTGTTGTACTTGTGTTAATATTTCGAGCGCTGATGAACTCACTTGTGTCTTGATTCAATTATTAGGAGTTAGAATTATATTGCGTGTAAAACCCAATAGACCACACCCTTTTTCATCGACTTACATTTTTTTTTTTTTTTTTTTAGGAACACTGCAATGCGTCGTCATTCCATCGGTAACAAAAATGATTGCAGTTCACATGTATTTCTTCCGTGTGCTGCACGCAAATGTGAGAGCTTCCCGGTGTTCTATCCGTGACACCAGTGACATTTTGTTGACGTCAAGATAAAGCGCGGGAAAAGAGCAAACAACGCAGTAATGAGCTCGTGATACATGTCTTGATAAAAGTATCCAAAAAGGTCACCTCGTAAAATCAATCTAAAATCAACGGTACCATAAATCGGAAACCTTCACCGTGGACTATATTCTTTTAACCTGCTCCAAAAACACGAAAAGGTTATTGCCACCATTCTGAAACAGAACGAAGCCCAGAGCAGTCGTGCAGAATCAACACACAAAGGAGTTAATTAGCGCTTGATGGACATAACACAAATACAACAACAAAGACCTGAGTCTCCTACACTCACCTGGCATGCGCGTAAGTACAAGGTAAATAAACTCTACCAGAGGATGTACCTCTGGTGGAGTTTATGTACCTTGTATTTATTTACACGCAGGCCGGGTGAGTTCCCCTGGTGGAGTTTGTGTACCTTGTATTTACAAGCATGCAAGGTGAGAGTTACCGTGGGTGACTCAGGTCTTTGTTGTTGTATTTGTGTTACGTATATTGAGCGCTAATTAACTCCCTTGTGTGTTGATTCTGCACGAAAAAGTTTAGCTTAGGAAGACTGGTTTTTCTAAAGGCAATCATATCTGTTTTCGCCTCTGAAAATGTATCCTTTCTCCCGAAGCAATACGAAGCGCAGAAAAGGTTATTAGGAGCTACATGTTCTGAAACATGCAATCGATAGCAACATTTCACAGTTAATGTAAAAAGGCCTTTGTTTTGCTAATCAGTCTTGACTGAGAAGGTTATTAATGGGTATTTTCTGAAGCGTCCTTTTACCAAGGAATTGTTCTTGGCAAGGGAAACCTACTCAGTACTGGTCTTATTCTGAAAAGTAAAGCTGTTAAAAGTTTTGCAAAGCTTCGTAATTTTTCAGTTTTCTCTTTCATTCTCTTCCTTGTCTCAAAGTGTTAGACATAATTATGCGTAAAATAGTCGTGAATCCGACCCACTAAGGACACGGACCAGAAAAGAAGGCCTATATAGTGAGCGAGGATAGCTCAGTGGTTAGAGCGACGGACTCGTGATCGCCGGAAAGGTCGCGAGTTCGAGCCCCGTCAGAAGCGGCGGGAGAATTTTCATTTCCAGGGTCAAATTTCTGTGCTGACTCTTTTTCGGTATCCGGTCCGACCCAGTGCTACAGCAGTAGCATATAGAAGATCCCGGTCATTCTGCCAAAAGTGCAGGTGGCAGCTAGGCTACAGCTAAACACACATGCACCCTACGTATGTGGCTTCGAATGAATAGCACTGCAAGTTGGTGCATGGTTGTATGGTGTACACAGAACCTAGCCGAGATGGTAGCAGCTTCAGTCACGAGGCACCAGCCATGTAGCAGGTAAACAGCACTGCAACCACTTCGTTGGACATTAAAAACGTGCTGTGTAAAGTCACAGTCAGTCATTTAGAGTCGCATACGACTGGAGCGCAGTGGGTCTGGTCGGAACCCGAGAAGAGCGCTCTGTAGTTGCCATTGTAAAACACTTCGGGCTCACCTCGAGATGGGACATTCGACGGGTCGTCGTATAAATAAATAAAACAAAGAACACACATTATTGTATGCAAAATTGACAGAGAGAGAGAGAGAGAGAGAGAGAGAGAGAGAGAGAGAGAGAGGGAGAGAGAGAGAGAGAGAGAGGGGGGGGGGGGGAGCGGGGGAGGGGGCGGAGAAGAAAAGAGGGCTGGAGAGTAGGTTTAGAAGATGGAAGAGGAAGAGGAGGAGGAGGATGAAGAAGAGGAGGAGGAGAAGAAGAAGACCAAGAGGAGGAAGTGAAGGAGGGGGAGAAAAGACGAAGCGGAAGAAGAAGAGGAGGAGGCAGAAGAGGAGGAGGACGTAAGAAGAAGAGGAAGAAGCAGCAGTAGCAGCAGAACCAGAGGTAGTAGTAGTAGTAGTAGTAGTAGTAGCGGCAGCAGCAGCAGCAGCAGCAGCAGCAGCAGCAGCAGAAGAAGAAGAAGAAGAAGAAGAAGAAGAAGAAGAAGAAGAAGAAAGGCTTTAACTGCTTGCTATCAGTGAAAGGGACACACACGCACGCACGCACGCACGCACGCACGCACGCACGCACGCACGCACGCACGCACACAGCTAATGGGACTTCAAACGAATCAAACGACTCTTGCCATTAGCACTCAGTTATTGTTTGTTTTTCTTTGCGTGCATCTATCGTCACAGCCAACTTCAAGCATCAAGACATTTCCTTTCCTCCACGAAAAAACACACAAAAGAAAACAAAACAAACACATCGGCAAAGAACCTAGCGCAAAAAGTCGCATGCAAGCAGAGACCGTTTTATTACTCCCTTTGTTGCTGTTGTTGATCGCTTTTATATAGCGCTTTTCTACGCTCTCACGCAGACTCACCACGCTCTTGTCGCATGTGATTTTAAATGAGTGACTAGCTTTTTACAGCGCGTTTAGAATATCCACCAAAGTGGTGTAGCCTATCCACCAAAGTGGTGTAGCCTATCCACCAAAGTGGTGTAGCCTACTTACAGCGCTGTTTGGTCGTTACGTGGCTGATACAAAGTGAAACTGATTCCGTCAAAATTAAAATTCAGGGATTTTGTGTGAAATTGCGCCTTTGATTTTATATTAACTTCTCTAAACTTAGTTTCGACAATGAAGAATAACACGGAACTTGCTGCATGCACACAAAGGAACAAAGCATAGCTGGCGCAGCACTGTAATTAGGTCATCCTCCTGCGCAGTTTTACTGATTATGGAAGTCAAAGTCACCAGGATGCTGAACCATGAACCACAACTGTCATGTTGTAGACATGAGCACGTGCACTCTGTCGAAATTAGGAGTACCCCATATAGATATTAAACCGATGCTTTTCATCATCTTCTTCTTATAGATATTAAACCGATGCTTTTCATCATCTTCTTCTTCATTTCACTGACTATGGTGGACAAAGTTAACAGGAGTTTAAAGGATGCTCCCCAATGCACCACAACCGTCATTATGTATACATGCGCACGTGCACTTTGTCCAGTTTAGGAGTACCAGACATAGGTAATAAATCAGCTTTCTTCTTCTTCTTCTTCCTCCTCCTCCTCCTTTTCCCCTTCCTCTTCTGGCTGTAGTGTGCAGAAATGCCCAGCAGGAAAAATTCCAGATACGTTTGCATGTTTGTTCAGTATGCAGAGAGTGGCCGGTACAATTCACTGGATGTTAAATTGATCCTGACAAGGAGAAAATTGTTGATTGTTGGCGCGCGGCACGCAACAGGCACCTGTAACACACAACTGATTCCCCCGTGTTGCACAGACGTGCAGCATATTCAGCAATGCTACGGCCTCGGCTACAGCTAGGACACACACAGTACAGTAACCGTCATTTCGTCCGTTGCACTTGTTCTTTCTCCAAGAGGTCGACTGGCGGGAACCGAAATTCAAAGAATTACCTCCAGAGTTCCCGGAAATTAAGACAAAAAAGCTCTATGTTCCCAGGAATTAAGACAAAAAAACTCTATGTTCCCAGGAATTAAGACAAAAAAGCTCTATGTTCCCGGGAATTAAGACAAAAAAGCTCTATGTTCCCGTGAATTAAGCCAAAAAAACTCTATATTCCCGTGAATTAAGACCAAAAAACAAAAACCTCTATATTCCAGTGAATTAAGACGAAAAAACTCTATGTTCCCGGGAATTAAGACGAAAAAGCTCTATGTTCCCGGGAATTAAGACAGTCTTTCCGTCTCTCTCTGTCTCACTGACTGCCTGTCTGTCTCTGTTTGTCTCTCTGTGTGTCTGTCTCTGTCTCTCTTTTCCTCTGTGTGTGTGTGTGTGTGTGTGTGTGTGTGTGTGTGTGTGTGTGTGTGTGTGTGTGTGTGTGTGTGTGTGTGTGTGTGCGTTTATCTCTCAAGACATATCGGCCGTGTGGTTCAGGAGTACCGTTGGAACCTTATGGGTTTGGACCGGCCCCTGTAAATTGTACTGGCTGCCACACGATACAGCCAAAACTGACGGGGTACAGCAAGGGGAAGGTCGACGTATTCAACCTCGCTACTCGAGAGTTACTGTAATGTCCAACTAGCGGACGAAATAATGTTAATCAGTATTATCTCGCCTGTAATGATATTGCACATACACCGGTACTAAGCAACTTCATATGCACAGAACATGCGCAGTGACACAAACAGGAAAACTCCCACCTAACAGTAGTACGGAGTTGCAACTGTCTGAGCTAGTGCAAGACACCAAATTCTTGATGGCGCAGGACACCAAAGTTACCATCCCTTGTGACTTCTGGCCTTTCATCCAAACGGCGAGCGCTCACTGGCTCCCGTTGCAGTTCATCAGTTTGGAATATAGCATGCTGTACTTGGAACGGACAGAGTGAAACCAAGCGCGTTGAGCCGTTTCAACCGTACGGTTATGCTGATCGACACACGATGTGTTTGCGATCATGTTCGGACGGTCCTCCACAGCCATACAGCTAAAAAAGCTCGTGTGTCAGCGCCTTAGCTGTTGAAATTAGCAGTCCGTGCAAAGCCACCAGCAGTGTTGCCCGAAGGCCTGTGAGGCGGGTAGTCGATAGGAACCTGGCCTGCTCTGATTTTTTGCCCAGTGTTCTCAGCTGCAATAGAAAGCAATGTTCAAACGACGACTCGGTTCGTGGCGGTTACTAGAAAACGTGACTGGAAGCGACATTTAATTTGAGTTTCATTGTGCATGTATATACTAGATGCGTGAAGAACTTCTTCATCGTGATTTGCAGATTTAAACCCTTCTGTCAATGCCTATTATTCACAACCC
The DNA here is from genome assembly GCA_963584105.1 of Alviniconcha strummeri. NCBI lineage: Eukaryota > Metazoa > Mollusca > Gastropoda > Provannidae > Alviniconcha > Alviniconcha strummeri. The sequence continues at coordinate 12,455,426 of OY757544.1, forward strand.
CGCCCGCAGTCAGTGTTAGTTTATTATTAATTACCACTCTAACGGTTGAAGTCAGTGTCTAATATTCGTTACCACTAAAACGGTTGAGGTCAATTTCTATGATTCGTTACCACTATGACGGTTGAGGTCAATGTCTAGTATTCGTTACCATTCTGACAGTTGAGGTCAATGTCCATTTTTAACACCAGTGCATATATGGCATTAGGTCAATGTTCATTTTTCAAAAGAAGTGCATATTATATGGCATTAGGTCAATGTCATTTTTCAAAAGAAATGCATATTATATGGCATTAGGTCAGTGTCCATTTTTCAAAAGAAGTGCATATCATATGGCATTAGGTCAATGTCCATTTTTCAAAAGAAGTGCATACTATATGGCATTAGGTCAATGTCCATTTTTCAAAACCAGTCAATATTATAATTTGTATGGCAATATGGCAACTGGAAGCGACATTTAATTTGAATTTCATTGTGCATGTATATACTGGATGCGTGAAGAACTTCTTGTTCATTAAAAAAAATATTATATGGCATTAGGTCAAGGTCCATTTTTCAAAACCATTCAGTGTTATATGGCATTAGATCAATGTCCATTTTAAACACCAGTGCATATAATATGGCATTAGGTTAATGTCCTTATTTGAAAAGAATTGCATATTATATGGCATTTGGTCAATGTGCATTTTTTATCACCAGTGTAGTTTACCAGGCCAGTTTAAAATGCTAATAGGAAACCTATTTTCCGTAAGCCTGTCATTCACTTTCGAGCTTACAACGTGTCTCTGGGTCAGACAGACCGTGACGTCATCGTCGATCGTCTCATGAAACTGGCTCCGTTCTAATTTTATTCTGATCTCACACAAGCCGTATAATGAACCATTAATAAGCATTGTTGGTTCACCGAGCCTACTACCAGTATGTAATATATTTGATCTAATAAACCGAGATTATACTTCCAACGCTAAAGAGAAAAGAATCAGTGCACTAGTTAGTATCGTCTTTCCGTCAGTCAGTGCACTATAGCTAGTATCGTCTTTCCGTCAGTCAGTGCACTATAGCTAGTATCGTCTCTCTCCTGTAATGATTTTTTTTCTCTCCATTATTAGCTTACTTGTTAGACATGTTTTAAGCTTTTTGTTGCTTTTGTTTGTTTGTTTGCTTCCCCCCCCCCCGCCCCCCACCGCTTCTTCGCCATGAACTTATGAACTAATATCCTGTACAGTTTTGACGTATAACGCCCTGAGACAACCGTAATGGCTGACTGGGCGTAAAACACCAAATTACTTACTTGACGTATAACTGAGTTTTGGTGTATCTGAAATACATGTGTCTGTGTAGTGTTAGTAGAGTTAGTCGCTCATGGGCGGGGGCTGGATGTAAAAAGACTGTGTCTAGTCCACTACACTCGTAAAATAAAGTTTATTCATTCACTCATTCATTCTCTGTCAATCAGTACACTAGCTAGTATCGTGTCTCAGTCAGTCAGTGCACGAACGTATGGCACTGCCTGCTACATGACGTATGTTTGGTGACGTGCTAGATCATGTCATATGACCGTGCTCGAAACTGGATCATAGTCTCTATTGGTAAGCAAGTAGAAAACGTTAACCTAATAATAGTAATATGTATGGCGTCCTATGTCTCACAAGAACCCCGGACGTTTGTAAGAGCCAACAGATGCGCGCACTCGTCACGTTCAAACACACACACACACACACACACACACACACACACACACACACACACACACACACACACACACACACACACACACACACACACACACACACACACACACACACACACACACACGCACACACATACACACACACACGCACACGCACGCACGCACGCAACACACACGCACACGCGCGCACACACAAACGCGCGGGCGCGCGCGCGTACCAATACGCGCGCATAGACATACACACACGCACACACACTACAAATACAGGCATTACAAG
>OY757544.1:12459078-12461578 GCA_963584105.1 Alviniconcha strummeri
AACAACAACAACAAGAACAACAAAAAGGCATTGACCAAGTGGTAGACTCCTAAGCAAGATGTCTATTTAAAATAGTAAAAGAACGTGCTGTCATTAACTAGCAGTAATTTGTGAACGCCAAGAAATATGCCTAAACATCTTTGGGGACATTTTTGCCAGATCTAAAATGTCAAACACCGTTTCTGGATCCATAGGTATTCTTATCTACTGCTAGATTAGCCAAGGCAAGGCATAGGCCATGCTCGTACTTACAGCGCTTGCCCACGTCTCTTTGCAAAGTACTCCTACACTTTCTTTAATTCAGTATCTTTAACAAATAATCTTAGCACCAAAATGTATTGCTCATTAATGGCAGCACTAGTTCTTCTGAATACCTGCTTTCCTTGATTTGGAACGTAGATGCGTCCACCCAAAGTATTCTCCCATGCTAAGGGAGTCTACCACTTATTCGGTGGTTTTCTTTCGTTAGTACTGGGCCGGTATCCTCTCACGATCATGTGCCGGTGGTGCTCCCCAGGATCGGATTTCTTTTAAATATTTCTTTTTCTCTTCGTTTTGTTTTGTAACCCCTCTGCTCTCGGGGAGCAATTGGGGAGCAGAAGCTGATTCAGCTCCGGGAAGAAATGATGCACCCAAGAGGCCTTGTTGCGGAACATTTTGTCACCACGGCACGGGGGGGCAGTACAGAGACACAGTCACAGACAAGGACACAGAGAGAGAGAGAGTGAGAGACAGAGACAGAGAGAAACAGAGACAGATAAAGACTGACGAGAGAGACAGAGAAAGTAACAGTAACGAATAGTATAAAACCAATGAAGAACAACAAAACAAAGTACAGTGATTAAAATATTCAGCACCAATGGTATGGAAGTCGTTGAACTTCAGAAGCTAAATACTTTTCTCCGCCGAATTCTCACAGTTCTTTTCAAACCTTGATGGATCCATTGAATAGTAAACAAATCATGCTGCTTTGATCTTCTTCGCTTTGCGACAATGTCAATGATGTAGTGTTACAATCAAAGTGCTGCCACCCTTTTAAGTTAATTACCAAAAATTCGAAACAAAGGTGACAGCCAACGTTTTAGAAAAAAAGATTTTTTTGTGTTTTCACTTTGAATTAGCCAACTTCAATTAGGATCCCATTTTTTTACTCTCCTTTTAACGCCAGTGTGTGGTGCAAGCAGCAAGGCCGACACAGTTAAGATACCTCATATCATTGAAGAACAAATATCGGTGGGGTTGTATAGTCGGTGGAAGGATCAAAGCTGGTCGGGGTCAGGAGTGACGGTTCTCAACAGCATTTCGACCACAATGTCTATATGGCCTGGGGAAATAATAATTAATAATACAGAAAACTTGTTGGGTGCATATTATAAACTCTCGTTTCCTTTCTTGTTCTTGTTAATTAAATGCTCAGCTCGCCTCATCTGCAAAGTTCCTAAATCTGTACTCTACGATCTCTACTGGCTAACAGTCAGCAGCCGGATTCAGTACAAAATAGCTCTCATCTGCTTCCAAGGCCTCAGATACTGGGATATTCCGTGTTCCTAGAATGAACAGGGGGATCCTTTCAATACATCGGACCTATGATCTGAAACTCTCTTCCTCTGTCTGTCAGGCATTCGTCTAAACTCTCTTCTTTTAAGTCAAAACTGAAAATCCACCTCTTCTCTTCCAACCCATCACCAGAAATGCATGCATTTGTTGCGCGCGCGCTCGTGTGTGTGAGTAAAATGAACGTATCCCTATAAGTTATGTCTTTGGGGCGCCACAAATAATATTATTATTCTATAAACTTCACTAGGTGGTATATAACAAACATTCTGACATCACATCTAAGTCAATCCACGTTTACTCATCAAACCGTATCAATCATCCACCAAACATATATACAGTACATACGCAACACACGATCACTCGGCCTCTATATAATACTGGCAGCAGCAGCAGCCTTGTAGTCTACTCAAATACAGAATTTCTTCTTAACAATAACTGATACGGGGATCATAAAACACACACACACACACACACACACACACACACACACACACACACACACACACACACACACACACACACACACACACACACACACACACACACACACACGAAGAAAGACGAAAGACTGACGAAGTGTTACTGGCGTAGGGGTGACAAAACGTGCAGCGAGGGAACCTTTGGACACGTTATGTGACAAAACGAGGGAACCTTTGGACACGTTATGTGACAAAACGATGGAACCTTATCGATATCCTACTCCCCCCCCCCCCCCACACCCCCACCCCCTTTTTGTTTTGTTTTTTGCAATCAGTTTAATTGAGCATGCTTCGTTGCTAGCAGAAAGAGATGAATTCAGTCAGTTCCCAGCTTCATCTCGAGGCTCATCCTTCCTCAAGCATACACTATTTGATTAAATTTGTAAATTTAAATTTTAAAACAATCGACACTTGTGGACTTTAAGCTTGGCAGCTGAGAACAATATCCGTCGCTGAGCTAGGCA
>OY757544.1:12466578-12486578 GCA_963584105.1 Alviniconcha strummeri
ACGATGGTGAAGATGAAAGGTCATCTCTAAACCCGCGAGACTCACATCTTTTCTACGTCATAACTATTCTTCCACGTCACAACGGGCGTAATTTGAGTCACAAGAAAACTGGCGTCCGACAGACAGTCGATTTCGACAAAGAATGGCTGTGAAACACAGACAAATTGTGACCAATCCCAGCATTATTCAAACCCCGGAAACGCTGACGTCAGTGTTACTCATCATAGAAACTTCACAAACAGCCGAGAGGATGCACAAAGAACCGGACAAAGAAACCATCGATTTCGGCAAAGAATAGTCGCTTGCTTCTTTGGGGCGCGTTTCAATTGTCACCGGCCGTTAGGCCTTCTGTTAGCGACAGTGGACAAGGGATATTTTACACTCGCGGGGAATAGTACTGCGTGTAGTGCGGAAGAAAAAAAAAACAGTAACCGTTTGACGGGTCTGCAAAAGTGTTGACTCAAAATCCTCCACTGTCTGCTTTTATTTAGAACTCTCCCAACTGTTGGGACAAAACTGATCTCATGAAGGATATCTCTTTCACGATTGATGAGATGATCTTAGCCACTGGACCCAACCTACATGGCCAACAGCAAACTCAACCCACAGGAGACAGGTGTGTCGTGCATTTCCAATGGTTCTAAATACCGTCTTGCCTTGTAGCACCCATTAAATTATTAATTTTATGGACAGGAGAGGCAAGCTATTTTTCGGGAGGTCCAGTTGAAACAGACACTGGCAAAAGGTACCAATTTTATGGATAGGAGAGGCAGGCTGACGTCTTTCGGGAAGCTCCATTAAAACAGACATTGGTAACAGGTACCAATTTTATGGACAGGAGACGCAAGCTGTCTTTCGGGAAGCCCAGTTAAAGCGGGACATTGGCAACAGGTACCAATTTTATGGACAGAAGAAGTAGGCTAATGTCTTTTGGGAAGCCCAGTTAAAACAGGACATTGGCAGTCAGACCCACCAGGGTGTTGGGCAAAGCTGACAGTTTCCTGTGTATCTAGTGTGAGTGCGTACGCGTGCATGTGCACGAGGGATTGTCTGTTAGCTTTCTGTTCTATTTTACTGTCGTAATCATGCATCTGAAAAACTTGCAGATTCTTGGACGTCTTGCTGGCTGATGTTATCTGATGTTATCTGTTAGTGGGGTCGATTTACTTTTTAGCCGATTGTCTCAATAATGTTAGTTTATTGTAAGCAAACATGGTACTTTACGTTCACAGAAACCATACGGCTTATTGGGGATGGGGAGAAGGGAGGGGGGAAGGCGGTATGGAGGTGATGGAAGAGGGAGGTAAGTTTACTGCCATGTCACGTTGCTTAAGTGACATAAACTGATAACTTGAATGTCTTTACGGGTGTACGGTATTGTCTAATTGCTTGTTAGCTTATTTGAACTGGACAAAAACTACATACATTATTACTATGATGTGTCTGCTGTATGTGTATGACCGTCCATTGTCCATTATTTTTTCTAGCTACTGTTTCTATCGGAATGAAACGTCACCTGGCAAAAAAGAAAGAAAAAAAGGCAGCTCTTCTGTGGCAGCCGTGGTTTGACCCCTTTCAAAAGAATGCAAACTTGAATTTAACGCCCGGTCAACCATGACGGTAAGATCAGGTCGATACCCCGTGCAAAGTATGGAAACCGGCTTCTAACGCCCAGTCAGTCATGAAGACGGTTAGATCAGGGTATACCCCATGCAAAAAATAATATATGGAATTGGCTTTTAATGCCTAGTCAACCATGACGGTAAGATCAGGGCGATACCCCATGCAAAGTATGGAAACAGACTTCTAGCACCCAGTCAGTCATGACGACGGTTAGATCAGGGTGTGCCCCGTGCAAAAAAAGGAAATTGGCTTTTAACGTCCAGTCAGCCATGACAGTAAGATCAGGGCGATATCCCGTGCAAAGTATGGAAACTGACTTCTAACACTCAGTCAACCATGACGGTTAGATCAGGTCGATACTATTGCACGGTATGGAAACCAGCTTCTAACACCCAGTCAACCATGTCGTTTAGATCAGGGTGTATCCCGTGCAAAAAAAAACGAAGAAAAAGAAGAGGAAATTGCCTTTAATGCCCAGTCAACCATGACAGTAAGATCAGGGCGATACCCCATGCAAAGTATGGAAACCGGCTTCTAACACCAAGTCAACCATGACGGTTAGATCAGGGTGAACCCCATGCAAGAGATGAGATGAGTTGATGCTTAATGTCCTCAGATGTCATTTGACATATTAGGGACAAGTTGTGACCAATGCCGAAGCACGGTTCAATAAAATCCACATACGTAAGGTGTATGCGTGTTTAGCTGTAACCTGCCACCTGCACTTTTGGCAGAATGACCGGGATTTTTTACGTGCTACTGTGGTAACACGGGGGTGGAACGGATACCGAAATAAGAGTCAGCACAGAAAGTTGACCCTGGAGAAGAAAATTATCCCGCCGTTCCAGCAGGGATTCGAACCCGCGACCTTTCAATCACGAGTCCGGCGCTCTAACCACTGAGCTATCCCCGCCCCCTCCCCATGCAAAGAATGGAAATTGCTTTTAACGCCCTGCCAACAGTGACGGTCAGATCAAGGCGGTACCCAATGCAAAGGATGGAAATAGGCTGCCTTGGTCAGTCAGCCATGGCGGTCAGATCAAGGCAATACCCCATGCAAAGAATGGAAATAGTTAGGCTACCTTGGCCAGTCAGCCATGGCGGTTAGATGAGAGGGCGATACCCCATGCAAAGTATGGAAATAGGCTACCTTGGCCAGTCAGCCATGGCGGTTAGATGAGAGGGCGATACCCCATGCAAAGAATGGAAATAGGCGACCTTGGCCAGTCAGCCATGGCGGTTAGATGAGAGGGCGATACCCCATGCAAAGTATGGAAATAGTTAGGCTGCCTTGGTCAGTCAGCCATGGCGGTTAGATGAGAGGGCGATAGTCCATGCAAAGAATGGAAATAGGCTTTTAACATCCAGTCAGCAACGAGGGTCACATCAGGGCCACACCCCATGCAAAGCCACCCAAAATTCCCGCCAGGAAAAATAGTGAACTCCTAAAAAGCCTACTGTGAACCATTGAAAAAAATTGTTGCCGAATGAAAACCAATACGATTATAATCAGCGGGACAAACACACACACACACACACACACACACACACACACACACACACACACACACACACACACACACACACACACACACACACACACACACACACACACACACACACACACCAAACCAAAAACAAACAAACAAAAGAGGCAGCGGAAAATCCACCATGGAGAACCTGTGACGTCAAAAGGTAAGAAAATGAAAAGGTCATCCTCAGCGAGAGCGCCAACGTGAGCTACATCAACAAAATCACGTCTACGGCGTGTGACAGCCGAATCAATTACGGCGAGAAATCGATCCAGATCGTTCTCAGGGCTGGACGAGGGCAGATGCTCCAGAGACAAACATGCCGGAGGCTGTAGCCAACGTGAGAGTCTTCAGAGCCCATTGGACAGTCTGAATGTCAGCCATGTTTTGGTTCCCCTCAGAACAACCGTCTCCTCGGGGCAACACCGAGCAGGCCGGAGTTCTCGGTGAAGTTAGACGCTTGGTATTTAGCGCCCAGTCTGCCAGGAAGGTCGTAAATACAGCTGACGTATCACCAGCAATAAGTAAACAAAGTTTGATTCACTGTTATGGCACACACACACACACACACACACACACCACACACACACACACACACACACACACACACACACACACACACACACACACACACACACACACACACACACACGTGTACACACACACACACACACACACACGCACACACACGCACACACGCACACGCTCGTGCGCGCGCGCACACACACACACACACACACACACAACAACAACAACAACAACAACAACAACAACAAAACAAAAAAAAAAGCCCGAAAAACAACAACAAAACCAATGCCTTAACAACAAGGCTGTGTCTGCAAAAGCCACCAAGCATAATAACCATTGTCACACCGACACTCCCTGAAATATTCGTGGAGTGTTCACGACCCATAATGCATTTTTGATTGCTGATTTCCTGCAGGCCACAAAACACATCGATCGCGTACTGGCAATATTAAGGCTGCCTAGCCTAGCAGCATTAAGGCTGTTAAGGTTTGAGTCCACTTTACTCACCTTTCTCTCCCAGATGTGTGGTTTCGTAGATACATGTCGTATGATTCTCTCACGTTCTCCACTGTAGGCCTACCTTTATTGATTTTACAAAGTTTTTATCCTAATTAAGCGAGTGAAACTGTACAGTATTTAATTACGTTCGTATGTACTTATTATTTGTCAAAGGCAGACAACTGAATATCCTTTTTAAGGATTAATAAAGTATTATTGTATTGTATTGTATTGTTAAGGGATAACCAAACCAAAGAATCACAATGGATTCTATCGATAGGAATGAAATAAAAATAGACGCACAGCAGTTTGCCAATCTCATTTCTGGTCCTGTTTGTTAAAAACCAGCGTTTTTATTATAAAGTCGCAGTAACACGACCAAGAATGTTGCTGTGTTGTTGCAGTGACGTCATAAACGTCGAACAAGGCCGGAATGTGTGACAAACGTACAAAATACATCACGAGTCAGCCTTTTTTTTGCTCGTCGTTGATAAAGAGCGAACTAACATGGCTGCGCCCCGAGGAGCTAAAATTTGAAGGAAAAAAGAAGAAGGATCTTGTATGAAGATTTATAGAGTAACCCAAATAAAGACAAAAGAATCAATATTTTTACGTTTTCAGGCCATCTTGCCTTTCGCTTGCCATTTAACAAAGAAATAAAAATGGGGTTGTGTGGCGACAGCGCAGTGTTAGGTGTAGCCACTCTTTCTGTTTATCTCTCAGTCTGTCTCTCCCACCTCTCCATCTGGTCTCTCTCTCTCTCTCTCTCTCTCTCTCTCTCTCTCTCTCTCTCTCTCTCTCTCTCTCTCTCTTAGATGTTAGGTTATAACTGAGCCTTAACTACAATCCTTGTAAATAAGGTTTTCGAGTTCGAGTTCGAGTTCGATCTCTCTCTCTCTCTCTCTCTCTCTCTCTCTCTCTCTCTCTCTCTCTCTCTCTCTCTCTCTCTCTCTCTCCCTGATATAACCGTACCGGTTAACTGGGCGTAAAATACAACTTACCTACTTTCTCTCTCTCTCTCTCTCTCTCTCTCTCTCTCTCTCTCTCTCTCTCTCTCTCTCTCTCTCTCTCTCTCTCTCTCTCTCTCTCTCTCTCTCCCCCCCTCTCTCTCTCTCTCTCTCTCTCTCTCTCTCAGAATAGTAAAAGGTTGCCCTACTGCTCTATCCTAGGATTTCTAAAAATGGATTCCTGAACAATAGCGAAACGAGTATTATATTGGCTGTTTTCAGTCCAAATGAAGCCGACGTAAATAAAGCATGAAAATCGAAGCATAACTGAACCCAAACTAAATGTCACACACTGTTTCAAGATACATCGCGCAGACGAATGCGGAACTCGGAGGGAAAGAAAACAACACGAAAACGGCTGCATTGTGTCAGTAAGTGAATCAGTTACTGGGACACAAAGAACCAGAGCAGACATCAGATTTGCATACCCGAGTGTTTAATGCTGACAGGAAAAGTGAGAAGGTTTTCAAAGGTATTAAGATGTTAACCCCTTCACTGCCCCAGCTTGCAAAACTTCCGGGCGGAAAGATGCACGGACGTGTCTGCAAACAGCGTATTTTCCGTCCTATAACATCTACTTTTACTGCTGTACGTAATTATGAAAATCCTTTCACATGCCAGTGCGAAAAAGAAAACACTAAGACCTAAGGGTTTCAAATTCTGCAGAAACCATGGTGATGATGATAATGAAGTGATGCTTAATGTCCTCAGATGTCAGTTGACATATTAGGGACAAGTTGTGACCAGTGCCGAAGCATGGTTCAATAATTCTTTACGTCCACGGAAACCAGAAGGTTCGTTAGGACGGACAGCCCAGGACGGCCACCTCGACTCTCACACAGCTCTTGAACTATGTGGGAGACCATGGACCTACTTATGTGTATAAGTAGGTCCATGGTGTCTGCAGAATTTGAAACCCTTAAACCTTTGTGTTTTCTTTTCACGAGCGATGAGATCGCATACACGTCACAGTGGCAAAAGCTCTCCTCTTCGTCCTCCTAATCCCTTAATTCCTTCACCTGGAGACGTGATGTACAGAACATCTTTGATGAGTCAGCTGACATTTTAACTTTGTGATGCAGTCGAGGAAAGGAAAAAAATCCACTCAGACCTACTTTGACATACGTATATGACGTCACGAGTTTCTCCACGGCTCCTTTTCACAAAGAAAAAGGAAAGAAAAGGAAAGGAAAAAAACTTTAAACTAAGGAAGAAGAAGAAAAAACCCAAGACAAAAGCAAAAACAAAACAAAAACCAGACTAGACGAAAACGAAAAACAACAACAACATAAAACAAAAAACAGCGGGGGTCAATGACGTTCGGCAGACGTTACACGTCTTTGTTTCGGATTACTTTTGCTAACGACCAGACGTCAGAGAGAGAGAGAGAGAGAGAGAGAGAGAGAGAGAGAGAGAGAGAGAGAGAGAGAGAGAGAGAGAGAGAGAGAGAGAGAGAGAGAGAGAGAGAGAGATGTTTGCTAGGTGACATCTTTATGGAAGAATACTATAGTTAATGTTCTATTTGTTGAAATGTATGTAAATGAGCTGCTTACATTTTTATATATATATATATATATCTTGGGTCATTGATTGGCGCTTTAAAAAATGCTTTAACACGTTAATCCCGCCTCCTTCTCTCTTCTGATTTCGTTAAATTTTTATTTTACTATGTACATAGCTACTGTGGAGCTGTTGGTGTACATTGCAGTTAAAGTGTCACAGACATATCCATTGTCATCATCATTACTCTCAGCACGACCGCGTCCTACAAATAACACGACTAGAATTTCCAGCCGATGTTTAAAACCCCAAAGGCAATTATTTTCTTTGATTTTGGTTGCATTTTAGCAAACAAAAATCGAACTCAGTAGGTTTCAATCTCAAAATTGTCCTGCTTCTTTGGCTAACAAAAAGACCTGGTGGAACAAAAATAAGTGGGGTTTGTTTGAACCGAAAACTGCGAGACAGCCAACACACAAGGAAGTTAATCAGCCTACGTTTTTCGATACAAGTACAACAACAAAAACCTGAGTCGCCTACGGTAACTCTCACCTGGCATGCGTGTAAATACAAAGTATATAGGGACAACGGGGATAGCTCAGTGGTTTGAGCGCCTGACTCGTGATTGAAAGGACTCAGGTTCGAGTTCCGCGCGGAAACGGAGGGAGATTTTTCTTCTCCATGGTCAACTTTTCTGTGCTGACGCTTATTTCGGTATCCGTTCTATCTCCGTGTTACCGCAGTAGCACGTAAAAGATCCCGGTCATTCTGCCAAAAGCACAGGTGACACGTTACAGATAAACACGCATACACATTAGGTATGTGACTTTGCATGAAGTGACATGATGCATGGTTTTATGGCGTACACAAAATGCGCCTTGAAGACAGCAGTTTCACGTTGCACCAGTCATGTCAACGCTGTAGGCACACCCCTTAGGTGGATATTCAAAAATGAGCTATAAAAAAGTGATTCACTCATGCAAAATCACACGCGAGCGCAGTAAGTCTGCTCGAGAGCGGAGAATGGTGCTATATAAAATCGATCAACAGCAACAACAACAACATTAACTCCACCAGAGGTACAGAGGTAGAGGATGTACCTCTGGTGGAGTCTATGCACCTTGTAGTTACACGTGTGCCAGGTGAGAGTTACCGTAGGTGACTCAGGTCTTAGCTTTGTTGTACTTGTATTACGTATTTCGAGCGCTGATTAACTCTCTTGTGTGTTGTCGGTAAGTAAGTAAACATAGTGTTTAACTTCCACAGAAACCATGAGGCTTATTAGAGACGGGGATAACGGGGGGGGGGGGGGGGGGGGTATGGAGGTGGCGGAAGAGGAGATTATGTATCTATCGCTACACTATTACCACCAGAATGATTCCCGCATTAAGATGGGCAGCGATGAGAGTCATTTTAATGTTTCATTAATTGCGAGGGACAAAGTCACAAGACAGTGTCCACAAACCACATCCTCTCTGAAGAGAAAGGAGAGCCGGAGCAGTATCTAACCGAGGTCCTTCTGCTTACCAGCCTTACCGCCAGGCCAAACCGGCTCACAGCGTGATGTTCGGAGTGTGGGAGGCCCTATATGTGAGGAGTGAAGCGCTGAGACCGAGGTCACCACGAGGGCTGCGCACGGAAGCTAGCCACGGAACCGGAGACAATGCTTCCTAATGATTGATGAAGCTGATGATGCCAGGACGATGGTGCGGATATTCATTAGGCCTACAGAATTCCCAGCTTTGAGTAAAAGCCGGTCAGAACTGAAATACACCGTATGACTGTTAGGATTCGAATCCATGGTTCCTCATCTAGTATGAGAAACTGGACAACCATGGACATCACCCCCCCCCCCCTCCTTCCCCCAACTGTTCTTTCCCGTCTGATGCAAAAAAATTGACAACCTTAGACACCCCCGCACCTCCCGCTGTCCTTCCCTGTCTGATACGAGAAAGTGGACAACCTTAGACACCCACCTCCCCTCCTGCAATGTCCTTTCTTTTCTGATACAAAAAACAAACAACAACAACAACAACAACAACAACAACAACAACAACAACAACAACAACAAAAATGGACAACATTTACCAACACAAACGGTCAGGAACCAGAAAATGGAGAACAGTAAACAAACGCTTACCGACACAAACCATCAGGAACCAAAAACTGTGGACAACAGTTAAGAAACAACAGCAACAACAACAACAAACAACAAAAGACAAACAACAACAACAACGAAAAACGAAAAAAATGTTTGCCGACACAAACGGTCAGGAACAGAAAACTGTGGACAGCGGTTTTTATTATTTATTTATTTTTAAAAAGGTTTGCCGACACAAACAGCAAAAACCAGAAACCGAACAACAGTAAAATAAACGTTCGCCGACACCAACGGTCAGGAACGAGAAACTGTGGACAAGCTGCACCCTGGTGGCCGGCAGTGATAGGTTGGGAGACACTCAAGTAAAAGACAAGGCAATTACCCGCCACACGGCTGACCGCCTGCTACGCCCTTCCTTTCGCTTAACCCTTTAAGGGTAGGCGCCGGCGGTCAAATGGGTTATACTTGCTTACAGTTCAGTGAGTTGCCTGCACCCTTGTCAGTGGCCCTTCACGTCAGGTAAGCGCTAATCAGACGGAGAGAACACTTAGTTGGAAGGAGTTGCTCGAGTACTTCGCTTCTGGATGCCTGTAAGTCCGACTATTTGAATTACTTTCCCCTTCCTCTCTGGGCTCATTCAAATGTAACCGAAAAACTTTTTTTTCTCCCCCAAACTGTAGACCTGCCATGTTTTCTGTTCCGTGCTGCTCTCTTCATCCACCTCAAGTCTCTAAGCTTTGTAAATTAACCTTTGTATAGTCAGAATATTCGTGTATGTGTGTGTGTGTGTGTGTGTGTGTGTGTGTGTGTGTGTGTGTGTGTGTGTGTGTGTGTGTGTGTGTGTGTGTGTGTGTGTGTGTGCTTAGAATAGTCTCTATGGACAAGATTTTGCGCTTGATAAATACTTAGTATTACTATTTGGAAGTCTGACTACTTCTCTCTCTCTCTCTCTCTCTCTCTCTCTCTCGCTCCCACCCTCTCTCCCCACCCCCTCCGTGTCCTTCCCTCCTTCTATCCCCTCTAGCTCTATCTGTGAATCTAGACAAACATACTGTAGAAGCTGAGAAAAGTAAAATGGGCTGCACACGAACATTTCTGAATCTGTCTGACACTATGGAAAAAGAGTAATCATCGAGCGACGTTCTATTAAACAAACAAACAAAAAGGCCTGTTCATCTCATTTTGCAGGTTTCTCAGAGTGATTATTGTATTTTGTTTGTATGATTGAATGGACGTGAGGGAAAGCGGGAGTGAGAGCGGGTCGCGCTGCAACCTCCGTTAGTGCGTGCGTGCTTGCGTGCGTGTGTGTGTGTGTGGGGGGGGGGGGATGCGTGCGTGCGTGCATGTACGTGCCTGCGTGGGGGTGCGTGCGTGCGTGCGTGTGTGTGCGTGCGTGCGTGTTGTGTGCGTGCGTGCGTGCACACATGCGTGCGTGTGTGCGTGCGTGCTGGTGTGGTGTGTAAGGAATACAACATTATTTTGTGAGGTATTATGCAGATATTTTATTGATCTTGTAAAGAGCGGTGTGCTCGTCCATAATTAGAATTCAGATACCGCCCTGTAGAAATCACCTCTATTGTTGATTCTTTCCTCGACGGAAAGCGTTCGGTGTATTTTTGTTAACACAAAGCAAAAATAAAACAATTTGCTTGCTGCATGAGCGGTTCGACAGTTTTGTTACTTTCGTTTCCCGTTGCAATTCAACTCACGTGTCATTTCGCTGTCGGGTCGTGTTACAATCAGCTCTTCCGACTCCTCCCGGCAAATAGCGGCGCATGCGCACACTGAACTCTTTCTTCACTGACCAATCAGAAGAATTCGGTCAAGTAATGTCGATCACATTGCCTGGCAGCTTTTGAGGAACGCACCTAGCACAACACACCGCGACTCTTTAGTAACAAACGATTTGATTGGCGGCTTCAGAGCGCGCCCCTTTTCCGTGTTAACGATTGTTACGAGACTTCGTTTCAAAATCTAGGGCCCGTGGATGGATCAAGTCTGTATGAATGCAAGCTAACAAGCATTTTAGCAAGCTGTAAAGCCAGTAGTCGAAGTCTGTTCAAAAACATCATCAACACTGACTTGTACCAAGAAGGGTTTCTTCTCCTTCTTTTACTTCTCCACGGCTCACTGACTCTTACTAGAAAACTGGTGTGTGCATGTCACTGTGTGTGTGTGTGTGTGTGTGTGTGTGTGTGTGTGTGTGTGTGTGTGTGTGTGTGTGTGTGTGTGTGTGTGTGTGTGTGTGTAACATGGTTGTTGTTTGACAGGTGATAATCTGGTGATAATGGAAGACTACAATATTTAAGATTCTGTTTGTTTGAAATGTATGTTAATGTGGTTTTTGTCATAAGATGTTTGTACAGCGCGGTGAGTTTAACTCTGGTTAGAGAACAGCGCTTTATAAGAATTGTTATTATAACTATTATTATTATTATTAAACAATGACAGCAACATAATAACCTGGCACTTCAGCACCCACCAAGCCATACCTAGGAAGGAATAAACCGTGACGGAAGGTAGGGATCGATACCTGGTACCAGTATGTTTTGATCCGTGTCCACCCGTCCACCACTCCCTTCCCTCTCCATAAGCCCTCCCTCCCCTCTCTATCTTCCCCCACCCTACCCCCCAGTGCCCTTGCTTTCAGAAGTCTGAGTAATAGCATCTCTCCGTGTTAAAAAGATAATGAAATAATGTGTCAGAATCTGAAGCTATAGACGTGTTAATTAATGAGAACTAGAGGTTTCGTTTTTGTGTGTGTGTGTGTGTGTGTGTGTGTGTGTGTGTGTGTGTGTGTGTGTGTGTGTGTGTGTGTGTGTGTGTGTGTGTGTGTGTGTGTGTGTGTGTGTGTGTGTGTGTGTGTGTTGTTGTTGTTGTTGTTGTTTTTGTTGTTGTTGTTGTTTTTTTTGTTTTTTTTTGGGGGGGGGGGGGGGGGGTGGAGGGGGGAGTTGAGCCACGATTTTTCACCTCTTTTCTTAACCACAAAGACAATTTTGTCAAAGGATAATATATATATATGGTTCTAGTAGCAGCGGGGCGGTGTGGCTGTTTGCCAACTAAACGGTGACCGACCCGTTGGATAAGAGTTCTCTCTAACCTTTGAGGTGTTTAGAGCTCCTTTTGACCACTCTAAATTTGCTGTCATGTTGTGAGAGGGTGGGTGAGGCAAGGTGACCTTTCTCTTCCTTCAGTCAGCATGAATTCGTTTCAAAAGAGAGTGCTTATATATAATAACAAACAAAGAAACAAAAAACAAAGCAAAAACAAACAACAGCAACAAAAATACTGACCGACTCAGGCCTAGTAGCAACAGGTCGCTAACGGTTTGATCACCAAACCACCAAAAGATCAAATCACAATTTTAAAACCAAAACACTAAACTACTAAAACCGCTGTATAAACAGCAAAATGCCAAAATGTCCAAACTGCAGTCCGATTGAAAAATAATTTTGAAAAGGCCCCCAAAGTCTAATTAAATCACTGCTTTACCACCAAGATAATGGAACCACAGTAGCCTAAAAGATGGAGTTTTGTACTAAAGTATGTTGGTGCTGTTGCCCATAACCCGGGACAGCAGAGTCTGCGGGTTCGCCGCCGGAGGGGCACCAGTGGATAAGGGCGATAGGGGAAAAGGCAGACAAAGGCCACCCAGAGGAGACGACGCGTGCAAAGATCAGGTCTAGTGTAGGGCCGATGCAGACGGGTCTCTAATAAGCCAGACGCCATGCACGCATATATCCACTGCCGTCATCTGCACACCGAGATACGCATAGACACTGCCAGTGTCTGTACACCGACTGTTAGACACCTCATGCACTTACACACTGCCGCAGTCTCACTGCCGACCTACACATACAAACTGCCGTTGTCTGCGTGCCGATATACACATTGCCCTCATCTGGATACTGACATGCACACTGCCGTCATCTGGATATTGACATGCACACTGCCGTCATCTGCATACTGACATATACACTACCCTCATTTGCATAAAGACATACACACTGCCCTCATGTGCATGCCGACATACACACAGCCATCGTCTGAATGCCGACGTACACATACACACTGTCGTCGTCTACATACACACTTCCGTCGTCTGCATGCAGACATAAACACTGCCCTCATTTGTATCAAGACATACACACTGCCCTCATTTGCAACAAGACATACACACTGCCCTCATTTGTAACAAGACATACACACTGCCCTCATTTGCATCAAGACATACACAATGCCCTCATTTGTAACAAAACATACACACTGCCCTCATTTGCATCAAGACATAGACACTGCCCTCATTTGCATGCCGACATACACACATCCGTCGTCTGAATGCCGACGTACACATACACGCTGTCGTCGTCTGCATACAGATATACACACTTCCGTCGTCTGCATGCAGACATACACACTGCCGTCGTCTGCACACCGACATACGCATACACATTGCCCTCATCTGTATGCCGACATACACACTGCCGTCGTCTGCATACCGACATACACACTGCCCTCATTTGCATACAGGCATACACACTGCCGTCGTCTGCATACCGACATACACACTGCTCTCATTTGCATACAGGCATACACACTGCCGTCGTCTGCATACCGACATACACACTGCCCTCATTTGCATACAGGCATACACACTGCCGTCGTCTGCATCCGGACGACAGAGTCGAATGTTTAACACCCGTGAGATGGTGGTAAAGAGGGTATTTGTCCCTAGCTGTCAGCGATTTCTGTTTAACATCCGCCACCCGGCTTTGGGAAATATATTTATTGCCCCTGTCTTAGAGATTACTGTCTCACATCCACTACAGGGCATAGGGGAATATATTGCCCATGTCTTAGAGATTACTGTCTCACATCCAGTGCTGGGCGTGGCTAAAGGAAGATATCACCATGACAGTTTGAGACATAACTGTTCAACCCAGCACCGGGCTTTGGAGAAGAGATTAACCATAGTCTTAGAGATGACTCTTCGTCCATCAGCATCAAGCCCTGCTGAGGAAATTACGCCTGTCGTACAAAGTACCCTTCAATGCCCGCCGTCCTGGTTTTGAAGCCACTAAGAGTTCGAGCCACTGTATTACCGCTGACAGTTCAACAACTCTTTTCTAAGCTTTGTGCCCCTGTCTTGAGCCAGAGTGAGCACGGTTTAGTGTTCTACATTCATCACCTGCCACGGTTAACAGAGCACAATCTGCCGGCTGCTCCTGAGCTGACAGAAAGGGATGAACTGACACGCGTACGTGGTAAGCTCGAACTCAGAGAATGTCGAAAGAGATAAGAGCTGTTTATATTTGAATTCCGTACAGCGCCCGGTGCTCAAGTTTGATGTTAGAGGTTCGTGTTTTTACGAACATATAGGCCAGGATGATGATAATGATAAATGTTCATGTTTATGAACATTTTGTTTCATGGTATGATAATTATAATAATGAAATGTTAATTACATCATAAGGCACCATGGAATGAAATGTTTACAAAAGGGGAGCGGGGATAGCTCAGTGGTTAGAACGCCGAACTCGTGATTGAAAGGTCGCGGGTTTGAAGCCCTGCAGGAGCGGCGGGAGAATTTTCTTATCCAGGGTCAACTTTCTGTGCTGACTCTTATTTCGGTATTACCACAGTAGCACGTTAAAGATCCCCGTCATTCTGCCAAAGAGCAGGTGGCACGTTACAGCTAAACACGCATGCACCTTACGTATGTGACTTTGTATGAAATGACATGGTGCATGGTTGTATGGTGTACACAGAACGTGCTGAGACGGGAGCAGTTTCACGCGGCACCAGCCATGCCAGCACTGTAAGTACACCACTTCCGTGGATAGTAAAAAAAAACATGCCAGGGCAATGAGTCTACTGAAGAACGCAGAATAGCGATATATAAAACTGATCAACAACAACAATGAATAAAAGAACAAACGAGAAGACAGTCTAGGAGAGATCAAGAGCAGGGAGGTGGAAGTAGGCTCTTATAGCCGGATGGTTTGTCTTGCTGCTGAGTTATTCCTCAACAGTTGCTTTTCGGACACTGTTTTTGTGACTTTTTGTTCCGCAGAGCTGTTGAAACAGGAATCAGCGAAGTACACAAGTTGCTTCGCACTGGCGGGGTCCCCACCTCCTTAACCCCTTCACTGTCCCAGCCTGTAAAATTTCCGGGCGGAAAGATGCACGGACGCACTTGCAAACGGTATATTTTCCGCTCCTATAACATATACTTTTAATGCAATGTGTTTCGAAGGAAACCCTTTGACATGACAGTGCGAAAAAGAAGACAAAAACAGTTAAGGGTTTCAAATTTGGCACTTTTATAGGTCGTTTTGAAGTGACATCATGGCAGTGAAGGGGTTAACTGTTTCGGAGTGTGTGTGCCCTCCAGACTCTAAGATAAAGTACCCTGTGTTTTATGTGCACTTATATTTATGTATTATACTGTGTGCTATTTTACTGGTATCTTTTTTGCAGTCGTAAGGCAAATTTCTATGTTATTCATAGACAATAAAGATTCTGTATTCTGTATAGCATTGTTCTGGCGGTGGCTGACGGTCTCTTCGGTCTTTGCGGGTCGGAGCGCGCGGCGCGGATGAGCTATTGATGTCTTCCCTTCCACCCACCCCTTACGCGTCGGTAATAAGCCGTATGGTTTCTGTGGAAAGCACCATGTTTCCTTTCAAACGAGAAAAGAAATGAATGAACCAAACACGGAAGAAGCGAAGTGATGAGTGGGTGTAAATTTACAGCTCGGGTGTCAAATAACTACGAAACTGATTTCCGTCAGCACAGTGACTTACGGGAACAGCAGTATAAATAGCGCAATGATCGATGACTATTCGGAAGAGGAAAACAGAAATACGTATGAATTGTAACTTATCTGTTGTTTGAGAAGAATTTCATTTTCTTTTCGAATGCTCTGCACATAAAGATTTTCGTATAAAAATATTTTTAAAATTGTCCTGAGAAAGTTTCTTTAACCGTCTTCAGCATACAATTTAGATTCATGTCTTCCACAAGGAAAGTGATAATTCAGCTTCCGAAAAATTTGTAAAAGAATTAAAAATCACATAAAGTTAAAAACGACGACAAAACATTTTTTTATTATTGAATTAAATTATGTTTGAATTAACATGTTACTTGTGCAAACCCAAAGTATTCTTCACGAGTTACGTATAATTATCTAGGTTATATTTTATGTTCTGTAAGTTCCATGCCTATCGTACAATTTATAGCCTTGTCAATTTTGATGTTTCCGTTCTGCTGCTGCTGCTGTTGTTGTTGTCGTCGTTGTTGTTGTTTTAAATCCTCCATATCCCACGAGGGTTAAAGAATAAATGGAAATGAAATCGAGCCGAAAGGAATAAAAATCCTCGAATCTTTGAAATGGGTCACATCCGCTCTTTTATCAACGATACTGCACGACTGCAATGGAAGAATCAGGAAGAGAGAAATGATGCATCTGGCACATTCAACATTCACCGCATTATATCTTCTTTCGGACGTTGTTGTTTTCAATGAGACAATGTTTTATGACAATAGAGGTAAGCAGATGAGAGAGAGAGAGACAGAGAGAGGGCGGGGGCGGGGGGGGGGGGAGAGAAGGATAGATAAAGAGAGAGGGGGGAGAAGAGAGAGAGAGACGGGGGGAAGGAGGGAGGGAGGGAGAGAGAGAGGTGGATAGAGAGAGGGGGGGAGGGAGGGCAGAGAGAGAGAGAGAGAGAGAGAGAGAGAGAGAGAGAGAGAGAGAGAGAGAGAGAGAGAGAGAGAGAGAGAGAGAATACGGAAATTTTATTCAATAAGGCCATAGCCCCATTTTTAAATTTAAACAGACACATAAGGTATACACTGAGAGACAGAGAGAGAGACAGAGAGAGATGAACCAAAGACCCACATCAGAAAGAATCGTTGTTTTAACTCAGCTCATGTGACATCTTTGTACTGACCTCAGAAAAGTGTCAGTAATCGTAAGCGTTCGTCGTGTACGAAAGGGAGAATTCGTTATTTTGCCATAATCTCCGAAACTGATACGCCTTGAGGATTTGACAATCACGATTTTTTCCCCCGAGGATGTTTCCCAGACGATAAAGAACAATATATAGTCTGGGGTCTGTTGAGTATTGCCCCCTTTCCTAATCGTGTCGAAACTGATCGAGTTTATTTCGAACGAAAGGAAAGCAACTGTAACCGAAAGATTAATGTATAGCAAGGGGAATTCAGTGTTAGCATTACCACGTACATGATCTTTGCTCTTAAATCGTGTAATCCTATTAAACAAGGCAATGCAGACCGAACATTGATATATATAATAGTCACGTCTCAGAGGTGAGTTTTGTTTTTTGTTTGTTTGTTTCTGTGTCAAAAGCTCCACCCAGACGATCTGTAACATCAGACAATAATAACAACAACAGCAAATGGGAAACTACAACTAAACAGCCGGAAAAGTTAAGTAGGCTAGCTGCTCCTCTTCAAATCGCGATCTTGGAGGTTTTAAAGAAGGTGCTTACTTTTTTCAAATGTGTGGACATCGCGTCGAATGACGCATGACCAAAGACCAAAGACCGTCTGCTTACGCTATAACGCTCTGTACCTGCCTGTTTGCAAAATTCCAGATTTGTCGTTAGCATTTGTCACACCAACATTCTTCCAAACACTGGACTTAAAAACAACAACAACAAAGAGCTCAACCAAAAGCACATAAGTATCCTACATCTCATTTTTCTCCCTTTAACAGTTGTTTAAGTGTTATTTTGTAGCTTGCAAAAGGGCTTAACCCAGAAAGCTGGCACGTTGTGTTTTGTCAGCATTAATAGCGTTCTTTTTAACCTCTTATGTGTTTGGATCTTATTTGCAGAATTGTTTGGATTTGGCATAAACATGGAAGAAATGCGGGAAAACAGATTTGTAATCTATATATTTGAGGCAAACATTATAGTTTTTATAAAAATCATATTGTGCTTCTAGCTGGAAGACAGCATTTTCACAATGACGACAATGTTATTTGCCCTTTGGAGAAACGTCGTAAGAATTGCCCAGTATTACTGCAGACTTCTTTAAATAGCAAACCGCCTTCTTCTTCGGTTTCAAATTGACCGTCTGGGTTCCGGTTTTAAAGTTTAACTGTCTTTTGTGCATTCTTCAACGCACGTAACGCCTCCTCTGATTTGCTTTCTATTTCCAGCACAAAGAGGGGTATGCATTTCCTTGATGATGAACTTGGACTGTACGTGACTTTTGTGTGTGTGTGTGTGTGTGTGTGTGTGTGTGTGTGTGTGTGTGTGTGTGTGTGTGTGTGTGTGTGTGTGTGTGTGTGTATTCGTACGGGGACAGGGTGAGCAGGAAGGCATCATGTTGACTGAGATGTACGCCTGATTTTAAGTTTTCTTCGCTGTACTAGTGTCTGCGGAGTTTACATCCATTTCCACCTACGTTTCAACACCACCCACACCACGCCGTTCATGACGTAACAACGTGTCTTTCACAAGCTAATTCACATTCATCGTCCACTACGTTTCAACAACAACCACACCACACACCGTTCATGACGTAACAACTGTCTTTCACAATCTAATTCACATACATCGTCCACTACGTTTTGACAACACACACACACACACACACACACACACACACACACACACACACACACACACACACACACACACACACACACACACACACACACACACACACACACAAACACACACACCACCTGTCTTTCACACCACCGTTCATGGCGTAGCCACGTGTCTTTGACAAGCTCATTAACATACATCATCCACAACATTTCGACACCACCCACACCACACCATTCATGACGTAACAACTGTCTTTCACAAGCTAATTCATATACATCGTCCATTACGCGTTTCAACACCACCCACCCCACCCCGTTCATGGCGTAACAACTATGTTTCACAATCTAATTCACATACATCTTCAACTACGTTTTAACAACAACAACAACAACAACAACAACAACAACAACAACAACAACAACAACAACAACAACAACAACAACAACAACAACAACAACAACAACAACAACACACACACACACACACACACACACACACACACACACACACACACACACACACACACACACACACACCACCGTTCATGGCGTAGCCACGTGTCTTTCACAAGCTAATTCACATACATCTTCAACTATGTTTTAACAACACACACACACACACACACACACACACACACACACACACACACACACACACACACACACACACACACACACACACACACACACACACACACACACACACACACACGCACACACACACCACCGTTCATGGCGTAGCCACATGTCTCTCACAATCTAATTCACACCACGATTCAATAAGACCCAACCCAGTCATGACGTAACCACACGTCTTTGACAAGATGACGTACCTTGTCCATTTTATTTTAACATTCACACACAAACCACGACGACATAACTACTTGCATTTGAAGAAAAGAATCATTTTGTTCGTGATTTCGACACCCACACAATGTGATTGTATGACACAACTTTCGAGCGATAATTAACTCCCTTGTTTGTTGGGTTTGCCCAGGCGCTCCGAGCCTCATTGTGTTTCAGATTGTTACCACGCGAATAATACTGAACACAGCATCAATGATGTTGAATTAAACTACACCAATAATGTTCAACATCATACCACACAAGTGATGTTCAACAATACCAGTAATGTTTAAAGGACAAGTCCAAGGTTAGGGGTGATTTTTGATACGATTTCCGTTAAAGCTCGCTGAGAACGATGATGTAGGTGAAACTGTGATCTGAGGGTTATAAATGCACGAAAAAAGGTATTTTCTGTCGTACCGAAAGCGTCGCCATGACGCCCAAATCACGTGACCATATGCCTACTACGTCACTCTGGGGAGTCGCTGCAAAATGGCCAACTCGAGCTCCGAAGACGAAACTGATACTTTGCCCGAGAGACCCACAAGGATACAGCGGTATCAGTTTGAGCCTGCCAGGCAGGATTTTGAAAGAGTACCGGTATTCCATGGGTTTTGCGAAATCGCACTCACTGAAGTGCTCGCTACACAAATGGGCGTGATGCGGCGCAGCAAGAAAGTCAGATCGAGAAAAGAAATCCCTTCTCCCCGTCCCTAATAAGCCTTATGGTTTCTGTGGACGTTAAGCACCATGTTTACTTGCTTACAACGTGCCAGGCGAAG
>OY757544.1:12488064-12490564 GCA_963584105.1 Alviniconcha strummeri
GGGTCACCTCAGAATTAAGGAGTTCAGGTGGTAGTCGCTGAGCGAGGAAGCATGGAGCGTGCGTGAGTGGTGTGGGTCTGCTTGATGAGCAATGCCATCACCATCGACCATCGGGGTCAACGAAATCATCACCATGGACATTAAAATCATCATCATCGACATTGAAATCATCATCGTCGACATAGAAATCATCATCGTCAAGATCAAAACCACCATCATCGACATAAAAATCATCGTCGACATCAAAACATCAAAACCACCGTCATCGACATAAAAGTCATCATCGACATTGAAATCATCGTCGTCGACATCAAAACCACCGTCATGCGTATTTAACTGTAACAATTAAGCCACCTGCTCGATGACGATGATGCATGTGATAAAAATCATCATCGACATCGAAATCACCATCATCGACATAAAAATCATCATCGACATCGAAATCATAAACATCATGGAAGAAGAGACGACCAAAGGGCCTATCAAGGAAAATTCAGTCAGAAAAATAAAGCAGAATAAATGCTGTTCCGCGAACAAAGGCAACTGTTTACGTCATTATCTGCGACGAACCAGCCCTACTTCACTGAAGAAAATTTAATTAAAAGATCGATTTTTTCCATTGGTGTTCATGTTGCTTGTGTTTTACACTGTCGCAGTTCTAGCGTAGTGTTGACGATGATGGCGTTAAAATAAA
The DNA here is from genome assembly GCA_963584105.1 of Alviniconcha strummeri. Taxonomy (NCBI): domain Eukaryota; kingdom Metazoa; phylum Mollusca; class Gastropoda; family Provannidae; genus Alviniconcha; species Alviniconcha strummeri. The sequence goes on from OY757544.1 coordinate 12,488,759, forward strand.
GTGCATTAAATATCACCAAGAACTGTCTCTTCTGTATGTTTTCTTCTTCTTCTTTTCACTTTGCGAACGACAGGGTAAACACTTGCATTAAGATCGATCTCTCCTTGTTTCTAATTCGGTCTGTGTGACTGACCGACTGTCTGTCTGCCTGTCTGTCTGTCTGTCTGTTGTCTGTCTGTCTGTCTTTTCCTGCCTAGTCCGTGAAGCTGGGGACGAGCTGGCGACGGCGCGGTCACTGGCGGAAGCCCTGCACAGTGATTGGCCTGTCAGTGTGGCCGTATCCACTTGTCGGCTTCGTTGCAAAGACTCCTCGGCGTCTTGATCACAGGAAGTGCCACTGCAAGGGCGTCTTAGCGTCCATAGCACGCACGCACGCACGCACGCACACACACACACACACTCTCTCTCTCTCTCTCACACACACACACACACACACACACACACACACACACACACACACACACACACACACACACACACACACACACACACACTCTCTCTCTCTCTCTCTCTCTCTCACACGCACGCACGCACGCACGCACGCACGCACACACACACACACACACACACCACACACACGCACGCACACACACACACACACACACACACACACACACACACACACACACACACACACACAATTCGCGGCACGGGCAACTATGCGTCTAGAATATAGAAAGTTGAACGCAAGGGTAGCTTTGCCTCAAGATCTCAGAAACATCAATCGGGAAGGAGATGACTGCGTCAAGATCTCAAAAACATCCGCTGCAAGAACATGATCTCAACGTCAAGACGGAAAAGACAGGTCTGGGTCAATATATCAGAAACATCCGCTGTGAGGACACCTCAACGTTCAAACATCGGAAACATCCGCTGTAAGGACGTTTCAGCTTCCAGATAGGAAGGACATGTCTGCGTCAAGATCTCAGAAACATCTGCTGTAAGGACACACCAAAGTCCAGACGGGAAGGATCTGCGTTAAGATCTTACAAACATCCGCTGTAAGGAAACCTCAACATTTAGACGGCAAGAACAGGTCTACGCCCACATCTAAACTCGTGATTTATGTCATTTGCACGTTCCGTGTCTTAAAATTGATACACACAAAAGTACAAAAGGTACAAAGAGCCTAATTAAAGTGTCCTCGTCTACCACAAGGTACGCAGGTGAGTCCAAAAAGGCGGTCTCATTCACCAAGGTACGCACGTGTATACGAAAGTCACGACCATAACAGACCACAGGGAGCCAGGATAGCTCAGTGGTTGGAGCGCCGGACTCGTAATTGAAAGGTCGCGGGTTGGAATCCATGCAGGAGCGGCCGGAGAATTTTATTCACCGGGGTTAACTTTCTGTGCTGAATCTTATTTCGGTATCCGTTCCACCCCGTGTTACCGCAGTAGCAGTAAAACATCCCGGTCATTTTGCCAAAACAGCAGGTGGCTTGTTACAGTTAAATACGCATGCACCTTACGCATGTGGCTTTGCATGACGTGACATGGTGCATAGTTGTATGGTGTACACGGAACGCGCCGAGACGGTAGCAGTTTCATGTGGTAACAGCAATGCCAACGCTGTAAGTACACCACTTCGATGGATATTTAAAAAAACGCGCTATAAAAAGCTAGTCACTCACGTAGAATCACATGCGAGAGCAGTGAGTCTGCTCGAGAGCGGAGAATAGCGCTGTATAAAAGCAATCAACAACAACAACAACAACAAAGCACTGGGGGATGAGATGTTCTTGAAGCTCTCTCTCTCGCTCTCTCTGTCTCTCCTCCCACCCCCCACCCCCCACCCCCCTGTCAC
>OY757544.1:12495564-12505564 GCA_963584105.1 Alviniconcha strummeri
CTGTCAACCCGCTAATGGCTTCTTCTGTGCAACACAGCTCTGTGGGGTGTCTTGTATCTCTGTGATTTCCCCGCGTTGAAGTGGTTTAAACGGGCTTCCCGACAGCTCAGCGGTGGGCAGGTGGCCGCCTTGGAGATGGTACAGATTAGAAATGTCGAGCGAGCGACGTCAACTATGCGGAGCAGTCCCTAATGGGCGAATATATCACCGTTAATAAACAACGTACACGACTGCTGCCAAAGGGCTCACGTCAAAATCAAAGCTAGGATTGACTCCTTTCTGGATTTCCGTTGTCCGGGCAGTTGTCACACAAATGCAGGTCTAAAGAACATTTTGAACTTAAACACACATTGTAGTTTCAAAACTCACAGGATTGATATAAAGTGCTGGTCACAAACTCGCAAGATTAAGGCAATAGCCTGGCAACAAACACGTAGGACAGGATTAAGGTGCTCGTAGCGAACACTCAGAGCTGAAACGATGTCCTGGCAACAAACAGGACTGCACTCAGAGTTCAAATGATGTCATGGAAACAAACAGGACTGGATTAACGTGCTCGTAACGAACACTCAAAATTCAAATAATGTCCTGGCAACAGAGAGGATTGGATTAACGTTCTCGTGACGAACACTCAGAGCTAAAATGATGTCCTGGCAACAAACACTTAGGACTGCGTTAATGTGCTCGTTACGAACAGTGAAGAGTTAAAATGATGTCCAGGCAACAAACAGGACTGGATTAACGTTCTCGTGACGAACACCCAGAGTTAAAATGATGTCCTGGCAACAAACAGGACTGGATTAACGTTCTTGTGACGAACACCCAGAGTTAAAATGACGTCCTGGCAACAAACAGGACTGGATTAACGTTCTCGTGAAGTAATATCCTGGGACGGAAATCAAAACGTACTCACAAACAAATGTCCTCTACAACTACAATGCAAACGGCACAGAAACACAAAGGCAATTCAGTTCAACGAAATTGCCGGAACTAGCAAACGCAGCAGTATTCTAGTGCTGGCTTCTTCTACTGTCTGAAAACTCGTAGCACGCTCACAACTAACAGCTAGGCTACTGGACCTAGTGAGTGAACGGAAAAGAAAAAAGACAACAGGAGAATCGGAGGAACCAAGAGCACAGGGAAACTCGAAGCCAGGCTGCAAACAGAGTCAGCGTGCGAGCAAGTGCTGGGTTTTATAGGGCGAGGTAGATGACAGCGGCGTTGGCGACACTGTGTATCGATCAGGGACACTGACACACAAAGGCACGTGCGCTACGTATGTGCTGATAAAGTCGGTTGCGTGTGTGTGTGTGTGTGTGTTTGTGTGTGTGTGTGTGTGTGTGTGTGTGTGTGTGTGTGTGTGTGTGTGTGTGTGTGTGTGTGTGTGTGTGAGTGTAGCTTTACACCTGTTGTGTGTGTATGTGTGTGAGTGCGCGTGTGCGCGTGTGCGCGCGCGCGCGTGTGTGTGCGTGTATGTGTGTGTGCGCGTGTGTATGTGTGTATGTATGTTTACACGTGTGTGTAGTGTGTGTGTATGTTTACGTGTGTGTGTGTGTGTGTGTGTGTGTGTGAGCGTGTACGCTCGCGCGCGCGTATGTGTGTATGTGTATCTTTACACGTATGCGTGTGTGTGTAGGCGAGCGCGCGCGCGTGTGTGTATGTGAGTGTGTACGTGCGTGCGTATGTGTGCACGTGTGTACGTATGTGTGTGTGTGTGCGCGCGAGCGCGCGCCCGCCCGCGCGTGTGTGTGGCCATGCCACAATTGCAGTAACTGTCTCCTGACTAGCTAGATAAGCCACCTTCTCTACGATTGTGCTATGAAATTGCTTCAGGCGCATAAAAACTGCACGCAGACATGGAATTATCGAGTAGTTGTCGGGAGGGAAATGAGTCCAACAAGTTGTTTGTGTTCAAAGCAAGCCAGTGATTGAGTAATACGTGAGCGGCGTACGTAGTCACCCTGATGGAACTACTTTGCGTGGCGTAGATCCTCTGCAACAGGCCTGCCGGAAGCATGCCCAGCCAACGATTTATAACCTCTGTCTGTCTGTCTCCGTCTCTGTCTCTCTGTCTTTGTCTCTCTCTGTCTCTCTGTCTCTGTCTCTCTTTGTCTCTGTCTCTTTGTTTCTCTCCCTCTGCCTCTGTTTCTCTGTCTCTCTATGTTTTTCTGTCTCTGTCTGTTTGTCTCTGTTTCTGTCTCTGTCTCTCTCGCTCTCCCTCCCTCTCCCCTCCTCTCTCTCTCCCCCCCCCCCCCCTCTCTCTCTCTGTGCAATCCTTGTAAAATAACACTTTTGAGTTCGGGTTCTCTGTCTCTCTCTGTCTTTCTGTCTCTGTTTCTGCCAGTCTATCTGTCTCTCCCCCTCCCCTCCCCCCCCCCCCCCGTCTCTCTCACTCTCTCTCTCCCCCTCCCTCCCCCCAGCCTCTCTCTCTTTGTCTCACACACACACACGCGCGCGCGCGCGCGCACACACGCACGCACGCACGCACGCACGCACGCACGCACACACACACACACACACAGAGGTAAGCCATACAGTTCATTCAAACAACCATCCCTCTACTGGGCGTTCAGTGGGGGAAAACAGGCCTTGAGGGCGGATTTAACGATTCTATGGAAGAAGAGTGTCAGGGAAAGTAAGGCAGATTGTTCCTGAGTAATGGTGCTTGTTTGAAGAAGGCATGTTGACCTGAGGCTTGAGGTGAGCAGATGGAAGTACGAAAGGGCAGAGTATCAGCAGAGAAGCGGAGTTGGCGAGACGGAATTAAAGTCGTAGAGGTGGAAGAGATCAGAGAGATAGGAAGGGGCTTGGCTGAAGAAGAAATTGTGCTGAACGTGTGGGATCGTGCGATGGCAGGGTTGAAATCATGATCCTGACAGCCAACTCTCTCCCTGAGTGCTTAGTCTTAGGGAGGTACATCCTGACAGCCAATTAACTCTCCCCCCGAGTGCTTAGTCTTAGGAGGATTATATCCTGACAACCAACCTCTCCCGTTGTACTTAGTCTTAGGGGGGTTATATCCTGACAGCCAACTCTCTCCCGTTGTACTTAGTCTTAGGGGGGTATATCCTGACAGCCAACTCTCTCCCGTTGTGCTTAGTCTGGGGGTGGGTGGGTGGGTGGGGGGGTATCATTCCAACCAACTCTCTCCCGTTGTACTTAGTCTTAGGGGGGTTATATCCTGACAGCCGACTCTCTCCCGTTGTGCTTAGTCTTGGGGGGGGGGGGGGGGGGGGTAATATCCTGACATCCAACTCTCTCCCCGTGTACTTAGTCTTGGGGTGTATTCTGACAGCCAACTCTCTCCCCGGGTGCTTAGTCGGGGGGGTGGGGGTGGGGGTGGGTGGAGGGTATATTCTGACATCCAACAACCTCCCCGAGTGCTTAGTCTTAGGGAGGTATATCCTGACATCCAACTCTCTCCCCGTGTACTTAGTCTTGGTTGGTGGGGGGTGGGGGGGAGGTATATTATGACAGCTAACTCTCTCCCCGAGTGCTTAGTCTGAGGGGATATATCCTGACAACCAACTCTCTCCCTGTGTACTTAGTCTTAGGGAGGTGTATCCTGAAAGAAACTTCTACCTCCACACTCCCCCCACCTCCACCTCTCGTCCTTATAGTCTTGGGTGGAGGGGGGGGGGGGGTATTCTGACAGCAAACTCTCCCCCTGTCCTTAGTTCTGTCCTGAGAGAGGGGGGGGGAGAGATAGAGAGAGAGACAGAGAGAGACAGAGAGACAGAGAGAGACCGACAGACAGACAGACAGAAACGGAGAGACAGAGACAGAAAGAGAGAGACAGAGAGAGACAGAGAGAGACAGAGAGAGACAGAGAGACAGAGACAGAGACAAAGAGAGAGAGAGACAGACAGATAGAGAGAGAGAGAGAGAGAGAGAGAGAGAGAGAGAGAGAGAGAGAGAGAGAGAGAGAGAGAGAGAGAGAGAGAGACAGAGACAGAGACAGACAGAGACAGAGACAGAGACAGAGAGGGAGAGAGAGGTGCAAAAATAAGACATGTATTGCGGGTGTCCTCGCGTTAAAGAGCACACGGTAGCGAGAAAAAATATTGCCGTTGCAAAATCGTCTCAGAGTGTTCACGGGACAGAAGTGTATTGATAAGCCTATATATAATACACGCAATTATATAAAGCCAACAAAAGCCAGTCCCACGTTACATTGTGCCTGCAGCTGTCACTGTTAAATCGATTGTAGAACCTGAAACGGAAAATCACCAATAGCTCAGCGTATGTGTGTGTGTGTGTGTGTGTGTGTGTGTGTGTGTGTGTGTGTGTGTGTGTGTGTGTGTGTGTGTGTGTGTGTGTGTGTGTGTGTGTGTGTGTGTGTGCGTGTGTGTGTGTATTCCCAACTTTCACTGTGAAAGTGTGTCCTGTAAGCTATGGCATGTACAGTAAATGGGATTTGTTCTATTCTTTTTTCATCGTTGAACATTCTTCAGCACACTCAAGCGCAAACTGTAGCCAGATCAGTACACAAATTGATCTTTTATCCTTCGTTTATCGTGTGTCTGTTGCCTTAAAAAGGGGGTACCCTGAAACTGTAAACTCATTTTCATTTTTTTCTTCTATTTTTGTCTGATTAAAATCAGCGTTCGCTCCAAGCTTCTACGTGTTTCTGATCCTATTTCAGAACCAACACACAAGGGAGTTAATCAGCGCTCGAAATACGTAACATAAGTACAACAAAAAAGACCTCAGTCGCCCGCGGTAATTCTCACCTGGCATGCGTGTAAATACGAGGTACATAAACTCCATCAGAGATACATCCTCACTGAGTTAGGAAAGTTAGGAACACACACATGCCAGGTGAGAGTTACCGTGGGTAACTATTCAGGTTTTTGTAGTTGTATTTGTGTTACGAGCGCTAATTAACTCCCTTGTGTGCTGATTCTGCGCGAGCGCTCTGGGCCTCGTTCTGTTTCAGATGTATTTTTTAGAACGCTAGCCATCAGCTTTGTTTCAGACTTTGTTTTCTGTTGCTCACCATAGTTCAGGAGCTGTGTGAGAGTCGAGGTGGCCGTCCTGGGCTGTCCGTCCTAACGAGCCTTCTGGTTTCCGTGGACGTAAAGCTGTATTGAACCATGCTTCGGCATTGGTCACAGCTTGTCCCTAATATGTCAACTGACATCTGAGGACATTAAGCATCACTTCATCATCATCATCATCATGTTCCTCATTGTTGGCATGTGAGGTTTTGACATGATTGCTTTGAGAAGCCTCAGTCACATTACAAAACACACACGAGCACGAATTGTTTGATTCTACAGCGTAACAGTACGTACGTAAGTAAGTAAGTAAATTGGTGTTTTATGCCCAGTCAACCAGTGCGGTTATATCAGGGAGAGTAACAGTACAATACAATGCAATGCCATACAATGCAATAGAATTCGATACACTACAGTATAACTGTATCGCAAGAAGGGATGCATCATATTGCAGAGCACATCCACTATCGCAGTCACGCCAGTCCTAGAATTAAATATAAATAAAAGCGAGTTAAAAAACACGAGAACAAGAGGCTAACATTATACACAGATACGACTGATATCATGCGCGTACAGATCTGATTATAAACAAGCGTGCCATTTCTACTTTATTACAGGTGCAACTATATGTATTTTTGTTTTAATTTATAAACTTTTAAGTTAAAAAATCTGTCTCTGTCTGTCTGTCTGTCTGTCTCTCCCTCTCTCTGTGTCTCTGTCTCTCTCTGTCTCTGTCTCTGTGTCTCTGTCTGTCTGTATGTCTGTCTGTGTGTCTGTCTGTCTGTCTCTCTCAGTTGAAACAAGAACTGATATTCAAACATCTAAGAACTTCCAGTCTTGTTTGTCGCGTTACAGAGCACGAGTTGTTTAATTATGTTTCTCGCTGTCGATCTGTTCATTGTGAGGCTACTCACATATTTATATTCAGACTTCTTTGTTACACTACATGCAACACAGTACATGAGGAAGAGTTGTTTGATTCTCTGTTTCATTGTTGGTTCTGTCTCTTAATCTTGGGTTTATTGTAAAAGTCCATTGAATTACAGAACATACAAAAGCGCCAGAGGTTTGATTCTCAACTTCACGAACAGGATGTACCTCTGTTGGTTTATGCACCTTGTGTTTACTCGCATGCCCCGTGGGAGCTACCGTAGGCGACTCAGGTCTTTGCTGTATTTGTGTGACGTCTTTCGAGCGCTAATTAACTCCCTTGTGTGTTGATTCTGCACGATCGCTCTAGGCCTCGTTGTTTCACTGTTGATTCTGTCTCTCATTGCATGCCTGCATTTATTGTAAACGTGCATTACGTTACAGAACACACATTTCTTCAGCCTGTATCACTTTGACTAACTCAGCCCTTTTCGATTTGATGTGTGTGTGTGTGTGTGTGTGTGTGTGTGTGTGTGTGTGTGTGTGTGTGTGTGTGTGTGTGTGACACAGAGAGAGAGAGAGAGAGAGAGAGAGAGAGAGAGAGAGAGAGGGGGGGGATGACTCAGTGTATAAGTTTAATTTTTGCTTTGTTTGATTTTTGTACATGTACCTTAACAAGCTGTGTGTGTGTGTGTGTGTGTGTGTGTGTGTGTGTGTGTGTGTGTGTGTGTGTGTGTGTGTGTGTGTGTGAGAGAGAGAGAGAGAGAGAGAGAGAGAGGGGATGACTCAGTGTATAAGTTTAATTTGTGCTTTGTTTGATTTTTGTACATGTACCTTAACAAGCTTCCCCACTCCCTTCATGTTCTTTGTAAAGCGCTGAGGGCGTTTTAAGAATTTGTGCTTTAGAAATGTTATTATTATTAATACACACATGCGGGAGTTGTTTGTCTCGTTCACTGTTGATTCTATAGCTAATTCGCTCTACTGTTGATTACATTTCTCACTGCCTGGGTATTTCGTAAACGTGCTCTAGCCTATATTACAGAATATACCCATTTGCTGCTTAGCTGACCGACTCAATGATTGATGATAATAATGATCATGATGATAGTAATAATGATTGCTATAGCACATAATTCCGTTAACTTGAATGCTTAGTAAGCTGAAGGACTTTGTTGTTGTTGTTCTTTGAGACAGATTGTCTCTTTCATTGTTGGTTTTATATTTCACCGCCAGGGTTTATTGTAAATGTCCATTACGTTACATAACATACACGAGAACGAAGTGTCACTGTTGATTCAAGCTGTCACTGCCTGAGTTCAGTGCAGAGTTGTCATGCTTTACGTCCGCAAAGACCACAGGGACTATTAGGGACGGGGAGCCCATGACGGCCACTTCGACTTTCACACAGCGCCTGACTGGGTTTATTGTAAACGTTCCATTTATAACAAACACCAGAGCGAGTTGCGTGATTGTCTATTTCAGTGTTGATTCTATATCTCTCATTTCTCTTTCACTGTTGATTCTACCTCTCTCTGCTTAGGTTTGTTTTTAAATGCCAATTACGTCACAGAACGTACACAAAGCACGAACTGTTTGATTCTATCTGCGACTGTTGACCTGTTTATTTGTGTGGGCTAACTGGAGATTATCGATTTTGCCCTGCAGCGCAAGCGTGAGGTTCTAGTTATCAGAGTGTCACAGGACGGGGACAACAGGCTGGAAAATCCAGCACTGTCTTCCAGGGTCAGGAAACTCTGGCATTGTCTTCGTGACACATTGTGGGCCAGCGCTCAGCCAATCCATAAGCCGGGCTTGCTGCGCTTTGTCATAATTCCACTGACTGCGCGAGGGCCGGAAATACAATACTGCCTTACGGTCCTCGGAGACCAGGACGAGAAGTTCATCCCTGATCATCGTGCAGATTTCGGTCAGCGCGTGCGGAATTGTTTGTTTTGACGTGTCCGGGCTTCAGAAGATCGCGTTCTGTGATTATGGCCGCGGCTTTGTTGTCTTTTTCTTCTTCTGTTTTTTATTTTATTTTATTTTTTACGTTTGCTATTGTTTGTTACGTGTCGATATCTGCGTGAGATGAAAGAATCCGAGCAACACAATACAAAATTTAAAACAGAACTCGAACTCCAAGACTTCATTTGACAAAGATTGTAGTTTACTAGCACACATTCAAAGAATGAGTGAACAACTGCTGGTGAGGCTGTCAAAATAGAACAGCTTTAGAGAAATGTACTCACCTATACGACAACACATAAGGAACAATTAAAAACACAAGCGCTTTTGACTCATAGTCTTCGTCTGGTGTAAGAAGTGTCTCTTCTTACACCAGACGAGACCATGCGTCGAAAACGATTGTTTTTAATTGTTCCTTATGTGTCGTCTTATAGGTGAGTGTATACATTTTTCTAGAGCTGCTCTGTTATCACACTTTCATTTTTAGTACCTAGTTCAAGCTCATTGTCGTTAGTTTGGTGGTTTTCTTTTTCATATGCATAATTACAGTATGTGCTGTGAGGTAGCAGGTCTTCCTCCTGCATCCCTTCATAAAGGGCAATTGCCTAAATCAATAAATCTTCCATATCCGTATCCGTAGTTTATGTTCAGTCAGAAACCAGTCTATAACACCTTTCTAGCGAGTCCATGTCTTTATCAGGTCGCTCATTCGAATTTCTCAGTTGCTCTACTAAAAGCAACAACTACAACAGTAGCAAAACGCAGACATTTATGACAAACTATGGCATTTTAGTTTCACATGGTTACTTAATTTCTACTCAACAAACCAAAGAGTTAGTCAGCGCCCGAAAGATGTCACACGAAAACAAAAGACCTGAGCTGCCTACGGTGCAAGGTACACGAGCTCCACCTTATCTGTACACCCGTATCTGTTTTGTTTCAGCCAAAAGAAACATTTTAAGTCTGCAACAGAAATTTATGACGAACTATAATATTAAATTTTCACATAGCTGAGTTGATTTCGAATAAGCAAACGAAAACGAACACAAGAACAAAGACCTGAGTAGCCTACGATGCAAGGTACACGAACTGCACCATAGGTACACCCTTATCTGTTTTGTTTCAGCCAAAAGAAATATTTTAAGTATGCAACAGAAATTTATGACGAACTATGGTGTTTTATTTTCACTGAGAAAAAAGAAGCATTTTAAGCATGCAACAGTGCACCAGAAATGGCCAGAAATACCATAAAGTAGCACAGCTTCTGCTCTGGTTCCTAAACCATGGGTCTGTTTTTGAAAGTGACGCGGCCTGAGTTAAGAAACGTAACCTGGTCGTCGGAGACATATATTTTCGCTCAACACAGCTGTTTAAACGTAGAGGCGTCAAAACGCTATGTTGATTTTATTACAGCTCATTGCCTGGCACTGAAGATCCGCTCCATTTCGCTTGAATTCAGATGGTCGGCAAAAGCAATCCAAACGCAGACGACCAAAAGCAAAAGGAAACATCTAAGAGATCAAGGATCTCACGCTAGTTTGACTGACTGATTCGCAATAGTTAAGACCCGTTGATGCGTGAAGGTCGTATAAGAGCGAATCGAAAACCACCCAATCGCAGCAAGAGGTTCTACTCGCAGTTCAGCAACTCAATGAGGCATTTTCATTCACATCAGTATATTCAGCATTTTGACAGAGCGATCTTGTTCCTGTCAATTCGTATCAGAGTGAATCGAAAGTCACCCAATCGCAAGAAAAGATCCCACTCACAGTTCAAGAACTCAGTGAGACATTTTCATTCACATCAGTATATTCAGCACTTTGGCAGATCGATCTTGTTCCTGTCAACCTCTTCTGCATAGTGTCCAACACCAACAGTTTGAATACCCTGCTGGCACTTTTAGAACAACCTGGGTTATTTTGTTGTTTCCATGACCCACCGAACTCTGCCATCGGATCTTTAATGTGTGGTATTTTTGCATGTGCATACACACGGGGGACCTAGGTTTACAGACTTTCAAGAAGGACTTTTGTAGAGTTTGCACGGAATTGGACTCTGGAGAAATCTCGGGGTTGGCGCAAAGCCAGGAATGTAACGGTCACCCATCCATGTGGTGACACGCACGTTCCATCGTGTTTAACCCTTTCCTTGCCCTTATGACA
>OY757544.1:12509845-12549845 GCA_963584105.1 Alviniconcha strummeri
TGTTTGTGTCTACGGTCATAGTTTAGGTAACTGTGCCAGTGAGCACATTGAAAATAAAAGTGGCTAGGACTGCTGTCTTGGTATGAACCGGCACGTACATCCTATGGAGCGACAGAAGGGAGAATAAGAAAAAGGCAAAAGAAGCGACGCGCTGGAAAGCACGCGACAGAAAGAAGGCAGCGCTAGAGCGCCTCGGTGAGAAAACTATATACATGAACAACCAAACAATGGACAATAAAACCAAAATCCAATGCAAAACAAACAAGCAAAACAAAAAAGCGACTGAAAATGGCTAAGTCCGAAACGAGCTTAACAGGATGACGGTGTGGCCCCCAACCAGGTACAAAACTACAGTGAGATACATAATAATAGCACAGGGCTGCAGGTCTACAAATTGTACATGAATACAGAATGTCATGTCACTTGGAGAAGGAAATCAGTGCGCACGCGAGCTCTCTCTCTCTCCCCTCCGCTCCCCCCCTCTCTCTCCCTCTCTCTCACACACACACACACACACACACACACACACACACACACACACACACACACACACACACACACACACACACACACACACACACACACACACACGCATACACACGCACACACAGTTTTACTTTCAACCCAAGTCTTACATGTAAGTTGTAACAATGTTCAAACTTCGTGCAAAGAGTTCACTTTTTAAAAAGCCTTACTCGTTTAAACACATCGGTGCATATTTCGTCCAAAGTTCACTTGTTACAACCTGCCTTGTTTATACTTATCGGCACGTACTTCATGCAAATCGTTGACTCGTGAAAGCCTGGCTTGTTTCTCCGGTTCTCGGGTTACTATCAGTACAGTAATGAAATTGCTATGGATCTGTTAACAGGGGCGGGATTATTGTAGAACGTATACAAAGAGCACTTGCTCACATTTTAAAAAGTGCACACCACCAGTAAACTGAGCCGTCAGTGTATTTCAAAGAAAAAGAAAAAAGTGTACCACCACCAGCAAAGTGAGCCGTCAGTGTATTTAAAAAAAAAAAAAGGTGTGCCACCACCAGCAAACTGAGCCGTGGGTGAATAAAATAAAAAACAAAACAAAACAAAAACTGTACCACCATCAGCAAACTAAGCCGTCAGTGTCTAAAAAGGTGTACCACCACCAGCAAACTGAGCCGTCAGGGATTAATAAAATATACCACCTTCTGCAGCAAACTGAGCCACCATTGTATATCAAAGTGTACGACCCCACCCCGAAACTGACCCGCCAGGAATTAATAAAATATACCACCTTCAGAAAAACTGAGCCGTCAATGTATAATAAAGTGTACCATCACAACCAAGCAGAGCCGTCAGTGAATAAAGTGTACCATCACCAGCAAACTGACTCGCCAGTGTATAATAAAGTGTATCATCACCAGCAAACTGAACCGTCAGGGATTAATAAAGTCTACGACCTTCTGCAGCAAACTGAGCCACCAGTGTATAACAAAGTGTACGACCCCACCCCGAAACTGAGCCGCCAGGAATTGTAAAATATACCACCTTCAGAAAAACAGCCATCAGTGTATAATACAGTGTACCACCATAACCAAGCTGAGCCGCCAGTGTACAATGAAGTGTACCATCACCAGCAAACTGACCCGCCAGTGTATAATAAAGTGTACCACCACCACCAAGCTGAGCCCTCAGTGTATAATAAAGTGTACCATCATCAGCAAACAGCCGCCAGTGTATAATAAAGTGTACCATCACCAACAAACTGACCTGCCTTGGAATAATAGCATACCATCACCACCAAACTGACCCGCCAGGGGATAATAGCATACCATCACAACCAAACTGAGCCGTCAGTGGATAATAAAGAGTACCATCACCAGCAAACTGACCCGCCAGGGGATAATAGCATACCATCACCACCAAACTGAGCCGACGACTCACTTCTCTCCACTTGTGCACGTCGGTCAGTGCCCTGCACCGCCACGCCACGTACGGCTCACGCCCGAAATAGTGGATCTCTCGCTGACCTCAGTGAAACAAAATGGCCTTCCGCTCGAGAGCTTTTGGCGAGAGAGAGAGAGAGAGAAAAAAAAAAAAAAAAACTATTTGCCAGCCTGTCCGATCCATCGGCGGTGCGACTTGGATGCGCATGGTGAGCTTTCTTTTTGCTTTCATGTTGCTTAACGTCCACGGAGGCGAGATGGCCTATTAGGGAAGGGGACAGAGCGGGAAGGGGACGAGAGAGTGAAAGGCTCGACCGCGGAAACCGCCCGAAAAAGACCGGAGAGACCGTGGACCGCCGCCAGAACAATGGAAGTGTTAAGGCTGTGTCCCTTCGCCATTGCCCAACGACTTGTGCACTGTGCAATTGCTCTTTCAACTGCTGTGCTGGACAGAGTCACTAAGACAATGTCCGTTGCACCGCTGTTGACGAACAACTTGGACAACCCGAAGCAGAAAGACGTCCAACTTGGTTAGCCCAGCTCCACCTCCCTACTCATGATCTCTTCTGGGCAAAGTTGAGGGTCCAGCTCCACCTCCCTCCTCTAAGATCTCTTGATCTTTTGATCTCGCCTGGAACCCTGCGTGGTGAGTAAGTAAGTAAACATGGTGCTTAACGTCCACAGAAACCATAAGGCTTATTAGGGACGGGGAGAATGGGGGGAAGGGGGTATGGAGGTGGGGGAAGAGGGAGAGTATATACCTATCGCTACACTGACACCACCAGAATGACCTGCATTAAGATGGGCAGTGATGAGAGCCATTTTAATGTTTCATTAATTGTGAAGGACAAAGTCATAAGACCGTGTCCTCAAACCACAACTTTTGAAGAGAAAGGAGAGCCGAAGCGGTATCGAACCGAGGTCCTTCCGCTTACCAGCCTACCGCCTTACCGCTAGGCCAAACCGGCTCTCTGCGTGGTGAGATGAGTTGATGCTTAATGTCCTCAGATGTCATTTGACATATTAGGGACAAGTTGTGACCAATGCCGAAGCACGGTTCAATAAATCTTTACGTCCACGGAAACCAGAAGGCTCGTTAGGACGGACAGCCCAGGACGTCCACCTCGACTCTCACACAGCTCCTGAACTATGATGCGTGGTGAGTCTTTGGCTTTTATGTTGCTTAACGTCCACGCAGGCGGGATGACCGATTAGGGACGGGGACAGAGTGGGAAGGGGACAGGGTGATTGGCTCGACCGCGGAAACCGCCCGAAAAAGACCGGAGAGACCGTAGACCGCCGCCAGAACAATGGAAGTGTTAAGGCGGTGTCCACTCGCCATTGCCCAGCGACTTGTGCACTGCGCAATTGCTCTTTCAACAGCTGTGCTGGACAGAGTCACTAAGACAATGTCCGTTGCACCGCTGTTGACGAACAACTTGGACAACTCGAAGCAAAAGACGTCCAACTTGCTCAGCCCAGCTCCACCTCCCTACTCATGATCTCTTCTGGGCAAAAGTGAGGGTCCAGTTCCACCTCCCTCCTCTAAGATCTCTTGATCTTTTGATCTCGCCTGGAACCCTGGGCCGTGGTGAGGTGATGAGTTGATGCTTAATGTCCTCAGATGTCATTTGACATATTAGGGACAAGTTGTGACCAATGCCGAAGCACGGTTCAATAAAATCCACATACGTAAGGTGTATGCGTGTTTAGCTGTAACCTGCCACCTGCACTTTCGGCAGAATGACCGGGATTTTTTACGTGCTACTGTGGTAACACGGGGGTGGAACGGATACCGAATTAAGAGTCAGCACAGAAAGTCGACCCTGGAGAAGAAAATTCTCCCGCCGTTCCAGCAGGGATTCGAACCCGCGACCTGTCAATCACGAGTCCGGCGCTCTAACCACTGAGCTATCCCCGCCCCCGCCGTAGTGAGCTTTTATGTTGCTTAACGTCCACGGAGGCGGGATGACCTATTAGGGACGGGGACAGAGTGGGAAAGGGGCCAGGGTGATTGGCTCGACCGCGGAAACCGCCCGAAAAAGACCGGAGAGACCGTGGACCGCCGCCAGAACAATGGAAGTGTTAAGGCGGTGTCCACTCGCCATTGCCCAGCGACTTGTGCACTGCGCAATTGCTCTTTCAACTGCTGTGCTGGACAGAGTCACTAAGACAATGTCCGTTGCACCGCTGTTGACGAACAACTTGGACAACTCAAAGCAAAAGACGTCCAACTTGGTTAGCCCAGCTCCACCTCCCTACTCATGATCTCTTCTGGGCAAAAGTGAGGGTCCAGCTCCACCTCCCTCCTCTAAGATCTCTTGATCTTTTGATCTCGCCTGGAACCCTGTCGTGGTGAGTCCCGGGTGGTGACTTATATAGCCATTAGCTGGAGTCGGAGCTTGGCTCACATCCCCAAAGGGTTTCGGTCCAATCACGTGAGCGCGCATGCGGATGGCTTTGGCCTCTACTCCCTGACATGCGCAGTCAGGAAGACATGGGCGGAAATAATCAGACAATGGATGCAATTAGGAGTAGCCGGTGGCTGGGCATTAAACGCTGCTCTGTTTGTCTGCTAATGGTGTCAGAAGCTCACGCTCGACCGAGCTGGACTGCTGATGCGTGACTTGGTGTCGGTGGACTGGCGTAAGGACGAGTTGGCATCCTTAAGCTTAGCCTAGCATACGTAAAGAAAGAACACAGTCATCCTGTGTGCCCTGATTTTGACAGCAGTCGCCGTAATGGAAGGAAGTGGAAAACTGCGAGTCCCATTTGCAAAGACTCAATCAGATGACACTTTTAATTTGTGCCATCAGCAGTTTCGGTCTCGATGTAAACATGTATACATGCGTTTTACAATTTTTCCGCTTAGGCGAGCAAGTTTTCCAGACTTGTATATTTAAACTCTATTTGTTTTATTTTCATTCATTTATTTGCGCAGTGTAGGCTATCCGGCGATTACAGACCCGCCACGTCGTTCACGCATTTAAGGACACAATTATAGAAGCTCAAACAGCTTAGATGTACCAGCCTGTGTATTAAAAATAAATAAAAATAAAATCGCCTTCAGAATCAGAGTCGTGAACAGCTGGAACTCGTTGCCGCCAGAGATTGTCGACAACCCATTCATGCAGGCTTTCAAGAGCAGGTTCAACACCACTGGGGAAGACAAGAAATTTCTTCACCGAGTTTTGCCCAAGCACGCAGTGACCTCAGTGTTGAAAGTTAAGTTAGAATAGCTTTGGCTGGTAAAAACCAGATAACGGCTTTTAGCAAGTAAAACTGATTACCATATAATATCATTAAGTCTCTCGTTGATGAGTTCAAAATGGCTGAGGTAGCAAACAATAGGTACAGCAATTTAATAGTAAATGATAAGAAGACCACAGCAGGGCCAGATGCGTGTACAGAAGGGACAGGTGCACTATCCTAGGTTACTGCTCTAGGATTGGCAATTCACAAAATAACAAGCAACCAGGAAGATATCACTGTTTAGAAACGAAACAAGCAGCAAAAATAGCAAGCAACCAGGAAGATATCAGTAACCATTGCTAAACAAAATTCATAACGTCAACAATGAACTAGGAAATATATTATATATACCAGGAGGATCATATTAAGGCATTATTTCGGTATCCGTTCCACCCCGTGTTACCGCAGTAGCACGTAAAAGATCCCGGTCATTACACATGAAGAATAATACTCTATTTCTCTCCCTCTCATTCCCTCTGTTTCTTAATTTTTATGCTGCATGTAAAACTTTTATCCATTCATTCATGTTTCATAGAATTATATGCATGTAAATTATGCTGTGTAAGATTTTACTGACCAATAGCTTAGCAAGGACTAGATAGATACGTTTGTCTCTTCATTCTTTTTCTTTTATTCTTTTGATTTTTCCGTGTGTGCATGCATGCGTGCGTGCGTGCGTGCGTGCGTGCGTGTGTGTGTGTGTGTGTGTACTTTGTGTGTGTGTGTGTGTGTGTGTGTGTGTGTGTGTGTGTGTGTGTGTGTGTGTGTGTGTGTGTGTGTGTGTGTGTGTGTAAAACTGATTACCATATAATATCATTAAAGTACAAGTCCAAGGTTGGGGGTGATTTTTGACACGATTTCCGTTAAAGTACGATGAGAACAATGATGTAGGTGAAATTGTGATCTGAGGGTTATAAATGCACAAAAACAGGTATTTTCTGTCGTACCGAAAGCGTCGCCATGACGCTGAAAATTATGTGCACATATGCGCACTACGTCACTCTGGGGAGTCGCTGCAAATGGCTAGTAGTCACAGGGTAACCGACTTGGAAAAGATTCCAGTTCGAATCTCCAAGGATGAAGCTCCGACGCCATTGTCAGTAGTTGGGCCTTTGTTTAATTCCTCCTTGTTATTTCATCTTTCTCGAACCTTGTTAGGTGCGTGTCGTTTCAGTCTTTTTAGCTCTGTTTACTCTAGCTTTCACAACAGGCTAGACCTCATCAGGGAGCCTGCCTTTTATTGAGTGTTTTATTTTATTTTCCCAATTTATCCTTGTTTGTTTCATCATATGTAAAAATGAAAAAGTTTTGTTCATCCTAGTTCAACATACTAGCGATTTCGTGGCCTCCCTGGGTTAGGGTTTGGGGTTTGGCTAGTTACCGGTTCTTGCCATTTAGTTTTTTTCTCTTGGCTTGCCCTTTTGTTTCTCGAGTTATATCGTTCATTTACGATGTACGAGTGAGGGGGGTAGTCTCGATGTTTAACGAGATCGCTCATTCTTTCTTTTGTGTGGGGTAGTTCGTGAGCGTCGGTTGCCCTGCCGTGTTGTTGTCACTGCTAAGTGGGTTGTATTGTGTACACCTGTATTACCTGGATTACCTGTATCCAGCCTTTGTCCCATAGCTTGCTGACATTGCTTGCCTCCTCTTTCTTTTCAGAAAATGTTGTTTTCTCTCTCTTTTCCCCTTCTTTTTCATCATGCGTTCTTTCTTTTTTATCTTTGGCTTATTGGCCATTTCGTACCCGCTTGTTAGCTTGCCTGATGAGGGCAGTCATTTTGTATTTCTCTTGTCGTCTGCATTTGTTTACATCCCGATGCTTTGTCATCGGTAGTCCTGATTAGCGTTTTGCTTTATCAGTCTGCAGCCTTTGTTTTTCTAGATGGAAGCCGGATTAGTGAGGGGTTAGTTAGTTACGGTTAGTTTGGCTTTGCATCTGTTTGTTGTTGGCACAGTTATTTTTGCTCTGTGCTCTTATGACTATTTTTTTGTTTTGTTTTTCTCCACTTTATGCTTGCAGGCAGGCAACCGTTTGAAGTTTTGAGGTGGCTTCAGCTGTTTTGTTTCTTTCATTTGGTGTCAGCTGTTTGCTTGCCTGATTAGGGCAGCCATTTTTCGTTTGCCACCAGCATTTATGTTTTGGTCTTTCTTTCTTTGCCACAGGCATTTGTGATCTTTCTTTCTTTGCCACAGGCATTTGTGTACATTCTCTTTCTTTCACGGCCTTTTCTGCCGTACGCATTCGTGTTAGACTTTTGGTCTTTGCCTTGTTAGCGCTTGTTTCAGGGCATCAGTGTATCTCTCAATTTTTGGTATCATGCTTTGCGCTTGCTGCTCGTCAGCTTCATCTTTGGCGATTCGAACTGGAATTTTTTCCAAGTTGGTTACCCTATGGATAGCCCTACAAATTCCGCTTTGAAGCAAACCCCATTTGGTATTCCGCCATAAAGTACAAAATCGCACTCAGCGAAGTGCTCGCTACACAAATGGGCGTGACTGAGGCGCAGCATGAAAGTCAGCTCGTATGAATTGTACAAATTTGACCCATTTTCCCTCACAGCGGGTCGATTCCACTGAAACTGTAGTTTGCTACAACACAGTAGGCCGGCATGGTTAGAGCTTTTTGTCGACCACACGCATGCACATTCAATGAACAATCTAAGATGGCAACCGCACTGACTCCCCAGACTGACGTCACTTCCGAGAAAGTCACGTGACTGATGGAGAACCTGAGACAGCAGTCTCGGCCAGCCTACAGAAGAAAAAAAAAGAGAAAAAAAGAATCGATTATAAACCAACATTTAACTTTTTTATTTTTTATTTCATTAAATCTCAGACTGTAATTTGTTTTGAACGCCAAGTTACAACATTACAAGAATATGTGTATTTGCCAGTGGCATTAGAATGTGCACAGGAATTTGTCTTGGTAACGTTCTATTCATTACAGTGCGCTTATAAATAGACAGAATAGTACAATTAACCATGTATAAAGGTTAATGTAACACTCTCATTCTTGTAATGTAAACTTATGGCTGGCACACACACACACACGCACGCACGCACGCACGCACGCACGCACGCACGCACGCACCCACCCACCCACCCACCCACCCACCCACACACACACACACACACACACACACACACACACACACACACACACACACACACACACACACACGCTGATATGTAATATATTTTCGAAGTTTCGCACAGGTGGGAGTGCTAGCAACCTGCACATCCGACTTTCGAACCATGCACACTAAAACAAGCCACTTCCAAGTCACATACTGTGACTTGGAAGTGGCTTGTTTTAGTGTGTATAGTTTGTTTTAGTTTTTTATTAGCCTACAGTCAACAGTAAACACAATAACGTAACACTTAGTAAACAATGACCAGGCATGAATATACCTTCAGCACAAAATTTAATACGAATGCTTCTAAATGATCTGAAAAGCATATTGTCTGAGTTTTTCGTCACATAATAATCATTACATCACACCTATTACACGTCATTGTCATGCCAACATTCTTCCAAGCACTGGACAAGAAAACAACATAGTTCGACCAAAAAAGATAAGTTATTTCGCTTCTCATCTCCTTTTTAATCGTTTTTCACCGTTTAACTGTTGTTTAAGTGTCGTTTTGTAGCTTAACAAAGGGGATTATCCCGAAAATGTGCATTTTGTGACGTAATAAATAAGCGTTCTTTTGAACCTTTTATGTATAATTTTGGATCTTGTTTTAGAACGCCAGCAGTCATTCTTGTTTCAGATTTTTTTCTCCATGTTATTTTGATCAAACCGGTTATGTAATGTGTGATTAGATAGCTTTTTCAGCCACAGGCAGCCTCAGAAGTACAATCTGAAGTGTTCAGTGGACGAAGTCGGAGATAAAGAATGCCCGTTTTTATCTGCTCATTGGTTTCTGCAGTAGTTTTAAAGGCAGGCACCGCATCTCTTTGACGCACGCACGCACGCACGCACGCACACACAAGTGACAGACACAATGTCACATGTACTGATATCCAAATGAGAGAAAAAAGGTGCAATGCCTGCAGGATTTGTCACTACCTCGTTAGTGACAAAACGTGCCGTAGTGACAAAACATTCCGCAACAGACCATCCTCTGGCTTCAAAGAATGTGGACGACAATTTTTAACATCTTTTTCACACCGATCATAAATGCCCATATTTTGTATGGTGACACATGCCATTTTGCATCTGATCACTTAAGTCTTCACATTGCATCTCTTTCTTGGCGGCCCCCCTCCTTCCTACCCAACTCTTGTTGTTGTTGGTGGTGATGTTAGACTTACTAAACGCCGAGGTACTGGAGGGAACCGAACTCAAAGAGGTAGGGGGATGGGAAACTATACTAACGCAACACTGTCACCACCAGAATGATTCTGCATTAACAGCGGTGTAAGCCATTTTCCATTGACTGTGAGGGGCAAAGTCACAAGGCAACATTCCGTAGGGGAGTAACTGCTCCGTCTTCTCAAATTTTATTCCTCTGCTTGCTCGGTTTTTGTTTCCCCCCCCAACACACGCACCTTTTCAGTACCCATCGGACACCTTTTTCCTATCTTTGGGGCGGAGCTTAAACGGTACCTTTCTCATAACTCCTATGTACCTACTATGCCGTGTGGGTGTGGCCAAAAATTAATAAGGTGTTTCGGTTTGTCACTCCAGAACAGCTCCTGTGCAATTTAAAAAATAAAAAAATAAAAAATAAAAAATACTAGCTCTGCTCTAGCTTGGGCTAAGTATATTGTCAGAGACAATCTACTCTCACAATCCATAACCCAGGAGAGATCAAGAGCAGGGAGGTGGAGTTGGGCTCTCATATCTAGATGGATTGTCTTGCTGTAGAGTTGTTCCTCAACAGTTACGTCTCGGACACTGTCTCTGTGACTTTGTTGAAACAGCAGTTAGCGGAGTACACAGGTTGTTTGGCACTGGCGGGGTCTCCACCTCCTTGATACTGTGGTTCTGCCGGTGGCTGACAGTCTTCGGTCTTCACGAGTCGAAGCGCGAGGACGAGCTATTCACGTCTTCCCTCCTGTCCCCGTCTATAAGAAGCCGTATGGTTTCTGCGGACATAATACACCGTGTTTACTTACTTACTTTTACAATGCGTCAGAGCTCAGAAGCTGTGTGGAAGTGCAGACGGCCGTCCTGGGCTCCCCGTCCCTAATATTCCTTATAGTCTCTGTGGACATAAAGCAGCACTGAACTTGCACTCACAGAGCGCGCCAGAGCTCAGGACCTGTGTGAAAGTCAAAGTGGTCGTCCTGGGCTCCCCGTCTCTAATAGTCCTTAGGGTCTTTGTGGACGTAAAGCAACACTGAACTTAAATTCACCATGCGCGTCAGAGCTCAGGAGCTGTGTGAAGGTCGAGGTGGCCGTCCTGGGCTCCCCGTCTCTAAAATTCCTTAGTCTCTGTGGACGTAAAACAACACTAACCAACCATCACAATACACATCAGAGCTCAGGAACTGTGTGAAGGTCGAAGTGGCCGTCCTGGGATCCTCGTCCCTAATAATCCGTACGGTCTCTGCGGACGTAAAGCAGCATTGAGCTGAATTCACAATGCGCGATTGACCCCTAAGATCAATACAGCCAGTAGCTGCCCGTACAGACCTTACAAACACACACCTTCAAAGGGCAACATTCTGTTTGTAAGTAAGTTTTTTTGTTTTTTTTCCCATAAGTTTTTTTGTTTTTTCCTTTTCCCGTAAGTGTTGTTGTTTCCTTTTCCCGTAAGTGTTGTTTTTTCCTTTTCCCAATTTGCTGATAGGGGAAAAATAGATTTTTAAGTACAGACGCACCGAATCGAATGCATGAAACGCGTCTGATGGTTTTATGATGTGTGTGTGTGTGCGTGCGTGCGTGCGTGCGTGCGTGCGTGCGTGCCTGCGTGCGTGCGTGCGTGCGTGCGAGCGAGCGTGTGTGCGTGCGTTTTTGATTTGTATGTGGGTATTTACGCGTTACGTGTTTTTCTTTAATTAAGTTGTATAGCGCGTTGAGTCTCTTTAAACGCTCTTTAAATTCCCTATCATTATTATTATTATCATTATTATATTACGCTGGGTAATGTCACCCTGTGGCATCTGATTTTCCCGTTGTTGAACTACTCGAAATTCCCATTAAAAGCTTAAAGGAGAACCGACCCAAAGAAGCAGACAGACCCTACCTGGCAATAGGAATGAAATGAAAATAATATATACACATCACGTTTTCATTCTATTTCCGGTTTGTATTGTTTGTTTATTTGTTTGCTTAATCGACCTTTCAAAGTCGCGTCAACACTAGTGTGAGCGTAGCCATTTTGTGTCCGTCAGTCTGTATCGGTTACTTCACCAAAAGGGTGGCATGTGTGGCAAAAGTTTCAAATACATCACGGGTCAACATTTTTCTGTTCTTCAGTGGAAAAGAGCGAATCAACATGACTACAGCTTGTGGAGTCCAAATTTCGCAGAAAATGATGCGTGTTTATAAGTTTTGACAGAATCACCAAATCAAGCATGCAGATGAAAATATTCGCACATTTTCTTAGTTTTCAAACTAGCTTGCGTCGTCGGTTTGGTTGCCCTTTAATTTGATAGGATGTAAAGTGTACAGAGCCACCAAGCATCGACACAACGCTTTCGCTCATCTATGCTGTTATAAGCTTTAGCAACAGTTTGAGCAGTAGAACGATAGTCTAAAAATCAAACACGAACACGCAACTAGACTCACACCCGACCACACTGACAGAAAAACACCTGGATATCTTATACGTGTGCACACACGCGTGTACGCTGTCACGCACGCACGTATGCACACATGTACGCACACACGTACACACACACACACACACACACACACCACGCGCGCGCGCGCGCACACACGCACACACACACACACACACACACACACACACACACACACACACACACACACATTCTCTTACACACATATTCCTGTCATGCGCAAAACTTCCATTAAACACGGAAACTGCTTATAGCACAAAATAAAAATGTCATCCGATTGAATCATTGCAAATGGGACTCGCAGTCTTCCACTTCCTTCCATTCTGGCGACTGCTGTTAAAATCAGGGCACACAGGATGACTGTGTTCTTTCTTTACGTATGCTAGGCTAAGCTTAAGGATGCCAACTCGTCCTTACGCCAGTCCACCGACACCAAGTCACGCATCAGCAGCCTAGCTCGGTCGAGCGTGAGCTTCTGACACCATTAGCAGACAAACAGAGCAGCGTTTAATGCCCAGCCACCGGCTACTCCTAATTGCATCCATTGTCTGATTATTTCCGCCCATGTCTTCCTGACTGCGCATGTCAGGGAGTAGAGGCCAAAGCCATCCGCATGCGCGCTCGCGTGATTGGACCGAAACCCTTTGGGGATGTGAGCCAAGCTCCGACTCCAGCTAATGGCTATATAAGTCACCACCCGGGACTCACCACGCGCATCCAAGTTGCACCGCCGGATGGATCGGACAGGCTGGCAAATAGTTTTTCTTTTTCTCTCGCCAAAAGCTGTCGAGCGGAAGGCCATTTTGTTTCATTGACGTCAGCCAGAGATCCACTACTTCCGGTGTCAGGCGTACGTGGCGTGGCGGTGCAGGGCACTGACCGACGTGCACGAGTGGAGAGAAATGAGTCGTCGGCTCAGTTTGGCGGTGATGGTATGCTATTTTCCCCTGGCGGGTCAGTTTGCTGGTGATGGTATGCTATAATCCCCTGACGGGTCAGTTTGGTTGTGATGGTATGCTATTATCCCCTGGCGGGTCAGTTTGGTTGTGATGGTATGCTATTATCCCCTGGCGGGTCTTTTTGCTGGTGATGGTATGCTATTATCCCCTGGCCGGTCAGTTTGGTTGTGATGGTATGCTATTATCCCCTGAGGGCGGAGTTTGGTGGTGATGGTATGCTATTATCCCCTGGCGGGTCAATTTGCTGGTGACTGTATGCTATTATCCCCTGGCGGGTCTTTTTGCTGGTGATGGTATGCTATTATCCCCTGGCGGGTCAATTTGCTGGTGATGGGGTTTGGGGTATTATCCCCTGGCGGGTCAGTTTGGTTGTGACGGTATGTTATTATTCCATGGCGGGTCAGTTTGCTGGTGATGGTACACTTTACTATACACTGGCGGGTCAGTTTGCTGGTGGTGGTACACTTCATTATGCACTGGCGGCTCAGTTTGGTGGTGGTGGTACACATTATTATACACTGGCGGCTCAGTTTGGTGGTGATGGTACACTTTATTATACACTGACGGCTCAGTTTGCTGGTGATGGTAGACTTTATTCACTGACGGCTCTGCTTGGTTGTGGTGGTACACTTCATTATATTATACACTCAGCTTGGCGGTGGTGGTACACTTTATTATACACTGACGGGCTCAGTTTTTCTGAAGGTGATATATTTTATTCATTCCTGGCGGCTCAGTTTCGGAGTGGGGTCGTACACTTTGTTATACACTGGTGGCTCAGTTTGCTGCAGAAGGTCGTAGACTTTATTAATCCCTGACGACTCAGTTTGCTGGTGGTGGTACACTTTGTTATAAACTGACAGCTCAGTTTGCTGGTGGTGGTACATGTTTTAGACACTGACGGCTCAGTTTGCTAGAGGTGGTACACTTTTTTTCTTTTCTTTTTTTACTTTTTGACACTGGCAGATCAGTTTGCTGGTGGTGGTACCCTTTTTTTTCTTCTTTTCTTTTTAAGACAATGACGGCTCAGTTTGCTGGTGGTGGTACACTTTTTTTAGACACTGACGGGTCAGTTTGCTGGTGGTGGTACACTTTTTTTAAACACTGACGGGTCAGTTTGCTGGTGATGGTACACTTTTTTTAGACACTGACGGGTCAGATTGCTGGTGGTGGTACACTTTTAGATACTGACGGGTCAGTTTGCTGGTGGTGGTACACTTTTTTAGACACTGACGGGTCAGTTTGCTGGTGGTGGTACACTTTTTTTAGACACTGACGGGTCAGTTTGCTGGTGGTGGTACACTTTATTCATCCCTGGCGGCACTGATTCGTGGAGGTGGTGGTGGTACACTTTATTATTCCCTGCCGGCTCAGTTTGGTGGTGGTGGTACACTTGTTATACACTGGAGGCTCTGCGGAAGGTGGTAACTTTATTAATCCCTGATGACGGCTCTGTTTCGTGGTGGTGGTACAGTTTATTATTCCCTGATGGCTCAGTTATGAGGTGGTTGTATACTTTATTCTGGTTGCCTTGCCCTCTGTTTTGTGTTTGCTTTCTGTTGTTGTTGTCGTTTTGGTTTGTTACTGCTTTGTTTTTGATTAAACCCAAAAGACCGTGAGCACTAATTGTTACTGTGGAAGCAATAAGATACTCTCTTCATTCTTTTTCTTTTCTTCTTTTGATTTCTCAATGTGTGCATGCATGCATGCGTGTGTGTTGTGTTGTGTTGTGTTGTGTTGTGTTGTGTGTGTGTGTGTGTGTGTGTGTGTGTGTGTGTGTGTGTGTGTGTGTGTGTGTGTGTGTGTGTGTGTGTGCCAGCCATAAGGTTACATTACAAGAATGAGATTGTTACATTAACCTTTATACATGGTTAATTGTACTATTCTGTCTATTTATAAGCTATGGATGCAATTAGGAGTAGCCGGTGGCTGGGCATTAAACGCTGCTCTGTTTCTCTGCTAATGGTGTCAGAAGCTCACGCTCGACCGAGCTGGACTGCTGATGCGTGACTTGGTGTCGGTGGACTGGCGTAAGGACGAGTTGGCATCCTTAAGCTTAGCCTAGCATACGTAAAGAAAGAACACAGTCATCCTGTGTGCCCTGATTTTAACAGCAGTCGCCAGAATGGAAGGAAGTGGAAGACTGCGAGTCCCATTTGCAATGATTCAATCGGATGACATTTTTATTTTGTGCTATAAGCAGTTTCCGTGTTTAATGGTAGTTTTGCGCATGACAGGAATATGTGTGTAAGAGAATGTGTGTGTGTGTGTGTGTGTGTGTGTGTGTGTGTGTGTGTGTGTGTGTGTGTGTGTGTGTGTGTGTGTGTGTGTGTATGTGTGTGTGTGTGTGTGTGTGCGTGTGTGCGCGCTCGCGCGCGTGGTGTGTGTGTGTGTGTGTGTGTGTGTGTGTGTACGTGTGTGCGTACGTGTGTGCATACGTGCGTGCGTGACAGCGTACACGCGTGTGTGCACACGTATAAGATATCCAGGTGTTTTTCTGTCAGTGTGGTCGGGTGTGAGTCTAGTTGCGTGTTCGTGTTTGATTTTTAGACTATCGTTCTACTGCTCAAACTGTTGCTAAAGCTTATAACAGCATAGATGAGCGAAAGCGTTGTGTCGATTATGTTAATTTCCTGTCTTCGGTCTTACAAGTACAAAATAAGCAGAAAAGCGTTAGAAACTATGTACAAATCGTTCATACTCCCACTTTTTGATTATGCTAATATCGTCTGGGACAACTGCACCGGCACTCAATCAAAAATGCTAGAAAGCCTGCACCTAGAAGCCATAAGAATCATTATAGGAGGTATACGTGGAACTAGCCACCAGAAACTGTACAAAGAATCCGGATTCTGCCCATTAAAGGAAAGAAGGAAACGGCATAAACTCTTGATGTTCCACAAAATGATACTAGGCCTCTGTCCCCAATATATAAGTGACCTCTTGCCCCCTTTAGTCGCCCACATTAATCCGTACCACAGACGCAGACCATTAGAAAGAGATGTGACTACATGCAAAACTGAACTTTATCGAAACTCCTTCATTCCATCTACCACAGCAGAGTTGAATTCTCTCCCCATTAGCGTTCAACAAAGTACATCTTTAAGTGTTTTTAAACGATCATTGTCCTTGTCCGACAGTAAAGTTTCAGCCTATTACTACTCTGGAGAAAGAAATGCACAAGTCATTCACTGTCGCCTTCGCCTAGAAATGAGTAACCTTAACAATGACCTAGTCAACCGCCATTTAAGTACCGACCCAAAACACTACTGTACGGTAAGTTAAACCTGCGACTTCCAGAAAACAAACACATATTCCTAACTGTCCATGAAATCATTAAGCTATCTAAACGACTTTAAAAGCAAAACTGTAAGCTAGCAGGTAGCTGACCTGTAATATGATTATCTTTTGTTTGTTTGTTTGTTTTTGACCGTATATACAGACTTTTTGTGCACATGTGATTTGTCCTTTTAACATAGTACAGTTAAAGGACGTTAAAAATCCAAGAATTAACTCCTTCTGTAAATGTGATTATATGTTTTGATTACACAAATGACCGAATACCTCTCAACTTTGTCAAAAATTAATAATTATGCTACTGTAAAAAAAAAGAAGCCGGGAGCGGGGATAGCTCAGTGGTTAGAGCGCCGGACTCGTGATTGAAAGGTCGCGGGTTCGAATCCCTGCTGGAGCGGCGGGAGAATTTCCTTCTCCAGGGTCAACTTTCTGTGCTGACTCTTATTTCGGTATCCGTTCGACCCCCGTGTTACCGCAGTAGCACGTAAAAGACCCCGGTCATTCTGCCAAAAGCGCAGGTGGCAGGTTACAGCTAAAACACGCATACACCTTACGTATGTGGCTTTGCATGAAGTGACACGGTGCATGGTTGTATGGTGTACACAGAACGCGCCGAGACTGACTCTCTCTGGCAGCAGATTCTTGTGGCACCAGCCATGCCAGCGCCATGTACACCACTTCGGTGGATATTCAAAAACGCGCTATAAAAACTATTCACTCATGTAGAATCACATGCGAGCGCAGTGAGTCTGCTCGAGAGCGGAGAATAGCGCTATATAAAAGCGATTAATAATAATCTATCTACCTAACATTGTTTTGTTTTTTCCACTACAATTTGTTTTGACTGTTTTCTAGTGACTGTTCGTTTTTATTATTATTTTTATTTTTTATTGTAGTTTCTTTCTTCTTTCTTTGTTTTCTCTTGTTTTTCGTTTTTATTGTTGTGATTTTTTGTTACGTCTCACTTTTTGCTAGAGAAATGAAATTGTTCGTCCGCCTTACGTTGTGTGTTTTTTTCCAACTGTATGAGCTCATCGCCTATAAGTTATAGCTTGTTGATGAGCACATAATGATTCTTTGTATCTTTATTTTGTCTTGAATAATTTTTTGTTTAAACCAAGAAGAAAAATAAGAAGAAGTAGCACCTAAAGAAGAAGAAGAAGAAGAAGAAGAAGAAGAAGAAGAAGAAGAAGAAGAAGAAGAAGAAGAAGAAGATGTACCTAAAGAAGAAGAAGAAGAAAATGCATCTAAAGAAGAAGAAGAAGAAGAAGATGCACCCAAAGAACAAGAAAAAGAAGAAGAAGAAGAAGAACGTTGGATCTTGTCGTTCCTAGTCTCGCCTTCGAGAGCATCAAGGTAGTTGTCAGGACGTATATCTGTAGCAACAATATAGGTACATGTACATTTGCAACTCTTTCGAGTAAAGCAAATTAAATTTGTTTGTTTGTAGCGATTGGAATGAATACAACATGTGTATTGCTTGGACAGTTTGATCAATGATTTTTTTTTTTTAAAGAAATACTACAGAATGCAGAAATTCAAGCAATATCTACTACAAGGAACGCTATAAAAATTAAAAATAAACCACTGTTAATAGCAATAAAATATTTTTTAAAGTACAAGTTCACAGGATTTATTCACAGTCATCTCACTTTTGTTTCTTCATATACTATTATTTATACGATGTTTTGTAAAATATAGGTTCAAATCAAGTACAGAATGTGTGCAAACAATGTCTCCACACAATCCTTTCCCCCGTTTCCCATAGTAATAACAATCATAATGATGATGATGGTAGTGTTAATTTCTAGAAATTCGGCACGAAACGTTACCAACTTTTAATGTGGCAAATGGATGTCATCATCTTGATTCCTGTCATCAAATGGTTGGCAGACATGGTTATCAGCCAAATGGATGTCATTATCTTGATTCCTGTCATCAGATGGTTGGCAGGCATGGTTATCAGCCAAATGGATGTCATTATCTTGATTCCTGTCATCAGATGGTTGGCAGGCATGGTTATCAGCCAAATGGATGTCATTATCTTGATTCCTGTCATCAGATGGTTGGCAGGCATGGTTATCAGCCAAACGGATGTTATTAGCTTGATTCCTGTCATCAGATGGTTGGCAGGCATGGTTATCAAACATTTTTCCTTTTGCCTGCAAAAGAAAAGAAAAGAAACCAATCTACATATACAGCTGTGTACAGGTGTGATCATGGGTACTCCTATCACCAGCCTAGGTCAAGGTTTAAAAAAAAAAAAGGAAGATACAGATGGGATCATGGTTAACCCCATCACCAGACTAGGTCAAGGTTAAAAAAAGAAAAGAAAAAAAAAAAAAGAAAAAAAAAAAAAGGAGCTACAGATCAAAGTGAGAAAAAAAATGTAAAAAGATAAGATACAGATGGGATCATGGGTACCCCCATCAACAGCCTAGATCAAAGTTAAAAAATGTAAAAACATAAGATACAGATGGGATCATGGGTACCCCCATCACCAGCCTAGATCAAGATTAAAAATAAAAAAATAAAAATAAAAAGTTTAAAGAAGGTAAAATACAAATTGACGTTAAAGCATTCATCTACGCTCAGATGATTAAGTAATGATGTAAGAACTTGTAGAATGCATATTCAACGATTTCTGTCTGACCGTTTATTGATAAACAGCAATGACTCAAAAAGAAAAAAAGAAAAGAGAAAATATCAGCAGCAGTAGAAGGGGATGAAAAGCAGAGGCGAGCAAACTGGGAAGCAGAAGAAGACGGAGGAGCAGCAGCAGAAGGAGGAGGCACGCGTGCAAAATAGAGAAAGTGGCAGAGGAGGCGGAAATCGGGAGATGGAGAAAGAAAGAAGGAACGAGAGAAGGAAGAAAGCAAAAGAAGAGTTAGCAGTCAGTTAGTCCTTGGATTTTAACGTCCTGTCAACCACACAGAGTCATTTTAGGACAATCAAACTCTGTCATAAGCGAATGCACATTTCAAAACTTTTCATATAATTATAAACCCTTTGTCAAGTGATACGCAAAACCAAGACTGACACACACACATGCACATACATCAAACACAAATTTTCGAAGTAAGTTCCCTCCGTATTAGACCTGTTAAAAGAAAACATTAGGCTAGGATATGCTGGTGTTGTCGACAGGTCACTCTAGTCATCGATGCCAGATTAAAGAAAAATATAAAAAAGGAACGGATGGAAGCAATTTAAAAAAAAAGGGGGGAACTGGAACGCAGAAAAAGATGCATCGGATTTTCTTTTATGAAAATATGCACTGAGTCGGTTTCCGAGTTGTAACCTACCAGTGTATTCCCACGTAACCTTACGGTTTTCTGTTCTGTCGGAACGGAAGTCAGAAAAACGAACTTCCGTAAACAGAAAAACGAACTTCCGTAAACAACATCAAGGGCTTACTTCCCTTGGTTC
The DNA here is from genome assembly GCA_963584105.1 of Alviniconcha strummeri. Lineage (NCBI taxonomy): Eukaryota > Metazoa > Mollusca > Gastropoda > Provannidae > Alviniconcha > Alviniconcha strummeri. The sequence continues at coordinate 12,529,467 of OY757544.1, forward strand.
ACGGTTTGCAATAAAGAATGTCATCATGTTTTAAGCACATAATATCATCGATTTGCCTGTTAATATTTGCTATTTGATTTGAATGTCTTTTGATGTTGTTGCTGTAGTTACTTAAAAGATATAAACAATGAAATTTATACTTACTCGGATTTTCTTCTCTTAAAAACGATGTCACTGCAACAAAAAACATGTTGACATAATGTTGCTTGAATCGTACAGTACACCATACAGTGCCGTGCCATTATTTTAAAACCAAACACCAGAGACCATTCTGTTCACTCTTGCAGTCTCCTCGATTCACTGCTCCTAGCGTCACTGACTCTGAACTATTTACGAGAACCGCTCCGAACACAAGCTCCATGGTGAAATGCACACGAAGAGACTGATCCACAGCACGAAACCCAGAATGAAATGCACAACACTTTAGTGCTAACAGAATTGTTCTTTGGCATTATGACCAAAATACATAGTCATCTCTGACAGACACGTCCTTACAAACAAGACAAAAGATATGTGCACACACGTAAATGTTATATATGTACTTTTCCAGACTTCAAAATGGATCATGTAGTTTTCTGCACAGAATACCAGTCTCCGTGGAACTTTAAAAAGACACTTTGTAAGATTTTAAATGTTGCTCGTGCCGCGATACATCCTTGGAGTGTTTTGGATCGCGAGACTGGAACAAGATGTTGAACCCCTCAGTGGTATCGATGATAATAATATTATCATCGGCTTTGATTTTTCAAAATGAGACATTTGTGTGGAGCTGCCACAAGTAGATTGTCCCCCTCCTGTAACAGAAATTAAGTTGTGAACATCATTACTGAGCATGCATGATGAACAATTAAGCTTAAAATGGGTGGCATTTCAGTCACCTGATAATTCTTTCATCCATTTATTCTTTCATCCATTTATTCTTTCACGTAACCACCCTTCCCTCTATCCATTCTTCTTTTCGTGAAACTGATCAGCAGGACCCTTGCAACATGTAGTATGGCTATGATTCTGCTTGGATTCCTCCGTCTTTCATGTCACGACTTAAAACAAGTCAGCTGTTGTCATCAATGTTCGAGGAAGGAAGAGGATTGTACAAAGCACGGTACAATGGCATCCCTGAGCAGTCGAGACCACCTCCTCTTTAAGACCATTTTATCCTGACTTTCATCGTCTTGAATGAGGTATTCCACTGTCATAAGTAACTGCGTAGTATGTAATGCCCAGTCAATGGTTAAAGTCATATCAGTGGGAAACAAAGTTCATCAAAACACAAGCAAAAGTCCGAACCAACGTTCACAACACACGTCACCTTACGATGGAACAGGATCTGGAAAAAAAATGAAGTTGGATCAACTGGGAAAGCGGAGATTAGAAACATTTGATGTCAAAAGGTAAAACATACATAACTTTAATCTGACCTACTCTGGCTTTGAAAGAGGAATAGTCTGATAGCTCAGTGTGCTCAGCAGAGAGGATCTCGGTGTTTTTTGTTTGTTTGTTTGTTTGTTTGTTTATTTTCACCGGCATTTCCCCGCTTAGCAGTAATCTTTGAAGAAGATAAATAATAATAAAAAACTTAACAAAATCTTTTCTTAAAGATTAAGAAGAAGAAGAAGAAAAAGAAGAAGAAGAAGGGTAGATCGGTAAGGCAGAAACCACATACACATACACAGAAAATTCTTGACAGATTACAGAAAAAAAGAGAATCAGTTCATACCTGCCTATGAGTTCTGTCTGTGAGTTCTAGTTGCTGTTGATTAGCACACTCACTGAGTGGTAGCGTGACTCCGGACAGGTTCTTTTTAAATTCAGTTCTTTGTTCAATTGCTTTACCGCTGGCATATCGCCCTGATATAACCTGATATATAAGGGCGTGCAACAGAAACGTATCCCAGAGGAAAACAAGTGCACCTCTGTGTAGGTACACAGGAGTTACAAGAAAGGTACCGTTTAAGCTCCGCATGTACGCGCCTACAAGCGTTGAATAAACCGATCTGAATGAGTAGACCACGAACCAGCCTATTCCCCCTGCGCCTCCCTAAAAAAACTGTCAGTCCAGTCTTCGGGAATAATTTTAGCCTTTGTCGAAGCTTTTTTTTTTGGTAGAAGGTGTACGGCTCAGCCCTGTTAGATTCTTGATATCCGAGTATCGAATCCTATCCGGACCAGGTGTTGTATCCTTCCCGCTTCTTCAAAGGGCTTCAGACAGACATTAACAGACACAGTTAATATTACTGCGTTTATCGCCTGAAACGAATTACCCCAAAGGTTTCATTCAGTACATACAGTTGTGTGTGTTTTACACAAACAATTGTTTGTGTGACCTTTCTTTAAAAAAAAAAATTCTTACCTATTTGTTTGTTCACCATAATACAGCAATAAGCAAGCCCATTCTCTAAAATCCAGGCCTGCATCTTTAAGGGCGACAATGGTCTGCTCTGTCCCCGTAGTCTGTAAAACAACTGCTACTTTAGAATGTGACAAAACTACTAAACAAAAATTTGGCCCAAAACGCACGATAAACCGTGTATATATATACATATACACACACACGCCCTTATATATATATATATCAGGGCGTGTGTTAAAACAATCTGACTAACATTTAGTATAAAAAAATCAAAATACACGAAATGTTAAAAAGAACGCTTTTATTTAATGGAACAATATAGACCAAGGTGCCAATTTTTTGGGTGAATACCTTTCTCCAGCACCAAACAGACAGTTCTAGTCACTGTACAAACAATGAACAAAATGAAATCAGTTTTCAGTTGGTTCAAGTCTCATCAAGATGTTGTTGCCAAGATTAGCATAAAACCACACTCTTCCTTTGTTGCCGCCCTCGACCTAGAATGTCTATCTATCTATCTATCTATCTATCTATCTATCTATCTATCTATCTATCTATCTATCTATCTATCTATCTTTCTTTCTTTCTTTCTTTCTGCTGGTCTGTCTGTCTCTCAGACAGACTTACCTATCTCTCTGTCCGTCTGTCGATGCGTCTGTCTGTCCATCAGTCTATCTATATATCTGCCCGTCTACCTACCTATATATTTTCTAGTAATAATAGCGGGATCTTAGGGGGCCCTTTCTCCTGTGAGCCCAACGCGTATATTTTTTAACCATGCAGGCTAAAACAACCGACATCAACACACACGATATGCATGCACACATACGTACGCTCGCACACACGCACCCCATCCCTAGTCACCACCAAACACACACACACACACACACACACACACACACACACACGAACACACACACACACACACACACACACACACACACACACACACACACACACACACACACACACACACACACACACACTGTTATTTACTTAGGGAAATTTATATATCCCTCCGTCGCTATGTCTATCTATATGTTTCCGTCTGATGATACGGAAGTGAGTGTGGCCGTTTCCCGATAGTGGGCAGAATGTGAACGTAAAGGTAGAGTCGTCTCAGATCTGTATATTGTTGGTGAGTTCGTCATTAAGTTGCCGGGTTATTACGGTTGAATTTGCCCTGCAGACTTTGACTCGGGGCCCTACTCTGGTTAGATACAAGGCAGGTGCTATATATTTTGGTGCGCTGTGCGTACTGTGCTATGAGGCTAACCCTACGTACACCAAATGTCTGTATGAATTTTAAAAGGGCACAGTCTGGTTTGTGTGTACTTTTTTTCTTTTCTTTTTTTCACTACCAGTATACTGATCCAATCTGGCATAGTATGGGTTAACTGACTTTGTTTGCGTATTATCAGACAGGCAGACATACAGTACATATCGTAGGGGAGGGGGGAAATGCTATTTATATGTATGCGTGCTTATTGTGTATTGCGCAGCTCTGGTTTCTTATCAGGGACAAAGAAGCATACAAAAGTTAGCTATCGATCAAGGGTCGATCGAGCTTGTGCACACACAAAGCACCATCAACCCCCCACTCCCCCACCCCACCCCCACCACACACACAGAGTCACACAAGAGAGAAAGAGAGAGAGAGAGAGAGAGAGAGAGAGAGAGAGAGAGAGAGAGAGAGAGAGAGAGAGAGAGAGAGAGAGAGACAGACAGACAGACAGAGAGAGAGAGAGAGAGAGAGAGAGAGAGAGAGAGAGAGAGAGAGAGAGAGAGAGAGAGAGAGACAGACAGAGAGACAGACAGACAGACAGACAGACAGACAGACAGACAGACAGACAGACAGAGACAGACAGACACTGAGACAGAGAGGCAAAGAGAGAGACAGAGACAGACAGACAGGCAGGCATACAGAGAAAGAGAGAAAGACACAGAGACAGAGAGAGGCACACAGAGAGACAGAGAGACGTGGGGGGGGGGGGGGGGGCGAAGAGAACTCGCCCTATTGTCAAGTCTTTTTTCCCATACAAAAAACGAAGAAGAGAGAGAGACAGAGAGAGAGAGAGAGAGAGAGAGAGAGAGAGAGAGAGAGAGAGAGAGAGAGAGAGGGAGGGAGAGAGAGAGAGAGAGAGAGAGAGAGAGAGAGAGAGAGAGAGAGAGAGAGAGAGAGAGAGAGAGAGAGAGAGAGAGAGAGAGAGAGAGGACATGACGAGAGCATTTTGTATCTCAGCTCTGCTCCTCAGACAGGCTTTCAACGTATACGCTCAACATGTAGAAGTCAGTCGATCAAAAACTTTTATTTGTTTTTTAAACTTTAAATTCAAAAGCGTTGATTTGAAATAATCGGTTGATTTTATATCGCATTCAATAACCTGTATCCATGCGTGACGATTATTGGGACTGGCTGTACAAAAAACAACCCTCGAAATATTCCTTACATAGCCTGCAGCTTAAGCTTTCTAACAGTCTAACTAACACTCAAACACGTCCCGTAGGCGCACAGCTGGGTGAGTCCGCGTGACGTCGAACCACAAAGCCTTTATCTAGCGTTTACCAGTGACATTTCCTTCTCAAGTTTCATTGTCGGTCTGTGAGCTAAAGGAGTGAATAGATTCGTTGAAGTCTAACTGAGTTCTACGAGGTTAAAACGCCTTCTCTGGGTCCAGGAAGACCGCGCAAGTCTCCTCAGGCAAACAGATTTCAAGGCGTGCAAGTGCAGTGTTACATGTCAGTCCCGACTGAAAGGGGTGAAGAAGTTAGCGTGTTGCTGCACTTTTTTGTCACCACGGCACATTTTGTCACGACGGCACGTTTTTGTCACCACGGCACGTTTTGTAACCAAGGTGACAATTCTTTTCTAATTTGATGCACTGCCTACACGTTTTTTCACCCCGGCACGTGGTATCATCACGTGGTGACAAAATGTGCAGAAAGGTCCAATTGCTTCACATTTTGTCACCCTTTCGCCACAGTACAAGACTATAATCTGTCTTTCCTCTTACCTCGATGTGTGTGTCATGTGTGTGTGTGTGTGGTTGCGCGGTGCGCGCACGTGTGTGTGTGTGTGTGTGTGTGTGTGTGTGTGTGTGTGTGTGTGTGTGTGTGTGTGTGTGTGTGTGTGTGCGTGCGTGCGTGTCAGTGTGTGTTGCGTTGTATTGTGTTTTATTATCCCCGCGCCAATCAGTGTTACACTGAAATTTTGTTTTGCTTTGAGTCAACTACAGTGCTACTGCTGCTTGTATCCCTGTGAGTTATGTCGATTATGAATGTACAGAAACCAATCGTGTGTTGTGTATGTCGTGTAGACATGTTTGATAGAATGATTCCTATGGTTTGATGAAGCTGAAAGCTGGGCTGTATTAACTGGGTTCAAGGGGAGGCAGTTTAAAAAAAAAAAAAAAAAAAAAAAAAACTAAAGCCAAGCAGACCGGGAACTTGACTCTGTATGAGTGACCCTGCCTGGATTTATCTGATCAAGTGGGTGTCCCACTGGAACACGCTGCCCACCACCAAAACCCCACAAACTGGTCAAGCAACTTCCAGTCTCAGTGCAGCGTCCGCTTGACCTGTCTACTTCCGGGCGGCCCTTTCTTCAGTTTCTGTACATATCCCTGATGGGGCCTCATCTCACACCATGCAACTGCAGCCAATAAGCAAATTTTATGTTCTGACGCAAAATAAAACACTTCACAACGAAACAAAGCTCGTTTGCTTTACCAGAATGCTCATTTGTGTCCTTTCCAGCCACCTTTGAAAATTTCAACAATTATTCACTTTCACAGGGAAAAGAAAGCAAAACTTGGCTCTCGGACATGTATGGTCATCCTGGACTGAGTCACCAAGCACACACATTTCTGTTGCAAAAATACTCTCCATACGCTTTTCAGGCATGGTCTCAGCTTTTCAAATTGCTTGTACATAAAAAAACAAAAACAAAACAAAAACGACCTTTACACTGCCGCATTACCGAAAAACAATTTCTACTCATCTCCCTAAGTCAAGCTAGCCGCCATCACACTGCTGACCGTTTATGTGTGTTCAATGTTCGTGACCATCGGGCCTAAAGCGGTAGGCCGGCCTAAACTTTGATCTCAAGGCTATTGACAATGGCCCCAAAATGGTAACCATGGTCCGGGCCGAACCTCGGGCCTAAACAGCCGATATTTAGGCTAGCGATTTCGCTGGACTAAAGGTCGTAGGCCCGGGACTATGACTGCTTTTGGCCTTGTTATGCTTGGAAAGTTGCCGTTCTTCTTGTTGTTTTTATTTTTTGCTGTTGTTGCGTCTTTATGTCTGAATCCAGCGGTTTCTCTCTCTCTCTTTAATAAAATAAATTTAAAAAAAATCTTTCGTTTACTTCGTCAAATGAGTACTAGATGTTCGTCGGCCAAAGCTCTTTCATTTTGGCGGGAAGAAAGGTCGCACTGGGCCGAGCGAGACCGGCATAATGACTGATTAATGTGATCGTATGATTTAATGTTTGCAAATTATTATGAGAGCAAGTTTGCTTGACGTCTTACATTCTCACTTGGGTTATTTTCTTGTTGTTTAAATTCATCTGCACAGAGCAGGCTACCTGATTTCACAGCGTCCACTCGCCTTTCTGACAAGTTCAAAATGGCCGACGTAGACTCGATTCAGTAAATGAGAAGAAGAATACTCCATCGAAGATGTCGATAGATTAGCGTTTTTACGAATAATGACCTCGTTGAGATCGCTTGGGTGTTGCAGAAGTAAAACATGGCAATCACATCCAGAATCGGGGCCTGCTAGGTATGCCTTCACCTAATGTTTATGTGTACCGATGTTTGCGCGCGCGAAATACCGTCGTCGCAGGGAAGTGGACGAAGCGTGTCGGTGCGCATGCCCAGATGGGATTGCCCCGTCTAAAGTTAGCACAAGCGGTGACGCGTGTGATGACCACTTTCTTATCAGCGCGAAGTCGTAATGTGCGACAGCAGATTGGTTATAAACAGTATATTCGTGTTGAAATCGTAATGTGCGACAGCAGATTGGTTATAAACAGTATATTCTGATCGTACTCTTTACATTTTTTGCTTGCACTTAACGCAGTTCGTTTTGTTTACAAACTACGCCTTCAAACAAATCATATATGGTAGACAATTCGAATTTACACCGGTTAAAGTCGTCAAGTTAGGTGTTGAACATTACGATTCAACAGGAGCTGTGGAAATGATAACGTTCGACATAATTATAGTGACCATGCCTGTCTGCTTTCCAGAGTTCTAAAAATGTAAGGTGCCGATCTTAATAGCATTATTCTTTGGCTGTGATATTTTTAGTAATATTTATGATGATTTTTTATATTTTATTATTCTTAATTCTTTCACTTTAGTTAAGTTAACTGTTCAACTATTTTTGTCCTAGGCACCCGAGTCAACATCACCAAGAAACGCATGGATGACAGGTTGCGTGTGTGTTTTCCTGTGACACCCAAAAGCAGCAAAAGTTGCACTCTTAGAGTCTTACTTGCTCCATTTTCTCTTACACCCGAGACACTTACTTGTTTGTTAAATAATAAGTATTACTTATTTGTTATGAAAAACAAAGTACCATGTTGTCTCATTAACGTTATGTTATACACTACAACAAAAACTGTTCACATGGAAATAGTTATGTGTCTTTATACTTTATAGTAATAAAAAGTTACTGATTTAATCAAGAAACAAACAGCATTGTACATCTTGTTGAAATAGTAATGTTCAACATATTTCTTACATCATTTGCTGTTTATGTCAAGAAAGCTTAAATTTGAGGGGGAAAAATCATCAAATCTTCCTTGTCACATATTGTTCTATTAAAGAATAACTGTTTATGTTTCAAAAATATGTTGCTTTTTATTCATTTAAAAATGTTCAAGATTGGCTGTATGTTGAACGTTATCTATTACAACAAACTATGCATAGCATGCTGTTCTGTGCGACACAGAACAACAACAATTCACTTGGTGATATTCATGCAGATCACATCTTGTAAGATCAGTTGGGTTTTCACAGTTAACTGCATGATTAGCAGCACAATGATGTGGGCTTGTTGTAATGTGTAATGTTCAACATTTTGTCACAAATAACACTGAAAGTCAAATTTCTCAGGAATGAAGAGCAGCACTGCCTTCTCCCTTCACTGGTGGATGACTTCACATGTGTTCATTAAAAAAATGCATTACTCACATCCTGTCAACTTTATTTTCTAGTACCTCTGTCCTCTTTTCTTGCACACCTTTTGGCACTAAGTCAAAACAAAAATGGCAGTGATTAAATGAAACATAATGGGATCAGTAATAATATGTTGGAATCATGGTTTGCAAACAGATTCTTCATTATAAATGTTAAATTTACTGCATTGAAACTGCACGTCTTGCCTCATAAATTTGTGTTGCTTACATAAATTACAGTTATATTTGTGACTATAGTATAAAAAACAAACAAACAGTAAACTGATGCTAGGTAATGAAATTGCTGCAATGAAGAAAACATATTATTATGATACTAACACAGAGACAATGTTGTTGTCCTACAGGTTATTATATTCTCTGCAACACCACCTGGACTGCTGAAGGCTTTGTTGCTGAAAGGAGAACCATGTAGAGCTCTGAACAACCTCCCAGCTGTCTTATTCTGGGGGAAGGGTTCAGTACAAGTTTGTTGTAATTAAGCTTCATTGCAAACTCAATTCTATGAGTACTTTTGTATCAGAGGGTAACACTAACAGGGTAAAAAAACTGTCAGGTTCTGATTTTGAAAATTAACATGCGATCATAAAGATTCATATTTATCCATAAATGTTTTCACTAATTTCAGTCATGATCTTTTCTTGTTAAGTGAAAGAAACTTAGAAAGGGAAAAAATGAAAACCATATTTTTGGTAAGTGAGTCAGTGTCTTTCCATGTTATTGCATTTAAGCCTTCAGTTGTTACCATATATTGTTACATCAGACTATGATCAGTGGATTAGCAATTTTTTGTTGTTGACTTTTATTTGTTTATGTAATTTATATATGTTATTACATACATACATGTACAAAACAACATCCATTCACATTATCCAATTGAAAAATAAGGGTGGAAACAAATTTATATTTATGTTCATCATTTGTAGAAGAAATAATATGACAAGGAAAATGAGTGGAGGGGGAGAACGAAAAACAGATTTGTGTGCGCGTGCACACACACACATGCACAAAATGGAGAGGAAAGAATAGTGAGGATACAAGAATGTTATAAAAAGAATACATTCTAACTTTCCCGCAAGGGTGCTAAACAAGTATGCCCTTCAGGGCACAATCACAAAACAACAGCAAAAACAAAAGAGACTAGAAAGAAGTTAGAAAGTATTTTTGTTACAGCTTGGTACATGATCTGGCTCATCAAATACAATATTACTAACCGACGTCAAATTATGTCAATTTTCTTTTAGTTTTTATTCAGGTTCTTTTTTTTTTTCTTTCTTTTTTTTTTTTTTTTGGGGGGGGGGGGGGTCTGTTTTGCATTTATATCTGAAATGAAACTGTTGGGTACCTTGCAAGTATACATTAATTAATGTGTTATTTACAGAAGCATACACAGACCTGCTGAAGTACCCACTCCTTGGTACTAAACCTGTTGGGTCAGCTCTTGGTGCTGGCTATACTGCAGTCTGTGCTGACCTGCCACCATGTGACCCATGCAACAGGTTTGTACATCAAGCTGGCAAGACCTTTTTAAGCTCTAACAGCTGTTTCATGACACACCTCCTGCAAGAGTTCTATTGCTAATATTAGTGAAAGTTTTTTCATTATGATGATAATATCTACTGCAAAATTTCTTGTGATCAAGGGTAATATATATATATATATATATATATATATAGAGAGAGAGAGAGAGAGAGAGAGAGAGAGAGAGAGAGAGAGAGAGAGAGAGAGAGTATATATCACACAAATATGTCAGCTGTCCATCACTTTTTAAACTGTCAACGTTGTTTGCTTCTGAAAAACAAGTATGTCCAACTCTGACTTGCTACTTTTCTACTAAAGGCTTTTAGTTTTACTGTATGCAGTACCATTTGGTCTGGACAGATGTTGTACCTGTAACTTTACATTGATCTGACGTCACTTAACTATGTTCATCACCACAATTGACATGGCCCCATGGCCTTTTTCAATGAACCATTCTCTCTCTCTCTCTCTCTCTCTCTCTCTCTCTCTCTCTCTCTCTCTCTCTCTCTCTCTCTCTCTCTCTCATTCAGTATAAAGCTGTAACACTAACACTGTAGCAAGTCAGTGCATCATATTTTGCGACATCTTCTGCCAAGGTTCAGGCTTCACCCATTTTGCCTGTCCATTCGACAGCAATAGAATTTGTTTAGTGCGTAAAGTTAATGTCAGGCCAGTTTCAGCTTGTAACACCCACCCACACAACCATGGTAAGCGTGGCATAATAATAGAGTATGTACTTGAAACAAAAGATACTGTTGAACTTGAAAAAATATTTCACATTATCAATGAGTGTTTTAACTCCCAACTTGCGAGTTGCAGTCAGGTCATTGCTTGAAGCTTTTTTTGCTTTTATCGTATGCTTAAATCAGGTTCCTGCATAAATCTCATCCTGCTTTTGTTCTAATTTTGCAGACAGGAGTTTCTGTGGACTGCACTTCACAGGTGTTCTCTGACAACACTAATGCAGTGAGTTTTCATTCAGTGGATACCACTGCCAAATTTGACAGTGACTGTGCTGCAATAATATAGATGTGGCATGTGGTCTATGTGATCCTAGACTTGCTTGTCATGGTGTGACAAGACTGGATGCACATACTGTGAGTAAAGGTAGTTTAGTTTTTATTGTTTTGCCTCTAGTTGTTTTATTTATTCTACGTGTATATTAATTTTTAAACATTAATTTGCCAAAAGGCAAATTTCTTTGAAACTGATAGCAAAACATTTCTGCGTTTGTGTTAACTGGTAATTTCCAGTATTTTACTGGTTAAAATGAGTGAATACCAGAAAAATATTCCACTGTCAGTCATGCTGTTAACGTTATTTCTGCTGACCTTTTAAAAAACATTCAAACAAATACACAAATAAGAGCATGTGTCTGCCAAAGAAGGGAGAGAAAGAAATGAACATACCAATGTTGACGAAACAGGTTGGCAGGCTGACATGGCAAAGTAAGTACTGGCACAGTTGAAGAGTGTGGTGTTGACAGATACATTCAACTTGGAAAAAAGGAATGATACGCTGTTATTGCCAAAACAGTGGTTATCTGTCTACTGGAGGAATTCCTAATAAAGAAACTACTCAGTCTTTCAGTTGGTTCCAGGATGTAGGTACTTAATACTTCTTTATAACTGGCTATTCGTAACACAATGAGACATCCTAGTTTATTGTACAACACACAGCCATTATGCCTAAAAAGAATGTATTATTATGGTCAACCTGCTGTGTCCCATGTGGGTAACCTCTCCACCCCAGTAAACATCGGTGTCTCTGTCTGTCAGTGTAGAACTGGCAAGTCCAGCAGAAGCACAAATGCTATGGAATAAATTTGTTAAGTACCTCAGTAACTGATTTCATTCATGTCTATTTTTTGTTTGCTTGTTTGTTTGAAATTTGGTAATGTCCATGTCATGACCTCAGTATTTCGATAGTTATTGCCATTTTTGATACAGAGAGGGAGGGAGAGAAAATTCCATGGAGCCACACAGCTTTTAACTGTCCGTGTTATATAAAAATAAAAATAAAACGTTAAGTCTCTAGAATGCAACAAAGAACTGTTCCTGTTTGCATCTGGTAAATTGCTGCTATCAGGGGGCTAGTTAGTAAAAAAACAATGCAAGGAGGATGATGTTGCAGCCAAGAGTGTGGCCATGCTCCAGTTCTGACTTAAACCACAGCAACACTCCACAGCCCATCATGTTTTGTTTTGTTTTGTTTTTAATTGAAAGAATTAAGGTGGTGTTTTGCCCACATAAAATGCAAATCATTTATGAAACTTGATCATGATACTTGGCAAAGACCTAGCTTTCAGCTTGGCTTTCAGTTTGGGCAGAGCAAGGGCATCACTGTGACCCTAGTCCTTTCCATCTTTGCTCACTTAGAAAGTGTGCCTCCATCTAAAAAAACAAAAAAATGTCCTTTGATTTTTGCAGACACTTTGCGTATCATGATCTGAAAAATGTGGCTGTGGATTTTAAAAGAGGCTGCACAAAATATGCATAAACATGTATAGACTGCGTAAAGTATGCATAAACATGTATTAACCTATCCCCAATCTCAGTATCTGACTGGCTGATATGACTGTCTGGCCAGTTTTTCTGAGCTGATATGAATATCAGTATGCAAAATATGTAGCATGAACATTGATTCTTTTGTTGAGAGTTTGTCTTGTTCTTGTTTATCATGCTTACTTGTAAATGGATATTATCTATGTCATTTAGATTAGTCTTTTTTTAGGTGCTATACATTTTATATTCATTTGATGTTGTATTTGTTGTGTTACAGATGAAACCCAGAAGGCTGATATTTGCATTGTACTGATCTAGGGCACAAGGGCAGATATGCTTGGAAGTTCTGCGAGTTCATTATTTCCATTTGGGTGATGCCAAACATCAAACTGAAGCCCACATCAAGGTCTGTCAGTTGCCATCACATCTGTTCCCATGATGATGACAATGCTGTGCATGCGTGTCCTCTATTGTGAGCTGAAGCAAAAAAGCAAAGTGTATCCTGCTCTTCCTCTGCCAGAACTTGTGCTACTGCCGGCAGAGGAAGAGCAGACACTGCACATAAAGAGTATTACCACTACTGGAATAGAGTTCAGTGATCTGTGTGCCGCACCTGAAGCAAGATGTGCCGAAGCTCGAACACATCCAGTGGAACCTACTTCAACTCTGGCGACTACAAATCCACCACACCTGGCAGCATGCAGACCCTCCTCACCAAAGTGCAGCTCCCGCCCCTACAACAAAGACAGCAGCATAGACTTCTTTTACAATGTGGTTGAGGGGCTGGTGCCAGCCATGCTCCCTGAACAGTTCCTGACACAGCAAAGACCATGGAGACTAGTCTGTTCCCGTCCCAACCGCAGTGCCTTTAGCCCTTCAAGCCTAAAAATGCAGTAGAGAGATGCATCAGAAATAACAACAGGTGCTATACCATCCCACACTGCTGCACTGAACTGAAAAACACATTTTGCACCAAGACTACTGTAGAGTGGAACCACCTTGACATACTCACAATGCAGCAGTCCTTGCCCAGTCTGCAGACAGCTTCAGTTTTTAATGTCACTTTTGCAGTGCTTACTAACTTAGCATACAGTGGAGTCCATTAATAACGACAACTGTAATAACAAGAACACTGTAGTAACGAGACATTTTTCAATCCCCGTTTTTTTTATCCTTCTTAATCTTTAAGAATAAACCATTGGGTTTAATGAGAGTTAGTGGATAATCATCTCGGTAATAATGAGAGATTTTCTATCCTTCATGGTCACGAAAGTTCTCGCCACTCGCCCCACCCTCACCTCGTCGTCAAGTTCCCGGTAGGGCACATCTCATGGTGGCCGGTAACAAAGAAAAACAACGAAAGGCTTCATCCTTGGAGACTCGAACTGGAAATTTTTCCAAGTCAGTTACCCTGTGGACACCCCTACATGCATCAATTTAGCAGAATCAAGGGACACTATTGATTAATTATGAACACATCGACGGCGCCGGTGCCAAGATTATTTCCCTTTGTTTCCCTTGGTAAATTCGTCATTTGAGAATAACGAGAACTCGGCAATAGCAAGAAAATGTGCCTGGGCCGGCCGCTCTCGCTATAACAAGAGTTTCACTGTATATGCTTAGCAATATGCATTACTAAGCATTACTTGTGCCACCAGAGGTAGATGAACTGCTACATCTTTTTGGCCAAAGGCTGTTCAAAGAGAAATATTGTTGTGGTAAGTTGGAGCATGTTGGTTATATTAGTGAAGGATGTTGGTTATATTATAAGCACTATAATAATCTCTTGACCGAAATCGAAAACATACTTTACAGGAATAAGTCTAGAGTAAATAAGTAACTTGGTGTTTTACGCCTAGCCAACCATTACGGTTATATCAGGGCGAAGGCTACAGCAGTTCCAAAGGCAGCACTACCCAGTCCCACCCTTGGAGGGAGTTTTTAGCTACCTTCAAGTTCAAGCCTTCCACAACATCCCCACCATAACTTTATAAAAAGTGAGGCCAAGCAATTTTAGTAATGCTGTAATCATTCTGATTTTCACATATAAACAATTGAATATGTGATGGTGGTAAAGCAGACTGTGGCAACTACTGTGGCATGTTGTGTTTTTTTACCATCAACCAAAATGTGAACAATAACCTTTACTGTAATTTAAACATATTGAAATGTTTCAGAGTAAATTGCAAAATAAAAGAGTCAGCTTAAAACACCATTTGGGTTCAGTATAAAATTATACATGTATGTATATATATATATTTTTTTTTACTTATTGGTATTGTATGCTCGATGATTGATTTCAAAAGAGGTTTGACACAAATGCATCTTTGAGTATGCTTTCATCATGAACATGAATACACATGTATGAAATTCTGCATTGAAGTGTTACAGAATTGACCCTGTGTGTGTGTGTGTGTGTGTGTGTGTGTGTGTGTGTGTGTGTGTGTGTGTGTGTGTGTGTGTGTGTGAGAGAGAGAGAGAGAGAGAGAGAGAGAGAGAGAGAGAGAGAGAGAGAGAGAGAGAGAGAGAGAGACAGACAGACAGACAGACAGACAGACAGAGAGGAAGAGACAGAGGATGAGAGACTCTGGTTCAGAACTCCTTCACCCTAGAATGATTGAAATTTTAGACAGTATGTAGCCTGTTTTTACCCCCTGTAGCAGTGCTTGCCTTGTTAATTTGGTGTTATGTTTGTCTTTGAGTTTGAACTTGTGTCTCCTGATGGGCACAGACTGTCAGTGGAGTTTTAGTTCAGTGGAAATATTTTCCTCACATTGCAGACATCACTGACAGTAACAGTGCCATCATTATGCATTCGTTATTTTCATTGAAAAAGAGTGAAGAGCAATTTATACTTTGTTCTTCATAGGAGCAAACCAGTATGCTTGCAACTAGCTAAAAAAATATATGAGATACAACGAAAATAAGTGATGTTTCATAATGGAATGCTTTTGTTAAAAACAAACAAACTCCTGTTAGTGTTACCAAGCTCATGAAACAGTGTTGTTCTGTCGTACTTTTTAGTTGTTGTTTTCTTGGGGGGGGGGGGGGGGGGGACGAGATCATAATTTAAAATAATTCTAAAACGATATTTTCGAACAGTGGTGATTTGTTCATGTTCCAAGACGGTCAGGTAAATATTGTATAGTATTTGTTTAGCACGCATGATTCAGCTGACTGTTTTGAAAGCACGATCCCAGTGAATAAAATTGGTGCTGTGTGACAGTACCAAAACATATTATTGCCGCTGTAGTTGATTCTGCACTGGACCGACTGCTCTCGGCAACGTCTGAAGTTAGATCCAGATTGGCTGTTGCAATGTAAACAAAGGTGGTATTTTGGAGTTATTGCCCGTACCCAGTGACTATTTAAAGAAACTCGATACAAAAACAGTATAATTATCTTCTTTTTTTTAAAGGGGGGGGGGGGGGGATAAACGGACTGAATGCACAATAGCCTATATTCATTCAATAACACTGACAATATCTATTGATAGTGAATGTACTGGAACCAAATTTAACACACACACACACACACACAGACACACACACACACACACACACACACACACACACACACACACACACACACACACACACACACACACACACACACTCATTGTCTTGTTACCAAAGACTCACGCAATCACCCCCCCCTCCCCTTCCACCCACCTCTCCCCGCCACACTTTGCTGACCACACCCACACCATATACGCAAATAATTAATCTGTATTTTTGGTTTCAGCAAATAAATTTAAGTAATCTTAAAGTTTATTTTAATATTTTTGATGATGCAATTTCAGTAACTGATTCAGTCAGTTTTTGTCACTGAATTTGGGTTTTTTAATTTATAATTTTTAAATGAAGCATAAACACAACCAAAGTTATGTTATTAATCTATAATTTGTCTTTTTACTTTCGTACGTAAATAATCTGTGTTTCAACTGTCTTGCACATGATTATACCTATTGTGAGGCGTTACTGAGCTTCTCATTCAGCATATTTGTGGCAAAGAGGTGTCTGTAATCACGTGATGTACGCCACTATGGCGGCTAGGTTGATTACGGCGAAGATGAATAAAAATTGTTTGGAGGTCTCGACACGTTGAAAGAAATCTTTATAGGCGCCCAGACGTTTGTTACATGACCAAAATATATGAAAAGATTATGTTCAGGTATTGTACTTCGCGGAGAACCGTATTTTCGGTGGTATTTTCACTTTGAAAAGCCACGTGCGCCTATTTTTTTGAATCGTTGACGTGCAAGTTTTTATTTTGTTTATTTTTATTTTTCCAGTGAAGTGAATAACCAGATACATTTTCAAGGATAGCAAGAAAGGGCATTGGGCCTATTGTGCGCGCTGATAAGGCTGGCGAATTTTGTTTCATTGGCCTTAGCCTGGAATTGTTTGTTCCAACGTGCAGCAGTTGGATAGCGAGGCCCCATCAGGAATGTATAGAAATAGAAGCAAGAGCCACCCGGAAGTAGACGGGTCAAATGGACGCTGCAGACTGGAAGTTGCTTGGCCAGTTTGTGAGGTTTTGGTGGTGTGCAGTGTGTTCCAGTGGGGCACCCACTTGACCAGGCAGTTTGGGACCAACTCGCACTGAGTGATTCCCAGTCTGCCTGGCTCATTTTTTTTTTTTTTTTTTTAAACTACCTCCCCTTGAACCCAGTTTATACAACCCAGCTTTAAAGGCAGGCACCGCATCTCTTTGATGCACGCACGCACACACGCACGCACGCACACACACACACGAGTGACAGACACAATGTTACATGTACTGATATCCAAATGAGAGAAAAAAGGTGCAATGCCTGCACGATTTGTCACTACCTCGTTACTGACAAAACGTGCCGTAGTGACAAAACGTTCCGCAACAGACCATCCTCTGGCTTCAAAGAATGTGGACGACAATTTTTAACATCTTTCTCACACCGATCATAAATGCCCATATTTTGTATGGTGACACATGCCATTTTGCATCTGATCACTTAAGTCTTCACATCGCATCTCTTTCTTGGCGGCCCCCCTCCTTCCTACCCAACTCTTGTTGTTGTTGGTGGTGATGTGAGACTTACTAAACGCCGAGGTACTGGAGGGAACCGAACTCAAAGAGGTAGGGGGATGGGAAACTATACTAACGCAACACTGTCACCACCAGAATGATTCTGCATTAACAGCGGTGTAAGCCATTTTCCATTGATTGTGAGGGGCAAAGTCACAAGGCAACATTCCGTAGGGGAGTAACTGCTCCGTCTTCTCAAATTTTATTCCTCTGCTTGCTCGGTTTTTGTTTCCCCTACATTGCACCTTTTCAGTACCCATCGGACACCTTTTTCCTATCTTTGGGGCGGAGCTTAAACGGTACCTTTCTCATAACTCCTATGTACCTACTATGCCGTGTGGGTGTGGCCAAAAATTAATAAGGTGTTTCGGTTTGTCACTCCAGAACAGCTCCTGTGCAATTTAAAAAATTAAAAAATAAAAAATAAAAAATACTAGCTCTGCTCTAGCTTGGGCTAAGTATATTGTCAGAGACAATCTACTCTCACAATCCATAACCCAGGAGAGATCAAGAGCAGGGAGGTGGAGTTGGGCTCTCATATCTAGATGGATTGTCTTGCTGTAGAGTTGTTCCTCAACAGTTACGTCTCGGACACTGTCTCTGTGACTTTGTTGAAACAGCAGTTAGCGGAGTACACAGGTTGTTTGGCACTGGCGGGGTCCCCACCTCCTTGATACTGTGGTTCTGCCGGTGGCTGACAGTCTTCGGTCTTCACGAGTCGAAGCGCGAGGACGAGCTATTCACGTCTTCTCTCCTGTCCCCGTCCATAAGAAGCCGTATGGTTTCTGCGGACATAATACTCCGTGTTTACTTACTTACTTTTACAATGCGTCAGAGCTCAGAAGCTGTGTGGAAGTGCAGACGGCCGTCCTGGGCTCCCCGTCCCTAATATTCCTTATAGTCTCTGTGGACATAAAGCAGCACTGAACTTGCACTCACAGAGCGCGCCAGAGCTCAGGACCTGTGTGAAAGTCAAAGTGGTCGTCCTGGGCTCCCCGTCTCTAATAGTCCTTAGGGTCTTTGTGGACGTAAAGCAACACTGAACTTGAATTCACCATGCGCGTCAGAGCTCAGGAGCTGTGTGAAGGTCGAGGTGGCCGTCCTGGGCTCCCCGTCTCTAAAATTCCTTAGTCTCTGTGGACGTAAAACAACACTAACCAACCATCACAATACACATCAGAGCTCAGGAACTGTGTGAAGGTCGAAGTGGCCGTCCTGGGATCCTCGTCCCTAATAATCCGTACGGTCTCTGCGGACACACACACACACACACACACACACACACACACACACCACGCGCGCGCGCGCGCACACACGCACACACACACACACACACACATACACACACACACACACACACACACACACACACACACACACACACACACACACACACACACACACACACACACACACACACACACATTCTCTTACACACATATTCCTGTCATGCGCAAAACTTCCATTAAACACGGAAACTGCTTATAGCACAAAATAAAAATGTCATCCGATTGAATCATTGCAAATGGGACTCGCAGTCTTCCACTTCCTTCCATTCTGGCGACTGCTGTTAAAATCAGGGCACACAGGATGACTGTGTTCTTTCTTTACGTATGCTAGGCTAAGCTTAAGGATGCCAACTCGTCCTTACGCCAGTCCACCGACACCAAGTCACGCATCAGCAGCCCAGCTCGGTCGAGCGTGAGCTTCTGACACCATTAGCAGAGAAACAGAGCAGCGTTTAATGCCCAGCCACCGGCTACTCCTAATTGCATCCATTGTCTGATTATTTCCGCCCATGTCTTCCTGACTGCGCATCCGCATGCGCGCTCGCGTGATTGGACCGAAACCCTTTGGGGATGTGAGCCAAGCTCCGACTCCAGCTAATGGCTATATAAGTCACCACCCGGGACTCACCACGCGCATCCAAGTCGCACCGCCGATGGATCGGACAGGCTGGCAAATAGTTTTTCTTTTTCTCTCGCCAAAAGCTGTCGAGCGGAAGGCCATTTTGTTTCATTGACGTCAGCGAGAGATCCACTACTTCCGGTGTGAGGCGTACGTGGCGTGGCGGTGCAGGGCACTGACCGACGTGCACGAGTGGAGAGAAATGAGTCGTCGGCTCAGTTCGGCGGTGATGGTATGCTATTTTCCCCTGGCGGGTCAGTTTGCTGGTGATGGTATGCTATTATCCCCTGACGGGTCAGTTTGGTTGTGATGGTATGCTATAATCCCCCGGCGGGTCAGTTTGGTTGTGATGATATGCTATTATCCCATGGCGGCTCAGTTTGCTGGTGATGGTATGCTATTATCCCCTGGCGGGTCAATTTGCTGGTGATGGTATGCTATTATCCCCTTGCGGGTCAGTTTGGCGGTGATGGTATGCTATTATCCGCTGGCGGGTCAATTTGGTTGTGATGATATACTATTATCCCCTGGCGGGTCAGTTTGGTTGTGATGGTATGGTATTATCCCCTGAGGGCGGAGTTTGGTGGTGATGGTATGCTTTATCCCCTGGCGGGTCAATTTGCTGGTGACTGTATGCTATTATCCCCTGGCGGGTCTTTTTGCTGGTGATGGTATGCTATCATCCCCTGGCGGATCAATTTGCTGGTGATGGGGTTTGGGGTATTATCCCCTGGCGGGTCAGTTTGGTTGTGACGGTATGCTATTATTCCATGGCGGATCAGTTTGCTGGTGATGGTACACTTTATTATACACTGGCGGGTCAG
>OY757544.1:12550045-12635341 GCA_963584105.1 Alviniconcha strummeri
AGTGACCGAGTCAGACAGTGACGATGAACTATGCGTGTTAACACCGAAGAATCCAGCTCGTGCTGCTGTTGCTGTGCCAGTAGTGACACATGTCATCCAGCGACCACCTGTGCCTCTGCCTAGACGCTCACGACGTCTGGCAGAGAAGAACATTATTCGACAGTAACCCGACCGCAAAGTTACCTGGCGCAGTACCGTAAGTGTTTTGAAATTAGCTGTTTTGTTGACATGACATGTGTGTGATGACTGCATTTTATACAGTGTTCATGATTTTTTTTATGTCAGATGCCATCTGTATTACTAGACTAGGTTCATGGTATGTTTTTATCTTGGCTATTGTGTAGGTGCAATGTGTCGGAAAACAACGGTACTTAGGAGAATTTTGTTTAAATGCAAATCTTCTAGTCTAACTGCCTGTTTTACTGGCAAATAGTGCGGATTTTTTTTGGTGACCTAAATGGATTGTGAAATGTGATAACTCAGTGACCGGTTGCTTCAGTATATATACAGGCCTTTTTCAGTAGGTTGTAGATATTAGAGGATCATTGTTTAAATAACAACCCTCTGTTGATCTAAGGCATAACTGATGCCGCCTCTGATTTGGTCTTATTTGAAATCGCGGACTCTCATATTAAATATATGTTAGTCAAAGGATTGATTTTGTTTCCCGGTTCAGCCGGAGATCTTAGCCCATTCTAGGTTGTTACGTTAAATACGTCGCCTGACAGATTGGTGTTTTTACTCAGCGAGGACGCTGGTAGTGGTAGAGTAGGGGGGGATGTGAGCAAGTGCTCTTTGTACGTTTTACAGTAATCCCGCCCCGCTTAACGGATCAATGCAGTTTCATTACTGTACTTTAGTAACCCGGGAACCGGAGCAGACGACGCTTTTGTTTTGAAGCGCGGCGTGTGGCGTAACGCCACATGGCCTTCACACAGCCGACCGGCGATAGCCGCCAGTGCGCGCCTTTTTCAAATCTGTTTTTCTCCCTTAACATTTTGACCGCTTGTTTGTTTACCTACTCTTTGTCTATCTAGTCCTTTTTATGCACTAAGCTATGTATAATATAATTTGGCATCTTAGAATGTTTATTTAACGTTTATTCAGACACCGGATCGAGCTTAATTAGTAGCCGATGCCTCTCTAGGTCCATTCTTTTATAGCCGTCGTCTGCATGGCGCGCTTTGTTTAGTACTAGTAAATGGTAGTGAAATGTTGTTTTGATTCGATTAAAGTAATTCTGTGTCGATCAATGCGTTTTCGTATAGTATTTTGCTTAGCTGACTTCATGTTTAGTGTTTATTTTGGGCTGAAATTAACTTATTAAGTATTGTGTACTGTAGAAGCTAAGTTGTATTCATAGACTACTTAATCTCACTATCAGCGCTGCTGCGACTAAGGTTACGCGCCCCAGGCGAAAGTTCGCACCGATTGTTTTAATGCTAGTCTTTGAGTTTGTCTTGCTTCTCTTACAGAGCGTTGTATTGTAATTGTTATGTACCATTTTAACCGTGGGAGCGTGCTCTTTATTCCGATGTAAGTTTTAGTGACATTTATATTTTGTACATTGTGTTAGTTGTGATTTAGTTGTACGAATCTGTATATAGACAGGCGCAAACCA
This sequence comes from Alviniconcha strummeri, assembly GCA_963584105.1. Classification (NCBI taxonomy): domain Eukaryota; kingdom Metazoa; phylum Mollusca; class Gastropoda; family Provannidae; genus Alviniconcha; species Alviniconcha strummeri. The sequence continues at coordinate 12,551,667 of OY757544.1, forward strand.
CGCTTCCCACTCTTGTTGTAAATAAAATAAGTCATGTGTGTACATTTTGATTATACGGTTTAAAAGATTGTAACTGTAGCTTTTATTTGATGTTTTTGATGTTTTAATTAGTTTAGTTATTGTAGAGGAAAGTGTATTTGTGCGGGCCAGGGAAACACAATTGTCAGACATTTTGTGGTCCAGAGGGGCGTTTTTACTGTAGCGATAGCGTGTGTTCCCTGTGGCCCGCGCCGTTCTCTTATCTATGCGTGAGCGTGAGGATTTTGTGTGTGTGCTGAAAACTGTCTGCGGCTGAACAAGTAAAAACTGATTGCCGCCTCCGCCTGCTGTGGTCTCCACTTTATTGACTCCGCTGCCTGTGTTTTATCCTGTCGACGACGCCACACCATTACAACTTTGGCGCTGCGAGCAGGATGAGCGGAGCTACCCGAGACCACAGCAGGTTGAGTGATCAGGCCCAGACCGCAGTAGACAACCCTGATGATGATGGCCAGCCACCAACACCACCGACGCCGGGTACCACAACTGACGACCCCGGCTAGCCACCAGCACCACCGACGGCCCCGGCTAGCCACCAGCACCACCGACGGCCCCGGCTAGCCACCAGCACCACCGACGGCCCCGGCTAGCCACCAACATCACCGACGGCCCCGGCTAGCCACCAGCACCACTGACGGCCCCGGCTAGCCACCAGCACCACTGACGACCCCGGCTAGCCACCAGCACCATCGACGCCGCCGGCCAGCAGTCTCCATCCCCGAGGCCAGACGTCAGTGACCGAGTCAGACAGTGACGATGAACTATGCGTGTTAACACCGAAGAATCCAGCTCGTGCTGCTGTTGCTGTGCCAGTAGTGACACATGTCATCCAGCGACCACCTGTGCCTCTGCCTAGACGCTCACGACGTCTGGCAGAGAAGAACATTATTCGACAGTAACCCGACCGCAAAGTTACCTGGCGCAGTACCGTAAGTGTTTTGAAATTAGCTGTTTTGTTGACATGACATGTGTGTGATGACTGCATTTTATACAGTGTTCATGATTTTTTTATGTCAGATGCCATCTGTATTACTAGGTTCATGGTATGTTTTTATCTTGGCTATTGTGTAGGTGCAATGTGTCGGAAAACAACGGTACTTAGGAGAATTTTGTTTAAATGCAAATCTTCTAGTCTAACTGCCTGTTTTACTGGCAAATAGTGCGGATTTTTTTTGGTGACCTAAATGGATTGTGAAATGTGATAACTCAGTGACCGGTTGCTTCAGTATATATACAGGCCTTTTTCAGTAGGTTGTAGATATTAGAGGATCATTGTTTAAATAACAACCCTCTGTTGATCTAAGGCATAACTGATGCCGCCTCTGATTTGGTCTTATTTGAAATCGCGGACTCTCATATTAAATATATGTTAGTCAAAGGATTGATTTTGTTTCCCGGTTCAGCCGGAGATCTTAGCCCATTCTAGGTTGTTACGTTAAATACGTCGCCTGACAGATTGGTGTTTTTACTCAGCGAGGACGCTGGTAGTGGTAGAGTAGGGGGGGATGTGAGCAAGTGCTCTTTGTACGTTTTACAGTAATCCCGCCCCGCTTAACGGATCAATGCAGTTTCATTACTGTACTTTAGTAACCCGGGAACCGGAGCAGACGACGCTTTTGTTTTGAAGCGCGGCGTGTGGCGTAACGCCACATGGCCTTCACACAGCCGACCGGCGATAGCCGCCAGTGCGCGCCTTTTTCAAATCTGTTTTTCTCCCTTAACATTTTGACCGCTTGTTTGTTTACCTACTCTTTGTCTATCTAGTCCTTTTTATGCACTAAGCTATGTATAATATAATTTGGCATCTTAGAATGTTTATTTAACGTTTATTCAGACACCGGATCGAGCTTAATTAGTAGCCGATGCCTCTCTAGGTCCATTCTTTTATAGCCGTCGTCTGCATGGCGCGCTTTGTTTAGTACTAGTAAATGGTAGTGAAATGTTGTTTTGATTCGATTAAAGTAATTCTGTGTCGATCAATGCGTTTTCGTATAGTATTTTGCTTAGCTGACTTCATGTTTAGTGTTTATTTTGGGCTGAAATTAACTTATTAAGTATTGTGTACTGTAGAAGCTAAGTTGTATTCATAGACTACTTAATCTCACTATCAGCGCTGCTGCGACTAAGGTTACGCGCCCCAGGCGAAAGTTCGCACCGATTGTTTTAATGCTAGTCTTTGAGTTTGTCTTGCTTCTCTTACAGAGCGTTGTATTGTAATTGTTATGTACCATTTTAACCGTGGGAGCGTGCTCTTTATTCCGATGTAAGTTTTAGTGACATTTATATTTTGTACATTGTGTTAGTTGTGATTTAGTTGTACGAATCTGTATATAGACAGGCGCAAACCACGCTTCCCACTCTTGTTGTAAATAAAATAAGTCATGTGTGTACATTTTGATTATACGGTTTAAAAGATTGTAACTGTAGCTTTTATTTGATGTTTTTGATGTTTTAATTAGTTTAGTTATTGTAGAGGAAAGTGTATTTGTGCGGGCCAGGGAAACACAATTGTCAGACATTTTGTGGTCCAGAGGGGCGTTTTTACTGTAGCGATAGCGTGTGTTCCCTGTGGCCCGCGCCGTTCTCTTATCTATGCGTGAGCGTGAGGATTTTGTGTGTGTGCTGAAAACTGTCTGCGGCTGAACAAGTAAAAACTGATTGCCGCCTCCGCCTGCTGTGGTCTCCACTTTATTGACTCCGCTGCCTGTGTTTTATCCTGTCGACGACGCCACACCATTACAACTTTGGCGCTGCGAGCAGGATGAGCGGAGCTACCCGAGACCACAGCAGGTTGAGTGATCAGGCCCAGACCGCAGTAGACAACCCTGATGATGATGGCCAGCCACCAACACCACCGACGCCGGGTACCACAACTGACGACCCAGGCTAGCCACCAGCACCACCGACGGCCCCGGCTAGCCACCAGCACCACCGACGGCCCCGGCTAGCCACCAGCACCACCGACGGCCCCGGCTAGCCACCAACATCACCGACGGCCCCGGCTAGCCACCAGCACCACTGACGGCCCCGGCTAGCCACCAGCACCACTGACGACCCCGGCTAGCCACCAGCACCATCGACGCCGCCGGCCAGCAGTCTCCATCCCCGAGGCCAGACGTCAGTGACCGAGTCAGACAGTGACGATGAACTATGCGTGTTAACACCGAAGAATCCAGCTCGTGCTGCTGTTGCTGTGCCAGTAGTGACACATGTCATCCAGCGACCACCTGTGCCTCTGCCTAGACGCTCACGACGTCTGGCAGAGAAGAACATTATTCGACAGTAACCCGACCGCAAAGTTACCTGGCGCAGTACCGTAAGTGTTTTGAAATTAGCTGTTTTGTTGACATGACATGTGTGTGATGACTGCATTTTATACAGTGTTCATGATTTTTTTTATGTCAGATGCCATCTGTATTACTAGGTTCATGGTATGTTTTTATCTTGGCTATTGTGTAGGTGCAATGTGTCGGAAAACAACGGTACTTAGGAGAATTTTGTTTAAATGCAAATCTTCTAGTCTAACTGCCTGTTTTACTGGCAAATAGTGCGGATTTTTTTTGGTGACCTAAATGGATTGTGAAATGTGATAACTCAGTGACCGGTTGCTTCAGTATATATACAGGCCTTTTTCAGTAGGTTGTAGATATTAGAGGATCATTGTTTAAATAACAACCCTCTGTTGATCTAAGGCATAACTGATGCCGCCTCTGATTTGGTCTTATTTGAAATCGCGGACTCTCATATTAAATATATGTTAGTCAAAGGATTGATTTTGTTTCCCGGTTCAGCCGGAGATCTTAGCCCATTCTAGGTTGTTACGTTAAATACGTCGCCTGACAGATTGGTGTTTTTACTCAGCGAGGACGCTGGTAGTGGTAGAGTAGGGGGGGATGTGAGCAAGTGCTCTTTGTACGTTTTACAGTAATCCCGCCCCGCTTAACGGATCAATGCAGTTTCATTACTGTACTTTAGTAACCCGGGAACCGGAGCAGACGACGCTTTTGTTTTGAAGCGCGGCGTGTGGCGTAACGCCACATGGCCTTCACACAGCCGACCGGCGATAGCCGCCAGTGCGCGCCTTTTTCAAATCTGTTTTTCTCCCTTAACATTTTGACCGCTTGTTTGTTTACCTACTCTTTGTCTATCTAGTCCTTTTTATGCACTAAGCTATGTATAATATAATTTGGCATCTTAGAATGTTTATTTAACGTTTATTCAGACACCGGATCGAGCTTAATTAGTAGCCGATGCCTCTCTAGGTCCATTCTTTTATAGCCGTCGTCTGCATGGCGCGCTTTGTTTAGTACTAGTAAATGGTAGTGAAATGTTGTTTTGATTCGATTAAAGTAATTCTGTGTCGATCAATGCGTTTTCGTATAGTATTTTGCTTAGCTGACTTCATGTTTAGTGTTTATTTTGGGCTGAAATTAACTTATTAAGTATTGTGTACTGTAGAAGCTAAGTTGTATTCATAGACTACTTAATCTCACTATCAGCGCTGCTGCGACTAAGGTTACGCGCCCCAGGCGAAAGTTCGCACCGATTGTTTTAATGCTAGTCTTTGAGTTTGTCTTGCTTCTCTTACAGAGCGTTGTATTGTAATTGTTATGTACCATTTTAACCGTGGGAGCGTGCTCTTTATTCCGATGTAAGTTTTAGTGACATTTATATTTTGTACATTGTGTTAGTTGTGATTTAGTTGTACGAATCTGTATATAGACAGGCGCAAACCACGCTTCCCACTCTTGTTGTAAATAAAATAAGTCATGTGTGTACATTTTGATTATACGGTTTAAAAGATTGTAACTGTAGCTTTTATTTGATGTTTTTGATGTTTTAATTAGTTTAGTTATTGTAGAGGAAAGTGTATTTGTGCGGGCCAGGGAAACACAATTGTCAGACATTTTGTGGTCCAGAGGGGCGTTTTTACTGTAGCGATAGCGTGTGTTCCCTGTGGCCCGCGCCGTTCTCTTATCTATGCGTGAGCGTGAGGATTTTGTGTGTGTGCTGAAAACTGTCTGCGGCTGAACAAGTAAAAACTGATTGCCGCCTCCGCCTGCTGTGGTCTCCACTTTATTGACTCCGCTGCCTGTGTTTTATCCTGTCGACGACGCCACACCATTACAACTTTGGCGCTGCGAGCAGGATGAGCGGAGCTACCCGAGACCACAGCAGGTTGAGTGATCAGGCCCAGACCGCAGTAGACAACCCTGATGATGATGGCCAGCCACCAACACCACCGACGCCGGGTACCACAACTGACGACCCCGGCTAGCCACCAGCACCACCGACGGCCCCGGCTAGCCACCAGCACCACCGACGGCCCCGGCTAGCCACCAGCACCACCGACGGCCCCGGCTAGCCACCAACATCACCGACGGCCCCGGCTAGCCACCAGCACCACTGACGGCCCCGGCTAGCCACCAGCACCACTGACGACCCCGGCTAGCCACCAGCACCATCGACGCCGCCGGCCAGCAGTCTCCATCCCCGAGGCCAGACGTCAGTGACCGAGTCAGACAGTGACGATGAACTATGCGTGTTAACACCGAAGAATCCAGCTCGTGCTGCTGTTGCTGTGCCAGTAGTGACACATGTCATCCAGCGACCACCTGTGCCTCTGCCTAGACGCTCACGACGTCTGGCAGAGAAGAACATTATTCGACAGTAACCCGACCGCAAAGTTACCTGGCGCAGTACCGTAAGTGTTTTGAAATTAGCTGTTTTGTTGACATGACATGTGTGTGATGACTGCATTTTATACAGTGTTCATGATTTTTTTATGTCAGATGCCATCTGTATTACTAGGTTCATGGTATGTTTTTATCTTGGCTATTGTGTAGGTGCAATGTGTCGGAAAACAACGGTACTTAGGAGAATTTTGTTTAAATGCAAATCTTCTAGTCTAACTGCCTGTTTTACTGGCAAATAGTGCGGATTTTTTTTGGTGACCTAAATGGATTGTGAAATGTGATAACTCAGTGACCGGTTGCTTCAGTATATATACAGGCCTTTTTCAGTAGGTTGTAGATATTAGAGGATCATTGTTTAAATAACAACCCTCTGTTGATCTAAGGCATAACTGATGCCGCCTCTGATTTGGTCTTATTTGAAATCGCGGACTCTCATATTAAATATATGTTAGTCAAAGGATTGATTTTGTTTCCCGGTTCAGCCGGAGATCTTAGCCCATTCTAGGTTGTTACGTTAAATACGTCGCCTGACAGATTGGTGTTTTTACTCAGCGAGGACGCTGGTAGTGGTAGAGTAGGGGGGGATGTGAGCAAGTGCTCTTTGTACGTTTTACAGTAATCCCGCCCCGCTTAACGGATCAATGCAGTTTCATTACTGTACTTTAGTAACCCGGGAACCGGAGCAGACGACGCTTTTGTTTTGAAGCGCGGCGTGTGGCGTAACGCCACATGGCCTTCACACAGCCGACCGGCGATAGCCGCCAGTGCGCGCCTTTTTCAAATCTGTTTTTCTCCCTTAACATTTTGACCGCTTGTTTGTTTACCTACTCTTTGTCTATCTAGTCCTTTTTATGCACTAAGCTATGTATAATATAATTTGGCATCTTAGAATGTTTATTTAACGTTTATTCAGACACCGGATCGAGCTTAATTAGTAGCCGATGCCTCTCTAGGTCCATTCTTTTATAGCCGTCGTCTGCATGGCGCGCTTTGTTTAGTACTAGTAAATGGTAGTGAAATGTTGTTTTGATTCGATTAAAGTAATTCTGTGTCGATCAATGCGTTTTCGTATAGTATTTTGCTTAGCTGACTTCATGTTTAGTGTTTATTTTGGGCTGAAATTAACTTATTAAGTATTGTGTACTGTAGAAGCTAAGTTGTATTCATAGACTACTTAATCTCACTATCAGCGCTGCTGCGACTAAGGTTACGCGCCCCAGGCGAAAGTTCGCACCGATTGTTTTAATGCTAGTCTTTGAGTTTGTCTTGCTTCTCTTACAGAGCGTTGTATTGTAATTGTTATGTACCATTTTAACCGTGGGAGCGTGCTCTTTATTCCGATGTAAGTTTTAGTGACATTTATATTTTGTACATTGTGTTAGTTGTGATTTAGTTGTACGAATCTGTATATAGACAGGCGCAAACCACGCTTCCCACTCTTGTTGTAAATAAAATAAGTCATGTGTGTACATTTTGATTATACGGTTTAAAAGATTGTAACTGTAGCTTTTATTTGATGTTTTTGATGTTTTAATTAGTTTAGTTATTGTAGAGGAAAGTGTATTTGTGCGGGCCAGGGAAACACAATTGTCAGACATTTTGTGGTCCAGAGGGGCGTTTTTACTGTAGCGATAGCGTGTGTTCCCTGTGGCCCGCGCCGTTCTCTTATCTATGCGTGAGCGTGAGGATTTTGTGTGTGTGCTGAAAACTGTCTGCGGCTGAACAAGTAAAAACTGATTGCCGCCTCCGCCTGCTGTGGTCTCCACTTTATTGACTCCGCTGCCTGTGTTTTATCCTGTCGACGACGCCACACCATTACAACTTTGGCGCTGCGAGCAGGATGAGCGGAGCTACCCGAGACCACAGCAGGTTGAGTGATCAGGCCCAGACCGCAGTAGACAACCCTGATGATGATGGCCAGCCACCAACACCACCGACGCCGGGTACCACAACTGACGACCCAGGCTAGCCACCAGCACCACCGACGGCCCCGGCTAGCCACCAGCACCACCGACGGCCCCGGCTAGCCACCAGCACCACCGACGGCCCCGGCTAGCCACCAACATCACCGACGGCCCCGGCTAGCCACCAGCACCACTGACGGCCCCGGCTAGCCACCAGCACCACTGACGACCCCGGCTAGCCACCAGCACCATCGACGCCGCCGGCCAGCAGTCTCCATCCCCGAGGCCAGACGTCAGTGACCGAGTCAGACAGTGACGATGAACTATGCGTGTTAACACCGAAGAATCCAGCTCGTGCTGCTGTTGCTGTGCCAGTAGTGACACATGTCATCCAGCGACCACCTGTGCCTCTGCCTAGACGCTCACGACGTCTGGCAGAGAAGAACATTATTCGACAGTAACCCGACCGCAAAGTTACCTGGCGCAGTACCGTAAGTGTTTTGAAATTAGCTGTTTTGTTGACATGACATGTGTGTGATGACTGCATTTTATACAGTGTTCATGATTTTTTTTATGTCAGATGCCATCTGTATTACTAGGTTCATGGTATGTTTTTATCTTGGCTATTGTGTAGGTGCAATGTGTCGGAAAACAACGGTACTTAGGAGAATTTTGTTTAAATGCAAATCTTCTAGTCTAACTGCCTGTTTTACTGGCAAATAGTGCGGATTTTTTTTGGTGACCTAAATGGATTGTGAAATGTGATAACTCAGTGACCGGTTGCTTCAGTATATATACAGGCCTTTTTCAGTAGGTTGTAGATATTAGAGGATCATTGTTTAAATAACAACCCTCTGTTGATCTAAGGCATAACTGATGCCGCCTCTGATTTGGTCTTATTTGAAATCGCGGACTCTCATATTAAATATATGTTAGTCAAAGGATTGATTTTGTTTCCCGGTTCAGCCGGAGATCTTAGCCCATTCTAGGTTGTTACGTTAAATACGTCGCCTGACAGATTGGTGTTTTTACTCAGCGAGGACGCTGGTAGTGGTAGAGTAGGGGGGGATGTGAGCAAGTGCTCTTTGTACGTTTTACAGTAATCCCGCCCCGCTTAACGGATCAATGCAGTTTCATTACTGTACTTTAGTAACCCGGGAACCGGAGCAGACGACGCTTTTGTTTTGAAGCGCGGCGTGTGGCGTAACGCCACATGGCCTTCACACAGCCGACCGGCGATAGCCGCCAGTGCGCGCCTTTTTCAAATCTGTTTTTCTCCCTTAACATTTTGACCGCTTGTTTGTTTACCTACTCTTTGTCTATCTAGTCCTTTTTATGCACTAAGCTATGTATAATATAATTTGGCATCTTAGAATGTTTATTTAACGTTTATTCAGACACCGGATCGAGCTTAATTAGTAGCCGATGCCTCTCTAGGTCCATTCTTTTATAGCCGTCGTCTGCATGGCGCGCTTTGTTTAGTACTAGTAAATGGTAGTGAAATGTTGTTTTGATTCGATTAAAGTAATTCTGTGTCGATCAATGCGTTTTCGTATAGTATTTTGCTTAGCTGACTTCATGTTTAGTGTTTATTTTGGGCTGAAATTAACTTATTAAGTATTGTGTACTGTAGAAGCTAAGTTGTATTCATAGACTACTTAATCTCACTATCAGCGCTGCTGCGACTAAGGTTACGCGCCCCAGGCGAAAGTTCGCACCGATTGTTTTAATGCTAGTCTTTGAGTTTGTCTTGCTTCTCTTACAGAGCGTTGTATTGTAATTGTTATGTACCATTTTAACCGTGGGAGCGTGCTCTTTATTCCGATGTAAGTTTTAGTGACATTTATATTTTGTACATTGTGTTAGTTGTGATTTAGTTGTACGAATCTGTATATAGACAGGCGCAAACCACGCTTCCCACTCTTGTTGTAAATAAAATAAGTCATGTGTGTACATTTTGATTATACGGTTTAAAAGATTGTAACTGTAGCTTTTATTTGATGTTTTTGATGTTTTAATTAGTTTAGTTATTGTAGAGGAAAGTGTATTTGTGCGGGCCAGGGAAACACAATTGTCAGACATTTTGTGGTCCAGAGGGGCGTTTTTACTGTAGCGATAGCGTGTGTTCCCTGTGGCCCGCGCCGTTCTCTTATCTATGCGTGAGCGTGAGGATTTTGTGTGTGTGCTGAAAACTGTCTGCGGCTGAACAAGTAAAAACTGATTGCTGCTATACGCCTGCTGTGGTCTCCACTTTATTGACTCCGCTGCCTGTGTTTTATCCTGTCGACGACGCCACACCATTACATTTAGAAAATGTCACTCGCGGCACGCAGTGTTCTGCAACGTTTCATGTGTTGGAAAAAAGAAAAAAGAAAAAGAAAAAGTAGGTATTCTTAACGTTCTGCAAGACTTGATTTCTGGGTGTTTTTGTTTTGTGCCTGGTTGGCTTACACGTCATCTATGGAACACCGATCTTGGAACGGTGCTACGCGTAACATCAAGCACCAAAGACTTGGGAAACACTGTCGGACAGATGATAATAACAATAATAATGATAACCCAGAGCCCCTTTTCTCAGCTGAGCGCTAGGGGTGTACAAAAAGCAAACACTGGAGATTAAAACAGTGGGTGGGCTAAATGGAGAGATTTGCACGTCTCAACGAGAGGAAGCTCCCAGTGCTCTGAACGCAGGATACACCGCACACTTCGTAGACATTAAAACCCAACGTATTAACAAGTGAAAAGCCGGAAGGGAGGAATTGATTGTGGCACCATCAATGTTTACAACCTGCTGTCAGACTTGAGGAAGAGATGCCAGGGGACAGTCTGGCATGAGAGTAAACAGGAGATAACATCCCGAAGATGCTGAGGTGTGAAGAGTGGTGCAAAATCTTTGTGAAAGTAAGGGGAAGGGGGTTGAATCTTGAAGCTGCAGCCGCCATTTTGAAACCGTCTTGTAGCCAGGCAACGGGCCCCTAGAAAGCCGGCGCTGGCCTGAAACTGACCCGAGCAGGGCTAATGAGGTCAGATCAGGCAGGTGGCAAGGAGCAACTAAAGAGTACACTCTGACTGTTGCACTGAGAAGGTGTAATCTGATGGATCGTCAGAACACCCACGCACGTGGATGCAAGCAGACACGCACGCAGGCATTTGAATGAGTCTATTTGAATGAGTCCAGAGAGGGTTTCTGTCGGAGAGGAAGGGGGAGGTCATTCCATGTAGATGGACCGAAAACAGAAAACCGCGGGAAGGCGCGGGAATCCGGCAACAGTGGAGAGTCTGGTGCCGCGAGGAATCTGCAGGCTGAGAGTCAGTATGAGAGGCAGAGCGGGGAGCACGGGAGGGTGTGTAAAGTTGAAGACAGTTACAGAGATAAGACTGACGGAGCAGTGCACGTAATAAAGATATAGTAGAGGCATATGCTATCCAGAACAGACAAATTTATATATATATAAACTTCGAGTCGTTTCGGAGCTATGTATTTACCCAGCTCCGAGACGGAGAGACATGGGTTGACAAATGAGTCCTGCCCGCTAGTTTTATTGTTGTTGCTATTGTTGGGTTGTTTGCACGAGAAGATCATGTAGAAGATTCGAACACTCATGTACATGCAGTCACTGTTCGTGGTTCTGTTGATGATTCTGGCACAGACGGGAAATCAGTGGTTACTGAGAACGTTTGCAGTTAAATTCTGGGCTGTCGGCAAAAGTAGAACAAACTGATGTTCTTCCGTAAACACACCTAGAGCACACCACACAGATGATATATTGTTATCATACTCGATGGCCTTTTGGAAGTATTCTCAGTTTTGGGGGTATTTCTCACTTCTTCTTTTTTTTTTGGGGGGGGGGGGGGGTTAACTCTTAGTTCATAGTTTCTCAGTTGTAGCCACAGAGAGATATAGAGAGAGAGGAGAAAGTAAAAGAGAGAGAGAGAACTCGAACTCGAAAACTTTATTTTACAAGGATTGTGGTTTAGGTTCATTCAAAAACCTGTCTAACAACTAGTCCTTGCTAAGCTACTGATGAACAGATATCAAATTACAGGCATTCTTTATATACATATAGGCATGAATGAGTGGGTGAAACGTTATACATGAGAATTTCCACACAAAACATAGCGTACTCACAGCGCCAGATGAACACATGCCATACATCATTCAGCTACATATTATGAGCATACGGTGAGCATATTATGAGCAAATGAAGCAGCAGAACATCTGATCAGTTCATATGACTAGTATCGGAAAAGAAAATAGAAGCAGTCAAAGCTTATCTTATAAAGAACAGTAAGGGAGAAGGGGGGGGGGGGGGGGAGGGGGTTGATCACAAGCAGTCGGAAGGATTGGGCGGAGTATTCTGTCACAGTCCATCCTATGTAACTACTTCAAGGTGTGCACGAAGTTTACGCTTGAAGGAGCTGAGTGACTGACAAGATCTGACTGTCAGAGGTAGGTTGTTCCATAGATAAGCACCAGAGAAGGATATACTTGTTTTGAATACGTCTATCCTTTGCCTAGGCAAACTAAGGTGATAGTTCCTAGAATTGGAATATCGTGAGGGAGTGTGTGTGTGTACAGGTTAGAGAGAGAGAGAGAGAGAGAGAGAGAGAGAGAGAGAGAGAGAGAGAGAGAGAGAGAGAGAGAGAGAGAGAGAGAGAGAGAGAGAGAGACTCGAAAACGTCAGTCTTCTTCTTCTTGTTCTTTTTTACAAGGATTGTAGTTTCAGTCAAACCCATGGTCTACCAACTAGTCCTTGTTAAGCTACTACTACTACTACTACTACTACTGCTACTACGAGAGAGAGACTGAGAGAGAGAGAGAGAGAGAGAGAGAGAGAGAGAGAGAGAGAGAGAGAGAGAGAGAGAGAGAGAGAGAGAGAGAGAGAGAGAGAGTTTATTGTTTACAAGTGCTTAAGACTTCTAACAATACAGCAGGAACACATTCCTTGTAAATGACGTATAAAGTATGAAATGTTACCCAAAATATGAACGTTAAGTCCGACACTGACATAGTAAGTTACAACATTCACTTCAAAGGATACAACACTAGAATATACTAGGCAAACCTAAACGCAAGTGCATGGGAAAACACATCAAAACCTAGTAAAGAGCATGACCCCCCCCCCCCCCCCTCTCTATGCACACATGTATACATCACTCTGTTACACATTATGAGCACACAGCCAGCAAACTGTAAAGCAGTAGAACATCTAATTTTTGGATGAGGTAATAACTGATCTTGAATCTTGAATCTGATCAGTTCAGTATAACGACTAGTTGTGGTGTTGTTTCAGTGTTGACTGACACAGTCTTGCAGTCAGGGAGTCACACGGGAAGCCGGGATTACAACACAGGAACGATCAGTTATTCCGCAGCAAACCGAAAAGACTTCCCCATTCCGGCCCCCCTTCTAAGCCTTATGGTTTTGAGCCACTGATTGTCACAGTTCAGGAGAGACAGGGACTGAGAGACTGACAGAGAGAGAGGCCGGTGACTGAGGGACTCCGTTGGGGCGGGCGAGGGGGTCCGGGGTGCCAGACTATGATCTTCAGAGCCGCTCAGTACAGACGTTCGCAGTGACCCATACCTTAGTTTGTGAAACTAGCTGCGTAGTACATAAAGTGCCGATAGCCACTGAGTATGCGGGGGTGGCATCGACATTATTCGCATTGCACCGTACGAATAGCCTATCCGAACAAGGGACCTCACTCTCTTGCCGAAAGATGGCTGACTTGGACGAGGTTCGCCGACTGGCTGCTGAATTTCAACGAGTGCAGCTCACAAGCGCAAAGCAGAAGTAAGTATCAGTCGCTTATCGTTCGTAGTTTCAGTAATTCATGCAATTAACTTGTTGTTCAAAGAGCAGAGTTGATAGTGTTAATTTTTGTCCTGTCACGTATGTTCGTATGTGCCAACATTTGATATTGTTGCTGACGTGTACTCTACTACCTCGTTATCTGTAATAAACATGATCTGTGCATGTCAAAAGTACAGTGAAATTGTAATATGGCTGACACAAATACCAGCTTTCAGTTAATGCATTTGGGCTGATGTTCGTGTCATTGTCAACTGTTATTAGTGTTAATGTAAAAAAAAAGAAAAAAAAAAGACTTGGTGCCGAAAGGTGCGCAAATGGGGGGTCGGATATTTGACTGTCAATCAAATCCGTTTGAAGCACTTTGTCTTGTTGTTGCTTTGTGTGTGCGTTCATAATTGGTCAGTATCACAGTGGAAACAATATGAGTTCCAAATCTGGAGCGGCTGGAGAAATATTATTTTTTGAAAGTGAAAAGCACCACGAAATTCGACCCCTGAAAACGGACACGCTCACGGTGAGTACTTTCGATGCTTTCAGTTTCATTCACGTACATGACGAATCAAAACATTACCTCAGTCACCGATTTGCACAGAGGAGATATCGCTTTACTCAGTTCATATAAAATTGATTATCTCAAAGTTTTGTTTTTGGTGTTAGTGGTTCCAAAATATTCCTCGGTTGAATGTTGTGCGTGTTGAAATGTTTCATGACCAGCATCAGCAAACAATGTAGTGAAGAATGGACTTTCTCTTTTGTCGAAAATTTACGCCAGTCACTGTGGTATGTCACTGCATCAGGCGCCAATGTTTTATTTTACTGCCAACTGTCTGGGTAGTTTGAAAAAAAAAACAATTGGCATTTTTCATAAAATTGTTGCAATAAATAACATTCAACAATGTATTAGATTAAACAAGCAAAACAAAAAAAAATAAAGTTTTTGCACTTTTGCACTACTTCCAGTTAGCCATGTTACACATCCGGGTTGTTTGCTTTTAGCACATGGCCGCATGGAAGAGATGTTCTGATATGCGAAAGGTGTGTGGTAATATTTTTGAAGACTGTAATGTTCAACTTTATTTAAACGTTCATTGCAGATTTGGTGGAGATTTAGTCAAATCTTCTGGTTATACGATGATATTTATATTGGTATATGCTTAATCTTTTAAAAGTATCGGAATGTTAGCATACAGAGCGAGTTTTTGTTGCTGTCGATCTAAAGTTTGTTCAGATGCTTTCGTAAATTTGTTTTCACTGAGTTTCTTACAACATGGGTGCATGTTGAAATAGTAATGTGCGACAGCAGACTGGTTATGGACAGTATATTCTGATCGTACTCTTTACATTTTTTGCTTGCACTTAATGCAATTCGTTTTGTTTACAAACAAATCATCATATATGGTTGACAGTTCGATTTACTCAGGTTAAAGTCGTCAAGTTAGGTGTTGAACATTATGATTACAATATGAGCTGGGGAAATAATAACGTTTGACACAATTATAGTGACTATGCCTGTCTGCCTTCCAGAGTTCTAAAAATGTAAGGTGCCGATCTTAATAGCATTATTCTTTGGCTGTGATATTTTTTGTAATATTTATTACTTTTTTTATATTATTATTAATTCTTTCACTTTTAAGTTAACTGTTCAACTATTTTTGTCCTAGGCACCGGAGTCAACATCACCAAGAAACACATAGATGACAGGTTGCGTGTGTGTTTTCCTGTGACACCCAAAAGCAGCAAAAGTTGCACTCACTCTTACTTGCTCCATTTTCTCTTACAAAACACTTATTTGTCTGTTAAATAATAAGCATTACTTATTTTGTTATGAAAAACAAAGTACCATGTCTCATTAACGTTATGTTATCCACTACAACAAAATTAATGCTGCAAAAACTGTTCACATGGAAATAGTTATGTGTCTTTATACTTTACAGTAATAAAAAGTTATTGATTTATCATTTTCATCAAGAAACAAACAGCATTGTACATCTTGTTGAAATAGTAATGTACGACATATTTCTTACATCATTTGCTGTTTATGTCAAGAAAGCTTAAATTTGAGGGAAAAAATCATCAAATCTTCCTTGTCACATATTGTTCTATTAAAGAATAACTGTTTATGTTTCAAAATGTGTTGCTTTTTATTCATTTAAAAATGTTCAAGAATGGCTGTATGTTGAACATTATCTATTACAACAAACTATGCATAGCGTGCTGTTCTGTGTGACACAGAACAACAACAGTTCATTTGGTAATACTCATGTGGATCATATCTTGTAAGATCAGTTGGGTTTTCGCAGTTAACTGCATGATTAGCAGCACAGTGATGTGGGCTTGTTGTAATGTGTAATGTTCAACATCTTGTCACAAATCACACTGAAAGTCAAATTTCTCAGGAACGAAGTGCAGCACTGCCTTCTCCTTTCGCTGGTGGATGACTTCACATGTGTTCATTAAAAAAAATGCATTACTCACTCACATCCTGTCAACTTTATTTTCTAGTACCTCTGTCCTCTTTTCTTGCACACCTTTTGGCACTAAGTCAAATGTATTATGACGCAAGTATAGTTGAAGTGGATGACCAGCTTAGGAAATCTTTTTCCCTGAGAGGACAAGACAACAAACAAACAAAAAGAAGAAGAAAATGCAGGTCTTTAGTCAAAGGTTATGCTGACAGTCTAATGGAAAACTAAGAAAGTATCCAAATACAGACCAAAGCAAACACAAGTTTAACTTGTTTCCGGACAGCTTAGGTTTGACCTTTTCCTCACAGTAGCCACATCGATCTACAGGTGAGGATTATGGGGGGAAGGTTCAACAAATCCAAATTCCCATCTTTTCTTTTTTGTTGTGGAGATCAGCTTGCAGTTGCATGCACCAATGTTAATGATAATAATAACAGTTAACACTATAATTCCACTCTCTTTAAAAAGCCAAAGATCAGCCCACAGCACAGTGAGCTGAGATGACTGTGGACAAGCATTCCATGATGAGTTGTTTGTGAGCTTGTTTCCCTGATGGGTTCCCACACAATTTCGGATTGCATGGACAGCATAGTCAGCCCAGTTTGACTTCATTGGGTCATGGGTGTATATGTGCGTGTGGTTCACCGTTGTAATATGATCTGCCACCTGCACTTTTTTGTACACATACATGTGTGTGTGGTTGTAATCTGACACCTGCTCTTTTGGCAGAATGACTGGGATAATTTACATGAAGCTGTAACAGTAATACTGCAGTCTAACACAGGGTTGGGACGGTATCAGTTTTACAAACACTGAAACTTACTTAATTTTACATTTTTAGGAATGAGTGAACAACTGCTGGTGAGGATGACAAAATAGAACAGATCTAGGGAAATGTATTCACCTACAGGATGAAACACAAAGAAACGATGAAACACAAGCACTTTTGACAGAAAATTGTCAAATTGGATTAAAACTATAAAAGCAATGGACTATAGCTAACATTGGTAATAAGACTTTTTAGAGACAAACTGAACTGGGCATCTGAGTCAGCATAGTTCAGTAATAGTTGTGTTTAGAGCTGCTGGCACAGAGATGAAGCTTTGCTGTCAGGTTGTCTTAACACAGTGTTGCTTAACACAGTGTTGTGTAGTTGTGTTTTGAGCTGCTAGCACAGAGATGAAGCTATGTTTTCGGGTTATCTGAGTGCAGTGTTGTGTATTGTGTTTTAAGCTGCTGGCACAGAGATGAAGCTTTGTTGTCAGGTTGTCTTCAGGAGCGCATTGTTGTGTAGCTATGTTTTAAACTGTTGGCACAGAGATGAAGCTTTGATGTCAAGTTGTCTTTAACTTAGTTAAAGTTTAAAGCACAATGTTGGGTAGTTGTGTTTTGAGCTGTTGGGACAGAGATGAAGCTTTGTTCTCAGGTTGTCTGAGCGCAAGGTTGTGTAGCAGTGTTTTGTACTGCTTGCAGTTGCATAGAGATGAAGCTTTGCTGTCAGGTTGTTTGAACACAGTGTTGTGTAGTAGATCTTTGCTATCACTAATATCAGTATCAGGTGTATGAGCACAGTGTTGTGTACTTGTGTTATGAGCTGCTGGCACAGAGATGAAGCTTTGTTCTCAGGTTGTCTGAACGCAATGTTGTGGAGCTGGTGACGAAGCTGGTGGAGCTGAAGCTGATTGAGGTGCTGTACACATCTGATGGCAAGGAGTACCTCACTCCCCAGCACCTGGCCAAGGAGATCAGAGATGAGCTCACCGTGCATGGAGGTCTGTTTCTGTGTGTGTGTGTGTGTGTGTGTGTGTGTGTGTGTGTGTGTGTGTGTGTGTGTGTGTGCATGTGTGTGTGTGTGAGACTGTGCATACATATGTGACTGTGAGTGGATGTGAGAGAATCAGTGCATCCATGAAAGTCTTTATGTGACAGCAGAAAATACATTATGCATTGGTGCATGGAGAGGACAGGAATCCAGAATTCCTGAAAAAAGTTATTGTGTTCTGGTCCAGAACTGCAGAAGACAAAATCACTGTATATCACTTTATGTCTAATGCAGTAACTAGCTGTATAGTGTGAAAATAGCAAATAAAGCTTAAAGGACAAGTCCAAGGTTAGGGGTGATTTTTGACACGATTTCCGTTAAAGCTTGCTGAGAATGATGATGTAGGTGAAACTGTGATCTGAGGGTTATAAATGCATGAAAAAAAGGCATTTTCTGTCGTACCGAAAGCGTCGCCATAACGCCCAAATCACATGACCATATGCCTACTACGTCACTGTGGGGAGTCGCTGCAAAATGGCCAACTCAAGCTCCGAAGATGAAACTGACACTTTGCCTGAGAGACCCACAAGGATACAGCCATATCAGTTTGAGCCTGTCAGGGAGGATTTTGAAAGAGTACTGGAATATCGTGTCAGCTTTGAAGCAAAACCTTATGCAGTATTCCCTGGGGTTTGCGAAATCACTTTCACTGAAGTGCTCGCTACACAAATGGGTGTGATGCAGTGCAGCAAGAAAGTCAGCTCGTTCGAATTGTATAAACTTAATCTTTCACCACACTGCGGGTCGATTGCACGGGAGCTCATGCGTTGTTATACCTGGGGTCGTCTGCGAATTGTTACAGTTCACGGCAACACAGCAAAACTGTGTATGCGTGTGGTCGACAAAAAGGTTAACTATGCCACACGCATACACAGTTTACTGAAGAATCTAAGATGGCAACTGCACTAACTCCCCAGACTGACGTCACTTCCGGGGAAGCCTACAGAAAATAAAATCGATTAAAAACCCAAATAATTTTTATTTTATTTTTTATTTCATTAAATCTGAAATTAGTGACTCATTTGTCAATCATTTCGATGGTCATTTTGCATACTTAAAAATCTTGGACTTTTATTTTAACCTTCTGCCAGTTTTAAAAAGTTGGCAGAAATGCTTAGGACCAGGTTCAGCATCTCACCTGCACCCATTGATGCTGCTGCCCCATTGCCTCACTGAGGGGATCCAAGATGAGCTGGCTGTACATGGAGATCTGGTTTCACATTGTCCTCATCTGGTGTTTCAGGGAGAATCAACCTTGTGGACTTGCAGCAGATTCTTAATGTGGACCTCAGTCATGTGGAGGCGAGGGTCAATGACATGGTCAAACATGACCACAACCTCACCTTGATTCTGGGGCAGCTTATTGACAGGTACTGTGTGATACAAGGTCAAGGTCATCAACTGTCATGTGGACCTCAGTCATGTGGAGGCCAGGGTCAGCAATAATTTTGGTCAAACAACCACAATCTCGCCTTGATTCTGGGGCAGCCAACTGACAGGTACAGTATAATATGAGGTCGTCATCAACAGGGTCATCCATGACTGCAACCTTACCTTGATCCCGGGACAGTTACTGGTACAGTGTCATATGAGGTCAAGGTTGTCAGTGTTGTCAAACATGACCACAACCTCACCTTGATTTTCTGAGACAGCTTATCGGAAGGTACATTTTAAGATGTGAGGTCAGGGTCATCAGTGGGGTCAAACATGAGCCTGTCCTCACCGTGCTCCTGAGACAGCAGATCAATAGGTACTGCATATCATTATCAACATGAAGTTGAGGTTGTCAACAGGGTAATATCTGACTGCATGCTCTCCTTGATTCTTGCTTCGATAGCTTATAGTTGACAAGTGCAGTGGAATGTGAAGCAAACTCTCTGTAAAGGCCATTGGCATGATCAGACGTAATGGCTTCCTCACCTTGATCCTGAGGTAGCTTAGCAACAGATAATGTGTGTGAAGTCAAGGTCATGCGTCAGTCTCCCACTTCCTCTTCCTCCATACAATGGCCACAATCAGTTTGTTGAAAAATGCTTGTTGAGTACGCTGCAGGTTGTTGAAAAATGCTTGTTGAGTACACTGCCACTTTAAAGGGATTGGTGAAACAGAAACAACAACAACAACAACAATAAAATGCATGACCTCAGAATGACCTTGATGCTGTGGCAGCTTGTCCGCAGGTGGGACATGGCACAAAGTCACCCAGAAATGGGGTGCATCACAGCTGAAGCCTTATGTCCAATGTGACCATCGCCATGTGCTCTATCTTGCTTTGTTTCTTGCCGCTGCACCTGGAAAACTACAACAAATGTTGTCCTCCAACCTCCTGTCCATGTTCTGCTCAGCTTTTAATGGTACTGGTAATGAGTTGATGCAGCAGGAGAGGCAGTTTTAAAACTTTCTGCCATCCTGAATATAGTTATGGAGATTTGTAGATTTCTAAAGATGTTGAGAAAAATTATTCACATTTGCAGTTAGTTTGTTCGTTACTGGATTTTAATGTCCTGTCAACCATGCAGGGTCACCACATTTGTATAATATTTATTAACAAGCAAGCAAAATCTAAGATTAACATTGGTTGTCACAACAGCTCATACCGTGACAAGCTGGCAGAGGAGGTCAATGACCGGCTGCAAGAGCAAGGTCATGTGACAGTCGCAGAGCTGGCCAAGTCATATGACCTGCCACCCGAGTTTTTGCGGGAGGTGGTGGAGGAGAAGATCGGCAAGGTCATCAAAGGTCAGGTGGACAGTCAGGACAAGGATGTCATCTTCACTGACAGCTTTGTGTCCAGAATGACGGCCAAGATCCGTGGGGCTTTCAGCGCCCTGACAGTGTGAGTCTGTGTGCGTGTCCGTATAGATATATGCACATGGGTATGACATTTGTGTCCATATAATTAGGTAGGTCCAGCCAAATTTTGAAAAGCAAGCAATGCAATCCATTAATATGTGATATTAAAGATGGTCACAAGGCAAGTACACAAACCAAATTTCATTAATTTATCTATAATATTTTTTGAGATATCACCCTTCAAATAGTCATCATTTTAGGCATTTTATGTGCGTTTTACAAAATGCCATTTTTGTATGGCTCTAGCATAAAAAGTATTGGTCACACATCCACCCAGCTTGTTTTACACAGTGTCTGCACAACATAGACTAAACACAATTTTTTCAGTAGTCATCCTTACTCAAAAAGAGTCAAATATTGGAGATGCAGAGTGACAAAAATGGAAAAATCACTAATTTTGACATTGTCCGATCGCCAATCTTTAACGGTACCATGACAAGGTCAAACAAAACATGGGAATGGAAAGAGGTACAACCATAATTCTGGTATCAACTGATTCAGCATTAATTAGACAATACAAATTCACAAGTCTAAAGAAGTGCAAGCTAAATTTTACCTACAGAGGCAAGTTTCCATGAGAAAAAAGGGACTTAGTTACTTCTGTCTTGTTACCATAGTCTTGTGACTTGTCAGTCATGCTTGCAAAATGTTAAACAAAAACCAAAAAACTTGTCATTATTACTCTTTTTTTTTTACCCCACCCCCACCCCCTAGTAATTATTATTATTACTATTATATGCAAAGATTAAAAGAATCATGTAATTTTTTAACCAGTGTGCCAGGTGTTCCATGTGCACAAAAGGTGGAAGAGAAAGAAGGGGAAAAAACAAGAAATAAATTCTTCAGAAGCAAATACAATTCGTAACTCTCAGTATAACATTAATTTTGGCTCATTTTGTTTTGTCTAGATGAGCAGATCTACTGTAAAAAGAACAACAACATATGGGTCGTGACTGCATCGTCTGCTAGCTAAATCAGTTATTGTCCTTGAGAAGAAAGATAAAAATAAATAAAAAATAAAAAGTTATTCATGAGCTAAATTTCCTTTTTTTTTAATTCACTGTTGAGAACATACATCACGTTTTTGTCAATTCGCATTTACGGGGAAAGAAATTACTACTTTTACAGCGGTTTGCATTTCGGAGGAACTAATGAGAAGATAACTCTGTAATGTTGTTCAAACTACGACCAGACCACAACGAATTTGCTTCAGTTGCATTCGAAGAGATGTAAACAGCACAAAAATACAGTTGTGGTTGTGTTGGAAATTCACTTAGTTATCGCTGAAATAAAAAACTTAACACAGTTTCTTTCCAGTTCCTCCAGGGTGAGCATCTTTTGCGCTGCAGGCTTTAGCAAACTCGAGCAGACAACAAAATCTATGGGGTCTCCAATTTCCGTTGCACGGGAACTCTTACAAGAACTCGCTTCCGGATCAAACGATACACCGTTTTAAAGAGCGAAAATTCATCTTTCCAGTGATACCAAATTCAATATGGTGCATTCAGACTTTCTTGGTGTAAATTTACGGTAAAAATGAACATATTTTTCAACTCAATTTTTGCTGCAGTTGAAAACAAAGAATTTTAATGAATTTTATAATGCATAAATCTACGGGAATTCCTCTTTCTAAAAATTATAACTTCATGTCAGTACGTTTTTCTTGTAAAAGTTCCCAACGGTTTTCTGAATGCAGCTGCTTTCCGACCTCACTCATCTGACTTTCGACGTCAGAACCACACTCAGTTTCCGACTGCTTGGTGTGTTCATTAAAACTTCTTCCAAACTCACAATACATCATTCACGCACAAAATAATGGCATCAACAGGTCGTAAAAAGATTGTTTTTTGCGTGACAGTAGTTTTTATTGACAAACTGCACAGAACAAGGCAGATATGACAAGTTGAAAATGAGCAATATTTGCCTCACGACAACCATGTTACCCAGCGCTAAAGAAAGGCTGGTCCTACCTAATATAATTTATATATATGTGTGAGTATGAGTGAGTCTGTGTGCATGTCTGTATAGATCTATGCACATGGGTATGTGTGTCCATATAATTTATATGTATATGCGTGGGTGTGAGTGTGAGTCTGTGTGCATGTCCATATAGATCTATGCACATGGGTATGTGTGTCCATATAATTTATGTATTATTTATATATGGGTATGAGTGTGAGTCTGTGTGTATGTCCGTATAGATCTATGCACTATGGTATGTGTGCCCATATACATGGGTGTGACTGTGAGCATGTGCATCTATATATATATACATATATATGCACTGGCATGTGTGCATATCTGTGAGATGTTTGGTATGTTTTTTATTTCAGACTGAGAGGTGTTGTGGGTTTTCTGTTTCAGACTGAGAGGTGTTGTGGGTTTTCCGTTTCAGACATAGAGATATGCTTTCCGTTTCAGTCCCACAGCTGTTGGGGGAATACGAACTAGAGCAGGGTGCCAGGAGAGACTCTTCCACAGTGAGTAGCCCTACGTTTTCACAGATTGCATTCAGTTTTTAACTGAGGAATATCTGGTTGTATGTTGCTTGCATTCTCCCTGTTAAGTGATACACGGATGAAATGCAGTAGTGAGGACATCTGTCTAGCCTAGTGGTGACACTGTGTGACTGTGTGCGTGTGTGTGTGTGTGTGTGTGTGTGTGTGTGTGTGTGTGTGTGTGTGTGTGTGTGTGTAAACATACTAGAATGAATTTCAAATGTCAGCTATTTTGACTTGAACCACTTTCATGTCGGTTCATTTACCCTGATATAATTGCATGGTTGACTGGGCATTAAAAATAAATGTCCATTTCATTGTTCTGACAAAATGTGTTTTGCCCTGACATAACCATCACAGTTAGCTGGGCACTATAATCAGTTATCTGTCTATCAATGGTTGATAGATAGGTGATTGATTCTACCCTATGTATGTTACTTGTATTCAAGGTTCGGGGACATGAAACTGAGTGGGCAAAGTGTGGATGTTCTTATTTGTCCTGACAGCAGTACTCCTACTAGACATGAAACTGAGTGGGCTAAGTGTGGATGTTGCCATTTGTCCTGACAGCAATACTATTACTAGACATGAAACTGACTGGGCTAAGCATGGATGTTGCCATTTGTCCTGACAGCAATACTAGACGACCTGCTGAAGCAGGGACGATTGTCTGGCAGTGTGTCTGGTGGCCGCCAGGACAAGTCTGTTTTTTATCCTGACATCTACACACGTGCCCAGAACCAGTGGCTGGACAGTTTCTATGCTCAAAATGGTTACCTAGGTGAGAGAGAGAGAGAGAGAGAGAGAGAGAGAGTGTGTGTGTGTGTGTGTGTGTGTGTGTGTGTGTGTGTGTGTGTGTGTGAGTGAGTTTGTGTGTGTGTTGGGTGGGTGGGGATGGGGGGGTTGGGGTGGAGAGAATATTGTGATATTTGACAGGTGTTCAGTAAATTACTAAATATGCATAGTGATCTGTCTTTTCAAAACTGCTGAACATAGAGTAGTTTGAACAAAAAGGGGGCAGGGGAATATCATATTTGAAGGGTCTTTAATATGTACAGGAGGATTTTTAGTTGTTGTTTTTTTAATTTTGTTTTGTTTTTTGTAAACTGCTGCACACAGAGTTTCAGTATTGTGAGCAGTTTAAATTGAAAAAAAGAAAAAAGAATCTTTACATGCTAAGTGATTTGTGACTGTCCACCATGAAATGAGTCACTTGTCACCCAACTTTGATTTTGATGTTTTGATGTTTTCTAATACTAGGTGTAATAGTATTCTTTGTGCTCTTTTCAATGGTGAAAACCGTTTTTTAATATGTCCATTAGTTTTTCAGCTACACGTCTTGAAATATGGTTACCCTCAATAACGCAGTTTTGAGAAAATTGTCCTGAAAGTTGTCTTATTGTAAAAAGAAAATTTCCTTAGCAACCAACGATTTATCTTCACAATAAACCTTGCAAACATCAAACAATAATCAATAAAACAGGTCAAAACTTTGTTGGGAAAATTTTATTTATATTTCTCAAATTATGACTTTTTAAGGGGGAAAATGAATCATGGAGATCTGCATGTAGTCCTGAACCAGCCGTTATATCAACTTTGAATTTTTGCCTGTAACTTTACTGCAGTCAATTCAATTATGTACTTGTGTAAAATACAGCTGTCATCTGTACACTCACATCCAACCTTTCGTGAGGCCTGGTGTACAGGACCGTGTCTGCTGATAAGACTTTAACAAAACCGTGGGCTCATTTCAATGAAAAATGGCAGAAAACTCAAATGAAAAATTATGTTACACTGAACATTCCCCAAACATGACATTCTCTTTTATTGCTCAGACTCACTCTAGAACAGATGGCAAGAAATGTAGACACCATCAAAAGTGCTACTGAAGCAATTTTCATTTTGAAATTTAAAACAACAACTTATTGTTCAGCTAAACGCTCAAGATCAGTCACAGAATTTTTTTTTCTCACCATGATTATTTGTTCATCAGCAAATGATGTCATTTAAATCGTGTGTACAGCAGGTAAAAGAAAAACTGGACTGTAAGTTTTTAAATGAAACATTTAAAACATTTGTGTCATTCAAATAAAAAATCCTACCTCAGTTGTTGACAAAATCAAACCATGAAGAGAAGAATTCTCCAACTTACAGGAGCCAGAAGGGAGTATTTGTACACTCACATCAAGAGTCATTGGAAAACACCTCTGACCCCAACACAATTTCCAGAAAGTCATCAGGCACAAACATTCCCCATTGGGAGCCTCAAAGTTCAGTTTTCACACAGAAATATTTGTCAATATTGAAGAAACATTATCTGATGCTCAGTTCACACTCATCTCCACAGTCATTTCACGGTCATGCACTGGTGTGCTTGCCAAGATTCCCAGCAGGATCATGTCTTTTTCAGCTGAAAAAGAAAAACAAAAACAAATTTATATCAGTCATTCTGATCTGAATGACAGAACAGGACATTGGATAGAAAATCAGTGTCTGAAATACTTAAAAAAGGTCCTTTGTTTTCAAACAGAGTGAGACAGACAAAGAAAAAGTGCATACATTAGTTTGTGTTGATGTGCACAAAATTTCTAATTCAGGACACTATTAACATACTTGAGTGTATACGTGTATCCCTTTGCACCAATGGTCTGACTAGTTTTAATTATTCTTTGTTTAAGTGTAAATCCTGGGCTTCATGTATTGGTTTGTGTTGATGTGTGTGTGTGTGCGTGTGTGTGTGCGTGTGTGTGTGTGTGTGTGTATGTGTGTGTGCATGTGTGTGTGTGAGAGAGAGAGAGAGAGAGAGAGAGAGAGAGAGAGAGAGAGAGAGAGAGAGAGAGAGAAACACACTAAACAACAACAAAAGCAACCTCACCTTCATTAAATTCTGCCATGTTTAGTCTCCTGGCCAAAATTTCATCTGTGGGAAACTGTGCTATGCATCAAGGTTTTTCGCAGTGTGCTACTGCTAGAGTTGATGTCTCACAAACTTGTGCTCTGAGTTTGCACTTGCACTGAAAGTTTTGAACTTTCAGCAACTCAGTGTTAGAGTTCAGTCATGTTATCCTGAATGTCAGTTTGAATCTGTGACACAGAGTTGTCAATGAGGCCTTCATCGTCAGATATGGAGTCTTCTGAATCGTCAGCACACCCACCGCTTGATTCAATATCAGTTTTCTTCTGAATCTCCGTTCAAGGTTTTCACGTCTCTCCTGCTCTCACTCACCATTTCAATGTCGTCTTGATCGCTTTCGTCCTCTCCATCAACGACATCCTCTCCTTCAACAGCAGAAACTGTTGCAAAATAATAAGCAATCAAACCTCTGACGCCATTGGAATCATTTTCGTCCAAAATATTAGCTGCACGAGCTGAATTCAAAACTTTTGCCAGCATTAACTTGCATGTGTTGTCATTCGCCATGTTCAAACACGCTTTGCGCTGGTTGGTCCTGTAGAGTCACATGGTCTTCATGGCCAATGAGGGAAACAGAATACCCCCCTTAGTGATGCGTTGTTTACAGATTTCCCTTATTTTCAGAGGTTTTGATTGGTAGGATATTTTGAGTTTAGCCAGTCAAACCTGAGCTAGTTTGAAAGTGGAGACAAAGACCTTTCTATTCATACCAAACTTGACGGGTCCATTGCAAGTTTTAGGGGTGAATGCGGTGTGTGAAACTTAGTAACTTTCCTGGTTTTTGTCTTACCTGGATAGTAGGGTATGATATGAAAAAGTCATTTTTTAGACAACTTCAGGCGAATAAACTGTCTTTTTGATGGTATATTTACAGAAAAGAAAGACTGCTTTTCAATATTTTGCCAAAATCTCAAAATCGATACCTGACACCCCCAACACCCATTTTCCGCTCTAGCTACAAACAGCCCAAGGGGACTTCTGACTCATTTCGTGGTGGATGGTCACATTTGTGTCTTGCACATGACAGAGAATTATCGCTTGTGTGAAACAGTCAAAACAGGGACGATTTCAGATATTTCTTGTTCTGACATGCTAACCTCTCCAGCCGTGAATCCCACTGCACTCTTGATCCCACTACACTCTTGATCCCACTGCATTCTTGATCATTTGATCCCAATACACTCTTGATCCCACTGTACTCTTGATTGTGTGATCCCACTACATGCTTGATCCTACTACACTCTTGATTGCTTGATCCCACTACACTCTTGACTGCTTGATCCCACTACACTCTTGATTGCTTGATCCCACTACACTCTTGCTCCTACTACTCTCTTGATCCCACTGGTTTCTTGATCCACAACACTTTTGGTCCTGATACACTCTTGATCCCACCACACACTTGGTCGCTGACAGGTTCCTGTCAGTGCTGAGTTTTGCGCAAAATCATGACTTCCACAAACTAACCTCTGATCTGACATGCTATTTGCTGCGGCTGCAGAGTACGATTCTCTGACGCGGCTGGGCATGGCTGATGTGCGCAACACCATCAAGAAGCGGTTGAAGGGGGAGCAGCTGGTGATGCTGAGTGCGTGCTGCGTGGGCCCCGCCATCCAGGACCAGGTCTCGGCCAGCATTGAGGATGCGCTTACCAACCACACCTGGGTGGATGTCAAGGTCAGTGGCTGGGGTGAAACCCTTCTGTCTGTCTGCTGGTGGATTGACCGATGAGTCGATGGATGGATGGGTCAGTGGATGGACTGATAAAAATGTATTGACTCTGCTTTTGAGCAGGCTTGCTAGACTCACTGCACTCATGTTGCATATGGCTCTGAATGAGTGACTGTATCCTTTTGTAGTGTGTTGTGTAATATCCAGCAAAGTGGTGTACTGACAGCGCTATTTGATTGTTGCATGGCTGGTGCCACGAAAAACTGCTGCCGTCTTGGGGTAAGTTCTGTGTGCACCATACAATCATGCACCAGCTTACAGAGTTGCATCATTCAAAGCCACATAGGTCGGGTGCATTTGTGTTTAGCTGTTATCTGCCATCTGCACTTTTGGCAGAATGGCCAGGATCTTATATGTGCTACTGCAGTAACAACTGATGGATCAGTGGATGGATGGATGGATCAGTTAGTAGATGGATGGATTGTTTGATTATGTGAGACACTAAAATAAATGGTTGAGTGACTTGTAAATTACATGTAGAACCTTCTGCCTCAGAATTTGACCTCCAGAAGAGGAAAGAAAGAAGGGGGAAAAAAGCACAAGGTGTGTTACTGTTAAGCCCGTTCTTAACTGGGCGAATGTTTGTTTGCCCGAAAATACTTCGGACACTTTGAGGAACTAGATTCGTTTCTTAATTGAACTTTTAGTTCGCCGAATATGGTTCGGACAGTCCAAACTATACTTCATTCTCAACTGGCTTGTAATGAGATGCAAGCTTCGGCCCGAACTTGCGGCAGACGCGCAGCAGACAGCATGATCAAAAACGTAGGCTAAAGTCAAGTCAATGTACTTTAATCATCCCTCACAGGGTAATTCATCTAACTACTATATCATTCTGGGTCTCCAAGACAAGGCTGCGCCTCCCACAAGTCAACAAATAAACAAATGCCCTCCAAAGCGAGTGAAGAACCTAGCAACACCGTCATCCATTTTTATTTTTGTTTTTTCTTCATTCACAGGAGAGCTCTGCTCTCAGCCAATCAGAGGCAATGATCGTCCATTAGGGTGAATGTTCCCAGAACATGTTGAGCGAAGGTTTTTGGACCCCGAATATAGCTTCAACGAATACTTCCAACTAGGTTCGCGAAGAAAAGTTGGCCCAATTAAGAACCAACTAGCTTCACCGAATACTTCCAACTAGGTTCGCAACATTCGCCCAATTAAGAACGGGCTTAACCCAGGAAGGCCACGAAATCGCTAGTCTATTGAACTAGAACGAACAAAACTTTTTCATCTTTATGTATGATGAAACAAATACGGATAAATTGGGGAAAACAAAACACCCAATAAAAGGCAGTCTCCCTGATGAGGTCTAGCCCATTGTGAATATGGTTCAGACAGTCCAAACTTTACTTCATTCTCAACTGGCTTGTAATGCGATGCAAGCTTCGGCCCGAACTTGCGGCAGACAGCATGATCGAAAATGTAGGATAAAGTCAATATACTTTAATCATCCCTCACAGGGTAATTCAACTATCTCATTCTGGGTCTCCGAGACAAGGCTTCGCCTCCATAAGTCAACAAATAAATTCCCTCCGAAGCGAGTGAAGAACCTAGCGACACCGTCATCCATTTTTATTTTTGTTTTTTCTTCATCCACAGGAGAGCTCTGCTCTCAGCCAGTCAGAGGCAATGATCGTCCAATAGGGCGAATGTTCCCAGAACATGTTGAGCGAAGCTTTTTGGACCCCGAATATAGCTTCGACGAATACTTCCAACTAGGTTCGTGAAGAAAAGTTGGCCCAATTAAGAACCAACTAGCTTTGCCGAATACTTCCAGCTAGGTTCACGAAGAAACATTTGCCCAATTAAGAACGGGCTTTAGTTTCTGTCCATCTCTATATCATTGATCCCGCATCCACTTTGACCGCTGCTGTATCAAGATTCTACGGCCATTTTCACATTTCTGTGCCTGACAGCTGCTGTGGTGATGCCCCCAAAGCATGTGTTATTGAGACCATGCGACTGTGCACTTGGACAGGTGCGTTTGGTCCGCCAAATCACACGCTGTGAACTTTGTTGCCTGCAGACGTTCCTGCCATCCTCACTGAGCCGTAAGGACATGGGTGAGCTTGTGTCACAAGTTCTTCGCAACCACCAGGGGGCGTTCGTGTGTGCCGACACCATCGTAGCGAGTCAGAAACTGGTTTCCGACAGCGCCAAGGCTTTCACCGATCTCATCCGACAAAAGGCAGAAAAGGTGGGTGACCACGTTAATTGTGTGAGTGCTGTGACTGTGAGCAGTGTGTGACTGTTGGTTGTTGATTGTTTATGCGTT
Organism: Alviniconcha strummeri; assembly: GCA_963584105.1. Taxonomy (NCBI): domain Eukaryota; kingdom Metazoa; phylum Mollusca; class Gastropoda; family Provannidae; genus Alviniconcha; species Alviniconcha strummeri. The sequence goes on from OY757544.1 coordinate 12,581,685, forward strand.
GCAGGTTTATGGTTTGATGCTGGTGCCTCTTTCTGTTTTCCTGTGTGTGGAGGTTGGGGGAGGGGGGTGTTGGCGTGTATGCATGCATGTTTGTGTGCGTGAAGTTTGTGTATGTCTTGTGTGTGAAAATGTGTAAGCACTTAGAGCTATGCAAGGTTGGCTGTGCTAAAATGCTGATCAATATTATCAATAAAAAGGATGTACCTCTGGTGGAGTTTATGTACCTTGTATTTATGTGCATGCCAGGTGAGAGTTACCATAGGCAACTCAGGTCTTTGTTGTGTTATATATTTTGAGCGCTAATTAACTCCCATGTGAGTTGATTCAGTATTAATAATGTTATGATGAAACCCTGAAGGCAGTTGACTCATTCTAACAGAAATATATATAAAGGAACAGACAAGAAAAAATACAGTAAATGTTTTGGAATCATGTGAAGCAGAATTTCACCTGAAAAAGTCATCTTCACTTATTTTGTACAAAGTTATTTCCCTTATTTGTTCTTTGTCTTGACTTGGAAAATTGGATTGTATTCCAGTGAGTAATGATTGAGGGAAAAAAGTAAACTGATGAATAAAGCTGTATAACCTTGACTGTTGGTCTCAGAACTATTGGAAGAATCTCAGAACTATTTCATGTTGCTCTAAACGGCACATTTTAGGCACGCTACACTGCTAAGTGATTGTGATACATGTTAGTTTCAGCCTGTGACAAATCCCACTGACTGTGAAACATCAACTGTGTGTGCAGGAAATTCAACACAATCCTGTCTTGCTGAAGGGGGACGGTGACAAATCCTCCGCTGCCAAGATGGCAGGGCTGGAGGATGCTGGGAAGGACGACAAGAAAGAACAGCGCCGAAAAAAGGCGACAGGTTCGCTGAGGCAGTTGATAGCATTGCAGTTTTTTTTACCAGGGCTGCTTCATTTTGCTGTTGATTTGGCCACATTGTGAGGATTTTGGAATATGTGTCATAAAAAAGAAGGGGGGGAGGGGGGCAGCAAAGTTCGCTGCCAGAATTCTGAAACAAGATGAAAGGACACAAAGGGTCCAGAAGACTGTTTCATGATTGACAGTGTTGGATCAGTTGGTCTTCTGCAGTCTGGTTGCTGTTTCTCTGTTTTCAGCATTTTCTGTTCTCATTGTTTCGGTTTGTTGACCATCTACTGGTGGTCTTCATTCCCGGAGAGGGCAGCCTGAAGCAGGGTTTGCACAGTCTTTGAAAGTCTTTGAAAGTTTATGGAAGTAAGTAAACATGGTGCTTAATGTCCACAGAAACCACAAGGCTTATTAGGGATGGGGGGGGGGGGGTATGGTTGGGGGGGGGGGAGGGGGAGAGGGAGATTATATATCTGTCTCTACACTGTCACCACCAGAATGATTCCTGCGTTAAGATGGGCAGCGATGAGAGTCATTTTAATGTTTCAGTAGGAAGTCACGGACACCGTCACAAGACAGTGTCCACAAACCACAACCTTTTTGAAGAGAAAGGAGAGCCAAAGGGGTATTGAACCGAGGTCCTTCTGCATACCAGCCTAACACCTTACTGCTAGGCCACACTGGCTCACCAAAGTTTATGAAAATGGGATAAGCTTTTCAAGGCCTTGAAAGTCTGTGAAAAGTGAGTGGGGTCTGTGAAATTTTTTGAATTTTGTAGTCTTCAGAGCACTAGTGAAAAACTATGAGCTTATCAGTCAGAAACTGTATTACCCAAGACCAAACAGTAGTTTAAACAAAAAAAACATTGTCGTGCGAAATCAGAAAGAACACACTGCCTATCACTTTTGCCTGACAGAGTGTGTCGGCCATTGGCTACAGAAAGGGTTGCACCCCTTTACCGGATGTGTGGAAGAGTTGCGTACCTTCATGTTGCTTTTCTGTGCCATATTGCAAAGGTTTGTGAATCATAGTTCAGGAGCTGTGTGAGAGTCAAGGTGGACGTCCTGGGCTGTCCGTCCTAACGAGCTTTCTGGTTTCCGTGGACGTAAAGAATTATTGAACTGTGCTTCAGCATTGGTCACAACTTGTCCCTAATATGTCAACTGACATCTGAGGACATTAAGCATCAATTCATCATCAGGTTTGTGAAACGTGAATTTTTAAAGGATTTTTCTGTACGAACCCTGCAGAAGGAAGGCATAGGTGACATGACATGGACATGACAGGGACCTGACCCAATACTGACGGTGTTGTTCAGTTCCCCAGCGGGCAGCAATAAGGTACAGGGGACATGACAGTGACATGACGCCATGCTGATGATGTTGTTCAGTTCCCCAGCAGGCCACCGGAAGAAAGGCATAGGGTGCATGACATTGACATGACACAACATTGACATGACAGTGACATGAGCCCATACTGATGATGTTCAGTTCCCCAGCAGGTAGCAGGAAGGAAGGCACAGGGGACATGACAATGACACAACATTGACATGACAGTGACATGACCCCATACTGATATTGTTGTTTAGGGGGCATGACATATAACATGGCACTGACACGACAGTGACACAGTATTGAAATGCCAGTAACATTACAGTGTCATGACCCCATACTGACAAAGTTGTTCAATTCCCCAGCAGGAAGGAAGGCACATGGGGGGCATGACATTAACATGACACTGACATGACTGTGACACAGTCTTGAAATGGCAGTGACATACAGCATCATGACCCCATACTGATGAAGTCATTAAATTCCCCCAGCGGGCAGCAGGAAGGAAGGCACAGGGGGTCGTGAGGTCAAGACGAAGTCCACCAAGAAGAAGGGTCGTGGGAGGGATGCTGATGATGATTCAGACGACGATGGGGGAGCAGCTGGTGGAGGAGGCGGCGGCGGAGGGGGCAGGCTGCAGGAAGCGGCCTTCATGGACGTCATGGAGATCCAGCGGGTGCTGGAGTCACAGGACACGCTGGCCGATTGTCCCCAGTCTCTGCTCAAAGACATTGCCACACAGCTTCACAGGTGAGGAGGTGGAAGAGTTGGGAATTATTGGTGAGGAGTTGGGGTGGTGGGGATTGTTGGTGAGGAGTTGGGGTGGTGGGGATTGTTGGTGAGGAGTTGGGGTGGTGGGGATTGTTGGGGTGGTGCAGATTGTTGGGGTGTGGGGATTGTTGGGGAGGAGTTGAGGTGGTAGGGATTGATTGAGAAGTTGGTGTGATGGGGATTGTTGGCAAAGATTTGAGGTGGTGGGGATTGTGGGTGAAGATTTAAGGTGGTGGGGATTGTTGGTGAGGAGTTGGGGTGGTGGGGATTGTTGGTGAAGAGTTGGGGTGGTGGGGATTGTTAGTGAGGAGTTGGTGTGGTGGGGATTGTTGGTGAGGTGCTGGGGATTGTTGGTGAGGAGTTGGGGTGGTGGGGATTGTTGGTGAGGAGTTGGGGTGGTAGGGATTGTTGATGGGGTGGAGGGGATTGTTGGTGAGGAGTTGGGGTGGTGGGAATTGTTGGTGAGGAGTTGGGATGATGGGGATTGTTGGTGAGGTGGTGGGGATTGTTGGTGAGGAGTTGGGCTGGGGATTGTTGGTGAGGTGGTGGGGATTGTTGGTGAGGAGTTGGGGTGGTGGCGATTGTTGGTGGTGGTGAGGGGAGAGATTACAGGAAGTAGTGTTTATTGTCATCAAGAAGATCCAGGAGGCACTGCAGTCAGAACATAAATTTCTTAATGACCACCTCGATCTGCTGCTTGAAGAGGTTGCTAAGCAGCTTAGGAGTTAAGGGGGTAGGAGAAATGATGTTCTTCTATGTGAGGTGTGTATGTCGGGATGGGGGTGGGGGGGGGATTGTTTTATGTGGTGCAGTGTCATACACTAGACCTTTCTATGGGCTGTTTTTATCTAACCCATTTTTCATGCTGTTGATGGTTTGTTGTTGATGAAGTGCCCTGCCTGATTTGCAAAGAGCGTTATTAAGCAGATTAACCTTCCCTATTCAAGCCTGTCATCCTGCTGACATCCATGTGGGTTTTGTCGTTGCAGACCTTTGAGTCGTCAGTACCAAGAAGTGGCCAAGTCTATATTCCTACAGACATCTGGCACCAGCACCAGCGCAGATCGTAAGAAGGTCTTTGGGGAGCTGCAGGACAAGGTGTCAGGCCTGTGGACTAACGCCCATCTCTTTGAGAAAGGAGTCAAGCTGTTCAAAGGTACAGACCAATGCCAGTGTTTATTTGTGTAAGATATGAAGCATTAAACTTTAGTATTCATGATGAAAATTTGCCTTCCAGCAGAACATGTAAAAAAAGAAGCTAATCAGAAAGGCCTGTGCTTATTTGCAAACCATTTACTCGTATGTCTGTTGTTGTTTTTTTAGTTTGACTCTTTGTGTGTGTGTGCATGTGTGTGTGTTTACCGTGGACTGCTGTGGATTTACTCACGAGCATAAAATGAAGATAGTATGTCAAACATGGTATCAGTACATGTTGACAGCCATCAGAATTAAGATAATGTGTGTGTGTGTGTGTGTGTGTGTGCATACATATGTGTACATGTGTGTGTGTACATGTGTGTGTGTGCGTACATGTTTGTGTGTGTGAGAGCGCACATGTGTGTGTGTATGTGTCTGTCTGACCTGCACACAGTCATCTAGTTCTGCCATTTCTATGCCTGCCTAGCTGGTGAGCAGTGTCCATGTGGCTTGTTGTACAGATTCGAACCAGACCCAGCTGGCCCGGCACCTGCTGAAGACCATGTGCACAGACATCACCAACCTGCTGCTGAACGCTGTTGCCACAGACCACATGCTGTCCGTGTCCGATGAAGCTCAGTTCACTGCGGAGGTATGTGCTGCTGTGTTGAATGACAGCTCCCTCTGGTGGAGCGCTCAGGCCATTCTTAATGATCTAGGTCATGGCAGGTTATGAGATCGAATGCCAGGTTGGATGATAGGTCTTATTTGCGGAAAAAAAAAGCAAACAGTCATGAATGCCAGTGAAAAACATGTGAATGAATGAAAATTTGTATATAATGCATTAAAAAAAACTTCCACACAAAACCCTGCATGTTCACAGCGCCAGCTACACACAGTGCATACATGTAAGCTCCTGCAAGCTAAAAACTACCAAAGGACACTCCTGCCAATAAAGCACAAACACCCCCTACCCACCCACCCCTTCCTAAAAGTACAACTATGCATAGCAGTTAACCCACTTGGCCCCAGACCAGCTGCTGCCCTTTCGCTATGAAATCACTTATGAAGGGAAGTAACTGTGTCAAATGATCCCGGTCTACAACTTTAAAAATCAATAATAAACACCAAACAAAAGTTTCAGCTCACTTCGTATTTTTCCAAGTTTGTGAATACAGTGTTCTTGTATACCCAACAGGTTTGGATATTTTTCACTAAAAAATAAAAGGATTAAAAAAAATAAAAAATCCCAAGTCAGAAATGTCCGCATCTGAATGTCAGGGTTTTGGAGGCCTATGGGGTAACCGACTTTGCAAAATTTCCAGTTTGAATCTCCAAAGATGAAGCTCCATGAGTTTGTTAGAGTGCCCATGGTAAGCGACTAAGCCAAATTTGCAGTTCAGATCTCAAAGGATGAAGCTCCGATGCCATTGCTAAAAGTAGGGATTTTGTTTATTTTCGGCCATTTATCGCGCGTCCACCTCGCAACTTTGAAAATTCACAGCTTCTCTCAAACTTTGAACAAACGACATCGCCGGAAGTAGTAAACAATAGCGGAAACGAGGCTACAAGTCTCATGAGAATCCCGTTCCTATTTGCATAAGCCGAGATGCTAGTATGGAGCGTCTGCTAGCCAGCTGCTACCAGGCGGTCTGGGGTTTCGCAGTAAGGAAAAAGAGCGGGCGGTGATGGGCGGTCTGGGGCCAGGTGGGTTAAATGTAAAAATATATATACAGAGTTAAAAAAGAAAAAGAGAAAAAGCCTCAAACACACACATGCACAAAATAATAGAAAAAAGGATCAAATGCACACACGCACATGTAAAGTGTATGCATACATACCACTACTGTGGATTTGCTTTTCAAATTCTAAGCACAACAGATACTGTCAAACACTGAAAAACATCCCTAGTAAACAGCTAGAAGGTTGGTACCTCTGCATTTTTGACAGGGGGTAAGGGGATGGAGTGGGGATGTAGCATATTTCCCATTTGTGGAGGGTGGTTGGGGGGAAGTTGTTGCCACATTAGATTCACGTGCAGACCATGATGCGGCTGACAGGCCATGTTGTCTCTCTGCGGTGCCAGTGATCATGGTTGGTTTGGTGTATTGCAGTCCCGTCTGAAGTTGATCGGCAACCTGCCTAAGGATGTACAGGCCCCGCTGTCCAAGATGCATCTTGCTCTTAGCGGCCAGGTTAGCACAGAACTAACTCTCCCTGTATTCTTACCTCTGTGTATCAGCAGTGTTGCATGGACTTCTTTCTTCCTGTATTCTCACCTCTGTGTCCCAGCTGTGTTTCACAGAACTCTCTCCCAGTATTTTTACCTCTGTGTTTCAGCAGTGTTGCACAGACCTCTTTCTTCCTGTATTCTTACCTCTGTGTATCAGCCCAGTTGCACAGAGTTCTCTCCCTGTACTGTCAGCAGTGTCTCTTTCCGTGTACTCTTACCTCTGTGTATCAGCAGTGTTGCACATAGTTTTCTCTCCCTGTATTCTTACCACCAGCAGTGTTGCACAGAACTCTCTGTCTCTCTGTACTGTCAGCCGTGTTGCACAGAACTCTCCCTCCCAGTACTGTCAGCCCTGTGTATCAGCAGAGTTGCACAGAACTCTCTCACCTTGTGTTGTCAGCAGTGTTTGCACAAAACTGTCAACCCTGTGTGTCAGCAGTGTCATAAATAATTTGTTATTATATTAAACAATAGATGGCAATGGCCGTCTCATGTCTGTCTCTCCATAACCAACAATGTGTGTGTGCTTTTTTGGAAAGAGCAGCATTCTCCCTTAATTATTTCTCCATCCCAAATTGTGCTGGACTGGAGAAAAAGGAAAACATGGATTAATACCGGTGCTGTGGTTTGATGGTCAAAGGGTCAGAGTGCTTGTAATTTGGGGATTTCTGAGTTATTTATGAAGCTTTCCATCATTTGGGTAGAATGAAATGTCTTGTCATAGCTTTCTTATTATTGAAAAAAATTGAACTAGTTAACAGATATGACTTTGTGTTCCAGAGTTTGGAGGAATTTTTCACACCAATGGAACAGTTTTGCAGCAGCAGCCACTTGAGCATCGTGCTGAAGAAACCAGACAAACGGAAAGAAAGGTAAAGGCTAAAGGTGCCCACTCCTGTAATACGAGGTTGGCGACGGTTGTGTAATGGGAGGACAACTTGTGCTGTCGTTGAATTAATTATGCAGCATTGGTTGTCTCCCTTCCGCAGTTTCTCTGTTGTTCTTGTCGGATGACACTGGTGTAGATTCTGTGAGCTGCATGAAGACTGACTGGTGTCTGGTGTTTTCAGCCTGTGTCCAGCCTCCGCCTCTAGTAACATTCACATATCCAGACACCCAAACATAATAATAAAAAATAATAATTAAAGTATTTGTAAATCACAGAATCTTGTTCACAGAGACTGTTCTAAGCATGCACACACACACACACGCACGCACACACACATACATGGGGGCGCACACACACACACACACACACATGCACACCACACACACACAAAACCTTCTGACTGTATAAAAGCTTAATTTGCACAGCTTAGAGACTTGAGATGGCTGAAGACAGCAGCATGGAACAAAAAACATGGCAGGTCTACAGTTTTGGGAAAAGGAGTGTTTTTAGGTTACATCTGAGTGAGTCCAGAGACGGTTTCTGTCGGTGAGGAAGTAAAGTAAACATGGTGCTTAATGTCGACATAAGGCTTATTCAGGACGGAGAGAAGGGGGAAAGGAGGTATGGGGGGAGAGGGAGATTATATACCTATTGCTACGCTGTCACCACCAGAATGACTTCTGCATTAAGGTGGGCAGCGATGAGAGCCATTTTAATGTTTCATAATTGTGAGGGACAAAGTCACAAGACAGTGTCCAAAGACCACAACTTCTGAAGAGAAAGGAGATCCAAAGCAGATTCGAACCGAAGTCCTTCTGCTTACCAGCCTAACACCTTACCACTAGGCCAAACCGGCTAGGAGAGGATGGTTGAGTGTTGCTTTACGTCCACAGAAACCGTAGGCTTATTAGGGACGGGGGTCCATGACAGCCACCTCGACTTTCACTGAGCTCTGTCAGAGAGGAAAGGGAAGGTCATTCCATGTAGATGGACCGAAAACAGAAATAGCTGGTGTTTTGAGCTGTAGGGGTAGGTACCTTGTTTAACCTTGGCCCAGTCCAGGATCAGTTCTCCCCCTTGTCTTCTAGAGTAGATGTGCTAGCTACTGTACCCCTATGGAAAAAAACACAACAGTTTCACAGCATCAAGATCAGCGCTGTGCTTTCTAGAGTAGATGTGCTAGTTACCGTCCCCCTTCAGGAAGATCAGTTTCACAGCATCAAAGTCAGCACTCTGCTGAACCGCTTAGCATACACCAGTTGCTTTGGCTGACATGGATGATGGTTCTTGTGGTTCCTGTGCACCTGATCCAGTTGAATCTATACCCATCTTTTGTTCCGCAGAGGATTGGCAGCTGAGTCAACAGAGAGAATACATTTATTAGGCTGTGTGGCCTCAAAACTTAGTTCACTTCCAGAGCTGATCTTGATGCTGTGAAACTGATCTTTCTAAGGGGGTACAGTAACTAGCACATCTACTCTAGAAAGCAGAACTTTTTTTTTCTTTCTGTATGAAAAACAAACAAAAACTTGAATTCCTTTTAAAAATATTTTCAGTGGGGGGAAAAAAAAGAGAGAAAAAAGAAAGAAAGAAAAAGTAATTGACAAATTGTGGATTCATTATATTTAGATCTGGAAAACCTTAAAGAGAGTAAATCTGACAGAAAAAGAAAAGAAGAGAGAGTCCTGCTCCTATCATAAAGAGCCTATTGGGTGCATCGGTTCCCCCCCCCACCGAATCCAATTTTTGGCCAACAGTGCTAAACAGAGAGCAGAGGGTTGGTCAAAAATCTGATCCTGATGGGGACCATTATCATTATTGAAGTTCTTGTGAGAAAACTCCCATGTGGGACAGCAAGCTATACACATAAAAACAAAACTGACAACGCGCGCCTGCGGCTTGTGTGCAGGCAGCTGGTGTTCGCTCACCGCCAGGCGCTGGCGGAGCAGCTCCACGGGGAGAGTGAAGCGGCGATGGCGCTGCACCTGGCGGTGGTGATTCTCTTCCAGACGTTGACGCAGACCATGGTGCATGTGCCAGGCCGCCTGGTGCCTGCTGTCCTGGCCCATCTGCAGGAACTGATGGATGAAGAGCCCTATGCCACACTGACACGCTTTCAGGGTATGTGTGTAGTCACTAGTGTGTTGATTGGGGGTGGGGGGGGGGGGGGTAGGGGTGGACCTTGGTGCATGCTCTTAAGTTGCCTGGTGCCAGCTGCCCTGGCCCACCTGCAGGAACTGATGGACAAAGAGCCCTACGCCACACTGACATGCTTCCAAGGTATGTGTAGTTATTAGTGTGTTGATGGGGTGGGGGTGGGGGGGACCTTGGTGCATGCTCTCAGGGTGCCGGGTGCCTGCTGTCCTGGCCCACTTGCAGGAATGGATGGATAAAGAACCCTGTGCCACACCGACACAATTCCAGGGTTACTTTGAGGGTATGTAGTTGCTAGAGTGGTGGGGGGTGGGGGGGGTGGAGGAAAGGGGGGGGGGGGGGGGGGGCTGCAACACAGCGGTGTGGAGTGGGCAAGGAGTTGCTGTGAGTCAGCTGTAAGCGAGGCGGGCCTCTCTGGTGTTGCAGTGTGAATGGTGTGAAGTGGGTGAGGAGTTGCTGTGACTGTGAGTGCAATGAGCCTGTCTGGTGTTGCAACACGAGCGGTGTGAAGTGAGTGGTGCGTTGCTGTGAGTGCAATGGGCCTGTCTGGTGTCGCAGAGCTAGTGGTGCAGCGACTGCAGGCGGAGGGCAGCGGAGACCTCGGCGCTGTGGAGACCCTCACCAAAGAGCTGGATGACCTGCTGCCAAAGGTCAAGGACATCGCCCTCAAAACCAAGCGCAAAACGCAGGCACAAGAAGAGCAGTGAACTATATTGTCTTGAGGTGCTTGGTGTTCCTTCACCACCCGCTGTCAGGGGCAAGAGGTTCACAAGGAGAGGGTTGCGGTGATGGTGCATAGATTGGGAAAGCGGTTGCATGCGGATGAGATAGGCTTGCAAGACAGGTGACTGCAGGGTTGAAGTGGTAAGGGTCATTTTCCTTCTAGTCTTGCTGGGATTCATCTGCTCCTCTCATCTTTGTACTTTGATCAAATGGAGAGGAGGAGGGATTTTTCAGAGAAACGTGTAGGGGTGTTGTTGTTTGTTTGTTTGTTGTTATTTTGGGGGGGAGGGGTTATGTTTGGAGGAAGAAAAGGTGGCAGGAAGAGAATGATTTCTGAAAACATGACATTAATGGCATACAGGGTGGTTTATGACATTGCTGTTTTTTTTATTGTTTTTTTTTTAACCCTGACATGGTTTTGGCCATTGTTTCCTATTTGTATGTATAGACTTTCATGTAAATAAACTGAATCAATCAAAATTTGCCAATGCAGCTTAAAAGTACCTCAGCAGGACCAACTCTCAGGATTAAGAGATGGTGTTGGTGCACAAGAACAGGTGAAGCATCCTCCCACATAACTTTAATAATTATAATTATACAATGGATGTGGTGTGTGGCCCTGCGGTGAAGACCCTGGACACAGAATGAATGGCTTCAAACCCTAGTTTAGGCAAATGTCTGCTCCTTGGTCTCAGGGTGGTGGACTAGTCTTTTCACATTGGATTCTTCAGAAGTAACAACAGGCTTTCAATACTTCTCATTTGACCAAAGTGATGGCCCTTGATTGAGTGACATCATTTGATGGTGATGTAATTTGACCAAAGTGGCAAAGTGATCCCCTTGACAAGTGGTGTCATTTGACAGAGTCCTGCCATTTGGCCAAAGTGATTCCCCTTTACAAGTGATGTCATTTGACCACAGTGACGTCATTTAGCCACACTGATGCCATTTGACAAGTGATGTCATTTAAGTGGCGTCATTTGCCTAGTTACGACATCTAAGGATGTTTTTTAACTGAAGTGATACCATCAGCCAGGAACAAGAATTTTCTGGCAGTTTAAAATCAGGACTGCAGGGTTTTGACTTTTTCCTCAGGTTTTGTCACCCCCACTTTTTCACTCCCACGGTACGCCTGTGGTCACTTCAAAACAACCACCAAGTGAGAAAGCTGAAATCCTAAACTCTTTTTTTTTATTGTTGTTTTTGGCATTAGCATGTGGAAGGATTTGCATCAGGATGCACACTATTGAAAGTAGATTTGTTATAGGACCAAAACATGTTCTGATTTTAGGGTTTTTGTGCATTTTTCAGCCCATGTTACATGCTGGGACAGTGAAAAGGTTAACACAGCAGACTGGTACATGGCGCCTGTGATTTGTTGGTTTGGGAAACTAGCTGCGGAAGAATGTTGCTCTGACGCTGCAGACTTCGAGAGTAACTTATTTTAAAGCAGAAATGTTTAATGAACTGCAACTGTTAAATTGTGAATATCAAGCTGTGCTTGAGAATTTGGAACGGCAGGTCTTTTGTGCCAGTGTTTGTTCCGGGCGCTGTTTTTCTTGTTGAGTGTGTTCATGCTGTGAGTTTGGAGTTTGGGATGCACTTCCTATGTTGTGTATTCACACTGTGAGCTTGACTTTGGAATGGCTGTTTGTTCTAGATACAGTTTTTCATATGTGTGCATGTTCACTGCATTCTGCAGAGCAGAAGTAAGTTTGGTTTTCTAAGCAGATCAGAAACAGCTTTATAGCTAGAAACTTACAGATGCTCATAAGCACTGAGGAATGTTGAGAAGAAAAAAAAAGCTTCTGTTCACTTGAACTTTTCCAAGAAAAGCATGTACTGCTAGAAACTGCTGCTGCCTGACCAGACTGAAGCAAGGTTGAACATGTCAGTAAAAATCAATGCCCTCCCGTTGGACCAGGTGCAAAGTGAGGATCTGAGAGATTGAGGGAGCATGCTGCCACCCTATTGAGGGAGTGTACTGCCACCCTCACTGCCAGTATATGTAGTTGGTCTATGCACTTTTACTGCTTGCATACATTTCACAAACAAATCTCAGATGCAAGGCTTACGGAGTTCAAGTTTGATACTCACTTTTTCTTTCTATTTTTTACACTTATTTATTAGGAAAGACACATTAAATACTAACATTGCACATGTGTACAGAACATTTTCATAAGTGCACTGAGAAAGGTGTAACAACACCTGAACCAGAGCTCCAAACAAAGGAGCCTGAAATGTTCAGAACAGTTACTTGCAAAAGCTGCAGATAAACGGCGAAATAGCTCCCACTATTGCACTGCAACTTCACCCAGGTAACACTGCCTGGGTAATCCATGGAGTGACCAAGTGAAACAAAATTTGCGTCACTTGTGAAACCAAAGAAATTTGTGTCGTCTGATGTGTAAGAAACAAACAAAACGTGTGTCCCTTGGTATGAAACCAAAGACAATTTGTGTCATCTGGTGTGAAACCAAACAAAATGTGTGTCACTTGGTGTGAAACCAAAGACAATATGTGTCGTCTGGTGTGAAACCAAACAAAAATTAGCTACTGCCAACAATCTGTGCTAAAATCCAATCAAATGGGCAAGACCTGCACACGCCAGCAAGGAGGTACATTATGGTGAAGTTCAATACTTGAACTGTGTGTCCAGACAAGAAATGGTGAGTCCGCAGCAGCGATAAGTAAACATGGTGCTTAACATCCACACAAACCACAAGGCTTATTAGGGGCAGGGAGAAGAGGGGAAAGGAGGTATGGAGGTGGGAGAAGAGGGAGATCATATACCTATTGGTATGCTGTCACCACCAGAATGACTTCTGCATTAGGATGGGCAGTGACGAGAGCCATTTTAATGAATCATTAATTGTGAGGGGCAAAGTCACAAGACAGCGTCCACAAAGCACAACCTGTTTGAAGAGAAAGGAGAGCTGAAGCGGAATCGAGCTGAGGCCCTTCTGCTTACCAGCCTAATGCCTTACCGCTAGGCCAAAACAGCTCACAGGCAGCAGCGATGAAGGTGTCCAGACTATTTACACAAAAAAGGTTAACCCATGGCAGTGATGACCATTTTACATGACACACGTCAGCGAGTCCGTGGCAGTAACGATATGTCCTGACCACTTCACACAACCATTCTGTCTCATTACAGAGCTAAATAAACAATACATTTGGACCGTCCTTTTCTCTGTCCCTCTTTCCCAAGGAAGTTGGGGTCACAGACCACCCCCATTTCAGACCATTTTCTCTGCACATTTACAGCAGTCTTTCACCCAGCACTTCTACAGTGGGACAAATAATGCATAAGCGTCACATGTTTGTTACTAAAAGAATATGTGCTCACTGTGCAAAAGTCTTGGGTTGGAAAATTTTACAGATCAAAATCCTTCCATTCAGTGATCGGAAAAAAGAACCCAGTGAAAGCTGTGCATGCATGGTCTCTTCGCTGACTTGGCCATCTCTCAAATCACTGCACCCAAGGGCGAGACTACCTTGGTTTTTTACACCCTACCGTTGAAGGTGCCTGCAGAAGCCCCCACCTGTGTCGGCTCCTGGACTATTCAATACCTGCCTGCAGATTGAATGCACTGTGGGGTCACTTCTGTGTCTTCACCGCCACCTCTAACTGGAACAACATGGCGGAAGTACTCTTCAGTCCCGTCTACTGCATCTCATTTGGACCACCGATGCGCTTGTTTGTTAGACCTACAACACTACAGGTACAACTACCACACCACAGGCACAAATGCTACAAAACTGGTACAACTGCTATAGTTGGAAGTGCACCCCTTTTTACACCAATCTGATGAGCAGCTCTGCCAGAACTGCCTGTTCCAGGACACCCTGCGGAAAACTGCCTGGCCCCAGAATCTGTCTCTGAATGGGAAGCTGTATGGGGACCTGGCAGCTATAAGGAGGCCAGCAGCATGTGTGAGGGGAGCTGCTTTCTCTGGCTAACTGTGGTGATCAAAGATGTATGACTGCAGCCCATCGCAAAAGCCATCCTGAAAAGTTGACTTGAATATTTTCCCCTAGAGCTACATCCTTCTTCACTCAAAACGCAGCAGATGATGCCAGCCTCATCAACATCAAGTCTTCCCTAGCCTACATTTTTTTATGTTTTTCATTAGAACATTCCGTGAATTTCTCCCTGGCGTCAGCACTTTTCCAACTGACCCACAACCAGCGATGGTCTTGCTGGAACTACGCCCTGCATCACAGCCAGTGGAAGCCAAGCGAGAATATGCACAGCAGACCGGGAGTCGGAGAGAGCATCACCGGCAGAGAAACACGCCTCGGGGCCGCTGCTTCTAGGAGGTGGGTCTGGGTGTGGGCAAAGCGTACGGCGCCCCCAGGAAGTTGTCTGCGATGCGTCCAGCCTCCCGGAAGCCGCTGAGCAGGGCGCCGTGCACGGTGGCAGGGTAGTTGCGGATAGTGTGCTCACCGGCGAAGTACAGCCGCGGTTTGACGTTCTGCCCCAGGCTGATGGGTGTGGACAGCAGGTCGTAGTCATTGCCTGCAACAACAGACCGTAAACATCTGATGGGTGTGGGCAACAGACTGTAAACTATCAGATGGGTGTGGACAGCAGGTCGTAGTCATTGCCTGCAACAACAGACCGTAAACATCTGATGGGTGTGGGCCATAGTCAGTAAACTATCAGATGGGTGTGGACAGCAGGTCGTAATCATTGCCTGCAACAACAGACCGTAAACATCTGATGGGTGTGGGCAACAGACTGTACACTATCAGATGGGTGTGGACAGCACTTCATAGTCACTGCCTGCAACAACAGACCGTAAACATCTGATGGGTGTGGGCAACAGACTGTAAACTATCAGATGGATGGGGACAAAATGTCAGTCATTGCCTGCAGCAACAGACTGTACACTATCGGTTGGTGTAACACAATGGAGAGCTCTATGAAAAACATCACCGCTGAGCATACGGTGTTCTGGTATTTGAGACAAAGCAAAATCTTTACAAATATTTTCCCTCTACAGCCCCACCCCCCGAAAAAAACACCCCCAAAAACTGGCACAACCTACACAGAAGACCAGCTGGCATAAACCTGCTACATGGACTCCAGCTAGTTAGGCAAAGTAAAATCCACTGAAAAAAGAAGTCGCATGGCATTTAACAATGTCAGATCCTAATGTTGTTTTCATTGCTCTGATGCTATTAAGGTTTAACAGTGTGTGACAATTTTCTGCTTGTGCATACTACATAGTCCCCCCCCCCCCCCCCAAAAAAAAACCACAAAAAAACACACAACCACCACCACCCAAACAAGTGACTGCACAAAAACAACAACAAACAAGTGACTGCACTGACTTCAGGTTCATATCCCTTGTATTTTACCATCTCTGTCCACACACATATAAACCACCACATGCACAGGTAGTCACACATATTGTCTGTGTAGACACAAACAGTCTGTGTGTAGAACGATGAAGTGGACAAGATGGCATACCTGTGGACCCTGAGGCCACAAAGGAGTAGCTGCCCCTGGCGTAGGGATCAGACCTCCAGCGCGTCACCAGTGTTTCCTTGGGCTGAAACACAGAATCCACATCAACCACGACACATTCAAGCTTCAAAGGCAACAAAATGAAGGGCTACCTCAGAGTGTGAGAACAATGCAATCACAGTATCGGGCCAGAGGGGCATTACACTGATCTGTGACATTTCATGACAAAGGCTACACATCAGAAATTTTCCCCTCTCCTCTTCTTTTGACTGGACTATTCTGGGTGTTTTTTCACGTGAGGTTCTACAGATAAACAAAACAATGCATCTTTAGGCATTTTAATGGGGGAAAACTGGCTTTTTGTGAAAGAATCTCCAAATACACCACTAAAAACTGACACAGCTACATTTTATAGGGCAGCACTGTTGCCAAAGACTCCCTGCATGAAACCAGACCAGACTTTGAGCCTGCTCAGACGAAGCCTGAAGATTGGTGCAACTTCAGTGAAAGACAGAGTATATCGAGTATTTGTCCAGCCGTTTCTGCAATATGTAGCCTTGGTATGAGCCCCACAGCGGGGCTCCAGAGGAGGTTGGCAAAATGGGTCCTTCAACACAACAGGCAGGGCTACAGCACCGATGCCATGGTAACCTCTTTGAACTGGCCTCTCAAATCTAGACACAAAGGCAAGACTCCACCCAAACTCCAAGCACTGGTTTGCAACATCAGTCCTCCAGCCACTGCCATAACTGATTACGCCACAGGTCTTGAATAACTGTCAGATAACGTTTTTTTGTTGATGCTTAATTTTGTAAGAAACAACTCAAATTATACCGGGCGTTTCATTTAGAACTGCCCACGTCACTTGCCAGCAGAACTGAAACCAAAATCATTTGAATCAAGAAGGTCCTCATTTTTTACCCAGGGCAGACATGCCTTGTGTTTATGTGTGTGCTTCATCGCTACGTCGCTTCCAGTCTTGTTAACATCCAAACCTTCTGGAGGGTGCTGAAAGCATCATTAGACAGATGCGCTGAGATAAAGAGTGCCCCTTCAGTGATGTAACCAGTTCTGGTGGTGTTTGGAGAAAGGTGCCAGAAAGCGATGCTCAGAGTGGACTCCACCTTCTACAAACATCACCATCAACAAACGCTGCAGACACCAAATACCGGCCCACTGCTGTTCCCACACACAGAGGCTCTCAGCTGTTTCACCTGCCGGCTTATCCTCCAGCAGGATGGACTGTGAGAAACAGCTTTTCCACCACTGCTGTTAACTACAACACCCACCCACACATTGCCCTGATAAAACCGTAATGGCTGATTGGGTGTAAAACACCAGGTTACTCACTTACCCACCTGCACACAGCAGCAGCTGTTCTGACCCTCAAACTGTTCAAAGACCCAGCTGTTTCAATCATCCTTTTGCTTCTTTCTTTCCCTACCTCCCTCTGTAAGTGACAAAATCTCCCAAATGATGAAGGTGGTCACTTGATGCACAAGGAAGACCCACGACACTTCACTCACCTGTGGCACAGCATTGTTGCCAAAGATTCCCTTGAGCACGGCGATGCAGCGGCCAACGATGACGTCGTCACTGACATTTTCCATGATGGCAGCGGCTTCCCCGGCAACCAGCGCCAGCAGCACAGGGGCCTTGTAGAGGTTCCAGAAGAGGAAGAGCTCCCCACGACTGGCTGTCGTGCTGCCCACGTGACCAAAAAGGTTGGCGCTGGGGTCCCAGAATACGCGGTCAAAGCACAGCACCACCTGCAGGAAGATGGAATTGACAGCTCTTTAGCACTGACCATGTTTTCAAGGACAACACTAAATGCTGACAGCAGTTTGCCCACAGGTCAAGTCAAGTCAGTATACTTTAATCATCCCTCACAGGGCACTTTAGGTCAAGTCAAGTCAGTATACTTTAATCATCCCTCACAGGGCACTTTAGGTCAAGTCAAGTCAGTATACTTTAATCATCCCTCACAGGGCACTTCAGCTAACTACTTGGGCTCATTAATTTTTTTTAAAGAAAAAGTAAAATGAACATCAGAGCAACATCAAAAGCATTTAGGCTGACAATAAAGAGACACACTGGATTAAAAAAAGTCAAAAAAGAAAATCCATAATACAAAAGACCGCAGCAGAAAACATATCACTCTAGCCCACCACTCCAGGCACCCATACTCCTCACCCAATCTAGACACACACACCACTACTATCATCAACCAGACACTCGTACATCGCTGGATCCATACACACCACTCAATCCCAATCACACAGCTACCCCGGTAAAACCATACATAATGGTTAGGACAGTTCAGATGGCTGACCATGCCCTGTTGAGGAGTCAAACTGCTGTGGGAACGAAAGAGTTTCCTCTTCTGTTGGTTTTGTGTGTCAGTGATCTGCACCGGTGCCCACGGGCAAGCGTTCAAACTCCACATACAGGGCATGCTGAGAGTCCATTAAAACAGATTCCACTTTGCGCCAAATCTCTTGGTCACAGAACAAGGACAAAGTCCCAAGGTGTGGACAGATAAGACCTGCTGACCTCATGGGCCAGACTCACTAAGGTAACATCATCAGTTATTGTCTGGGCAGCTAAGACAAGGTTATTTCTGACCAAGTTACTTCTCCGCTTACCTTGTTGAGGTTGCCGAAGCCCAGGCGTTTGATGGCATCTGTCTTCCATTCTGGCAGTGGGGGGATGAACTGGGGGGCATTGGAGGTCCCCCGCACTGTTTCCTTCATCACGCCCAGCGGCAGCGTGCACAGCACAGCGTCTGCCTTCCACGTCTGGGGAGCGGATGAGGAGCGTGCCTGCGTGGTCACCACCTCTACACCTGCACGACAATGTCATGGTACAATGATCCGTCAGGACACACAGCACTACACCAACTTTCCATTTAGTTAGCATGCCTGCGTGGTCACCACCTCTACAACTGTATGACAATGTCACGGTCCAGTGATCACTCGGGATACACAGCACTACACCCAATTTCCATGTCAATGGGTTGGGGGCCAGGGGGCAACAGTGTGCCTGCATGGTCACTACCGCTACACTTGTAGGACAATGTTGAGGTAGTACGATCAATCGGGATACATAGCACTACCCCCACTTTCCATTTCTGGGGTGGGGGGAAACAGTGTGCCTGCGTGGTCACAACCTCTATACCTGCAGGACAATGTCACAGTATGCTGATCAGTTGGGATACTAGCAGTACACCCACTTTCTATGTCATGGGGGGGTGGGGGTGGGGGGTGGGGGGGCAAGCAACAGTTATTGTGCCTGTGTGGACACCACCTCTACACCTTCACCACAATGTCAAGGCATGGTGATCAGTCAGGATACAGAGCACTACACCCACTTTCCATTTCATGGGGTGGGGGGGGGGGGGGGCAACAGTGTGCCTGTGTTGTCAGGACTGCTACACCTGTAGGACAATGCTGGGGTAGGACAATCAGTCAGGACACCCACTTTCCATTTCATGGGAGGGGGAGTGGGGGGAGGGGGACTGACAAAGAGCATGCCTGTGTGGTCACCACCCACCACCTGCAGGATACACCTCTCCACCTGCAGGATACACCTCTACACTTGCAGGATACACCTCTACACTTGCAGGATACACCTCTACACCTGTGGGATACACCTCCCCACTTGCAGGATACACCTCCCCACCTGCAGGATACACCTTTACACCTGCTGGATACATCTCTACACCTGCAGGATAATGCCAGCGTACAGCAATGGGTCAGGATGCATAGCACCCCCCACTTTTCATGTCATGGGACGGGGGGTTGGTGGGGAGGGGGGCGCAGCAGGTAAGGGGATGGGGTGGGGGCAGGCAAAGGAGGTGGGGGGGGGGGGGGGGGGGGGGCAGGCAAAACCAGTGGTCAACACTGGTACCATGTTGGACATGCAGGATGGGTGGGTGTAATGAACAGTCAAGAGCCAACATCATCCGCAGAAACACAGAACTTTGCAAGACACCTGTCAAGCTTCAGTCTTGGGGTTATTCTTGTGTGAGAATGAAATGTACCCCTTTCTTCTCCTTCTACCCCTCTTTGTCTTAGTGACTCTTACTGTAGTTCATTGAAACTGCACACAATTTAGCATTACATTAATCCTTCCTGTACAAATCACACAAAGGAAAAGAGATAAAAAACACAACTTTTTCTTTCACTTTACCTGTGGGAGAGTGTTTAATGGTGCGCACCACTGTGTTCAGTTTGATGTCCATGCCGTCTGCCAACGCCACAGGCACACAGGAGTAGCCATTACGCACTGTAACCAAGAATTGGACAGGACATCATTAGACTGAGTAGCCATTATGCACTGTAACCATGAACTGGACAGGACATCCTTAGACATCCTTAGACAGAGTACCCATTATGCACTGTAACCAAGAATTGGACATGGCATCATTAGACAGAGTATCCATTACAGACTATAACAGAATTGGACAGGATATAATTAGAGTAGCCATTATGCACTATAACCACAAATTGGACATGACATCATGAGACAAAGTAGCCATCACAGACAATAACAGAATTGGACAGGATATAATTAGACAGAGGACTCATTATGCACAATAACCAAGAATTGGCATGGTGGGGGGGGGGGGGGAGTGCACATAAGACAGAATTTGAAATTGCTTGTATTGTTTGTGGAGGCGAGTTTTTAACACAGTTTTGAAGGTATGAGAGGACTGAATGTGGCAGCTGTCATAAGGGAGCAAATTCCAATTGCTTTGGAGATACAAACGATAACACTAAAAAGGGGCAACAACTGTGGCAGTGAGTTTGCAAAGCTGAAAGGGACACAGGATGGCCATGGAACTGTGGGATATGTCCATTAACTCCACTTACTGCAATGCAAACACCGACATAAGGAATGACCACCACTTTGTCAAAACGACTGAAACAAGTCTCACAGTGAGGAGAAACGTGAACCAAATAAAAAGCAGGCAGACACTTCACCTGTGAGGTGGCTGCCAGAGAACTCGAAGTCATCATCCTGGTCCCAGTGCTTGAGAGAGAGGTTGCTGAGCGGGGTGGCGTTGGCAAACTCCAGGTTGGCAAAGTGCCAGTCCAGGATCTGACGGTCGCGCGAGGACAGGTACACATCGCTGGGCGGGTTGGACTCCAGCTCGTGAAGCTTGTCTTCAATCTCCTTCTGCTGCTCCTGCAGCTGGTCAAATTGCTGCACACACAAAGTCACCCCAGACACTATTATCTGTATCCAGCACATGAACATCAGTGTCAAATGCACTCGTATTGGTGTGTAATGTGAAAGAGTATTTGTCATGTGCTTACACCTAACATGAGCCTGAAGCGCACAATACAAAAACAAGAAGATCAACAAAATGTATACACAACCTGAGCACAATGAACTCTACTAGTTACATAAACACACCACAACACTTCATTCAATAGTCTTCTCTTCACTTCCAAAACACACCTGCACATGCACGTGGAACCAATGGCACACAGCTGCATGTGCTCAGGCAAGACATTCAGAGTCCAGAGGAGAAACTAACTCAAACTAACATCAGCATCAACACACAAGGGAGTTAATTAGTGCTCCAAACATCCCACACAAACGCAACAACAAAGACCTGAGTTGCCTACAGTAACTCTCACCTGGCATGCGAGTAAATACAAGGTACACAAGCAAGAGAGGTACATCTTCTGGTGGGGTGAATGTACCTTGCATTTACTTGCATGTCAGGTGACAGATGCCGTAAACCCAGGAATTTGTTGCATTTGTGTGGCATGTTTCAAGCACTAATGAACTCCCTTGTGTGTTGATTCTGCACAAGTGCTCTGGGCTTCGTTCTTTTTCAGACTGTAACATCAGCATCAAACACAGATCTGTATCCTGTAGCCTCTGAAACTTGTTACATTTTTGCACGCACAAAAACTGAACACATCGAGAGCAAACCAAGCCCATGGTCAGAACATTTTAGGAATGGTAAAACTGTACAGTCTGATATATTAAACAAATGAAAGTCAAAATCACCTACTTTTTCTGGATTCTCCAAGTAGGAGCGTGTGTGTGTGTGTGTGTGTGTGTGTGCATGCATATGTTAAATTGGTTGTATATGCAGGCATGTGCATGCGTATGTGTGTGTGTGCGCATATGTGTGTGTGTGTGTCTCTGCAAGCGTATGTGTGTGCACAAAAAAGAGGGAAGCAATGACCTACCTTGCAGGCTGCCCTGAGGTCACGCAGTTTGCTTTTGACCAGGAACTCGGCCGTGATGTCTCTGGGTGGCTTGACCTCAGCTGCCTCCTTGCACTGCTTGTGAAGTTCCTCCACCCGCTCCTTCACGGTCAGCATCTGTTGGCAACGCAGCCCATAGTCAGCAACACAACCAACTCTCAGTTGGCAAAACCCACAGTCAGCAACCCACCAGACTGAGACAGCATCTATTGGCAACAACCTGCAGTCAGCAACTCAAGACACAGACTGAGACAGCATCTGTCAGCAACACAACCAACACTCAACTGGCAACACAATGAGCACTCAGTTGGCAACACAACCAACACTCAGTTGGCAACAACCAACACTCCGTCCACAATGCAACCCACACGCAGCAACACACCTCATAGCCGGCTGGCAACACACCCAGCAGCTGGCAAACATAACCCACAGCCACCACCCCCACACACAGAGCTGGCAACACACCCCACAGCCGGTAACCCAACCAGCAGCCAGCAACACAGCCGGCAACACAAGAAACAGACTGAGACAGCATCTTTTAAGCAACACACCCCACATTCAGTCAGCAACACAAGAAACAAACTGAGACAGTATCTGTCAGTAACACCATCAACATTCAGTTGGCAACACGACCCACAGCCAGCAACACAAGAGAACATCAGCAATATCTTCACCTGTGTTTGCGTCTTCCTGAGCTTCTCCTGCAGGTCGATGAGTCGTCGCTGATGCTCACACTGTTTCTCCTTCACATGCTTCTCCTGCAGTCTGCACACACAGCCACTTGATCACTCAAAGCATACAGTGCTTTGTGGTGTGCATATGTGTTTGTGTGTGCAAGAGAGCAAGTGTATGTATGTGTGTGCACACAAAAGAGAGAATGTGGGTACATTCAGATGTGTGTGTCTGTGTGTATGTGAATGTATGTATTCATCTGTTTCAACGCATGCAGGTGTCTCCATGAAGGGGTGTGTGTGTGTGTGTGTGTGTGTGTGTGTGTGTGTGTGTGTGTGTGTGTGTGTGTGTGTGTGTGTGCGCGCGCGCGCGCACTCACATGTGTGTGAAGAAGCACATGTCTAATCATCAGTGTATCTGCATGTCCAGAGAACACACACACACACACACAAGGCACCACCCATGTGTTCTAGGGATGATGACCTACTTGATGACGGCCTCTAGGGCCTGGCCCAGGGAGGCGGGTCGCCCGTTAACCTCGTTGAAGTTCATCTGGTGGGAAATGTAGGAGGTGGTCTCCAGCAGGCGATTGAACTCCCTCTCCACCATCTCGTCCTTCTCCTTCAGCACCTGTACACAGTGGCCTCCAACAGTCACAATCACTGCCACCCCTCTATCCGTTTGTGGACCTTTCCAACTTCAGGAAGCAGCAAGTGTGCACCCCTATGTTCTACAGTAGTGGGTGGTACCATCTTTTATTGAAGCAAAAAGTAGGGGTGGGGTGGGGAGAGTATGTTCAGGGCAATATGCAAACAATACATATTAAAACACTTATTGCAAAAGCCAAAAATGAATGCAAGATGAGAAACTTTGAATCTGTTTGGAGCTGGGTACCAGAAAAAGCAATTTCCAAGATTTGTACAACATTGCTGTGATGCTATTTGTATACACCTGCATTTCTGCCATCTAGTGTACCATTACTCTGTCATACACACAGGACATTTCTGTGGCCGACCATGCTGCCGTTACCTGTCACTCCACGTACCTTTATTCTGTCTCACACACAGAACATTTCTGTGGCCTACCAATACCTGCCACCTAGCCTACCTTTACCGTCACACACAGGACATTTCTGTGGCTTACCATGCTGCCGTTATCTGCCACCTAGCGTACCTTTACTCTGTCTCACACACAGGGCATTTCTGTGGTTTCTAGCATACCTTCACTCTGTTGCACACACAGGAAGGACATTTCTGTGGCTTCTAGCATGCCTTCTTTCTGTCTCACACACAGGAAGGACATTTCTGTGACTTCTAGCATACCTTCACTCTGTCTCACATGCAGGAAGGCCATTTATGTGGCTTCTAGCATACCTTCACTCTGTCTCATACACAGGACATTTCTGTGGCTTACCGTGCTGCCGTTACTCTCATACAGTGGGCATTTCTGTTTGATTTTGTGCAGCTCCATGTTGATCTGCCGACTGAGGATGGTGACAGGGTTCCCACCTGAAACCACATGAATACAATATTAAAGTATCCAGTCTGTAGCAACTCAACCCTGATCATCAGCCAACCCTACTTCCTTCCTGTTATAACAGGGTGGGCTTACAAATGTGCATGCATGCGAGCATGTGCACATTTGTGGGCACAAATGCATCCGCACATGTGCTTGCATGTACATGTACTTGCATATGTGTGTGTGTGTGTGTTGGGGGAAGGGGGCGAGGTCAACTGTGCATGTGTGGTGGATATTGTTTTGTGTGCATGCAAGCACAAGTCTGAGAATTAGGTGGTTTTGCTCCCTCAAGTGAGGACAGTCCTGTAATCAGCATAAGGGCAATTATACATTATATACTACAGGGCCAACACTGGGCAGGCAACGCTCAAAAGATGGATCTGCACTTCCCACCTGCAGTCCAGGCTGCACCAGGTTTACTCACCTAGCCCTGTGACCACCATAGCTCCCAGGTCAGCCACATAGTTCCCCTTCCGGAATGTCGCCACACGGCCCCCAACACGGTCCTGCATACAGAATCAGTCACCCACAGGTCAGTCAAACTCTTAACATACTAATCTCTCCATTTCTTTACTCTTTACTTCTCAGTGGGCAGTTTTGGGCCACCGGAAATCTGGATGGCTTCTCCCAAGAAAAGTCAACCACAGCAGAACTATAATAATAGTGCCATATCTCACCAACAAGGGTGAGCACACAGTGCTTTTTGCACCACCGAGACCAAATTAGTCCCTCTTGGTGCTGTAATATGTACAGTGTCTTGGCACCACACTGGCTTTTATTTGGCAACCACCAGTTTTCAACGTGCACCTACTTGTTGTCAACCTGAAGTTCACATATGAAAATGATCTCAATGTTTGAAGAAATGGACAGACAATAGCACACACACAGTGTCTTCGTTTGGCAACCACCAGTTTTGAATACACACCTACTTCTTGTAGACCTCAATTTCACATATAAAAATGATTATCTCCACATTTGAAGAAAGAGATACATACTGTAGGTAGCGGCAGCCTCTCATCGCCTATGCGGGAACATCGGAATTTTGCTCAGTTATCATGTATTTCAGTCACTAATTTCTCCACAGTCTCTGAATGTATCCTCTTGGAAATTATATGAATAAAAAGAACGTTTTCTTCGCATTCTTATGGTTGTTTTTATGTTTGCATGCAATGTACCTCGAAAAATCGCCAGTTGATTTTCTACGGGAGATATTTGCCGTTTGTCCGGTGCCGGTCACGCGGTCCGAGACATGAACGAAAACGGTCGATGTATTTATCCGCTCGGTGAAAAAGCGATACGCGTTGTACACAGCAGTATGTGGTATCACTGGATCAGAAATTGAATGCCGATTCAATTTTAAACCACAAAACGCCCTCAAATGTCTAAAATATCCCCCCTCAAAATGAAGCTGAATTTGTACCCTTTCGAATGAGGTATGGAGCTAATGGACTGATGACCAGTCGGTCTTTCACAAGCCAATAAAAGACCGCAATAAAGGCGCTTTTTTCAAATCGAGTTAATCCAGGATGGCATCGACCGCGTGGAGTTTTTGTGACTCGATTGCCGAGTTTTGGCACATGATTCGTGAGTATTCTCTTCACCTGGCTCCAGTTTACTGAATTTGGTGACAGTTGGTCTCATAATTTAGCATTTTTATATGATATTTTGATTCACTCTTGCAGAATTGCCAAAAATCTTACGATTTTCTCGACCGACTCAGAGTTCTGTCTTTGTTTACAAATACGACTAACCGGAAGTTGTCCATCACTCACTTGTTCTCCTAAATATTGCCAAAATACGCCAAATTTTCACAAAAATAGTCATTGAAATACATTCTCTGATGTCCTCTGGAACAGTATTATATGGGGGGGACGAACCTTTGACGTAAATTCGTGGCGATGGCTGTTTTCGTGATCGAAATTCTTCATCAGGGGAGGTAACTAAGATGCTGAGAAAACACAGTCGACATCATAACTTCTGCACTTGAACTCTGTTAAAAGTCTTTTTCGTTTTTCAACGATCGTAATTAAATTCTCAAACTTTAATAGGATGTTGACCAGCATTTCTAGTTCAAAATTAAAAGTGGATTTCTGCTTTGCTAACGGTAGCCAGTCTGATATTGTGATAAGTGATGATAAAATCATAACAGATAAGAGTTCAGGCCTGAGTGATAATGATTATTATTAATTATGCTGTAGGCCGTAGATCATTCTCTCAATCAAGATCAACAGAAACAACAAAACTGTGTTGTTGTTTTCCTGCAGATGATGACCAGTTTTCCAAACTGAAGGCTGTTTTCCTGGCAACTGGGAGAGAATGCCGGCAAGACCTTCCTCAGGTTGAAGTGGACAACCGACTGTTAGTGCAGCTGCTTCTCCTGAAAGATGAGGGATCCAAGACTTTGGATGAGACTGCATTCTTCCAGCAACTTCTCAAGCCAGATCTGGTCAAGACAGTGCTGCTTTCTCGTCTGCGGTATTTCTGGTCAACAGACTGAAGGAGCTGTTTGGAGGTGAGCCACTTCCAGAACTTCCACCTCTTCACGGCCATGACAGCTGCCAGCAGAGATGTCAACAAGTGGAAGAGGAATCTGACCCAGGAGATGTCGACGGAACCAGAAGATAAATCAGAACCTGATGAACCTGAGTTTGAAACCAGCTGCAGATTTCAACAGGAGGGTGACACTGTGGCAGTCTACAATGTAGAAGATTTCTTTATCAGCAAAGTCACCAGGGTCATCAGTGAGGAAGAGGCAATAGTCAATTTCTTGGAGAAGGCGGCAGTAAAGATGGAGTTGTTGTGTACAGGTGGCCATGCTCTGAAGATTACACTCAAATCTCCTCCGCAGTTGTGTTTGCCAAGAATCTGCAACTTGCACCTTCATCATTGTCTCCAGGGACGTTCGTTCTTTGTTGAATCTCGCAGGAATTTATTTGGCAGACATCAAGCACACAGATGCTGTTTACAGGAAAATCACCAGCAGACCGTGTCAATTGACTCCAAATCACAGCTTTATAGGCCTGTATGTTCATGGATGATAAAGGTGATACTGCTGTACCATGTTTTCTTTAGCATACACGTCCTTTTTCTGCTGTGAAAAGTGAAGATTTTGCAGACTTTATAAGACTAACACTCAAAATAAGTGCAAATGCTGCTGCAAGTGTACTTCACACTCAGTTTAATGTACATGCAAAGTTTCATGGCTGTATCTGTAGTGGTTTTCAAGTTATGAGTTAAAGTATGAAACCCATTAGATTTGTCCTTTTTTCCGCTGTGAAAAATGAAGTTTTTGCAGGCTTTAAGATCTATCATTCTCAGAATAACTGCAAATGTTGCTGCAAGTGTACTTCACATTTAGTTTAATGTACATGCCAAGTTTCACTGCTGTATCTGTAGTGGTTTTCAAGTTACTACCAGTTAAAGTGTGGCAACCCACATATTTGTGTGTTTTTCCGCTGTGCAAATTGAAGATTTTGCCAACTTTAAGACCATGTAACTTTAAAAGTAAGAGTCAGAGCTGCTTAGAAAAAAATAAGTGCAAAGGCTGTGATAAACCCTGCTTGGAAATCCACTGGGAAAGCTGTCACTGCCATATGTTACCCACTGTGTGGTGTCAAAAGTGCTGTTTCATGCAAATTGGCAAGCTCGGAATTGCTTTTTGGAGCAACTTCAGCCCTCTACCTCTGTTTCATCTTTCTTTGCTGACCATATGATTTAGCTGTGACAAAGTGCAACCAAGGTATACTTTTGAAAAGTGTAAGTATTTGGATTCTCCCATGTTCATGAGAACCACTATGGGGGGGTAAATTTGAGAAAATGTAATAAACTGTTTATTGTCATGCAAAACTGTGTTTTCGAATGGCTATATCTTTGGAACTAATTAAGATAAACAGTTACTTTTTGCTTCTTCATTTTCTTGTATCAATATGGCCTGTCTGAAAATGCATAAATTAAACTGCTGTTGTAAAATTTAAATTTTGGCTGCCACTACCTACATACTGGCACACACACAGTGGCTTTCATTTGGCAACCACCAGTTCTCAATGTGCACTTACTTGTAGACTTCAAGTGCACATCTGAAAACGATGATATCAACGTTTCAGGAAAGAGACACATACTGGCACACACACAGTGTCTTGGTACCACAGTGGCTTTCATTTGACAACCAACAATTTTCAATGTGCACCTACTTGTAGACTGCACGTTCACATATATGAAAATGATGATCTCAATGTTTGAAGAAAGTGACAGTTACTGGCAAGCACACACACACACACACACACAATCACATGTGCTGATGCATGATGAGACAGACAAACAACCAGACAGAGGAGGGGAGGGAATGGAACCGTACCGTACCCTCGCTTCCAACAGAATGACCTCCATGCCGAACGACATCAACTGCCGGGCTGCTCCAAGTCCTGCGATACCTGCCCCGATGATGATCACTCGACCGTGACGCTTCACTGCACAGTGAACACACCACATCACATCATTCTTGTCTACATTTCAATGGTACATTATTGAAGACACTGCAACTGAGCCAGTCAACATATCACATGCTTTCTGCCCCAAGTTCCTTTCGATGAATTACAAAAGCTTTTTCAGGGTTTATACAGGTGTTAGGTAACAAAATTCAAGGGCTTCTCAAAGCCTTACAAAGGGCTTTTTTCCATTCTTCTTCGTTTTTTAAAGAGCAAAACTAATGTTTTATATTTTGTTCTTTCGAAGGACCTAAAATAACAACTAGATGACACAACCCCCATAAACTTTAGAAGACAACACTACACATGTATGTGACATCTGTACACATGCAGCAAGGGACAGAATGAGATAGGTAATGCATTATTAAACTAGGTTGTGTATTGTAATGTTGCATGTATAGCGCTTTGAGCCTCAGTCACACATGTATGGTCACAGAGGGATTCAGCACATCAGAAATGCATTTATTATTATGACCAGATGAGGTTAGTCAGTAAATGGCTCTTAACATCTTGGCAAACTGCACACAGTAGTCAGTAAATGGTCTCAACATCCTGGCAAACTGCACACAGTAGTCAGTAAATGGCTCTTGACATCTTGGAAAACTGCATACAGTTGTCAGTATATGGCTCTCAACATCTTGGCAAACTGCACACAGTAGGAACAGCAAGCCAGGGACAGCATGGACAAGTTGGCTTCAGTCACATTTTTTATTATTATTATTCATAGCTTTTATATAGCACTATTCTCTGCTCTCAAGCAGACTCACTGTGCATGGCACATGTGATTCTGAATAAATGACTATCCTTTTATAGCGCATATTATTAATATCCACGGAAGTGGTGTACTGGTAGCGCTCTCTGGTTATTGCATGGCTGGAGCCATGTGAAATGCTGCCATCTCGGCACAAGTTCTGTGTACACCATTCAACCATACACCAGTTTACAGTGTCACTTCATTCAAAGCCACATAGGTCGAGTGTATGTGTGTTTAGGTGTAACCTGCCACCTGCACTTTTGGCAGAATGACCGGGATCTTTTATGTGCTATTGCAGTAACACAGGGGTGGAACAGATACCAAAATGAGCCAGCATAGAAAGTTGACCCTGGAGAAGAACATTCTCCCGCCACTCCTGCTGGGACTCATACACAGGAACTTTCAATCAAGAGTCTGATGCTCTAACCACTGTCACTGAGCTATCCCCACTCCCCAAGAGTCAGACTTGTGTCAGAAGGGTGATGAGAAGCACAGTCACCATCAAGACAATCAGAGTGCCACAATAACACAGTAACACTGGCCGATTTTCAACATTTTGAAGGCCTTGGAAAGGGGCTTTCAAAGAACTTCCCATGACCATACAGACCCTATTTATGTTTTATTTATATTTATCTCCACACTACGACAGACCTGGAAACTGCTTGAGACGCTTGAAGACTCCGAAATTGATGTAGCCGTAACGCTCCAGGTATGCATGTACCCGCATCACAAGTGGTCCATCACCTGTAGATGAGAGAAAGCAAGGAATGTGACAGTCATGTTTGAGCTGAACAACATGCACATCTACAGTTTACCGAGTCACTCAATGAACATGGTATACCTAGTCAGGTTACAGACAGACCATGAATGACAAAAGAGCTGCAGTGACTGGGCATGCTACATTTTCATTTTTTTTTCTCTCTAAAATCAGGGGGTGAGGTGGGGGGAACAATCTAAAATCATCCAGGAAGCAGGGTTTAGATTCCCTCTGCCTAAAAGCCAGAGCCATGCCCAAAATCAACCTTGAGCAGATTACAAACACAATTCAATTTGTTCATGCTCCATCTACTGCCCTAAAAATTCCACCCGATGTCTGCCTATGTCATTCAACTGCATTTCTTTGCAATCCTCTCATCCCACATGAAATGGCATCCACCATGAATGGCAACTCTGCCTTTTATTTGCTGCATGAAAGGACTGGCTTCACCCTTTTGGCCTTGGCTAATGGCTGGCATGAAATATTGATTCACTCTCCACTACTGTGCCAAGCTGGGAGTCAGCAATGCTGCTGTAGTGCAAAGCACGGCAGAGTACGTACTGTTGTAGGGTGGTTCTATCTGTGCAAGGCTGTTCTCCAGGGTCAGCTGTATCTTGGGGTTCTCCAGCCACAACTGCAGCTGTGGACACAGACAGGAAGAAATGATCAGGGGATGTGTGTATACAAGCATACTGAGCCCATGGTAAACAAGAATGTGTGATCCATCCAGGCCAGGCCTGGCCTTACATGTCTGGAACATGTGATCCAGAGGTTCCACTGGACTTTTTGTGGTCCCAGCAGTACAACAGAAAACATTACCTGGTACAAAACGCAATCAACACACAAGGGAGATCATTAGCACTCAAAAGATGTCACACAGACACAACAACAACCTGAGTCAGCTACAGTTACTCTCACCTGGCATGTGAGTAAATGCAAGGTACATCAACATTAAAACTCCACCAGACATACATTCTCAGGTTCTGTTGCAGAGTACAAACATATAAAGTATTCTATTGTGTCCATAGAGGCAAGATGCATGCAGGTACTATTTCACTGTTTCTGTGGATGCCCGCACTGTGCAGACAGATTTGCAAGCTGCTCACACACAACCACTGAAGCCTGACAGAGGAAGCCTATGCAGCATTCCACTGCAAAGATAGAGGAAGCCTATGCACCATTCTATTGCAAAGATAGAGGAAGCCTACATGTCATCCTATTGCAAAGACCGAGAAAACCTACACACCATTCTATTACGAAGATAGAGGAAGCCTACACACAATTCTATTGCGAAGATAGAGGTAGCCTATGCAGAATGCTACTGCAAAAATAGAGGAAACCTATACACCATTCTATTGTGAAGACAGAGGAAGCCTACACTTCATTCTATTGCAAAGACAGAGGAAGCATATGCACCGTTCTACTGCGAAGATAGAGGAAGCCTACATACCATTCTATTGCGAAGATAGAGGAAGATCTTCTGGCCCTGTGTGGACCCATTGACCAGATCAGGGAAACAGGAAGCTTCTTGTGATGTCATTTTGTCCACAGGCAGGCGGCTCTGGAATGCTGCTCCCTCCAGCCCTGCAGACAAACACATACACACGTAGTACACAGGTATAAACCAGCCTTTATTTATAAAGACTATCACCAGAGAGCACACAGGAAACCCTGCACACACAGCAGCCTTAAGGACAGATGAACATCATCACTGATTGTAGGGACAAAAAAACAGCCATATTTTATGCAAAATAAAATTCTCTGCTGCAATTGTGTAACTTCATTGTGCATAATCTTTTTTTCTTTTTTTAGCCAGCAACATCAAGAGTGGTCTGACAGAATGTGGATCTGACAGAATGCGTTTTTTAAAGTTAAATCAGCATGTTGGATCACCTGGCTGTGGTTTACCCAGGTCAGCCTTCTCTACCTTGGCACCACACTACAATGCAAACTGTCTCACCTGTTGGATCATCAGGCTGGTCACTCTGAGCCTGTCTTCTCTGCCTTGACATCACACTACAATGCAAACTACCTGTCTCACCTGTTGAATCATCAGGCTGGTCACTCTGAGTCTGCCTTCTCTGCCTTGGCATCACACACTACAATGCAAACTACCTGTCTCACCTGTTGGGTCATCAGGCTGGTCACTGAGTCTGTCTTCTCTGCCTTGGCATCACACACTACAATGCAAACTACCTGTCTCACCTGTTGGGTCATCAGGCTGGTCACTGAGTCTGTCTTCTCTGCCTTGGCATCACACACTACAAAGCAAACTACCTGTCTCACCTGTTGGATCATCAGGCTGGTCACTGAGTCTGTCTTTTCTGCCTTGGCATCACACACTACAATGCAAACTGTCTCACCTGTTGGATCATCAGGCTGGTCACTCTGTATTCTCTGCCTTGGCATCACACACTACAATGCAAACTGTCTCACCTGTTGGATCATCAGGCTGGTCACTCTGAGTCTGTATTCTCTGCCTTGGCATCATGCTACAATGCAAACTACCTGTTTCACCTGTCGGATTATCAGGCTGGGGTTTTACGGTATTACTGTTCACCTGGGTCTGCTTTTTCTGCCTTGGCACCACACTACAATGCAAACTGTCTCACCTGTTGGAGCATCAGGCTGGTCACTCTGGGTCTGCCAGCTCTACCTTGGCACCACACTACAATGCAAACTACCCGTCTCACTTGTTGGGTTGCCAGGCTGGGGTTTTACTGCTTACCTGGGTCTGCTTTCTCTACCCTGGCACCACACTACACTGCAAACTACCTCTCTCACCTGTTGGATCATCAGGTTGGGGTTTATCTGGGTCTGCCTTCTCCGGTTCTAGGTCCTCTGGTTTGATGACAGGTTTTTCAACGGTTGTCTTGGTGTCTGCTGCACTGCCCTTGTCCTTCTCCTTCTCCTTGCGGTCTTCCTCTGAGTAGTACTCATCTTCTGACAGGTGAGCCAGATGGTCGTCCATCTCTTTGTACTCCACCTGAGGAAAAATGTTGTACTGGCTCGTTAGTTGCGGCCATAAAAAGCATGAAAATGAATGCTCAATCAGTCAATGCATCAATCAAATAAAACACAAACAAAGGGCAACTCCAAAATAAACCTCAGTAAACAAACGGTAATTTTTAGTAAGCAATGCCAAAGAAGCAATGGCAAAATCCAGACCAGAAGACTTGGAAATGTGCCAAGTATGGATTGGTTACTCTGAGTCATCTGAAAAAATATTTTGGACAACGTGCAGACCTTTTCTAAAATACAAATCACAAATGCTATTACCAGTATTAGTATCATATGAATTTTTTTCTCTCTCTCCAAAAACTACTAAAAATATTTAATGTGTATGAAGAATATTTTGTTGATATATTTACATACTAGTAACTAGTATATAATATACATTATATTTATAGATCATGTAAAAATTCTGTGTTTGTAACCTTTTCACAGGAAAAGTAACTCATAAAGATCATATCGAATACTACTTTTCTTGATGGTAGTTTTCACCTCGTGCACTGCTGCAGTGCCCACAGCACCATGGTCATCTCTCTTTACAACTTTGTCCCATGCCAGTTCTCATACTGTCATAGACTCATATTCATAGAAGAAACTTAAAACCTGGCAACTAATAAGAAACAAGAACTATGAAGCAAGGTCTGCGTTAACTGGTAATTTCCTGTATAAGGCATATTCTACCGGTTAAGATCAGCATATTCTGGAAAAGGAAGCAGCAACTGATCAGGGCTTAGGCTGTTTTATTTGTTGTTTTCACTAGATTTGTTTTGTTTTGTTTTTAACCCTGAAGCTAACTACAAAGTGAAACAAGAATGACATCTAGCATTCTAAAACAAGGTCCAATTCTCCAAATACATAAAAGGTTCAAAAGAATGCTGTTTATTAGGACAAAACATGCACATTTTCTGTGTAATCCCCTTTATTAAGTTACAAAATGACAAAGTTAAACAATGAATATATATTATATATATATGAAAAATAAAATGGGGAGCTAAACCATTTATCTGTTTTTGTCTTGTCCAGTGTTTGCTGGACAAGACAAAAACAAATAAATGGTTTAGCTCCACATCTCATTTTTCATTGCTTTTTAAAAGCGTCTTTTTGTAGCTTGATAAAGGTGGTTACTGATTACCCTGAAAATTTGCATGTTGTGTTTTGCCTAGGTAATAAAGTTCTTCTGAACCTTTTATGTGTTCAGATTTTTTAGCTTAAAAAAATAAACGCAGCACACAGTCACAGAGGAGAGGGGGATACCAGATGCATGTGGTTTGTGTGGGTGTTCTAGACGGGGAAGGGAGCAGAGTGGTTACTAGTACTAGTAGTACAGCTCCAGTAGTAGTATTGGGCAATTCAGCAAAGCTGGTTTGCTAGAGTGAATGTGCTTTGTAATCTTTTGCACAAGAAGTCGTGAGAGGTCGCAGTGCACCTCTGGGCCAATTTCTGAGTAGGCGTTGCTTCACGCTGTGCATAATAGTGGAAGCTGAATCTAGAATTGTGAAGCAATACAAATGCTAATACTGTTACAGTTGCAAAAATTACCATGGAAAGGGGATGGAGGGTGAAAAAAGTGTCTTTGCGTTATTGTTTTTGCTGACCAGAAGATCGCGAGTTCGTAGAAAAAATGCATTTTGGGGCATAAGCAACAAGTTATTGCTTACTGCCAGACACATTATGACTAAGGGCCTCCAAAAATGCCTTTAAAGTTGGCAAAGCAAAATTCGCAAATTCACTCTCACCGCCTTCCATTGTGAAGAAAGCACACACCAGAAGCAAAAGCAGCCAAGGGACTTAAGCAATGCCAGGAAAAACTCCCAAAAGTCAAGGGAGTTAACAATCCCGCCTGAATCGCCCAAAAGAACGATTAGAAGGCAGTGATCTGACTGGTTGCGGTAACTCACCAGTGAACCACTTTCACCACTTTATAGATGTTACACTGGTTTGGAAAATGTCTAGCACAATCACTGAATGAAGTAATCTCTACTACATCAGTGCAGGAGTACATCTTACAAACTGTATGAAAAGGTTTTTGGTAAATGATCAGCATTACCCATGTAACAGTTTTAAGTTCAAGACTTCAAGCTCTGAAGCTGAACATAAAAGTTAAAACAATGACAAGCCTGGTCATAATACTTTAATAGTTAGTCTGCGGTGGTCAAACTAAAAGCAAAGAGTGTGCACCTAGACATTATAATTTGTATACTATTAGTAATACAATACTGTAAATAATTATGCCAGAAGCAGCTCTGTTGCTCGCATTGTGATTGTCAACATATTTAATCAAGTTCAAAACCTGGGAAGGGGCAGCTCATTCTCACACACACACACACACACACACACACACACACACACAAAGGGGGGGAAAAGAGCAGTCATCTGCACCTGTGGAGTATTGGTAAAACTATAAATAAGCTAGTAAAAGCATGACAATTTCTTTCTTTTTTAAACTGCATTTAAAAAGCAGTGACACAAAACTACCACATTTTGTTTCCCCTTCTTTAACACTAACAGAAATTGTTCATTAAATATGTTGCAGACCAGGTCACACAACAATATTCCAACAAACAACTTTGCACACGGCATAATTCTGGAATTAAGCTGGCAATATGGATGATTTTGGAATTGGCACTCATTTTAGGAAGTTGCACTCTGACATTTTTGAACTGGTAAATTCTGGAAGTGAACAAATCCCAGTAAGTAACTTGGTGTTCTAATACTTTTACAGCCCGTCACTGAGTCAACCAAATCCAACTTTGTGCAGAACACATATATATATATTAGTAGTAGTTAGTAATACTAGTTATTACCTGGCAGCTAGCAGGTTTTAGGGTATTTGTGAATGAGAGTAGAGACATTTCAACAGTTCCCTGGGCCTTGCAAAAATATTTCCTATGCTTTAATAGTTTAGTTTTAGTTTCCTGATTTTTTATTTTCCTTTTTTTGTTTTTGGTACAGCATTGATCTTGGTAATGTTAATAAAAAAACACTTTTTTTTGTTGTTGTTTTTAACTGGAACGTCATGTCAATGACAATGTGACTGAAAATTAAATAACAAGCAGCATTTTCCTCCAGCTGCCTTGGTCTTGATTCTGACGGAGACTGTGTTACTGCAGTCAGCTCAGTGACTGAACCAATTACCAATCTACACATAACTTCAACGTAAAACAAAACAACAACAAAAACGTTGCTCTTTGGTCTAAAGTAAACAATCACTGTCCAGGACTTTTAAACGCAGGATATAAGTCAGGATTTACCCGTCTTCTATTGTGAAGGTTGATTACCTTCGCTCTTTTTCTCTTGCTTCGTCGGCTCTCCGAGCCGGCATCGTCAGTGTCATCAGCCGGCGACAAAACTCGTTTCTTGCCATCTTCCGCACCGCCATCGCTTTCTTTCTTGTCTTTGGGCATCAGAGTCGTCACTTTGCCTGATGGATGCGACATGATTATTGAAAACACTGTGATTTACTTTTCGGAGCTGACCAATTCCAAGTCTGAGTGTCTACGACTGTACCAGTTTCTGTCTTTCGCACGCGTCTTTGTTTTTGGTCAGCGCCCTCTGACTTGTAGCAGGAGTTATGTCCCTTCACAGTGTAGTATGGCTTCGTACTAGCGTCAAAAGTGTTGTAAATATTTCCATACAACTGTAAATAGCACCAAAATAATTGCAAATTTCACTACGTCATTGTAAAATAATTAATTATGTCTGATAAATTATATGCAAAATTATTACAATTATGGTTTGACGATAGCAGGCTATGGGGCCATTATGACTTCGGCCGAGACTGAAAGAGTGATGTAACTTCAGTTATCAAATTAATCGGGTAAAAATCCAAGGAGACGGTCGGAAATTCCTGGACTGTTTTAAAAGTTATTTTGGGTCACAAATATCACGAGTCGCAATCATTAAATGAGGTCCATATCTACCGATACGTCAAGTTACAGCCAAAATCCGCGACCATTGAAACTGAAGATGCATTTTTCCCATATATTTTTGTGTTTGATTGTCATCGTCCTTCATTGACCGAGTTTCGAGTCGGCGTCATAGTGGAACTGCAAATGGTCGGAACGAAGCCGACGAGGCCGTACTGCTAGGTAAGTGGCCTCGTTAACAAGCTATGGCTGGAATTACTGAAAACCCACGGAAAATGTACGGGAAAATTTGGGCAGAGAACGTAGTTGCCGGCCGGGAGTCGTGAGTACGATTATCTTGCCAACCGATCGGCATTAAGGAAGCGTTCAAGTTGTTACTGACTGGGAAACTAGGTTAAACATCAAATGGCAATATGCGCCGACTCGAAACAATCAAAAACAAAAACATATGGAAAAAAAGTCACCTTTCAGTGTTGCGGATTTTGGCTGTACTGAAGCGGATACGGACCTCATTAATCTAATGATTGTGATGATATTTGTGACTCAAAGTAACTTTTAAGACGGTTCTGGTTCGGAATTTCCGACCGTCTCCTTGGATTTCGGCAGTTATCATTCAGTAATAAAGTTGTGCGTTTTTCACCCCTAACTGAAGTTAATGACATAGCCTACTATCGTCAAAAGCACACGGTCAGTAATTGTAATTATTTCTGCATATGATTAATAAACATAACTTACGGCTCAGTCACTAGTAATAAGAAAAATTACAATAATAATAATGTACTCCTTTATGTGCTATTTCACCAAATTGGAGCACATCAGTAGCCAATTTGCACAAAGCCGCCAAGAAAAAAACTCAGTCGGAACAAACTTCCGGCTCAGTCGCGACACACCGCGCGCACTGGCTGTGACACGGCATGCAGCGGCCGGGCGTCGGTTTGCCGCAAAACTGCCGCTTTGGAATGCCGCTGAACCACGGCGTCGGTTTGCAAGAGTGCCGTGCAATGCTGCTAAACCATGGCGTCGGTTTGCCGCAAAACTGCCGCTCCGTAATGCTGCTGAACCAGGGCTTCGGTTTGCAAAACTGCTGTGCAATGCTGCTGAACCAGGGGGTCGGTTTGCAAAACTGCTCAGCAAAGCTGCTGAACCAGGGCGTCGGCTTCCGCTGACGGACTGTGCGGTGGGAGAGAGGGGCGTGTTTGTCAAGGAATTACAGAAGCTGTCTGTTAAAATCTATTTGTATAGATTATCAGTCATGACTGACGAAAGTGGTGTGATGGACTGGGCAAGATCTTGTTTCAGAAGGTCGCATACCTGTTGAGGCGCCCAGCCCATGTGCACTTTAAACCTAAATTACAGCTATGTTGTTCAGAAATTGTTGCTCGCGGCAATGGCAGAATTTATAATTTGTTCAGCCTTTAGCCGTCGTTGACAGGGAGTGATCAGGTAAGATACATTTTGCTGCTCGTCTGTAGATAAAGTTGGGGTTTTCTAAGTGAACCTCACTGGCGTCACTTGATTCATAATTTATGCATTTTTAAAAGATTTGATTGTAATAAGTGAAAAAAGCTACAACTGACTTGACAGACAAAAAGCAGTTGCATGGGAAGATGAAGTCGGTCATGACTGGTGACAAACTTACAAGACGTGGAATGGCCCACTTCACACGAACTATGCACTCACGGCACCCAGAAGAACAGAGGAGACTTCCATTCCTGTTTGAGTTTTTAATCATTGCAATATGCCGAGTGCTGTAAGTTCCCCACAGATTTACAGAGATTGATCAATCTGGATTCGTAAAAATATTGATTTCAGGAGCAGATTTAATAGGAAAAACATTAACACAAAAATGTTTGGCAACGATGGATGGAAAGCCGTTGTTTGGTGCTTTTACTGCATCAATTGTATTTATGATAAATAAGTTAACAGGAACCGGTACAGTGATCGCGAGGACGGCAGGAAAACACAGGTGGTTATCAAAAGCGTTTCGTTGTGGCTGTCTGCAGCTTTATTACGTCTTTTCTTGTCATCCTGCAGTCAGTGGACCTAGGGCTCACAGTGGATCGCCGCGGGGAAGTGACTCAAGTATTAATCACTCTCAGCTTGAGGGAATTGAGGTATCAGTCACTCTCAGCTTGAGGGAATTGAGGTATCAGTCACTCTCAGCTTGAGGGAATTGAGGTATCAGTCACTCTCAGCTTGAGGGAATTGAGGTACCAATCACTCTCAGCTTGAGGGAACTGAGGTATCAGTCACTCAATCGCTCATAGCTTGAGGGAACTGAGGTACTAATCACTCTCAGCTTCCCCAGTGCTCTCAGTGGATCGCCGCGTATAGGGAATTGAGGTCAATCGCCGCGTATAGGGAAGGTATCAGTTATCCTATCGGTATTTCACACTGAACGTCACGTATAGGGAAGGTATCAGTTATCCTATCGGTATTTCTCTCTCTGATCGTCGCGTATAGGGAAGGTATGAGTTATCCTATCGATGTTTCACACTCTGATCGTAGGGTAGGTATCAGTTATCCTATCGATGTTTCACACTCTTATCGGCGGGAAGGTATCAGTTATTCTTTCGATGTTTCACACTCTCAGCTGTTCCAGCGCTCAAGACTGGGTCTTACCCAAGCTGAATTCTTGGTCCCTGACTTGCAGCTTTCGCTTGAAGCGGTCTGAGAAAACCCAAATCCCTTTTTGGTTAAACTAACTGTTCTTTGGGCTCTTTTGGCCTTCTGCACACCAGTTCTGAACTGGGATCATTTTTGCAGTAGCCGTTTTTAAAATTTGTTTTCGCTTGTGGGGTCTCAACGTGGATGTGACTGACTGACTGAATGAATAATTTGTCAGTTTGATATGTAGTGCATAAAAAACTGAGACACAAAATATTGCGTTCACAGCGCCAGCTACACACAGTGTATACATGCAAGCTCCCGCAAACTAAAAAAATACCTAAGGACACTCATACCAATCAAGGACAAACAGCCCCTACCCACCTACCCCTTTCCAAAAATGCAACTATAAAAGCAGTTAAATGTAGAAATATATACAGAGTTACAAATAATGGTAACAGAAAAAAGAATCACACACACACACGCACGCACACACACACGCACGCATGCAAGCACGCACGCACACACGCACGCACGCCTCTATAGACTATAATTATAGATAATATGGGCCCATAATTATGCTTGAAGAAATCAATTAATATTGACTTGCTCTTCAAACAGCAAATTTTGCTCTTTGCCAGCCTGTCTGTCAAATAAAGGGACGAGTGTCTCTGTGCAAGTGTCTCATTCAAAGAAAGGTACCAGTGTCTCTGTCAAATAAAGGGACATGTGTCTGTCAGATAGAGGGACGAGTGTCTCTGTCAAATAAAGGGACGAGTGTCTCTGTCAAATAAAGGGACGTGTGTCTCTGTCAAATAAAGGGACGAGTGTCTCTGTCAAATAAAAAGACGAGTGTCTGTCAGATAAAGGGACGAGTGTGTCTGTCAAATAAAGGTACGAATGTTTGTCAAACAAAGGGAATGTGTGTCTCTGTTAAATAAAACGACGAGTGTGTCTCATAGAGGGACGAGTGTCTCTGTCAAATGTAATATAAACAAGATAAAGCTTATTTGTTTATTAATAACTTTCGATGACGGTCATGTGACTACAACTTGGCATGATCAGAAGTTCGAAAGTGACGTCACGATCTCTCTGTTCCCATAGCAACTCCTCGTATATGTTGTAGTCACATGACCGTCGTCGAAAGTTGAACATAGCCTTAAGAAATAAATAAATAAGATTTATTTTTATTTTTATCATGAACGCTCCGAGATTAGGCACATGTCAGACAAACGCAGAGAGCAGAACTCTGAAACCGTATCCAATCAGATTTACACATTTGCATGCACGACCTGTTTTGCCAGTTCGTCATTCGCTTCACGTATGAAGGCGGTGGTGGTTGCCATGCTTGCTTACGTCAACGGAATACCATTTCCATATTTAAAGTTTCCGCTTGGGATTACCTCCTCCCCCTCACCACCTCTCCCTCATCGGTTAAAAAGAAAAAAAAAAAAAAAAAAAAAAAAAAAATTAAACTCTGCCAGTTGACACTGGACCACTGTGCAGACGGACTGGAAAGGGAAGTTGAAGGTGGGCCAATCGAAACATCCGCCACTGTTCAACCAACCAATCACAGTCACGGATAGATAGGATGACTACTTGTAGTCCTCATAGCCATAATAGTGCTGCCTTCGGCTGTTGGAAGCCCATTGGCTGGTGTGCTGACTTTTTCACCAGTTTTTTGCACTGAAGGTTGAGCACATCCGAGAATTGAGTTGTCTGCCATAGAAGAGCCTTGCATTTTGGATGGGAACACTGGAATGGAAACTGGGTGAGTGTTTTCGATTCTTCTCACGTCCCTTCTAGCTAATCTTAAACAATAATATTTTATCATATCATTAACAAGAGTTTCAGTAATCAACTGATAATAACCGTAATGAACCAAGAGGTTATATGTTGCTGTGGATTTTGAAGAAACTGAAATTTGGCCTGCAAATTTCGAAGTCGATAGATCCAGTTATACGCAGATATATCAGCATTAGAAGTAAATTTTGACAAAACTAAGGCAGTCCTATTTGGTTCACACACACACACACACACACACACACACACACACACACACACACACACACACACACACACACACACACACACACACACACACACACACACACATACACACACCATCTCTCTCTCTCACACACACCATGGCACAGTCACACACCATGGCACAGTTACACAGTCACACACACACACACACACACACACACACACACACACACACACACACACACACCGTGGCACAATCACACACACACACACACACACACACACACACACACACCACACACACACACACACACACACACACACACACACGCACGCACGCACGCACGCACGCACGCACGCACGCACGCACGCACGCACGCACGCACGCACATACTTCATGTATACATGTACACTTCATGTATTGTTTAAAAGGCGTACTGCGACTGGCATAAAAGAGTTCTTAAACCTATTTGTCTTACAAATGGGGCATCTAAGACGACGAGTAAATTCCTGGTTTAAAATATAGTCATTCTTCGTTAAAATAGGCAGGCTTTCCGTAAGATCTGCTATTCACAGAAAAGAGCCAGGTCTCTCTGGGGCACTGCAGTTATCTTGGAGGCGATACGGACAATTCTTTGCAGGCTGTTCCTGTTCTTCACTTCCAAGTTGTGAAACCAGCAGATGAAAGAGAATGACAGAACACTCTCAATAAAGGATTTGTAAAAAAGAGATAAAATCTTTTGGTCAACAGAGAAAATTTTAATTTCGCAAAAGATACAGCCGCTTTTGCCCCTTCTTTACAATTTCATCAGTGTTGTCGTCCCATTTCAGCTTGTCGTCAAAAATGGTGCCAAAAGTAGGATTTTACAAGGTTCAAACCTTTAAACTGCCGGCTGTTGACATTTGCATGGAAATATTCAAAGTTAGACGCAAAACATGAAAAAACTCTTGGAGCCAAGCTCCACTTGTCAGAACTGTTCACCTTGCATACTTGCAAAACCCACGGCAACAAAATGGCCGCTTGCATATGTTTCAAATCAATCGTATTCAAACCGCCACTCTCTACATCAGTACAAAGCACGCTTCTCTTAACCTTTTTAAACGCTCTTCGATTGCAGTCCTTTTTTAGCCACCAAAATCTGAACAGCAGTCTATTAATTTCAATCAAATCGTTTTCAGACACCACAAGTGCTTGCATTACTTGAGATATGAGAAGGGTTTTAATAATACATATTTTTCCACCAACGGTTAAATGTCTTTTTCCCCATCCTTTTAATCTTTACCGTACGTTCCGACCAGTTCTCATCAATATGAGACGCACATTTGTAGCTGCAAAAATACACCCCCAGAATCTTTAGTTTTTTCTTCCAGTTAAAACCAAAAAAGGTGTCAGTGCGGTTTTTGTTACTACCAGGCCACATGGCGTGTGCCTTTGTTTTGTTAACTTCTAAGCCAAAAAAGACAGAGAATTCGTGAATGACATTAAGAGCATGCCGCATTGCATTTACATCATTCAGAAATAATGTGATATCATCTGCATAAAAAGCAATCTTAATAATATCTTCTATATAGGGTACATTGTTTAACTCCAGTTTCTTATCCCTTTTATATTTTGTACATCTCTTATTTTTATAGCCAACAGTTCGATTGCTAGCAC
Organism: Alviniconcha strummeri; assembly: GCA_963584105.1. NCBI lineage: Eukaryota > Metazoa > Mollusca > Gastropoda > Provannidae > Alviniconcha > Alviniconcha strummeri. The sequence continues at coordinate 12,624,824 of OY757544.1, forward strand.
GAAGGCTAGCGGGGAAAATGGGCATCCTTGACGAATACCACTGAAAAAATGTAGACTCCTACACTGAAAAAATCAGAGAGCCATCCACAGTAATTCACACAACCTTTTGTATCGGACATCAGTACACGGACCCATTGTAAAAAGTCTGGACCAAAACCATTCTTTTTTCAAAAACACAAAGCATATAATCTTTAGAAATTCTATGAAAGGCTCGAGAATAATCAATCGTAACTAAAAACCCAGGTTTCTGTTTTACAGTCAATTGTTCAGCAAAAAAAATCGATTAAACGAAGCAGCGTTGAAACCGTGGCACAATCGATTAAACGAAGCGGCGTTGAAACTCTTCTACTTTTATATATCCAACTTGATCCTCACTTATTATTTCTCCAATAACACTGCTTAATCTTAAGGCAAGACATTTAGCTATCAATCTGTAGTCACTATTCGTTAACGAAATAGGTCTCCAGTTCTTTAAATCCCTCCTGGCTAATTTATTACCTTTATGAATTAAAATAATCACGGCCTTACACTGAGACGAAGACAGTTTACCATTTTTAAATGCGGATTCAAAAGAGGAAATAACTAGATGTCATATACGGGACCAAAACATTTTAATAAATTCTATTGTGATTCCATCAGTTCCTGGAGCAGATCATTTTTCATTTGTTTAAGTGCATAAAGCACTTCTTCTCTCAAAACGGGCCCCTCACAACCGATTGTCTGTCCTCGGGACAGGTGCGGAGTTCTAGTGTTTCCCAAAAATGAATTGATTTTATCCATCATATTAACATCTGAAATTTTCTTTCCATATAATTTAGCATAGTAATCTCTCTGCATTTTCATAATATCTTTCTGGTCAGGAACAAGTTGATCGGAGTCGTTTATTAAAGGACAAGTCCAAGGTTAGGGGTGATTTCTGACACGATTTCCGTTAAAGCTCGCTGAGAACGATGATGTAGGTGAAACTGTGATCTGAGGGTTATAAATGCACGAAAAAAGGTATTTTCGGTCGTACCGAAAACGTCGCCATGACGCCCAAATCATGTGATCATATGCCTACTACGTCACTCTGGGGAGTCGCTGCAAAATGGCCAACTCGAGCTCCGAAGACGAAACTGATACTTTGCCCGAGAGACCCACAGGGATACAGCCGTATCAATTTGAGCCTGTCAGGCAGGATTTTGAAAGAGTACCGGAACATCGTGTCAGCTTTGAAGCAAACCCCATGGGGTTTGCGAAATCGCACTCACTGAAGTGCTCGCTACACAAATGGGCGTGATGCGGCGCAGCAATTAACTCAGCTCGTTTGAATTGTATAAACTTAATCCATTTTCGCCTCACTGCGGGTCGATTGCGCGGGTGCTCGTGCATTGTTATACCTGGGGTCGTCTAGTCTGTGAATTGTTACAGTTCGCGGCAACACAGTAGGCCGGCATAGTTAACTTTTTTGTCGACCACACACGTACATGATGATGAAGTGTTGCTTAATGTCCTCAGATGTCAGTTGACATATTAGGGATAAGTTGTGACCAATGCCGAAGCACGGTTCAATAAATCTTTACGTCCACGGAAACCAGAAGGCTTGTTAGGACGGACAGCCCAGGACGTCCACCTCGACTCTCACACAGCTCCTGAAGAAATTAAGATGGCAACCGCACTGACTCCCCAGACTGACGTCACTTCCGAGGAAGCCTACAGATAATAAAATCTAATAACCCCCCTTTTTTTTTCTGTTTCTTTTTTTTTTGGAATTATTTTTAATTTAATTAAATCTGAAACTAGTGACTCATTTGTCAATCATTTCGATGTCATTTTGCATACTTAAAAACCTTGGACGTTTTACTTTAAGCTGTCAATAATTTTAACATTTGCTCTCGATTTTTCGAGGTTCAGAAAATACTTGGTGTTTTTCTCTCCCTTTTTAAGCCAGCGAGCCCTTGCTCTGACTTGTGCTGCTCTAGCTTTATGCTGTTCAATCATTTCTATTTTTAACTTAACCTGTTCTTTCTTCGCTTGAGTCACTGCGCTACTTGGAGACGCATTGAGCACAACGTCAAGATCGTTCAGTTCATTATATAAGTTCAGTAACTCGTTTTTCCTCTCTAAATTTTTCTGTCTGCTATATCTGATAGAAAACTGTTTAATTCTGAGCTTAAGTAGCTCCCATGACTGTTGATCTTGATTGGCAGTATTATCATCTGTTACAACGGAATCAATTACTTCATTCATTTGATTTACATAATCAATATCTTCTAAGAGTGAATTGTTAAACTTCCAGTAACCTGGGCCTTTAACAATTTCTGATAATAGAATCGCTATGCCACATTGATCTGACATTGGGACCGAAATAATATTGCATTCTCTTGTTTTATCAAAAACCGTGGAGCTTGTCAAAATACAATCCAATCTTCTGGCAACAAATGGATTTCTTTTTGACCATGTGTATTCCTTAATGTCTGGGTTAAATAATCTCCATGTGTCGAATAAATTACACTCATTCAAAACATCATTAAATTAGTAACGGTGCCTTGTGCATCATTTTCACCGCTAATAATATCACTGTTATTATTCAAAGCAAAATTAAAATCTCCACAAAGTACAATATCATCAAAATGCAGGTTTTGCATAACATTTGTAAGTTCCTGGAAAAAAGCGTGTGTGTTTTTTCTTCCCCGTTTACCACGTTCGGTGCATATGCATTTGCAGTCACAGTTCTTTTATCCATAATTTCAACAACACAATCAGAATTCTTTCAGTTCCACACACAAGCTTAAAGTTACCAGAAAAACCCTTTCTAAACAAGATCATCTGGCCAGCACTATGAGATGTACCTTCACAAACAACAAACCCTTCACCCCATTCCTTCATCCACACATCACTCAATGGTTTGGTAACATACGTTTCTTGTAAACAAATTACGTCATATTGTCGCTGTATCATAAGATTGAAAACACTTCTGCGTTTTCCTTTTGATCTAAGCCCCCCTCACATTTAAGGAGAGTAGCCTTAGACCAGAAAAAGCGGAATCGCCTGCCATAAGGAACTCCGTTAAACATAGCGCAAACCGTCAGTGGTCACCCGAACACAATCAAGCCGGACTAGGTGGTGGTCATGGTCTCTTTCGTATATGCACCACGTGCAGCACAGAACTTGAACTGTTTCTCCACCGCGTCTCCACTAACCGGGGAATCCCCTTCTCGCCTTCGCTTGGGAGTGTGGGGGTCGCGAGCGACGCTCTGTAAACAAGGACATCCGCTTTTGGTTTCTTTGACTTCTTGTCATTTGTCTTTGACAAGTCACAACCTCTTCGCAGATAGTCCTGTTTTGTTTGTCCGTCTGTCTTCTGTGAAGCTGGCTGCGCAGATGGCTGAGAAGGTTGGGCAGATGGTGGTGATCCTGGTGGTGATCCTGGTCGCTACCCCTTCCGCTCCTCCTCGCACTCCTCCCAATCAGCATCCTCGTCGGATGACACCTCACGCCCGGTCACCCGAACACAATCAGGCCGGACTAGGTGGTGGTCATGGTCTCTTTCGTATATGGTGCCACGTGCAGCACAGAACTTGAACTGTTTCTCCACCGCGTCACCACTAACCGGGGAATCGCCTTCTCGCCTTCGCTTGGGAGTGTGGGGGTCGCGAGCGACGCTCTGTAAACAAGGACATCCGAGTTTGCTTGACCGCTTTTCGTTTCTTTGACTTCTTGTCATTTGTCTTTGACAAGTCACGACCTCTTTGCACATAGTCCTGTTTTGTTTGTCCGTCTGTCTTCTGAGAGGATGGCTGCGCAGATGGCTGAGAAGGTTGGGTAGATGGTGGTGATCCTGGTCGCTGCCCCTCCCGCTCGTCCTCGCACTCCTCCCAATCAGCATCCTCGTTGGATGACACCTCACGCCCGGTCTCCTCTCTCGCTGTTTCGATGGGGCACCTACCGGTGGATTGCCAGGTGTCTGGAGCATTAGAGGGCTGATTCTGTTCTGCGAAATGGTTCTGCTCCACTCTCCCTACGGCGCAGCCAGACTCCCCCCGGATCGGCTGGTTGTTGACAGCTACAGGTCGGATCTCCACGCTTGTGACCGCTCTCACTACACGCTCTGCACGTCACATCGTTCTGGCACTCTGCGACCCGGTGACCCCGTCGGAGACAGCGCGAACAAACTGCCTGCTGTCTCTCCATTTTAGGCTGCTCTTTGTGATACACTGAAACCCCCGATCTTCACGCTTCGTTTATTTCTTTTCTTGAATCAGCTTTGATCGCAAGACAACTGCAAGTCTACTTAGGGCTGATTCAATGTCTTCATTGGCACACGAAAGGGGGATATCCGATATCAACAGTTTCGTGGACGGAATTTCATCACCATTTTGTCCAGTGAGAATGAATGGATTTTGATTGAACGCCTGTACTCTATGACCTCTCAAACACCCGCTTCCAACAGTAACCGATTTCGGGCCTGCCTGCTGAGAGGGTAGTCCCTCCACAATCCCCGAATATCTTGTGCCCCTTTTGCTGAAAATGGTTGATATTTTTCCTTGTGTAAGAGTCACATGAGTTAGAAGAGTGTCAATGTCCGAGTCAACCTGGACATCCGTCTTAAAGTCCATGAAGTCCACAACCCCATAAATAGATAGCATACATAAATATGGTTCAGCTTATGTTGCAAAACGTGCAGAAGTAAAGACTAACGCATTTTGGAAAGTTATAAAATCTGAAGGAATTGGAGGAACATGTATATATTGAGAACTTCGTGGATCCTCAGGGGGAAGGGCATCATTATAATCTCTGTTTTTGTTTTGATTTGGATAGATTACAAACAAATACAGCGATGGATCCAGACATATGTATTATATGTACAAGATTTGATCATCTACAAAGGAAACTGTATGCCCCTAACATAATTCAGTCAAAAACATGGAAATGACAAGACCAACTTTGTTCAATATTTTGGGGTTGCTGAGGCGCTAAAAAAAAAAAGAAGAAAAAAGAGAGATTTAATTTTGCTAAGAAAAGCAAAAGGAGCACAGCTTAAGGCAAGGCTTGGTCATTATTGTGTAAGATAAATATATATATAAAGTACAAAAATGATAAAGGGACGAAAGAAGTTCAGGAGTTTTAAATAGGACAAACAGTTAAACGAAAGATAAAAATCAGGTTAAAATCGACGTTATTTAAAAAAAAAAAAAAAAAAAATTGTGTTTGGACATTGCTTCTATTATATGACTGTTGTTGTCGACCCAGCTGTATCAGCTGTGCGTAGAATAACTGACATTTCTTGAGAAAAAAAAAAATGCTCTTCCAGAAAATCTGCATCTACATGTTTCGTACTCTTTTAAAATGTAATATTTACTTTCTGCTTGGCTGTGAGTTGTACATTTGACAAAACACGTTTCTGTGTTTCATTTCGAAAATGTTGACATTTCACTTGAGATAACAAATTCAGAGCTAAAATAATTCGCAGCAACGATAATAAATAATAACAATAATAATTATATTAATAACAGTGAATTTTAATGGTGTACGTGCCATTTCTTCGCAGAAGCTCGCAGCCCATTACAGGAATAATTACGCCTTACAGCAGCATGTATCATAAAGCAGAAATCGGGGGGCAAAAATCAAGTGGCTGTGGCTAAACGAGTTGTGCTATCTTTGTTTCAGAAAGACGAAGCGAACAAAGACAATGACGTCACCTACTGTAACAGCTCTCTGCGGCATCGTCATAGTAGTCCTCCATGGCTGCTTTGCTGTAGAGTAAGGCAGTCTCTCTCTCTCTCTCTCTCTCTCTCTCTCTCTCTCTCTCTCTCTCTCTCTGAAGGCTTCGTAAGGCGCGATCTCATAACAAACTGGAGTTGGCTGATAATACTGAGTTTGATCGAGTCCATTGACTGAGTGGTAAACCTAACTCTCTTGTAGTGGCACGGTATTGTTTTTACAAGCACAAGGGCTGATCGTGAAAGAAAGAAGCAAACTGAAGGAAAGCAACATCTTTATCACTGGAGATTTTTCTCAGAGAGTTAGGGCGATAAGGAAGGCGCTGACCCCGCATCTCAAGGCAGCCAGGAACCAAGGAAAACGGGCAACGATGATATATGACCATTTACTGATAGAAGGTAAGAAATTTGTTTTAGACAAAGACAATGAGCTGAAAGAACTCAGTCATGCACAGGATACCGGCCGGCCCAGTACTTCAGTACATACCACACCGTCCCGCAGCAGTTCAGTGTGTATGTTGATCGGTGATAATACTGATCGTTCTCGTGAAATTGATGTTCGTGTAGAAATGGAAACAAATATGAATGTAGGTGACACCGGAACTGAAAGACAGGTGTGTGGCGATAGTGCTGAATTGACTGACAAGACCTTCCGTTTCGAACATTCGTCATTTTTGCATTGGAATGTTAACGGTCTCCTTACTAAATTGAAAGACAGAGTACTGATCCAATATATTTTTTCTTTCCATTTTGTGTGCCTCGTTGAGATGTTTGTAGACTGCTTAGAACCAGTCAACTTAGTTTCCATGTCATGCAGTGTTTTGTAAGCCAGCTGTAAAACTGACTAAACAAGGGAGAAAATCGGGAGGTGTTCTGTGTTTGATCAAAAACGAACTTGTTCCGTATGCAAGAGAGATCAAGTATAACCGTGGAAATTTGTTTTATTTTATTTTTTAAGATAAAAGGCTGTTTGGGTTCGACAGTGATGTTGTTTACATGTGTGCTTATGTGCCTCCAGAAATTTTTCCTTACTATTAGGCGTTTGATATAGACGATGGAATTTCTTTACTTGAAGAAAGATTTAGCTGATGTAATGGTATCTTTTGACGATGTTTATATACTCTTGTGTGGCGGTTTGAATAGCTGAACAGCCAACGAATTTCCTATAGGCTAAAGTGAGCATGATGTCTTTGCACTTGCTGTGAGCTGCTCGGAGCATACTGGATTGAATTTATTCGGAAAAAAGTTATTGAATATGTGTATCGCTTTTAGATAGAATATTTTGAATGGAGTTTGTAATGGCGACCTACAGCGTCGTTATACAGTCATATCTAATTCTGGAAATAGCGTGAATGATTATTTTATGGTTTCCGAAGATCTTTTTGCTCTTATTCAGCATAACTGTCGGCTTTGTGTTGTGGAAAGAATCGGGTCAGACCATTTGCCATTGGAATTGCATACAAACGCTGAAGAAATGATAGGACCTACAGGAGAAGTAGATATAAATGAATGCACTGAAAACTTGTATGGAAAGCTGACTGTGCCCAGCAATTTATTGAATCTATGCTTTCTGATCAAACCAAAGAACAACTGAGTCTTGCCACGAGTCTAATTGACGTTGATATTAATGAGGCCTTACAATCCTTCAATAACAGAAATGCCGAGTACATGAAAAGGAAAACATAATGTTAATAGACCAAAGAAGATGGATGAACGATATGATGAAGAGTGTAGGGCTGCTAGAAAAAACGCTTTGGCCTATTCTTTTGAAAAATGGTATTAAGGGTAGACTGTATAAGTGCGTTAGAAGTATGTATGAAAATGTGAAGGCTAGAATTAGATGTGCTAAGTTGACAGACTATATTAATTGTACCCGTGGTGTGAAACAGGGTGATGTGTGTAGCCCTGTCTTGTTCTCAGTGTTTATTAACGAGCTTGCTCTTGATATTACTAATAGCGGCAGACATGGAGTAAGCCTGAGCAGTGACTTTGTCCAGTTAGTGATATTATTATCTGGAGATGACATGATATTGCTATCTGAAAGTGTTACTGGTCTGCATACCCAGCTTAACAGCCTATTTAGTGCTTCGTCAAGGTTATAACTTAAAATAAATATGAATAAAAGTAATATAGTGGTGTTTACAAAATTGCCCCTTGTGGGATGATTAAAGTTTTTTGAATTGAATTTAGGAAGGGAGGGTATTTAGGTGCCGCGGTGAACTCCTATAATTACATTGGACATTTTTTTTACTACAAGGCTTAGTTTTCACCATGATTGTCAAGATTTGGTAAGCAGAGCAAAAAGTGCGCTGCTGTGCATTATAAGTAAATTATATAGAATTATATAGAATTGACTGCAATTCAGTTAATGCTTTTTTGAAGTTTTTGATGCTCAAGTGCAACCAATTGTTCTCTATGGAGCAGAGATATGGGGTCTGGAAAGTAGCTCTTCGGTGATTGATAATGTACATTTGTTTTTGGTTTGAAACGTTATTTAGTGTAGACAGGAGAACCCCAGATGATTTTGGGTATGGAGAAGTTGGAAGGTTTCCTATTCAAGTTAATGCAAATGTTCGCTGTATAAGGTACTAGTTAAAGCTGACACGCATGTGGAAGCACAGACTGCCTTTGAGAGCATATAAAATGTTATTGAATTTGGATCAATGGGAAAAAATAACTGGTTGACTAATGTTCGTAAAACATTATATGCTTGATAATGAGGGTGTGGGATGTTTGAGTGCTTTTATTAGGGAGTTCAGACAAAGACTTATTGACAAGCTTGGGATGACCATACAACGAAAATCAGATTTTCGTTGTACAGACAAATTAAAACATTAGCTAGTGTTGAACCCTACATGATGTTAAATTTAAACAGATACATAAGGTATGCACTGACCAGATTTAGAGTTGAGGTGTCAGATATTAAAGTGCATAGATCAAGATTTAAACTTCATATTGCGGATGAATTTAAATGTCCATTGTGTCTTTCGGCTGTGGATAATGAAGTCCATTTTGTGCTATGCTGTCCTGCATTTGATGATTTATATAACCCATGTGAATTTCGGTTGGCACTGCTCTTAGCTACACAAAACGAACGCGCCCTGAAAAATCTTGTTTTGTTTGTGTATAAAGCATTCAGCAGAAGGAATGTACAGTATGAGCTAATAATTATTTAAGAACATTATTATAATATTATCTTTACGCAAGCTTTCTCTTTCCCCATGTTCATTGTAACATTGAGAGAGAGAGAGAGAGAGAGAGAGAGAGAGAGAGAGAGAGAGAGAGAGAGAGAGAGAGAGAGAGAGAGAGAGAGAGAGAGAGAGAGAGAGAGAGAGATAATAATATTAATTAACCCATAATAATTCAACACCACCAACATAGTAATATATATATATCACAGCATGAGCAAATAAACATCAATTTGAAAATGCTGTCAAATGTACTGGTGTACACTCACACTCAGAGTAAAAGGTGATAAATAGAATCACAAACCTGTATAATGCAAAATGCAGATAAGACAGCCTCATAGAGTCATAGTCATACACTAGCCATTCTAATAAAATTAAAATGAATTATGCCCCCCCCCCTTCCCCAGTATATTATATATTGCAACAAAAGCAAAATAAACCTCAATTTCAAATACCATCACATGAAAAAACAGGTGCACTAACAGTCACAGTAAAATGTGACAAGGTCAGATCACAGATATAATGCAAATACAAGTAAAACAGCCTCATAGAGTCATACGCTGCCTCCAAACATAGTATGTTGAAAGAGCGGAATAAACATCGATTCCACATGCAATCACATGAGAAGACGTGTACGCTTCCACTCCCACTCACAGTAAAACTAAAAGGTAATAGATAAAATCACAGGTATAATGCAAAAAGCAAACAAGACAGCCTCATACCCTAGCCATTTTAATAAAATTAATAAATGATCTCCTCTGCCCCCCCCTCCCACCCCCCCCCACCCACCCCCCACACACACATTAACATAAGGCAACTTAAACACACTAGCAATTTTAATCACAAAAAATAGTAACCCCCCCTCCTCTTCAAACATATATATCACAGCGCATGCATACACACTTCAGTTCCAAAATGTCAGACATCTATAGTGCAAGATACAAAATAGAACAGCCTAACACACTAGCCAGTTAATAAAATGAGCTGCCTCGCTTCCGCCCTCCAGCTCCACACATAATAGATATATACACAAATCAAAGAAACCATAATTACTTCAATTTAAACAGTACGTGATTTTTTTTTTTTTAAATCGGTAAAAACAGAACAGTAGTAGAGCAGTAATCTACATGAATCCTATCAGCAGTAGCTAGATCTGTCCCAATTCACACGACCACTTCAGGTGTTGCCAAGGCGGACAGCAGCTAGAAGAAAAGACGAGTGGAACTGGTTTGTCTTGGCCCGAAAGCTGATCAGTCTTCCAGATCTTGCCGAAGTGTGGGCCTGCAGCTCTGCACACAGCGGGTGAGTGGGGTCACGGTAGATGGCCTCCAGGCGCTTTACTGCTTTCGCCTCGAAGCGAGCCTGGAGGTGTGGGACAGGTCTGCCAAGGCGGTAGCAGTCTTGGTGATCTTGGACAGTCTTGCCTTGTCCTGTTCTTTGAGGCTGCCGAAGTGACAGAGGCTGTTGAATGTCACGACAGACTCCGCTGTTGACCTGTAAAACAGCTCCAGCAACCTGGGGCAGACGCTGAAAGACTTCAGCTTCTTCATGAAGTAAAGCCGCTGGTTGCCCTTTTTCAGGTGGGCCAAAGCTTTCGGGGACCAGTCCAACTTGCAGTCGATGACTGA
>OY757544.1:12635541-12640541 GCA_963584105.1 Alviniconcha strummeri
TTCGCAAACCGACGCCCTGGTTCAGCAGCATTGCACAGCAGTTTTTCAAACCGACGCCCTGGTTCAGCAGCATTGGAGAGCAGTTTTGCGGCAAACCAACGCCCGGCCGCTGTATGCCGTGTCACAGCCAGTGCGCGCGGAGTGCCGGCTGCGACTGAGCCGGAAGTTTGTTTCGACTATCTTTTGTTCTTTGCTTTGTGCAAATTGGCTACTGATGTGCTCCAATTTGGAGAAACAGCACATAAAGTGGTACATTATTATTATTGTAATTGTTCATATTACTAGTGACTGAGTCGTAACTTCAAGTATATTATGTTTACTAATCATTATGCAGAGATAATTACAATCATGTGCTTTTGACGATATTATGCCATTAACTTTGGTGGTGAAAAAGACAAAATTATTTTACAATGACGTGGTGAAATTTGCAATTATTTAGCGATATTTAGAATTGTATGGAAATATTTACAATACTTTTGACGCTAGTAAGAATCTGTCGAAGGGACATCATTCCTGCTACAAGTCAGAGGTTGTCCGTGCGTGCGTGCGTGCGTGCGTGCTTGCGTGCGTGCTTGCGTGCGTGCGTGTGTGCGTGTGTGTGTGTGTGTGTGTGTGTGTGTGTGTGTGTGTGTGTGTGTGTGTGTGTGTGTGTGTGTGTGTATTTGTGTGTGTGAGTGTGTGCTGCTGTTGCTGCTGCTGCTGCTGTTTGTTTTGTTGGTTTTGGTTTTGAGAAGGGGTTTCACAATAACAGTCTTCAACTCAGATGGAAATTAAGACACCATTGACACGAGGCGATTTGATAATGTATTTGCCCCAAGCGCGCTTAGGGCCCATCCTAAAACACCACTGAAGTCTGGGTCACAAACACAAACACCAAATTCGGCGCCACACTCAAAGTTCTGCAACCGATTAAATCTGTAAATCCCAAATCCAGCTAATCTAAACCAGTTCCTACTCCTATGAATTAGTTTGAAAGTCTACATCACAAATACTACCTATAGATATATAAAACTATACAAAATACCTAATTTCTGAAGTTTGCAAACTTATAACCAAATACGACTTTGCTGTAAAACTGGCAATCAAAACAAAACAAACAAACAAAATGATGGCCGCCAATATCGTCTGCTACTATAATTTAGCCATCAAGCAAGGAATCACAGTGGTCATCAATAAAATTGGAGCGAGAAAAAAAAAAAAAACTAAAAAAAACTAGCAGACTGTCACACAATAAAAACATTAAATTAAATAATCTGACGTCATAGCATGAAAAGACTTTAAAATTTAAAAATCATAATTATCTTGTCTTAAACTTTTGCAGTCGCTACACTGTCAGGACTGTAGGCAAGGCTTAATTTCCGGCCCTCGTCACTCGCAGTGCGCGTGCATTAGGTATAATGGACAGCGAAGATAGCTCAGTGGTTAGAGCGCCGGACTCGTAACTGAAACGTCGCGGGTTCGAATCCTTGCAGGAGAGGCGGGAGAATTTTCTTCTCCTGGGTCAGCTTCTGTACTGACTCTTATTTCGGTATCAGTTCCATCTCCGTGTTACCGCAGCAGCACGTAAAATATCCCGGTCATTCTGCCAAAAGTGCAGATGGCAGGTTACAGCTAAACACGCATGCACCTTACGTATGTGGAGTTGCATGAAGTGACATGGTGCATGGTTGTATGGTGTATACAGAACCCGCCGAGACGGCAGCAGTTTCATGTGGCTCGAGAGCGGAGAATAACGCTATATAAAAGCAATAAACATCATCACCATGATCATAATGCCGACGAGTCCTTTGTTTGCCGATGTAGGTGTTGTAGACTATAGCTGTGATGGCTGATTGATTTCTTGTTCTGGGACAGTAGAGATCCAGCTGTGAAATGTCTCTGGCGTTCTGTGTTCCTTTGTCTTTCGCGCATGGAAAAAGATGTTTCTCTGGATGTAAAGTTTTCTCTGTTACTGAGCGTCATCTCTCAGAGTGGCCGGAAGTGAATTCCAAACTGATTGTGCCACGAAACTGACAGAACGTTGTCCGAATGATGTGAGATTTCGCAAACATCATAACGTCAGCTACATGAAGACTTTATTATATTTAAAAAAATAATAATCTTGAAAAAGAGACAGAGACAGAGACAGAGAAGGAAAAGAAAAGAAAAAAAGAAGAAAAAAAAGGACGAAAAACTTAACAGCAGCAAGTGCAAAACTGGCAAAGCTCCGACAGTCAAAGTCGTGATTGAGTTTATGAAGAAGACTACAGTGCCTTTACAAAGCAGGGTACGTTTTGTCACTGCTTCAGTAAACTGACTGATGTTGGACAAAGTGCAGCTATCATATACTATTTGTTGCATCATTTAAGAAAGGTAACACTCTTGTGTGTGTGTGCGTGTGTGCGTGTGTGTGTGTGTGTGTGTGTGTGTGTGTGTGTGTGTGTGTGTGTGTGTGTGTGTGTGTGTGTGTGTGTGTATGTGTGCGTGTGTGTGACATTTTGTTGTTGTTTTTTGCAGTAAGTTCTATTAGGCCACGTAAATTACGTGGCTTAATAGAACTTTCTGAACTTTCTCTGTATAGAAACATTTGCCTTCTGGCTCGTCACTTACATAAAACATTCAATACATTTAACGATAAAACATCAACAATTCAGTGAAACACGAAGCTAAAAACCGCTCGAATACAGGGAAATACTTAATAGTACCGCTTGTAGTCAATAGTCAATATCGTTACTGCACCACGTCAATTTCACAGATGTAGTGGTACTGGGTATTATAGTCGAGCACGAGCATGGAGAAACCGTCAAAGGTGGAAATGGCCAGGGAGTCCTTTGCAGTTGGCTGACCGCTGGACCACTTGCCTCCCAGGAAGGCCTCCGCTGAGCTCCCGTCCCCCCACACCCACTTCCCCGTCATGGCCGACCTGTGACCTCCCAGCCACAACCTGTTGTAGATGGCCTTGGTGATGTCCTTGCCTGCAACGAGACACAATTCATCGCCAGTTTGGAAATGAACCAAAAGTAGTCTTACTACAGGGAGTTCTAAATCGCTTCTCTGTGTGTGTTAAAACACCGCTAATGGTAGCTGTATAAAACATCTGTACATTTTCTTCGCGGACATCAACGGACCTGAGTTCTCTCAAACAATATAACCTACTGTGAACCGTCTTAACTACCGCATGTACGTGGCATTTCCAAGGAAGTTTGTCATCAAATGTTAATCCCAGTTATTTAAATATTTTTCTTCTTGAACAGTTTCTCCTTTAATTTCAATTTCACCGTACTCTCTCTCTCTCTCTCTCTCTCTCTCTCTCATCTCTCTCTCTCTCTCTCTCTCTCTCTCTCTCTCTCTTTCTCTCTCTGATTCATTCTAAAAATCAATAGTCATTTCCTTTGTCTTTTCCACATGTAGTTCTCGTCACAACAATCTACAAAGTCACTAATCTGTTGCCTGTAGTGGGAGTTGTCTTCGTCATTTATTAGTCCAGTCACTCCAGTGTCGTCCGCAAATTTTATGATTGCTGTGCTTTCGTGTCGACTTGTCCTCAGTGTACAAAGAAACCGGAAACGAAGAAAGCACTTTCCTTTGGGGGGCACATGTATTCGTACGCCTTGTTTCAGACTTAACGTCAGAGCTAATCCTCACAAACTGCGGTCTGTTGTTCCAGTTGTCTACTATCCATAAAACACTAGGTACGCTAATCTTCAAGTCATTTCAAGCAAGCTGGTGACGTTGTATCATACTGAAAGCATTTGAAAAATACCCCCTCCCCTTCCCTGACATGAAAAACAACAACAACAAAACATGAACCGAAGACTGGTATTTACTTTATCTAAGTGAGCATACACACTGTTAAAAACGTAATAAAACAGCTTGTCTTCGACGCTTCTCTTCGCTCTGTAGGCAAACTGAAAAGGGTCTAAAAACTCTTCAACAGCAACGTTCAAATTATTGCGAACAAGCCTTTGGAACACTCTCAGGTCGGAGATCATTCGGTCATCGCAGAAGCTTTCTCTGGCACAGGTACAATACAATTTCCAGGTTTCAGGAATCCTATATTGAAACAGAGACAGGTTAAACATGATACACGATTAGGGCAGTTGGTCAGCGGAGTGGCTTGACATCATCAGGTCCTCTTATTTGTTTTGACTTGTTCCTCTCAGTGCTCTGAGAACTTCCTCTTCCGTAACAGTCAACACCTCTTCAGTAGCAATGCAAATAAGACAACGTTCTTTAAAAGAAAAATTTAAAAAGGCTTTCGGTTAAACCATTTCTTTCTGTGCTAAAATCGTAAGTGTCGCCCTCACCATATATTCTAATTACATTACTGGTACAATAGCAATGATAATGACAATAATAATGATATAGGTACACACACGTATGCACGCACACGCGCACACACACACACGCACGCATGCACGCACGCGCGCGCAGACACACACACACACACACACACACGTCCACACGCACGCACACACACAAACACGCGCGCGCGCGCGCACGCACACATACACACACACACACAGACATATATACACACACTTATCATGCGCTCATTAACGCCCTGAGCGCTCACAACGATACATATTAACCTAAATACGATATTCTATACACACGTAGAACACAGTCCTACCAAAACAATTTACATAAGGTATTACATGGACACACACACACACACACACACACACACACACACACACACACACACACACACACACACACACACACACACACACACACACACACTCAAACACACACACACACACACACACACACACACACACACACACACACACACACACACACACACAATGACTATAGCAAAAATTGGGTACTAAAATTAGTTGGTGTGGAAATACTGTGAGAAGAGGAATTTTTCAGTTTTGTTTTAAATGATGACAGGGTTGAGCAGTGTCTAAGGTCTTGTGGAATGAATTGTGGGGTCCAAAGCAAGATAAAGCACGAAAGCCATGACTCTTTCGTTTGTACTGCTGGATTTTTAGCATGCGGGTGTCAAAAGA
>OY757544.1:12645541-12658041 GCA_963584105.1 Alviniconcha strummeri
AGAGAGAGGAGGTTTTGACAGAGGAGGAGGTGAGTCGGCGCTTCAGGTTAGTAAGCCAACGCGAGATTCCCGGAGCTGTCCTCAAGCATTGCCATGACTCCCTTGCCCCAGTCTTCACTACTCTGTTCCAGAGGTCTCTGGAATCGGGTCACATCCCCTCCATCTGGAAGTCCTCAAATGTTGCCCCTGTCCCAAAGAAACCCTCCCCGTCTGCCCTCAACGACTATCGCCCCATTGCCCTGATATCTATCCCCTTCAAATGTATGCAGCGTATTGTGCTGCAACGACTGCTCATGGCCACCCAGTCGTTTCAAGACCCGTTGCAGTTTGCCTACACTCCAAACAGAAGTACGGAGGACGTTATCCTGACTGTGATCCATGCCGTTTTGAAACATCTGGAGAAGCCAAAGGCCTCTGCCCGGATGCTCTGCCTGGACTTCTCGTCGGCGTTCAACACAATCCAGCCTCACCTGCTGATGCGGAAGCTGATGGACATGGACGTCAACCCCGTGATCATCTGCTGGTTCTGCAGCTTCCTGACAGACAGACCACAACGTGTTGTGGTCAGGTCATCGACTGCCTTGGAGGTATCATCAGAGGTCCGCACCAAGACTGGAGCCCCTCAAGGATGTGTTGTCTCCCCTGCGTTATTCACGCTGTACACATCCGACTGCCGGTGTATTGCCAAAGACGTACTCTAGGTAAAGTTCTCGGACGACACGTCGCTGACCGGCCTCATCACGAGTGAAAACTCATACCGCTGTGCTGTGGACAAGCTTGTGGGCTGGTGCAACGACAACCACCTCCTTCTCAACGTCTCCAAGACGAAGGAGACAGTGGTGGACTTCAGGAGAGCCCCCCTCCCCCCCCCCCCCCCCCCCTCGACACCTCGCCCACTGATCATCAATGGAGAGGAAGTTGAGATCGTGGGGGAATACAAGTACCTGGGTTCAATCATCGACTGCAAGTTGTATTGGCCCCCAAATGCCTTGGTCCACTTGAAAATGGGCAACCAGCGGCTTTACTTCATGAAGAAGCTGAAGTCTTTCAGCGTCTGCCCCAAGTTGCTGGAGCTGTTTTACAGGTCAACAGCGGAGTCTGTCGTGACATTCAACAGCCTCTGTCACTTCGGCAGCCTCAAAGAACAGGACAAGGCAAGACTGTCCAAGATCACCAAGACTGCTACCAGGCTGACTGGCAGACCTGTCCCACACCTCCAGGCTCACTTCGAGGCGAAAGCAGTAAAGCGCCTGGAGGCCATCTACCGTCACCCCACTCACCCGCTGTGTGCATGCAGAGCAGCAGGCCCACACTTCGGCAAGATCTGGAAGACTGATCAGCTTTCGGGCCAAGACAAGCCAGTTCCACTCGTCATTTCTTCTAGCTGCTGTCCGCCTTGGCAACACCTGAAGTGATCGTGTGAATTGGGACGGACCTAGCTACTGCTAATAGGATTCATGTAGCTTACTGCTCTACTAATGTTCTGTTTTGACCGACAATTTTATTTTTATTTTTTCACTTCACGTACTGTTTAAATTGAAGTAATTATGGTTTCTTTGATTTGTGTATATATCTATTATGTGTGGAGCTGGAGGGCGGAAGCGAGGCAGCTCATTTTATTAACTGGCTAGTGTGTTAGGCGGTTCTATTTTGTATCTTGCACTATAGATGTCTGACATTTTGGAACTGAAGTGTGTATGCATGCGCTGTGATATATATGTTTGGAGAGGAGGGGGGTTAATATTTTGTGTGATTAAAATTGCTAGTGTGTTTAAGTTGCCTTATGTTAATGTGTGTGTGTGGGGGGGGGGGGGGGGGGGGCAGAGGAGATATTTATTAATTTTATTAAAATGGCTAGGGTATGAGGCTGTCTTGTTTGCTTTTTGCATTATACCTGTGATTTTATCTATTACCTTTTAGTTTTACTGTGAGTGGGAGTGGAAGCGTACACGTCTTCTCATGTGATTGCATGTGGAATCGATGTTTATTCCGCTCTTGCTCTCATTATTCAACATACTATGTTTGGAGGCAGCGTATGACTCTATGAGGCTGTTTTACTTGTATTTGCATTATATCTGTGATCTGACCTTGTCACATTTTACTGTGAGTGTTAGTGCACCTGTTTTTTCATGTGATGGTATTTGAAATTGAGGTTTATTTTGCTTTTGTTGCAATATATAATATACTGTGGGGGGGTGGGGATGGGGGGCATAATTTATTTTAATTTTATTAGAATGGCTAGTGTATGACTATGACTCTATGAGGCTGTCTTATCTGCATTTTGCATTATACAGGTTTGTGATTGTATTTATCACCTTTTACTCTGAGTGTGAGTGTACATCAGTACATTTGACAGCATTTTCAAATTGATGTTTATTTGCTCATGCTGTGATATATATATTACTATGTTGGTGGTGTTGAATTATTATGGGTTAATTAATCTCTCTCTCTCTCTCTCTCTCTCTCTCTCTCTCTCTCTCTCTCTCTCTCTCTCTCTCTCTCTCTCTGTATGTAAGTATGTATGTGCTTTGGACTTTTTGTCATATACTTTGTTGGAGGGAGGGGGTTTACTGAGGAGGAAAGGAGAAGGAGAAGAATTCATTTACTTAAATGGCTTTTGTTTTTGTCTGTCTTATCGGGCATGATACTTGGGTTTGCAACTGATCACTTTTGGGGAATTTTTATGTAATCAGTAGTGTTAGAATCCTATGTTGTGTTTGTTGTGATAGTGCTATTATGTCTGGAGAGGGTGGGGGATTGAGGCAAGGGGAGAGGGAGAGACAGAGATTATTTCAGTACTAAAACTGTCAGTATGTTAGGTTCCTGTTTTGCATGATAACTGTGATTTTAGTTCGCTATCTTTTAATGTGAGGGTTTGCTATGCTATTTATGTGATAGTAATGGTCTGAATAGAGATGTTCGTGTGTAGGTATTTTGTCTGTTTGGGTTGAATTTGATGAGTCAGTGCATGTATTGGTCGCGTGTAACTGGTAGGGTTGACTGTTTTGGATGTGTGTGTGTGCCCTCCAGACTCTAAGATAAAGTACTCTGTGTCTTATGTGTACTTATGTTCATGTATTATTATACTGTGTGTTATTTTACTTGTATCTTTTATGCAGTCGTTAAGCAAATTTCTATGTTATTCATAGACAATAAAGATTCTGTATTCTGCATTCTGTACTGGCGGATAGAGCTAATTCGTCGGATTTCCATGTAAGCGGAACGACAGACAGTTGAAATGTGTTCCAAAAGTCATATGTTATCTGAAATCGTGACACTAGGGTTGCGAGCACAGATCGTGAAAGGAATGCCGGTACTAACCAACACAAAGAGAAGTGGATTGAATGTCAGGGAAAATCCAGACAGAGAATACGTAGCAGCGATAAAAAAAAAAAAAAAAAGCAGCAGCAGCAGCAGCAGCAGCAGCAGCATTGCTACTATCTTCCTCATCGTGTTTATTACTATCATTTTTCTTCTTTTTCTTCTTGGATATATTCTCAAAAGCAGTAATCAGGGTATGTGTTATGATCCCTGATTGTTTTGTTTAGCTGTTTATGTCAGACATATGTCAGTATGGGATCAATGAAGTACTGAGAGAGAGAGAGAGAGAGAGAGAGAGAGAGAGAGAGAGAGAGAGAGAGAGAGAGAGAGAGAGACAGACAGACAGACAGACAGACAGACAGACAGACAGACAGACAGACAGACAGACAGACAGACAGACAGACAGACAGACAGAGACAGAGACAGAGAGAAATACGGAAATTTTACTCAATAAGGCCATAGCCCCATCTGAATAATAAGCCTTATAAGCACAGTAAACCTTATAAGACAATACACACACAGTAATCAATTTACTGACGTTGGAATATTGCAATGTTACAATGAACAAGGGGGAAGAGAAAGCTTGTGTAAAGATAATATTATAATAATGTTCTTGAATAATTATTAGCTCATACTGTACATGTAAGTCCTTCACGATAGCAGGGTATTCCTTCTGCTGAATGCTTTATACACAAACAAAACAAGATTTTTCAGGGCGCGTTCGTTTTGTGTAGCTAAGAGCAATGCCAACCGAAATTCACATGGGTTATATAAATCATCAAATGCAGGACAGCATAGCACAAAATGGACTTCATTATCCACAGCCGAAAGACACAATGGACAATTAAATTCATCCGCATTATGAAGTTTAAATCGTGATCTATGCACTTTAATATCTGACACCTCAACTCTCAATCTGGTCAGTGCATACCTTATGTATCTGTTTAAATTTAACATCATGTAGGGTTCAACACTAGCTAATGTTTTAAATTGTCTGTACAACGAAAATCTGTCACTGGTGTTTATATGGTCATCCCAAGCTTGCCATCAAATGTCAATAAGTCTTTGTCTGAACTCCCTAATAAAAGCACTCAAACATCCCACACCCTGATTATCCCAAACCCGTTAGCACATAATGTTTTACGAACATTAGTCAACCAGTTAGTTTTTCCCCTTTGATCCAAATTCAATAACATTTTATATGTTCTCAAAGGCAGTCTGTGCTTTCCCATGCGTGTCAGCTTTAACTAATACCTTATACATTGAACATTTGCATTAACTTGAATAGGAAACCTTCCAACTTCTCCATACCCGAATTCATCTGGGGTTCTCATGTCTACACTAAATAACGTTTCAAACCAAAAACAAATGTACATTATCAATCACCGAAGAGCTACTTTACAGACCCCATATCTCTGCTCCATAAAGAACAATTGGTTGCACTTGAGCATCAAAAATCTTCAAAAAAAAACATTAATTGAATTGCAGTCAGTTCTATATAATTTACTTATAATGCACAGCAGCGCACTTTTTGCTCTGCTTACCAAATCTTGACAATCATGGTGAGAACTAAGCCTTGTAGAAAAACATGTTCCAAGGTATTTATAGGAGTTCACCGAGGCACCTAAATACCCTCCCTTCCTAAATTCAATTTAAAAAAAAAAAAAAAAAAAAACTTAATCATACCACAAGGGGCAATTTTGTAAACACCACTATATTACTTTTATTCATATTTATTTTAAGTTGTAACCTTGACGAAGCACTAAATAGACTGTTAAGCTGGGTATGCAGACCAGTAACACTTTCAGATAGCAATATCATGTCATCTCCAGATAATAATATCACTAACTGGACAAAGTCACTGCTCAGGCTTACTCCATGTCTGCCGCTATTAGTAATATCAAGAGCAAGCTCGTTAATAAACACTGAGAACAAGACAGGGCTACACACATCACCCTGTTTCACACAACGGGTACAATTAATATAGTCTGTAAACTTAGCACTACATCTAATTCTAGCCTTCATATTTTCATACATACTTCTAACGCACTTATACAGTCTACCCTTAATACCATTTTTCAAAAGAATAGGCCAAAGCGTTTTTTCTAGCAGCCCTACACTCTTCATCATATCGTTCATCCATCTTCTTTGGTCTATTAACATTATGTTTTCCTTTTCTTGTACTCGGCATTTCTGTCATTGAAGGATTGTAAGGCCTCATTAATATCAACGTCAATTAGACACGTGGCAATTAAGACTTAGCTGTTCTTTGGTTTGATCAGAAAGCATAGATTCAATAAATTGCTGGGCACAGTCAGCTTTCCATACAAGTTTTCAGTACATGCATTTATATCTACTTCTGCTGTAGGTCCTATCATTTCTTCAACGTTTGTATGCAATTCCAATGGCAAATGGTCTGACTCGATTCTTTCCACAACACAAAGCCGACAGTAATGCTGAATAAGAGCAAAAGGATCTTCGGAAACCATAAAATAATCATTCACGCTATTTCCAGAATTAGATATGACTGTATAACGACGCTGTAGGTCGCCATTACAAACTCCATTCAAAATATTCTATCTAAAAGCGATACACATATTCAATAACTTTTTTCCGAATAAATTCAATACAGTATGCTCCGAGCAGCTCACAGCAAGTGCAAAGACATCATGCTTATAGGAAATTCGTTGGCTGTTCAACTATTCAAACCATTACACAAGAGTATATAAACATCGTCAAAAGATAACATTACATCAGCTAAAACTTTCTTCAAGTAAAGAAATTCCATCGTCTATATCAAACGCCTAATAGTAAGGAGAAATTTCTGGAGGCACATAAGCACACATGTAAACAACATCACTGTCGAACCCAAACAGCCTTTTATCTTAAAAAATAAAACAAATGTCCACGGTCATACTTGATCTCTCTTGCATACGGAACAAGTTCGTTTTTGATCAAACACAGAACACTTCCCGATTTTCTCCCTTGTTTAGTCAGTTTTACAGCTGGCTTACAAAACACTGTATGACATGGAAACTAAGTTGGTTGGTTCTAAGTAGTCTACAAACGTCTCAACGAGGCACACAAAATGGAAAGAAAAAATATATTGGATCAGTTCTCTGTTTTTCAATTTGGTAAGGAGACCGTTAACATTCCAATGCAAAAATGACAAATGTTCGAAACGGAAGGTCTTGTCAGTCAATTCAGCACTATCGCCACACACCTGTCTTTCAGTTCCAGTGTCACCTACATTCATATTTGTTTCCGTTTCTACACGAACATCAATTTCACGAGAACGATCAGTATCATCACCGATCAACATACACACTGAACTGCTGCAGGACGGTGTGGTATGTACTGAAGTACTGGGCAGGCCGGTATCCTGTGCATGACTGAGTTCTTTCAGCTCATTGTCTTTGTCTAAAACAAATTTCTTACCTTTTATCAGTAAATGGTCATATATCATCGTTGCCCGTTTTCCTTGGTTCCTGGCTGCCTTGAGATGCGGGGTCAGCGCCTTCCTTATCGCCCTAACTCTCTGAGAAAAAATCTCAAGCGATAAAGATGTTGCTTTCCTTCAGTTTGTTTCTTTCTTTCATGATCTTTTCCTTGTGCTTGTAAAAACAACACCGTGCCACTACATGAGAGTTAAGTTTACCACTCAGTCAATGGACTCGATCAAACTCAGTATCATCAGCCAACTCCAGTTTGTTATGAGATCGCGCCTTACGAAGCCTTCAGAGAGAGAGAGAGAGAGAGAGAGAGAGAGAGAGACAGAGAGAGAGACAGAGACAGAGACAGAGACAGAGAGAGAGAGAGAGAGAGAGAGAGAGAGACTGCCTTACTCTACAGCAAAGCAGCCATGGAGGACTACTATGACGATGCCGCAGAGAGCTGTTACAGTAGGTAACGTCATTGTCTTTGTTCGCTTCGTCTTTCTGAAACAAAAATCGCACAACTCGTTTAGCCACAGCCACTTGATTTTTGCCCCCCGATTTCTGCTTTATGATACATGCTGCTGTAAGGCGTAATTATTCCTGTAATGGGCTGCGAGCTTCTGCGAAGAAATGGCATGTACACCATTAAAATTCACTGTTATTAATATCATTATTTTTGTTATTATTTATTATTGTCGTTGCGAAGTATTTTAGCTCTGAATTTGTTATCTCATGTGAAATGTCAACATTTCCGAAATGAAAAATCGAAACGTGTTTTGTCAAATGTACAACTCACAGCCAAGCAGAAGGTAAATATTACATTTTAAAAGAGTACGAAACATGTAGGTACAGTCATAGAATAGAAGCAATGTCTAAACACACAAAAATGTTAAAAATAACGTCGATTTTAACATGATTTTAATCTTTCGTTTAACTGTTTGTCCTATTTAAAACTTCTGAACTTCTTTCGTCCCTTTATTATTTTTGTACTTTTTATATATATTTATCTTACACAATAATGACCAAGCCTTGCCTTAAAGGACAAGTCCAAGGTTAGGGGTGATTGTTGACACGATTTCCGTTAAAGCTCGCTGAGAACGATGATGTAGGTGAAATTGTGATCTGAGGGTTATAAATGCACGAAAAAAAGGCATTTTCTGTCGTACCGAAAGCGTCGCCATGACGCCCAGATCACGTGACCATATGCCTACTACGTCACTCGGGGAGTCGCTGCAAAATGGCACTGATACTTTGCCCGAGAGACCCACAAGGATACAGCCGTATCAGTTTGAGCCTGTCAGACAGGATTTTGAAAGAGTACCGGAACATCGTGTCAGCTTCGACATGCGGTATTCCATGGGGTTTGCGAAATCGCACTCACTGAAGTGCTCGCTACACAAATGGGCGTGATGCGGCGCAGCAAGAAAGTCAGCTCGTTTGAATTGTACAAATTTAATCCACTTTGAATTGTATAAATTTAATGCACTTTCGCATCACTGCGGGTCTTTTGCGCGGGACCTCGTGCATTGTTATACCTGGGGTCGTCTGCGAATTGTTACAGTTCGCGGCAACACGGTAGGCCGGCATAGTTAACTTTTTTGTCGACCACACGCATACACAGTTTACTGAAGAATCTAACATGGCAACCGCACTGACTCACCAGACTGACGTCACTTCCGGGGAAGCCTACAGAAAATGAAATCGATGAAAAACCCAATTAAACATTTATTTTTTATTTTTTTATTTCATTAAATCTGAAACTAGTGACTCATTTCGATGGTCATTTTGCATACTTAAAAACTTTGGACTTTTACTTTAAGCTGTGCTCCTTTTGCTTTTCTTAGCAAAATTAAATCTCTCTTTTTTCTTCTTCTTTTTTAGCGCCTCAGCAACACCAAAATATTGAACAAAGTTGGTCTTGTAATTTCCATATTTTTGACTGAATTATGTTAGGCCAGTTGGGGGCATACAGTTTCCTTTGTAGATGATTAAATCTTGTACATATAATACATATGTCTGGATCCATCGCTGTATTTGTTTGTAATCTATCCAAATCAAAACAAAAACAGAGATTATAATGATGGCCTTCCCCCTGTGGATCCACAAAATTCTTAACACATACACGTTCCTCCAATTCCTTCAGATTTTATATCTTTCCGAAATGCGTTAGTCGTTACTTCTGCACGTTTTGCAACATAAGCTGAACCATATTTGTGTATGCTATCTATTTATGGGGTTGTGGACTTCATGGACTTTAAGACGGATGTCCAGGTTGACTCGGACTTTGACACTCTTCTAACTCATGTGACTCTTACACAAGGAAAAAATATCAACCATTTTCAGCACAAGGGGCACAAGATATTCGGGGATTGTGGAGGGACTACCCTCTCAGCAGGCAGGCCCGAAATCAGTTACTGTTGGAAGGGGTGTGTTTGAGAGGTCATTGAGTACAGGCGTACGATCAAAACCCATGCATTCTCACTGGATAAAATGGTGATGAAATTCCGTCCACGAAACTGTGGATATCGGATATTCCCCTTTCGTGTGCCAATGAAGACACTGAATCAGCCCTAAGTAGACTTGCAGTTGTCTTGCGACCAAAGCTGATTCAAGAAAAAGAAGAAGAAAACAGAAGAAAAAACACACAGACGGAAACACGCTTTTTGACGGGCCGGCGTTTTGTGTTTATGAACGTCCCTTCCGTTCCCCTGGAAATAAAAGCGTGAAAATCGGGGGGGTTGAAACACGGCTGTATCACAAAGAGCAGCCTAAAACGGAGAGACAGCAGGCAGTGTGTTCGCGCTGTCACCGGGTCGCAGAGTGCCAGAACGATGTGACGTGCAGAGCGTGTAGTGAGAGCGGTCACACGCGTGGAGATCCGACCTGTAGCTGTCAACAACCAGCCGATCCGGGGGGAGTCTGGCCGCTCCGTAGGGAGAGTGGAGCAGAACCATTTCGCAGAACAGAATCAGCCCTCTGATGCACCAGACGCCTGGCAATCCACCGGTAGGTGCCCCATCGAGACAGCGAGAGAGGAGACCGGGCGTGAGGTGTCATCCGACGAGGAACATGATAGGGAGGATTGCGAGGAGGAGAGGGAGGGGCAGCGACCAGGATCACCACCATCTACCCAACCTTCTCAGCCATCTGCGCAGCCAGCTTCACAGAAGACAGACGGACAAACAAAACAGGACTATCTGCGAAGAGGTCGTGACTTGTCAAAGACAAATGACAAAAAGTCAAAGAAACCAAAAGCGGTCAAGCAAACTCGGATGTCCTTGTTTACAGAGCGTCGCTCGCGACCCCCACACTCCCAAGCGAAGGCGAGAAGGGGATTCCCCGTTAGTGGTGACGCGGTGGAAAAACAGCTCAAGTTCTGTGCTGCACGTGGCGCATGTACGAAAGAGACCATGACCACCACCTAGTCCGGCCTGATTGTGTTCGGGTGACCACTGACGGTTTGCGCTATGTTTAACGGATTTCCTTATTGCAGGCGATTCCGCTTTTTCTGGTCTAAGGCTACTCTCCTTTTTGATGGTACATCTCATAATGCTGGCCAGATGATCTTGTTTAGAAAGGGTTTTTCTGGTAACTTTAAGCTTGTGTGTGAAACTGAAAGAATTCTGATTGTGTTGTTGAAATTATGGATAAAAGAACTGTGATTGCAAATGCATATGCACCGAACGTGGTAAGCGGGGGAGAAAAAACACACAGTCTAAGGCTACTCTCCTTAAATGTGAGGGTGGCTTAAATCAAAAGGACAATCAAAAGCGACAATATAACGTAATTTGTTTACAAGAAACGTATGTTACCAAAACAGTGAGTGATGTGTGGATGAAGGAATGGGGTGAAGAGTTTGTTTTTTGTGAAGGTACATCTCATAGTGCTGGCCAGATGATCTTGTTCAGAAAGGGTTTTTCTGGTAACTTTAAGCTTGTGTGTGAAACTGAAAGAATTCTAATTGTGTTGTTGAAATTATGGATAAAAGAATTGTGATTGCAAATGCATATGCATCGAACGTGGTAAGCGGGGGGGAAAAACAAAACAAAACAAAAAACAGCCTTTTTCTAGGAACTTACAAATGTTATGCAAAACCTGCATTTTGATGATATTGTACTTTGTGGAGATTTTAATTGTGTTTTGAACAATGACAGTGATATTATTAGCTGTGAAAATCATGCACAAGGCACCGTTACTAAATTTAATGATGTTTTGAATGAGTGTAATTTATTCGACACATGGAGATTATTTAACCCAGACATTAAGGAATACACATGGTCAAAAGGAAATCCATTTGTTGCCAGAAAATTGGATTCTATTTTGACAAGCTCCACGGTTTTTGATAAAACAAGAGAATGCAATATTATTTCGGTCCCAATGTCAGATCAATGTGGCATAGCGATTCTATTATCAGAAATTGTTAAAGGCCCAGGTTACTGGAAGTTTAACAATTCACTCTTAGAAGATATTGATTATGTAAATCAAATGAATGAAGTAAATGATTCCGTTGTAACAGATGATAATACTGCCAATCAAGATCAACAGTCATGGGAGCTACTTAAGCTCAGAATTACACAGTTTTCTATCAGATATAGCAGACAGAAAAATTTAGAGAGGAAAAACGAGTTACTGAACTTATATAATGAACTGAACGATCTTGACGTTGTGCTCAATGCGTCTCCAAGTAGCGCAGTGACTCAAGCGAAGAAAGAACAGGTTAAGTTAAAAATAGAAATGATTGAACAGCATAAAGCTAGAGCAGCACAAGTCAGAGCAAGGGCTCGCTGGCTTAAAAAGGGAGAGAAGAACACCAAGTATTTTCTGAACCTCGAAAAATCGAGAGCAAATGTTAAAATTATTGACAGCTTAATAAACGACTCCGGTCAACTTGTTACTGACCAGAAAGATATTATGAAAATGCAGAGAGATTACTCTGCTAAATTATATATAAAGAAAATTTCAGATGTTAATATGATGGATAAAACCAATTCATTTTTGGGAAACACTAGGACTCCGCACCTGTCCCGAGGACAGACAACCGGTTGTGAGGGGCCTGTTTTGAGAGAAGAAGTGCTTTATGCACTTAAACAAATGAAAAATGATCTGCCACAGGAATTAATGGAATCACAATAGAATTTATTAAAATGTTTTGGTCCCGTATATGACATCTAGTGATTTCCTCTTTTGAATCTGCATTTAAAAATGGTAAACTGTCTTCGTCTCAGTGTAAACCCGTGATTATTTTAATTCATAAAGGTAATGAATTAGCCAGGAGTGATTTAAAGAACTGGAGACCTATTTCGTTAACGAATAGTGACTACTAATTGATAGCTAAATGTCTTGCCTTAAGATTAAGCAGTGTTATTGGAGAAATAATAAGTGAGGATCAAGTTGGATATATAAAAGGTAGAAGGGTTTTAGCGCTGCTTCGTTTAATCGATGATGTTACTGAACAACTGAATGTACAACAGAAACCTGATTTGTTAGTTACGGTTGATTATTCTCAAGCCTTTGATAGAATTTCTAACGATTATATGCTTCGTGTTTTTGAGGAGAAAAAAAATGCTTTTGGTTCAGACATTTTACAATGAGTCCGTGTACTGATGTCCGATACAAAAAGTTGTGTGAATTACTGTGGATGGCTCTCTGATTTTTTTAGTGTAGACTCTGGTATTCTTCAAGGATGCCCATTTCCCCCGCTAGCCTTCGTGCTAGCAATCGAACTGTTGGCTATAAAAATAA
>OY757544.1:12663041-12680934 GCA_963584105.1 Alviniconcha strummeri
AATAAAATCTTATTTATTTATTTCCTAAGGCTATGTTCGACTTTCGACGACGGTCATGTGACTACAACATATACGAGGAGTTGCTATGGAAACAGAGAGACCGTGACGTCACTTTCGAAGTTCTGATCGTGCCAAGTTGTAGTCACATGACCGTCATCGAAAGTTATTTATAAACAAATAAGCTTTATCTTGTTTATATTACATTTGACAGAGACACTCGTCCCTCTATTAGACACACATTCCCTTTGTTTGACAAAGACACTCGTACCTTTATTTGACAGACACACTCATCCCTTTATCTGACAGAGTCACTCGTCCTTTTATTTGACAGAGACACTCGTCCCTTTATTTGACAGAGACACACGTCCCTTTATTTGACAGAGACACTCGTCCCTTTATTTGACAGAGACACTCGTCCTTCTATTAGACACACAATCCCTTTGTTTGACAAAGACACTCGTACCTTTATTTGACAGACACACTCGTCCCTTTATCTGACAGAGACACTCGTCCTTTTACTTGACAGAGACACTCGTCACTTTATTTGACAGAGACACAAGTCCCTTTATTTGACAAAGACACTCGTCCCTTTATTTTATAAAGGCACTCGTCCCTTTATTTGAGACACTTGCACAGAGACACTCGTCCCTTTATTTGACACAGACTGACAAAGAGCAAAATTTGCTCCGTTTGAAGAGGAAATAAATATTATTTTGCTCTTCAAGCATAATTATGGGCCCATATTATTTATATAGTCTCCTTGATCGCGTGTTGGGGTGCGAACCTTTGACATAAAAACAGAAGTCGGTACGCAGCTGGTATGTGTGTTTCGTAAAGCTGACGTTGCCACAGTTACTCTGTGTGTATGTATGTGTGTGTGTGTGTGTGTGTGTGTGTGTGTGTGTGTGTGTGTGTGTGTGTGTGTGTGTATGTGTGTGTGTGTGTGTGTGAGAGAGAGAGAGAGAGAGAGAGAGAGAGAGAGAGAGAGAGAGAGAGAGAGAGAGAGAGAGAGAGATTATTTTTCTTGTTATCATTATTTGTTATCAACATTTCTACATTTAACTGCTATGTATAGTTGCACTTTTTGGGAAGGGGTAGGTGGGTAGGGGCTGTTTGTACTTTATTTGTGTGAGTGTCCTTTGGTAGTTTTTAGATTGCGGGCGCTTACATGTATGCACTGTGTGTATCTGGCGCTCCTCTGTGAGCTCTCGGTCCACTGACTGCGGGATAACAAAAGAAAAGACGCAATGAAGCGGCAGACAGCCAAAACAAAAACCCTTTTGATAACCACCCGTGTTTTCCTGCCTTCCTCGCGGTCACCTCACCGGTTCCTGTTAACTTATTCATCACGAATACAACTGATGCAGACAACGGATCTATCCATTGTTGACACACATTTTGTGATTTTTTTTTGTATTGATTTTTTTCTACGAATAATTCTACTGCCGAAACAAATATTTAGTTTCCGACTCCAGACTGATCAGTATCTGAATCTGTGGGGAACTTACAGCACTCGGCGGATCGCAATGGTTAAAACAAGAAACAGAGGAATGGGAGCCTCCATCTTCCTCTGCGCTTATGGGTAGTGTGGGTGGGTTTCTCTGTCGCATGCTCGGGTGAAGTGGACCGTTCCCTGTTTTGTTTGTCACCATTAAAACTTCATTTTCCCAGTCAACTGATTTGTCTCTTGTAGTTTTTTGACTCAGTACAATCTTTTTTCTTTTCTTTATTAAATAAAATAGAATACCGCCAGGCATGCTGTGACTCGGACTGTGTACGTCTCGGGACCAGTGCTGCACGTGCTCCGTGCTTCAGTAAAGCCGGCTTTGTCGTTCACACAGTGTGGCAAGCGTGTTTGATTTGTGTTCACCGTCACTATGCCCTCTGCGTCGCTGGACTTCAGAGCGATTTGCGGCCGTTTTGTGTTTACCTACATTGGCTTCATGTACAGACGGGCAAAGTATAGACTGGCCATGAGAGTGCCTGTGCTGACAACAAGCAGTAGACTGCAGGGTGTCATGGTGGGGTTGATCCTTACTGTGTTCTTCACCGGGGATCTTCTGCTGAGGTGTGGTGATGTGGAGACGAACCCGGGGCCAAAGTCAGACAACATGAGACAGACAAGACTGAACAGTGGGAACCGGATCGACACCACCCCGACTGCACCCCCCAGAAACGACACGACAGGGACTGAAACTGAGCCGACATTGAAAGATGTTATGTCTCTTCTGATGTCGATGAACAGCAAGTTCGACGATATGAAAACGGACATGAATGAAATGAAAGAATCGTACAACAACTTGAAGACGGAAGTACAAAACATGAAAGTGATGTCTGAACTAACAGAAGAGAATAACAACTTGAGGACTCAACTCCAGGACTTAGCAAGGAAGACTGATGATCTAGAGTGCCGGTCCAAGAGGAACAACCTCATTTTCTATGGAATTCCTAGAGCAGACAACGAGACGTCGCAGGACTGTGAAGGCATTGTGCGCGATCTCATAACAGACAAACTGGAGTTGGCTGAAGACATTGAGTTCGATTGAGTCCATAGACTGAGTGGTAAACCTAACTCTCCTGTAGTGGAACGGTGTTCTTTCTACAAACACAAGGAACTGATCATGAAAGAAAGAAGTAAACTGAAGGGAAGCAGCATCTTTATCGCTGAAGATTTCTCTCCGAGGGTAAGGGAGATAAGGAAGGCGCTGACCCCGCCCCTCAAGACAGCCAGAAACCAAGGAAAACGGGCAACGATGATATATGACCATTTATTGATAGACGGGAAGAAATTTATTTCAGACAAAGACAACGAGCTGAAAGAATTTAGTCGTCCATAGGATGCCGGCCGGCCCTGTGATTTCTCTACTTCAGTACATACCATACCGTCCCGCAGCAGTTCAGAGTGTAGGTTGATTGGTGATGATACTGATGTACAGACAGATGGTTGTCGTGAAACTCATGTTCGTGTAGAAACTGATGCAAGTAAGAACGAAGGTGACCCCGGGACTGAAAGACAGGTATGTTGTGATAGTGCTGAATTGACTGACAAGACCTTCCGTTTTAAACATTTGTCATTTTTGCATTGGAATGTTAACGGTCTCCTTACTAAACTGAAAGACAGAGAACTGATTCAATATATTTCTTCATTCCATTTTGTATGCCTCATTGAGACGTTTGTAGACTACCTAGAACCAGGTGTGTTTACAAGCCATACGGTGTTTTGCAAGCCAGCTGTAAAACTGACTAAACAGGGAAGAAAATCGGGAGGCGTTCTGTGTTTGATCAAAAATGAACTTATTCCGTATGTAAAAGAGATCAAGTGTGACCGTGGACATGTTCTTTGTTTTTTATTGGATAAAAAGCTGTTTGGGTTCAACAGGGATGTTGTTTACATGTGTGCTTATGTGCCTCCAGAAAATTCTCCTTACTATTCGGCGTTTGATATAGACGACGGAATTTCTTTACTTGAAGAAAGTTTGGCTGATGTAATGTTATCTTCGGATGATGTTTATATACTCTTGTGTGGCGATTTGAATAGTAGAACAGCCAACGGGTTTCCCATAAGTCAAAGTGAAAATGATGTCTTTGCACGTGATGTTGAGGAAACGCCAGTGAGGTGTTCGGAGGGTTCTGTATTGAATTCATACGGAAAAAAGTTATTGAACATGTGTACCGCTTTTGGATTGAATATTTTGAATGGAGTTTGTAATGGCGACCTACAGGGTCGTTATACATTCATATCTAATTGTGGAAATAGCGTGAATGATTACTTTATGGTTTCCGAAGATCTTTTTGCTCTTATTCAGCATGACTGTCGGCTTTGTATTATGGAAAGAATCGAGTCAGACCATTTACCGTTGGAATTGCATACAAATGTTGAAGAAATGACAGAACTTGCAGCACAAGTTGACAATAATGAATATACTTTTAAGTTTGTATGGAAAGCTGACTGTACCCAGCAGTTTATTGAATCTATGCATTCTGATGAAACGAAAGAACAACTGCGTCTCGCCTCGAGTCTAATTAATGTGGATATTAATGAGGCACTAAAATCCTTCAATGATTGTTTAAAACAGAATGCCGAGTATATGAAAAGGAAAACATATGTTAATAGACCAAAGAGGATGGATGAATGGTATGATGAAGAGTGTAGAGCTGCTAGAAAAAACGTTAGAAAGCTATCACGTAAATTTCGTAAGTCATTAAGTCGTGCAGAAAGTGTGGATTATTGTTGTGCTAGAAGAGAGTATAAAAAAACTGTTGCAACAAAAGAGAAAGAAGTTCAATGAAAATGTGTTGAACAGTCTTATGCAGTCAGTATCAGACCAACAGGCTTTCTGCAAAATATGCGTAAAATTTCGAAGAACAAGTATCAGCCTCATAACAGTATTTCAGAACAGGATTGGTTTAACCATTTTCAAAAGGTGCTTGAACAAGATAACCAGGATGAAGATTTTGATGATTTTGACAATTGTGAAAGTGATGTCTATTATGACAGACCGATTACACGAGAAGAGGTTTTACTAGCCATTCAAAGGTTAAAAAGTGGTAAGGCTGCAGGTCCAGACGGTATTATTGGCGAATTACTTAAGCATGCTGGACATTTGGCAGTGGATTTTTTGGTTAAGTTTTTCAATGTCTTGTTTGACCGTGGTAGATATCCAGATAGTTGGACAGAGAGCATAATTGTTCCCCTCTTTAAGAAGGGTAACCAAAATGATCCAACCAACTACCGAGGAATATCTCTATGCGATATTAGTAGTAAGTTATATAGTTCCATTATTAACAACAGGTTACAGGAGTGGATTGAACAGAACATTTTAACGGGAGAATGTCAAGCGGGTTTCAAAAAAGACTACTCAACCGTTGACCATATGTATACACTGATGGCTATGATTCAGAAACAATCTGCCTTGAACAGAAAGCTGTATGTGGCCTTTATAGATTTTGAGAAGGACTTCGATTCGATATCGAGAAAACTACTTTGGCCTATTCTTTTGAAAAATGATATTAAGGGCAGACTATATAAGTGCTTTAGAAGTATGTATGAAAATGTGAAGGCTAGAATTAGATGTGGTGCTAAGTTTATGGACTATATCAACTGTACGCGTGGTGTGAAACAGGGGGATGTGTGTAGCCCTGTCTTGTTCTCACTGTTCATTAATGAACTTGCCCTTGATATTATTAACAATGGCAGACATGGAGTAAGCCTGAGCAGTGATTTTGTCCAGTTAGTGATACTGTTATTTGCTGATGATATGATATTGCTGTCTGAAACTGTTATTGGTCTCCAGACTCAGCTTAACAGTCTGTTTAGTACTGCGTCAAGATTACAACTTAAAGTAAATATGAATAAAAGTAATATAGTGGTGTTTAGGAAGGGAGGGTATTTAGGTGCCAGAGAAAGATGGGTCTATGGTGATTGTATGATGAAGGTGGTGAACTCTTATAAATATCTTGGTATATGTTTTTCTACAAGGCTTAGTTTTTACCATGCTTGTCAAGATTTGGTAAGTAGAGCAAAAAGGGCGCTGTTGTGTATCATGAGTAAATTATACAGAATTGACTGCAACTCAATTAATGTTTTTTTGAAGATTTTTGATGCTCAAGTGCAACCTATTGTTCTCTATGGAGCAGAGATATGGGGTCTGGAAAGTTGCTCATCGGTGATTGATAATGTACATTTGTTTGGTTTGAAACGTTATTTATGTGTGGACAGGAAAACCCCAAATGATCTTGTTTATGGAGAAGTTGGAAGGTTTCCTATTCAAATTAATGCATGTGTTTGCTGTATAAAATACTGGTTAAAACTGATGCGCATGGAGGAGCACAGACTGCCTTTGAGAGCGTATAAAATGTTACTGAATTTGGACCAAAGGGGAAAAACAAACTCTATGACAAATGTTTGCAAAAATTTATGTGCAAACGGCTTTTCTTATGTTTGGGATAATCAGGGTGTGGGGTGTTTGAATGCATTTATTAGGGAGTTCAGACAAAGATTTATTGACATTCGATGGCAAGCTTGGGATGACCATGTAAACACAAGTAACAGATTTTCGTTATACAGACAATTTAAAACATTAAGCCGGAAGTTTGTTTTGACTATCTTTTGTTCTTTGCTTTGTGCAAATTGGCTACTGATGTGCTCCAGTTTGGAGAAACAGCACATACAGTGGTACATTATTATTATTGTAATTGTTCATATTACTAGTGACTGAGTCGTAACTTCAAGTATATTATGTTTATTAATCATATTCAGAGATAATTACAATTATGTGCTTTTGACGATATTATGCCATTAACTTTGGTGGTGAAAAAGACATAATTATTTTACAATGACGTGGTGAAATTTGCAATTATTTAGCGATATTTAGAATTGTATGGAAATATTTACAATACTTTTGACGCTAGTAAGAATCTGTCGAAGGCACATCATTCCTGCTACAAGTCAGAGGTTGTTCGTGCGCGCGTGCGCGCGTGCGTGCGTGCGTGTGTGTGTGTGTGTGTGTGTGTGTGTGTGTGTATTTGTGTGTGTGAGTGTGTGCTGCTGTTGCTGCTGCTGCTGCTGTTTGTTTTGTTGGTTTTGGTTTTGAGAAGGGGTTTCACAATAACAGTCTTCAACTCAGATGGAAATTAAGACACCATTGACACGAGGCGATTTGATAATGTATTTGCCCCAAGCGCGCTTAGGGCCCATCCTAAAACACCACTGAAGTCTGGGTCACAAACACAAACACCAAATTCGGCGCCACACTCAAAGTTCTGCAACCGATTAAATCTGTAAATCCCAAATCCAGCTAATCTAAACCAGTTCCTACTCCTATGAATTAGTTTGAAAGTCTACATCACAAATACTACCTATAGATATATAAAACTATACAAAATACCTAATTTCTGAAGTTTGCAAACTTATAACCAAATACGACTTTGCTGTAAAACTGGCAATCAAAACAAAACAAACAAACAAAATGATGGCCGCCAATATCGTCTGCTACTATAATTTAGCCATCAAGCAAGGAATCACAGTGGTAACACACCAGTAGTCATCAATAAAATTGGAGAGAGAAAAAAAAACAAAAAACTAGCAGACTGTCACACAATAAAAACACTAAATAATCTGACGTCATAGCATGAGAAGACTTGAAAATTTGAAAATCATAATTATCTTGTCTTAAACTTTTGCAGATGACTACAAACTCAGTGTAGCGTTCGTGTATGGGTTTCCAGCAACAAACAAATAAAAGGAGATACTTTAACCTGTGACGACCAGGTCAAAAACGTATTTACATTACCTGCTCTATGCTTTCTGTAAACCCTTTCACTGTCTGCGTGAAAAAGAAAAAGAAAAAAAAGAAGAAAAAAAGATCACACGTGTATAAATAACTAACACGTTTTATTCATGCACTGAATTTCGGCCGAATTCCGCGAGAATTTTATCCTTTCAAAGGCCCTGAACCCCGGCTGAGACCAGCCATCGTTTCTCTCCCTTTGCATGATCTCAGAACACAAGGATGCTCTCGAGATTAACCCCTTTCACTGCCGCAGCTCGTAAAGTTTCTGGGCTGTAAAGTGTATACACACATGCCTGCAAACGGTATACATTCCAGTCCAATTAAAGTCAAACAAATCTACTTTCAATACTGTGTGCTTTGACAAAAATGTTTCCAGATGCTAAAGCGAAAGAAAAATCAGGCTCAAGTATTTCAAATTTCACCTTTTTATCGGTCGTTTTCAACTGACATCATGGCAGTGAAAGGTTTAAGATGATTTGAAAACAAAACTTTGAGTGATCCATACTTAATGGTTCCTGCTCTGCGGGACTGTGGCTAGCAGCTGGGCGTCGCTAAGTGCACTGGGTGCGATATCAGCCTCAGAATTGTGGAATCGACCACAGAACGAACGAACAAACGATTTTTTTATTAACGAGGGTAAAGGAATAAGTCAATACTTTTTTTCATCCAGCCCTCAGGCAAAAACAAAAACAACAACAACAAAAACAATCGAAAACAAAACAATTATCAGCTCAAAAACTCATATTAACTATTGAGAGAGAGAGAGAGAGAGAGAGAGAGAGAGAGAGAGAGAGAGAGAGAGAGAGAGAGAGAGAGAGAGAGACAGACAGACAGACAGACAGACAGACAGACAGACAGACAGACAGACAGAGAGAGAGAGAGACAGACAGACAGACAGACAGACAGACAGAGACAGAGACACAGACAGACAGACAGTAAAATGAAGAGCATGCATGTATGCATAATATACATTTCTGACACATAATTATTCACAAATATTGAAAATATAAATGTTCAAATCATGTTCAAAATCAAAATAGTGCACATATCCTTAATTAATGTTTGTTGTGATGTTTTCCATTAAGTCCTGTTTAAATGTTTTTTTTTAATGCTTTGTGATCTGACAAAATTTTAATCGATAATGGTAAATTGTTCCATAGGTTTCCCCCGGAATACATCAAGTTGCATTTAAATAAATCTAATCTAGAACGGGGTACTACAAGTTTGTGTGAATGTCTGTTCTGATTTGAATGAAAGTTAAAATTTTAGATTTGATGGTGCATAACCAAATACTATTTTATGCATAATAATGCCTTTATTAAATTCTAATTTTAATTTTAGCGGAAGAACATCTAAAAGTTTATAGTCGTGAGCTGTCAAAGATGTGGATTTTAGAAGGGTTAATTTAAGGGCTCGTTTGTGAATACTAACAAGAGGTTTTAATGTGTTTGCACTAGCAGTCCCAGAGTGTTGAAGCATAGTCAATGATTGGTTGGATATGTGCATGAAAAAATAGTTTTCGAGCATGAGCATTTAGAAAAAAAAAAAATTTTTGCTAGTTGATATAGCTTTTGAGAAACACGTTTGGTTAGTTCATTTACATGATTTGTCCAAGACAAATTATTATCAATAGTTACTCCTAAAACCTTATGTGTTGCTACTTCGACAATTTTCTCATTTCCAATATAAAGTGGCATGCGAGAAGATATGTTCTGGCGTTTTTGTCTTGTTGTTATGGTCATGTATTTGGTTTTGTACGAGTTTAGCGACATATGATTTAGTTCAGTCCATTGAAGAAGGTTATTTATACTTTCCTGTAAGCTAAGCAAAAGATTATTTAGGTTTGAGTGACTAGAGTGGATAGCAAATAGTTCAAATAGTTCACATAAAGCTTCTATGAATAAGGGCAAGTCGTTTATGTAGAGAGAAAAGAGAAGCGGGCCTAACACTGAACCTTGTGGAATACCGTATTTTACGGGAAGAAAATCGGATTTAATTGTGTTTATACAAACAAGCTGTTCTCGATTTGACAGAAATTAAGAAATTAAGTGCAGGGTGTCAAGAGTTAATTTCCTCAAAAGTAGGTCATGATCAATGACATCAAATGCCTTTGCAAAATCCACAAAAAGTACTCCCGTAAATTCATTTTTTGTTTATGTTCTTATAAAAAGTATCTACTAATGTTGTAAGTGCGCATGAGTGGTGTTCCCTAAATCCCGATTGGTTAGGGTGTATAAGTTCATTTGTTTTAATATAGGATAAAAGGTGTTTGTTAATATGTTTTTTCTAGAGGTTTTGAAAGAACAGAAAGAATTGAGATAGGTCTATAGTTTGAAGGGTCTTTGTTATCTCCTGATTTGTAAATGGGTATAACCTTAGCTTGTTTGAATGCTTTTGGAAAATAGTTTTTGTCTATGCAAAGATTATATATGTAGGTAACAGTCTCAGTTATGACGTGTGCAGACATTTGAATAATTTTGCCGTCTAGGTCATCCAGACCTCGGGTTCCTGTCTGTTTCAGTTGTAATAAGGCATTGTACACTTCATATATTGCAACTGGTGGAATCATTAAAGTAGAATTTGATATTTTTGATTCGCAAAAGCGTTTTAAAAAGCTTAAATCATTTAGTTTTGATTGATCGTTGGTAATGATTGTATCAGATACATTTGCAAAATGACTGTTTAGCTTATCGGAGGGTAATTCTTTGACTGTGACTTGAGGTTTTGATGCATCTTTGTTTGTTAGAGTGTTAATGGCCTTCCAAATAGAGCGAGAATCATTTTTTGAGGCGACTAAATTTTGAAAGTGTTTTTTTGGAAGCACGTATTAAAGATGTCACTTTGTTTCTCTGCTTTTTGAATTCTTCGTGTTTCCTTGCTTTCGGTAGCCTATCTCTTTGATGCATGGCCTCTTCTATCTCCTTTGACAACCATGGAGGTTTCCTTGTGTACCTAACACGCTTGGTCATAAAAGGAGCATGCTTATTATAAACAGAACTAAATGTTTTATACCAAAACTCAAGAGCTTCATCGGGGTCTGTATACTGGTATACTTGTGAGAGTTGAGAGTGAACCAAGTCAAGCAAAAAAGCATCTTTGTCAAAATGAGTAAAACATCGGTACCGTATTTCTTTATGTGCACCTTTGGGAATTTTTACACCTTTTTTAAACCATGTAATGCAAATAGGTAAATGGTCACTACAACCACACACTGGGGAACATACTTCGGCAATATTTTGTTTGGTAGTAACATAAATATGATCTATCAGAGTTTCAGAATTTGTAGTAATTCGAGTTGGTTTATCTATTAGTTGATGTAAGTTAAAGTTTTCATACAGATGATTCCATTTGATACATGGCTTTAAAAGATTAATGTTAAAGTCTCCTAGTAATATTATTTCTTTTGCTTCTAGACAAACGGCATCCATCATTAAAGTGAATCTATCAAACCAGTCAGTACGTTCGGAAGGGTTCCTGTAAGTGAATCCCACGAGAATTGGTTTACTTAGCTTTAGACATACTTCTATCCAGAAAGATTCCGTATTGTGTTGTTCTAGATGCGAGGCACGCTTTAGGTTAACTGAGTGGGAAAAGTATAACAACAGACCTGTGTCTTTATGTGTTTTGGGGTCTAGGAGCATAACGTTGTAACCAGGCATTGATACGTCAGAATCAGATACATGATTTGATAATCGGGATTCTGCAAAACAAAATACATGAAAGTTTCTTCCAGAATTGAACAGAATTGACGAGGTGTATCGACAGCAAGCACTAGACGATATCGTCGCTTTTCAGTAAGTAAACATGGCGCTTAACGTCCACAGAAACCATAAGGTGTATTAGGGAAGGGGAGAGGGGGAGAAGATGGAGATGAAATACCTATCACTACGTTGTCAGGACTGTAGGCAAGGCTTAATTTCCTGCCTTCGTCACTCGCAGTGCGCGTGCATTAGGTATAATGGACAGCGAAGATAGCTCAGTGGTTAGAGCGCCGGACTCGTAACTGAAACGTCGCGGGTTCGAATCCTTGCAGGAGAGGCGGGAGAATTTTCTTCTCCTGGGTCAGCTTTCTGTACTGACTCTTATTTCGGTATCAGTTCCACCTCCGTGTTACCGGAGCAGCACGTAAATTATCCCGTCATTCTGCCAAAAGTGCAGATGGCAGGTTACAAGCATGCACCTTACGTATGTGGCTTTGCATGAAGTGACATGGTGCATAGTTGTATGGTGTACACAGAACGCGCCGAGACGGCAGCAGTTTCATGTGGCTCGAGAGCGGAGAAAAAGCAATAAACATCATCACCATGATCATAATGCCGAAGAGTCCTTTCTTTAGCCGGTGTAGGTGTTGTAGACTATAACTGTGATGGCTGATTGATTTCTTGTTCTGGGACAGTACAAATCCATCTGTGAATGTTTAAAGCGTTCTGTGTTCCTTTGTCTTTCGCGCATGGAAAAAGATGTTTCTGTGGATGTAAAGTTTTCTCTGTTACTGAGCGCCATCTCTCAGAGTGGCCGGAAGTGAATTCCAAACTGAGAGTTCTAAATCGCTTCTCTGTGTGTGTTAAAACACCGCTAATGGTAGCTGTATAAAACATCTGTACAATTTCTTCGCGGACATCAACGGACCTGAGTTCTCTCAAACAATATAACCTACTGTGAACCGTCTTAACTACAGTATGTACGTGGCATTTCCAAGGAAGTTTGTCATCAAATGTTATTCCAAGTTATTTATACATTTTTCTTCTTTGAACAGTTTCTCCTTTAATTTCTACTTTAATTTCAATTTCACTGTACTTTCTCTCTCTCTCTGTGATTCATTCTAAAAATCAGTAGTCATTTCCTTTGTCTTTTCCACATGTAGTTCTCGTCACAGCAATCTACAAAGTCACTAATCTGTTGCCTGTAGTGGGAGTTGTCATCGTCAGTTATTAGTCCAGTCACAAACCAGTGTCGTCCGCAAATTTTATGATTGCTGTGATTTCGTGTCGACTTGTCCTCAGTGTACAAAGAAACCAGAAACGAAGAAAGCACTTTCCTTTGGGGGGCACATGTATTCGTACGCCTTGTTTCAGACTTAACGTCAGAGCTAATCCTCACAAACTGTGGTCAGTTGTTCCAGTTGTCTATTATCCATAAAACACTAGGTACGCTAATCTACAAGTCATCTCAAGAAAGCAGGTGACTTTGTATCCCTCCCCTTCCCCGCCATGAAAAACAACAATAAAACATGAACCGAAGACTGGTATGTACTTTAAGTGAGCATACACACTGTTAAAAACATAACAAGACAGCATCTTTTCGACGCTTCTCTCTCATTCACTGACGGTTTGCGCTATGTTTAACGGATTTCCTTATGGCAGGCGATTCCGCTTTTTCTGGTCTAAGACTACTCTCCTTAAATGTGAGGGGGGCTTAGATCAAAAGGAAAACGCAGAAGTGTTTTCGATCTGATGAGACAGCGACAATATGACGTAATTTGTTTACAAGAAACGTATGTTACCAAACCATTGAGTGATGTGTGGATGAAGGAATGGGGTGAAGGGTTTGTTTTTTGTGAAGGTACATCTCATAGTGCTGGCCAGATGATCTTGTTTAGAGAGGGTTTTTCTGGTAACTTTAAGCTTGTGTGTGAAACTGAAAGAATTCTGATTGTGTTGTTGAAATTATGGATAAAAGAACTGTGATTGCAAATGCATATGCACCGAACGTGGTAAACGGGAAAGAAAAAAACACGCTTTTTTCCAGGAACTTACAAATGTTATGCAAAACCTGCATTTTGAAGATATTGTACTTTGTGGAGATTTTAACTGTGTTTTGAACAATGACAGTGATATTAGTAGCGGTGAAAATGATGCACAAGGCACCGTTACTAAATTTAATGATGTTTTGAATGAGTGTAATTTATTCGACACATGGAGATTATTTAACCCAGACATTAAGGAATACACATGGTCAAAAAGAAATCCATTTGTTGCCAGAAGATTGGATTCTATTTTGACAAGCTCCACGCTTTTTGATAAAACAAGAGATTGCAATATTATTTCGGTCCCAATGTCAGATCAATGTGGCATAGCGATTCTATTATCAGAAATTGTTAAAGACCCAGGTTACTGGAAGTTTAACAATTCATTCTTAGAAGATATTGATTATGTAAATCAAATGAATGAAGTAATTGATTCCGTTGTAACAGATGATAATACTGCCAATCAAGATCAACAGTCATGGGAGCTACTTAAGCTCAGAATTAAACAGTTTTCTATCAGATATAGCAGACAGAAAAATTTAGAGAGGAAAAACGAGTTACTGAACTTATATAATGAACTGAACGATCTTGACGTTGCGCTCAGTGCGTCTCCAAGTAGCGCAGTGATTCAAGCGAAGAGAGAACAGGTTAAGTTAGAAATAGAAATGATTGAACAGCATAAAGCTAGAGCAGTACAAGTCAGAGTAAGGGCTCGCTGGCTTAAAAAGGAAGAGAAGAACACCAAGTATTTTCTGAACCTCGAAAAATCGAGAGCAAATGTTAAAATTATTGACAGTTTAATAAACGACTCCGGTCAACTTGTTACTGACCAGAAAGATATTATGAAAATGCAGAGATTACTATGCTAAATTATATGGAAAGAAAATTTCAGATGTTAATATGATGGATAAAACCAATTCATTTTTGGGAAACACTAGGACTCCGCACTTGTCCCGAGGACAGACAACCGGTTGTGAAGGGCCCGTTTTGAGAGAAGTGCTTTATGCACTTAAACAAATGAAAAATGATCTGCTCCAGGAATTCATGGAATCACAATAGAATTTATCAAAATGTTTTGGTCCCGTATAGGACATCCAGTTATTTCCTCTTTTGAATCTGCATTTAAAAATGGTAAACTGTCTTCGTCTCAGTGTAAGGCCGTGATTATTTTAATTCATATAGGTAATGAATTAGCCAGGAGTGATTTAAAGAACTGGAGACCTATTTCGTTAACGAATAGTGACTACAAATTGTTAGCTAAATGTCTTGCCATAAGATTGAGAAGTGTTATTGGAGAAATAATAAGT
Source organism: Alviniconcha strummeri (assembly GCA_963584105.1). NCBI lineage: Eukaryota > Metazoa > Mollusca > Gastropoda > Provannidae > Alviniconcha > Alviniconcha strummeri. The sequence goes on from OY757544.1 coordinate 12,677,387, forward strand.
GAGGATCAAGTTGGATACATAAAATGTAGAAGGGTTTCAGCGCTGCTTCGTTTAATCGATGTTGTTACTGAACAATTGAATGTACAACAGAAAGCCGGTTTGTTAGTTACGGTTGATTATTCTCAAGCCTTTGATAGAATTTCTAACGATTATATGCTTCGCGTTTTTGAAAATAAAAGAAAAAAGGTTTTGGTACAGACTTTTTACAATGGGTCCGTGTACTGATGTCCGATACAAAAGGTTGTGTGAATTACTGTGGATGGCTCTCTGATTTTTTTAGTGTAGACTCTGGTATTCGTCAAGGATGCCCATTTCCCCCGCTAGCCTTCGTGCTAGCAATCGAACTGTTGGCCATAAAAAATAAGAGATGTGCAAAATATCAAAGGAATAAGAAACTGGAGTTTAAACAATGTACCCTATATAGAAGATATTATTAAGATTGCTTTGTATGCAGATGATATTACATTATTTCTGAATGATGAAAATGACATGCGGCATGCTCTTAATGTCATTCTCGAATTCTCTATCTTTTCTGGCTTAAAAGTTAACAAAACAAAGGCACACGCCATGTGGCCTGGTAGTAACAAAAACCGCACTGACACCTTTTTTGGTTTTAACTGGAAGAAAAAACTAAAGAGTCTGGGAGTGTATTTTTGCAGCTACAAAATATTTAATGTGCGTCTCATATTGATGAGAACTGGTCGGAACGTATTGTAAAGATCAAAAGACTGGGGAAAAAGACATTTAAGCGTTGGTGGAAAAATATGTATTATTAAAACCTATCTCATATCTCAAGCGGTGCCTGAAAAACGATTTGATTGAAATTAACAGACTGCTGTTCAGATTTTGGTGGCGAAAGAAGGACTACAATCGAAGAGTGTTTGAAAAGGTTAAGAGAAGCGTGCTTTGTACTGATTTAGAGAGTGGTGGTTTGAATATGATTGATTTGAAAGATATGCAAGCGGCCTTTTTGTTGCAGTGGGTTTTGCAAGTATGCAAGGCGAACAATTCGAACAAAATTGGAGCTTGACTCCAAGAGTTTTTTCATGTTTTGGGTCTAACTTTGAATGTTTCCATGAAAATGTCAACAGCCGGCAGTTTAAAGGTTTGAACCTTGTAAAATCCTACTATTGGCACCATTTTTGACGACAAGCTGAAATGGGACGACAACACTGATGAAATTGTAAAGAAGGGGCAACAGCGGCTGTATCTCTTGCGAAAGCTAAATTAATTTTCTGTTGACCAAAAGATTTTAACTCTTTTTTACAAATCCTTTATTGAGAGTGTTCTGTCATTCTCTTTCATCTGCTGGTTTCACAGCTTGGAAGTGAAGAACAGGAACAGCCTGCAAAGAATTTTCCGTATCGCCTCCAAGATAACTGCATTGCATCAGAGAAACCTGGCTCTTTTCTTCGAAAGCAGATCTTACGGAAAGATTTTATCGAAGAAGGACCATATTTTAAACCAGGAGTTTACTACTCTCCCATCAGGTCGTCGTCTTAGATGTCCCATTTGTAAGACAAATAGATTTAAGAACTCTTTTATGCCAGTCGCAGTACGCCTTTTCAACAACACATGAAGTGTACATGTATACATGAAGTCAGTGTGTGTGTGTGTGTGTGTGTGTGTGTGTGTGTGTGTGTGTGTGTGTGTGTGTGTGTGCGTGCGTGTGTGACTGTGCCATGGTGTGTGTGTGTGTGTGCGTGCGTGCGTGCGTGCGTCCGTGCGTGTGTGCGTGTGTGCGTGCGTGCGTGCGTGCGTGCGTGCGTGTGTGTGTGTGTGACTGTACCATGGTGTGTGTGTGTGTGTGTGTGATTGTGCTACGGTGTGTGTGTGTGTGTGTGTGTGTGTGTGTGTGTGTGTGTGTGATGTGTGTGTGTGTGTGTGTGTGTGTGTGTGTGTGTGTGTGTGTGTGTGTGTGTGTGTGTGTGTGTGTGTGATATTGTTTTAATTGCTGTGTGTGATACTTTAATTCATTGTTTTACAAGTATGTGATCTTAACTTCATTACTATTTTATGATGAAGTCACAATTGTTCTATATTTATAACTATACTATGGTTAAAGTAAGACTCTTTTGTTGGTGGTGTTGTGTTTGTTGTATTGTTCTCTTAACTTTATGGGTTTTTTTTTTTTTTTTTTTTTTTTTTTTATTACGAGCCCGCCATGACCACAACAGAATTGCCCCTTGTGGGATGATTAAAGTTTTTTGAATTGAATTGAACTGAATTGAACTGTACAGTTCTAGTGAACTGGCTGGATATACCTACCTAATTGCAAAGACAGAATAATTACATTGCTGAACAGTGAATGTTTCTTGCTCAGGTGAGGTTTTGTATTTTAAAGAGTGGGCTGTAAATGGCATTTTGTTTGTTAATGATTTTGTTACTCCAGAGGGTCTATTGTCATTTAAAAAAATATGTGAAATTGTAGGGAACTCTCACAGCAGAATATTAGAATACAATGCCGTGTAGTCGTCAGTTTCAGCGTTTTTACGCAGATTAGATGATACCGTAGCAAAACTTGAGCAACAATGTTTTACAGTAAGAAGATTAGGACAGCAAGAGATTTGAGACAACATTTAGTCAATAGAAAAGCTCTGGAACTGTGTGCTAAAGGTTTCTGGAACAGGAACATCTCAGTAGATTTAGATAACCTTTGGTCTATTGCTTTCAGAGCAACAAAAGAAACAAGACTCCGCGTATTACATTGGAAAATACGGCATAACATTTATCCCACCAACATTTTACTATGCAAAATAAAAGAAAAAGAAAATAATCAGTGAACATACTGTGATGAATTGTGTAGATTATATTGAACATTTCTTCTTTGAATGTCCTGTTGTTCGAGATTTTTAGCGATACATTGGACAGCATATTTTGATTAACTTTAATGTTCAAGTACACTTAACTGCCATTGATATTCCGTTCGGCGTAAAACGCTTCGATGTTGGCAAGATCAACTGAAAAAAATGAATCATGTAATTCTCATTGCAAAAATGTATTTAAGTATTTTTAAGAAAAAAAACATTCCCATTGTGCATTACCCGCAATTTTTAAAAACCACCTGAAAGTCCGTTACATTTAATTCACCAAAAAGTCTGCATGCAGCTGAGGTTCACACACACACACACACACACACACACACACACACACACACACACACACACACACACACACACACACACACACACACACACGCACTCACGCACGCACGCACACACACACACACACTCACACACATACACACATATATATCAAGCTCTGCGACTTTATTTTGACTATGCTTTGGTTCTTTGACTTGTGGTTATGTGAATATTTTTCTTTATTTTTCTTAATCACCAGCACTGAGACCGACAACAATAAATAAATAATATATATATACATTCACTCACTCACTCACACACACACACACACACACACACACACACACACACACACACACACACACACACACACACACACACACACAATATGATATAAGGAACGATTGTACTGCATTCATAGATGTATGTCATAAACATGCCAAACTGTAATGGATCATTCAGTCA
>OY757544.1:12683634-12686134 GCA_963584105.1 Alviniconcha strummeri
CTCTCAGTCGCCCTGATAATGGCGTGATGGTGTGACTGGGCGTTAAAACCAGTTTCCTTTCCTTCCTTCCTGGTTGACCAACGAGGAAAAGACGTCGGTAACAACTCTTCGTCACAATTCTCCTTGACTACGGCAAACAGATATATAAACACTTCGTTACAGGCTATTAGTGTAATGCAGACACATAATTACATACATACATTAACACACACACACACACACACACACACACACACACACACACACACACACACACACACACACACACACACACACACACACACACACACACACACACCACAGCACTCAAACCACGACACGAACACGCGCATGCACAAGTAAGCTCATACAGCGATCTATTCAGTGCTGAGAGGCGAAAAGATTGGTCCGAGACAGAGTTAAATGATGCTATGGAAAAGCTAAGAGTCGCAATCCCTTTTCGCCCTTTTCGTTTATTGGTTTGTAAAAGGCAATTGCTTTTTCGTTTAATTAGCATAGTAACACTATTTTATTATACTTTTTTATCATTTGGTCATAACTGATTGATTGACGATCGCTTATATAGCGCTATTCTCCGCTCTCTTGAGCAGACTCACTGCGCTCGCATGTGGTTCTACCTGAATGACTGGCTTTTTATAGCGCGTTTTTTGAATATCCACCGAAGTGGTGTACTTACAGCGCTGGCATGGCTGGTGCCACATGAAACTGCAGCCGTCTCGGCGAAAGTTCTGTGTACACCATACAACCATGCTCCATGTCACTTCATGCAAAGCCACATACGTAAGGTGTATGCGTGTTTAGCTGTAACCTGCCACATGCACTTTTGGCAGAATGACCGGGATCTTTTACGTGCTACTGCGGTAACACGGGGGTAGAACGGATACCGAAATAAGAGTCAGCACAGAAAGTCGACCCTGGAGAAGAAAATTCTCCCGCCGCTCCAGCAGGGATTCGAACTCGCGACCTTTCAGTCACGAGTCCGGCGCTCTAACCACTGAGCTATCCCCGTCCCTCTTTGTCTTGTCAGATGCAATTGTATTACCCAATCCTGTTGTTAATACACGTATTTCGTAGCTTTGCATTATGAGTCTGATATGTGAGGCCGTACTGTGCTTGGAGCTCATTTTTAGAACTGGAACAGGCGCGTTATAAATAACATTTATTATTATATTATTAAGAGTGTCGGAGACAGTAGGGTAGATTGTTCCAGAGAACCGGTTCTTGGTGGAAGAATTATGCACGTTAATCAGAAAAGCTGAGATGAGAAAATGATGGTGGAAAAAGCTAGGCATCGGCAGACGAGCGGAGTTGGCGATGCGGAGACTGAATTACATACCAAGTGTAACAGCTCGCCTAAATCGGTCTATCACGGCTCGTATGTCTTCCGGGACATTTTAGCCATCGGAAGTGCGTGAGCAAAAATAAAAATGTGAGTGTGTGACCGAACGAGTAGCCTAAATGTATTTGTTTGAGTACTGATCATGGATGTTCATTGGCCTAACAAATACAGCAGTCAGCATAATCATCCAGGCCTCTGCCGCACTACGTTTCTCGCAATCAGGAGAATCGCCTCTGTCCGTCCGTTCCTCTCTAACAGTTCCATAGAAAAGCTCGTTGCGGCTATGATCACGTCAAGATTGGACTACTGCAATGCTACGTTCACAGGAGTAGCCGATGAACAAATCGCGCGCATACGAAAGATCCAGAACAGCGCAGCACGGCTCATCTTTAAAAAATCGAAGCGTGATCATGTCACACCGCTTTTGAAAGATCTCCACTGGCTCCGAGTAAAATACCGCATTCAGTACAAGCTCGCAACGCTCGCTTTCCGTCACTTCGACGGCACTCTTCCGCCATACCTGTCTTCTTCTCTCTGCACATATCAACCATCGCGCTCCCTTTGTTCTTCGACAGAAAGACTGCTCAAAATTCCCTAAACAAACCTGAAAACCTTCGGTGAACGTTCTTTTGGTTACATTGCTCTGACTGTCTGGAACTCGCTGCCGGCCGACCTGAGAGCTTCTCCCTCCCTCCCAACTTTCAAAGTTAACATGAAAACACATTTCTTCCGCCAAGCCTTCTGACTGATTTGTACATGCCAACCGCTACCCGTTTCATATTCGTGTGTGTGTGTGTGTGTGTGTGTGTGTGTGTGTGTGTGTGTGTGTGTGTGTGTGTGTGTGTAAGTGCGTGTGTGTGTGTGTGTGTGTGTGTGTGTGTGTGTGTGTGTGTGTGTGTGTGTGTGTGTGTGTGTGTGTGTGTGTGTGTGTGTGTGTGTGCGTGTGTGTCAGTTGAGGGCGGGGGTGGAGACTGGGAGAGATGGAAATATGGGTAGGTAGTAATATAATGATTCATTTTCTTTATATATTGCTGTTTCTCATATGGCACATGTACTTGTATATTATACATTATTAGTTGTCATAATTATATGTATGGTGTTTGTGAAACTTAGAAAATGTTGGAGAATGTTGTAAAGCGCAGTGAGTATGGGTACACCAGA
>OY757544.1:12696134-12701134 GCA_963584105.1 Alviniconcha strummeri
TTCATGAAATTTTGCTTTCAGCACTGCGACACTTTCCTGACTTTCACCAGCTTGAATCATATCACCATCATCATTTCTCACCTCAGCAGCATATATGTGAACGTTTTTGCTTTTTCAATGGCATCCTTGCCTGCCACGTTCAGCAAAATGTACGCTCTTGTACGGTCATTCTTGTCACTGCCTCTACGAAAATGTCAATTCAGATTCCAAAGTTCTCCAGTTTTAAGCAGTTTCGAAGGACAAAGGCGATGGCTTAATTGCGTAAGGCTTCCATGATCTTGCTATTATAAAATGTCCTACCCACTGAACCACGAACTGAACCTGGCTTTTAGCTTTTGAACTCGCCACACTTTGCAGATATCGGAGGACAAAATTCGTAAATGAGCAACCGTCGCGCCTGATCACCTTAAGTTCGTAAAATGGTTCTCTACCTTTTTGCTTGAATGCAGGCGTTTGCAGAATCAAACTTCATAGCTAGGTGTCGCTTCTGACACCATATAGAACAAGCATTCATGCATACAGAGACTGGAAGCTGTCCTCAAAGTTCAAGCTTTTAATCAGGGTCAATCGAGTTTGAGTGGCGGGCGAAAGTGTCCTTTTACCTAAAACCAACACAACTACAAGTAAATCAACACAATAATCTACAGAACCCGTTCAAGAAAAAGCTCGTTGAAGCAACCAAGCCATAAATGCAGCACGAAAAAGACATAACGTGCACACAATTAGGCAATGTTTGACTCACGATTTGCGAGAAATATGTACACAAAATTACAATTGACGCTATACTAGTGAACCGTTGGAACCGAGCGTCAGTATATAATTATGTAGTTTGTAGACTTAAGTAGTAATTATACTGAAGTAACTAGTCATGTTGAGATAATTACAGTTATTCGCTTTTCCCGCAGTGTCCAACCGCTCGGTAGTGTCACAAGCACACAATTATAATGATCACGGACAATGCATGCGCGGCTAGTTGTTGAACCGTTATATTTAGATCTAGAGTAAAGCCGACGGAGAGAGAGAGAGAGAGAGAGAGAGAGAGAGAGAGAGAGAGAGAGAGAGAGAGAGAGAGAGTCCTAGTCCCTATTGGGAACATCACGCCGCACCAGCTCTCCAACCCCCCCCCCCCCCCCGCCCCCCCCCCACCCCACCCCGTTTGCCTCGTCTTTCTGAAACGAACAAAGAAACAAACTCAACACGACGGCAAAAGTAGCACAACTCGTTTAGCCACAGCAACTTGATTTTCGCCCCTCACTTTTGGCTTTATGATGCCGTACGGTGTAATTATTCCCGTAATAATTTTGTATTTCATCTTCTGTGGAGAAATGGCATGCACATACTTAAAATTCACTGTTATTATTATCATTATTATTGTTATTTACTATTGTTGCTGCGAAATATTATGACTGAATTTGTCGTCTCATATGAAATGTCAGCATTTTCGAAATCAAACACCAAAACTTTTTTTGACAAATGTACAACTCACAGCCAAGCAGAAAGTAAATATTACATTTTAAAACAATACCAAACACGTAGGTGCAGATTTCCGGGGTAGAGCATTTTTTCAAGAAACGTCAGTTATTCTACGCACAGCTGATACAGCTGAGGCGACAACAATCGTATGATAAAAGCACAACAATCGCAGCGTATAATAAATTGGACTACAAGATGGCGCCGGTGAATGGCGGCGTGAAGTGGCAGTGTGTGATAGTTTGTGCGATTCTGTCGGTTCTGTTGTTTGAAAGGACTGTGTGTGTATATACGTATGATCGTAAGGACTTGCTACACATACTGCAGACAGTGAATTGTGAGTACCGACCCAAACTCTTGTACTTTTCCGATGATTTGTCACGCGACAACACACAAACACACACAAAAGGGCGCACTTTTCAGCACGACTCAACTCATAGGCGTTCACGCAAACGGGGTAGGCGTGCAGGTGTGTTGACACGATTTCGACGTCGCAATCTCCGCCCTCCTCTCCCTGCCATTGTGCTTACAAACGCACGATCGTTAAAGAACAAAACAGACGAACTCGTCCAACTGATGTCTTTTAAACGTGAATTTAAGGATGCTTCAGTACTGTGCATCACCGAGACTTGGCTTGACCCCTTGACCCCGGACATAGCAGTCACGGCCCCGGGCCACACTCTGTTCAGAGATGACCGCTGCCCTTTCCTCTCGCAGAAGGAGAAGGGGGGAGGGGTTTGCTTTTTGGTCAACCAAAGATGGTGTAACGACGCTAAGCTTGTCTCTCAATCATGTTCAATGGAGCTAGAGACTTTGATTATCAACTGCAGGCCATTCTACTCTCCCCGTGAGTTCTCTTCTGTGGTGTTGGTGGGCGTGTATATGCAAACCCCGACAGTGTTGTTATTGTCGTTGGCGATTTCAATCACACGTGCCTCAGTAAAGCACTACCAAGATACAAACAGCACGTGGACTGTCCAACACACAAAGACAAAACATTTGACCACTGTTACACGGTATACAAAGGAGCATATCACGCCAGTGCCCGTGCTCCACTAGGGAAATCTGACCACAACACCGTCATCTTGATCCCCGTTTACAGACAAAAGCTGAAAACTGTCAAGCCGGTGAAAAAGACCGTGAAAAAGTGGAGTCCCGAGAGTACAGAGGCACTGCGCGGCTGCTTCGAGTGTACGGACTGGAGCGTCTTTGAGCACGCGTGTACCGATCTCGACGAATATACAGACACTGTGACAGCCTACGTAAGCTTCTGTGTGGAATCGTGCATCCCCACACGGACAGTCTGTGTCTACGCTAACGACAAGCCGTGGTTCACGAAAGAGGTGAAAAACAAACTCGTGGCTAAGGACGCCGCCTTCAGGAGTGGCGACGACGAGGAGTTCCGGAGGGCTAAGTACGACGCGCGCAGGGCGATGGCCAGAGCCAAAGCAGACTACAAGGACAAGCTGGAGGATCAGTTCGCCTCCAACAACACTCATGCTGTGTGGCAAGGCCTACAGACCATCACGCAGTACAAGGCAAAATCGGCAACTATCAGCAGCGACCCAACGCTTCCAGACCAACTGAACGAGTTCTACGCCCGTTTTGACAGGCAGTACTCTGCTGCTTCGGAGCCCCTTCACCTTCACCCTCCCTCCTCGCTGACTCCAGCTCCCACTGCCGGACCTCCCCCTACAGGAAACACCTCTGCCTCTGGTAATCAGCTGTCGCCTCCAGCCCCCACCGCCACCCCCCCTCCCACCGGACCGGCCTCTGGTCATCAGCTGTCGCCTCCAGCCCCCACACCCCCACCCCTCCCACCGGACCGGCCTCTGGTCATCAGCTGTCGCTTCAAGCCCCCATCCCCACTCCCCCTCTCACCGGACCGGCCTCTGGTCATCAGATATCGCCTCCAGCATCCCCAACCGGACCTTCTGCTGCTGCTCGTCATCAGCCGCGTCCTCCTGATCTCCCCTCCCGACCACTACCCAGTCTTCACCTGTGGTCTAACGCTGTGCCAGGGTCACCCGGACCGCCTTTCGTCATACAGGAAAGGGAGGTCAGAAGCCTTTTCCGGAGCCAGAACCCCAGGAAAGCGTCAGGCCCTGACAACGTGTCCCCTGCCACCCTGAGGTCGTGTGCAGACCAGCTGGCTCCAGTGTTCACTGCTCTGTTCAACAAGTCGCTGGAGCAATGCCACGTCCCGCGATGCTTCAAGACCTCCACCATAGTGCCGGTTCCCAAGAAGCCCAGCATAGCAAGCCTGAACGACTACCGACCGGTCGCTCTGACCTCCGTGGTCATAAAAGTGTTCGAGCGCCTGGTTCTCAGGTCCCCCAAGGCAGCCACTGATCATCAGCTGTATCCGCACCAGTTCGCCTACCGGGCCAAAAGATCCGTCGATGACGCTGTCGCGCTTGCCCTGCATCACATTCTGCAGCACCTCGAGACCTTCGGCACATATGCCAGGGTGCTGTTCGTGGATTTCAGTTCAGCGTTTAACACGATCATCCCACGGAAACTGTTTAACAAATTGATCCGCATGGGCGTCGAGAGGTCTCTGTGCGTGTGGATTCTGGACTTCCTCCAGGACAGGCCACAGTCAGTGAGAATCGGCAAGCAGACCTCCAAGGAGATCACCCTCAACGTCGGTGCCCCTCAGGGGTGTGTGCTTTCACCTTTGCTGTTCTCGCTGTTCACAAATGACAGCGTGTCATCAGATCCCTCCGTAGTCATGACTAAGTTTTCAGATGACACTACACTAGAGGGTCTGATCCACAACTCTGATGAGTCCGCCTACCGGGGTGAAGTTGAGAGGTTGGCTGGCTGGTGCTCTGAGAATGACTTGGAGTTAAATGTGTCCAAAACGAAAGAAATGGTGTTTGATTTTAGGAAGAAGAAAACGCCTATTGTTCCTCTCACTATCGCTGGCAAGGTAGTCGAAAAAGTAAAATCATTCAAATTTCTTGGCACAACCATCTCCTCAGACCTAAAATGGGACAAAAATTTTAGCTCCGCCATCAAGAAAGCCCACCAGCGACTTTTCTTCCTGAGACAGCTAAAAAAAAATCAAAGTCAGTCATTCCATACTGACTCAGTTCTACCGCGCTGCAACTGAGAGCATTCTGACATTTTCCATCACTGTCTGGTACAGCAGCGCGTGTCAGAAAGGCAAAGATCAACTATAGAGGATAGTTCGAACAGCCTCTAAGATCATAGGCAGTGACCTGAAACCGATTGCCTCCCTTCACTCCCTGCGATCAGACCGCAAAGTGATGGCCATAGTTCAGGACACATCGCATCCAGCCAACCACCTCTTCCAGACCCTTCCCTCTGGATTCAGATACAGGGCCATGAGGGCTAGAACCTCTAGATTTCAGAACAGTTTTTACCCCCAAGCAATACGCTCTTTTAGCAAGTGACTGGTGTGTTAGCGACAGCCTAAGAACCAAACTGTGTAGTCTTTCATTTGACCTTATTTTATAATCTTGTTATTATTTATTCCCAGTGCTCTGGCACATTCATGGAGA
>OY757544.1:12703634-12721134 GCA_963584105.1 Alviniconcha strummeri
CCGACGTTTGTAAGTCGGTTTGGCCCAGCTGTAAGGCGTTAGGATGGAAAGCAGAAGGACCTCGGTTCGATTCCGCTTTGGCTCTCCTTTCTCTACAAAAGTTGTGGTCTGTGGACACTGTTGTGACTTTGTCCCTCACAATTAAAGAAACATTAAAATGGCTCTCATTGCTGCCCATCTTAATGCAGGAGTCAATCTGATGGTGATAGTGTAGCGATAGGTATATAATCTCCCTCTTCTCCCCTCTCCCCCTCCCTAATAAGCCTTATGGTTTCTGTGGACGTTAAGCACCATATTTACTTACTTAAAAGCGACGATATCGTCTAGTGCTTGCTGGCGATACTTCTGTGGTCGTTTTCACAATCCTGGGGCTGATAGCGCTCTCAGTGCACTTAGCGACACCAAGATGCGCAACTCCAGTAACTACTGAGCAGTAGCAGCAGCAGCAGCAGCAGCAGCAGCAGCAGCAGCAGCAGCAGCAGCAGCAGCAACAACAACAACAGCAACAAAACTGTTCCATTTTAGTTGTTGGAGCTGCCTTTTTGTGATCCTCCACAATGAATATACTACAAAACGTTTTTCTGTGACTGTGATTTACTGTGACTTGGAAGTGGCTTGTTTTAGTGTGCATGGTTCAAAAGTCGGATGTGCAAGTTGCTGGCACCCCCACCAGTGCGAAAATGTATTGCATATCAGCGTGTGTGTGTGTGTGTGTGTGTGTGTGTGTGTGTGTGTGTGTGTGTGTGTGTGTGTGTGTGTGTGTGTGTGTGTGTGTGTGTGTGTGTGTGTGTTGTATTGTTGGTTGTTTCTCTCTCTCATGCTCTCTAAAACGTCCTCTTCCTTTCCTTATAGTCTTCTTCAACCCAAATTGGATGATGCAAAAAACAAGTAATCTGACGTTATAGCAGAAACAAGACTTGAAAATCATGTCTGGTCCTGAACATTTGCAAATGACTATAAACTCAGCCGCGTAGCGTTCGGGGATGGGTTTCCAGTAACAAAGAAATAAGAGGAAATACTTTAAGCTGTGAGGACCAGGTCAAAAACTGATTTACATTACCAGCTCTGTGCTTTCTGTAAAATCTTTCACTGTCTGCGCGAAAGAAAAACTTGGTCACATGTATATAAATAAGTAACACGTTTTATTCATGTACTGAATTTCCGCGGAATCCCGCGATCGTGAGCCGGTTTGGCCTAGCGGTAAGGCGGTAGGCTGGTAAGCAGAGGACATCGGTTCGAATCTGCTTCGGTTCTCCTTTCTCTTCGCAAATTTCTTCTCCTGGGTCAACTTTCTGTACTGACTCGTATCCGTTCCACCCCGTGTTACCCCAGCAGCCGTAAAAGATCCCAGTCATTCTGCCAAAAGTGCAGATGGCAGGTAATAGCTAAACACGCATGCACCTTACGTATGTGACTTTACATGAAGTGACATATGGTGCATGGTTGTTTTGTGTACACAGAACGCGCCGAGACGGGACCAATTTCATGTGGCACGAGCCGTGCCAGCACTATAAGTACACCACTTCGGTGGATATTTAAAAAAAAACGCGCTATAAAAAGCTGTTGACTTATGTAGAATCACATGCAAGGGCAGTGAGTCTGCTCGTGGGTGAAGAATAGCGTTATATAAAAGCGATAGACACCGTCATCATCATCATCATCTTCATCAACATAATCATAATGTCAGAAGGTATGAGTAATTGCTGGAGTACTGAAAGTGAGGTCGGAAGGTGTGTCTCGACTGCACGTCCTGATTGGCTAACAGCGTCTGGCACTCAGAATTAGTCGACACGTTAATATACACTAACCTAAGGACAATACTGGACACACATGTAAAGGACAGCCCTACTGATATAATTGAAAGAAAAGCATTAACCGAAGCAGAAGTAGTCCATTATTATCGTAACTATACTGCGTTACGTCAAGTGGTTGTAGCACTAGACAATATCGTCGTTCTACTAGTGGCACGCGTAGCCAGTATCGTTACTGCACCACGTCAATTTGACAGATGCAGTAGCGCTGGTAGCCAATATCATCACTGCACCACGTCAATTTCACAGCTGCGGTAGCGCTGGTAGCCAATATTGTTATTGCACCAAGTCAATTTCACAGATGTAGCACTGGTAGTCGTATTATTATTGCACCACGTCAGTTTTACAGATGCAGTAGCGCTGGTAGTCAGTATCGATCGCTACTCCACCACGTCAGTTCCACAGCTGCGGTAGCGCTGCATGCCAATATCGTTACTGCACCACGTCAATAACAGATGTAGTAGCGCTGGTAGTCAGTATCGCTACTGCACCACGTCAATTTCACAGATGTAGAAACGTTGGTCTTTATTGTGGAATGCGAGCATAGAGAAACCGTCAAAGGTGGAAATGGCCAGGTAGACATTTGCAGTTGGCTGGCCGCTGGACCACTTGCCCTCCAGGATGGCCTGCGCTGAGCTCCCGTCCCCCCACACCCACTTCCCCGTCGTGGCCGACCTGTGACCTCCCAGCCACAACCTGTTGTAGATGGCCGTGGTGATGTTCTTGCCTGCAACGAGACACGCTTCGTGTCCAGTTCGGAATGAACCGCAAGCTGGCTGACGTAATACGACCAACGAACCAAAGGAGTTAGTTGGTTATTTCTTGGATTGTTACGTCCTGTCAGTCTCACCGTGTCAACTCAGGACGAATCAGGCGTTCACAGTTGATCTATATGGAGTCGTAACGCAAGTCACCAAAGCACGTTAATGCGACAAGCTGGCTCACCGTTCTAGAGACAACACAATCATCGTCATCATCATCATCATCATCAACATCAAACTGTACATTTATCATGCCTGCATCAACGCCCTGGGCGCTCACATGATACATATTGACACAAACACAATATTCTAGACACATGCAGAGCAAACTCCTGGTAATGCGTTACACAAAGTAGCACTGTCTTAAAAGAAAGGTGAGAGCAGTGAATTACACACACACACACACACACACACACACACACACACACACACACACACACACACACACACACACACACAGAATGTGGAGAAAACTGGGTATTGATATTAGTTAGGTCGAAAGGTCTGTGAGAAGGACAGTTTTCAGTTTCGGTTTAAAAGATGATACGGTAAAGCAGTGTCTAAGGTCTTTTGGGAGTGAATTTTAAATGTGGGGTCCAAAGTTAGACAAAGCGCGAAAACCACGAGTCTTGTGCTTGTTTTTTGTTGAATTTTCAGCATGCATATGTCAGAAGAAGAGCGTAGTGTACGAGACGGATTGTGGACGTGTAGCAGTGCAGAGAGGTAATCAGGATTGGAACCGTTTATGGCACTGAAACACACACAAGCGACTGTATACTTAATATAGTTTTGAATTGGGAAGTCAGTGCAGTGTTTTTTTCCAGGAGAGATGAGTGGTGGTGACGGAGTGCCAAGAGAACGAGTCTTGCAGCAAAGTTTACAATTTTCTGGACAGGTCAGATAACAGAATTAGGAGTACACATAAGGATATAGTTGCAGAAGCCAAGCCGTGAGAGGATATATGAAGTACCACGAGTCTTGGCTGCGTCTTCAGTGAGAAACCTGCGGATTGAGCTAATGCGTTCGAACTCGAAATAAGCAGTTCGACAGATTTTTGTGACTATCAATATCAAGCCAAAACAGACAATAATTAGCACAACTTATATTCACATTTTCAACAATCATGCATGCAGTCTCTCTCTCTCTCTCTCTCTCTCTCTCTCTCTCTCTCTCTCTCTCTCTCTCTCTCTCTCTCTGTGTGTGCGCGCGCGTGTATGAGTGTGTGTGTGCTTTTGTACATTTCGATTTAAATAAGCATTTTTCTTATTTACAACTCAGAAAAACATCTCCAAGGGGAGCTCTGTGTGTGTGTGTGTGTGTGTGTGTGTGTGTGTGTGTGTGTGTGTGTGTGTGTGTGTGTGTGTGTGTGTGTGTGTGTGTGTGTGTGTGTGCTTTTCTACATTTCGACTTAGAAAAACACCTCCATGGGTGCTTGTGAGGCGTCTCCAGTACAAAAGTAAAACACAGGCAGACATATTAAAGGAAGTAAAAACTTTTATAAAAAGCTGTACACCCATAGGGACACTGCTGCTATCGATTTCTTAAATACGATGCTACCAAACACACCAATTCTATTGTCGGAAGCCAGTGAATTGATAGATCTCCTGGCCTATGCAGTCGCCGTAGCTGCGCTATACAGTATGAGGAATATTAAGAGTGCAGGACAAGATGGGTTTTCCGATGAATTCTATAAATTCGTTTTTGTTGGAAGGCTGATTTGTTCCTCTGACTACTCTGAGAACTCCATCTTCTGTAACAGTCAATGCCTCTTCCTGACCTTCACTAGCAATGCAAATAAGACTTTCTGATGAACTGTTTCTTTCTATGCTAAAATCACACGTACACAAGTATGATATATGTACACGCAATCACACACACACACACACACACACACACACACACACACACACACACACACACACACACACATACACACACACACACACACACACACACACACACACACACACACACACACACACACACACACACACACACACACCTTTGTCATCCCTAAGGTGCACCATCCACTCGTTGATGAAGTCTTTCAACCGCTCATACTCGGCTTGAGACTTGATGTAGATAAGGTGACCTCCGTCCATTGCACAGCTTCTGCGTGCGTTTACCCACCACAGGGGAGTACTGCAGTACCGGACACACAGGTTGACGTCGCTGTAGTAACGGTAGCCTCTGCCCAGCGGGCAACTGGACCCTGTCAGCAGGCAGCCACAGGACAATAGACGAGTTGCAACCAACCCCATGATTGTAAATTGTAATCCACCGCCATCGTAATTGTAAATTGAAATCCACCCCATGATTGTGTGTGCAATTTGCAATCCACGGCATAACCGTAAATTGCAATCCACCCCACCATTGCAAAACAGTTTGTGATTCCTCACTTCAGTGAACTTGGTCCCTCGCCGAGGAAGGTAATATCGCCTAATCGTCAAGTTATGCAATGGAGTCGAATTAGTTAATCCATTACGCACAGAAAATTAATATTCCTGGATAATTGTTATTAACAGGCTCTGAAAAAGCATTTGACTCAGTATCATATTATATGGTCTTTCATCTAGAAAACACTCAGTTTCTTCAGATTTGGGCCAGATATAAAAAAGTTGATTATTTTACAAAAATACCAAATCTTGTGTTGTTGTCAACGGACAAGTCTCCACTTGGTTCCAAATAGAAAGGGGCTGTCGACAAGGTGATCCCCTCTCCCATTATATATACGTACTGTGCGCGCGAATTTTAGCAATACAAATCCGTCAAAGCTTTGACGTTAATGGAATCAAAATAAAAGATGTAGAATACTTAATATCACAACTTGCAGACGATACATCAATTTATTTGGATGGCAGTAGAGAATCATTTGAAAATATAATCAAATCATTTGAAAATGTTATAAAAATTCTTGCCGAATTTGCTCTTTGTTCTGGCTTAAAAATAAACTATGATAAATCACAAGTAGTTTGGCTAGGAAGTCAGAAAGGGTCAGGTGCAGCGTTTCTGCCGCATTTAAAACTCAAGTGGAATCCAACGAGATTCAGTGCTTTTGGCATTATATATTCAACAGATCTAGAAAACATTATGGATCTGAACTACAGTCCAAAAACAGAACCAATAGAAACTCTTGAAAATTTGGCATGGGAGACCCAACTCTGAAAAAATACGGTAACAAAAACTCTCATGTTATCTATAATAACACGCCTTTTTTGTATCTGCCAAACCCGTGTAACAAATTTTATTAAAGATCTGACGCTTTTATTCTATAAATTTATATGGAATGGTAGAAGATACCAAATCAAACGATCAACGCTGGAGGGAGGTTTAAACAAGATTTAAATAACTGTTTAATAGACAGTTTGAAAGTAACTTGGATAAAGAAGATGCTGAAAGAAGATAAATGTAGCTGGATGGCCTCGCTGAAAGAGGATGTGCCAGACCTTGACCTACAGAAATACAATGGATCTAGATTTTTATTTTCTAAGCGCAGTGCTGTAAATCCCTTTTGGCATGGCGTTTTTTCGTCATTTGCCAGATTTTCAGAAAGGTGCATCCCACAAACCATATCTGAATTTCTCCAAGAACCAATCCTATTCCACCACAAAATCAAAATCGAGGGAACGCTTATCTTAAGACAAGTTTGGCAAAGGTTATGCATTAGGACAATTGGACAGTTAACAAGTGAAAACTTTGAATTTCTAGAATATAGTCGGCTTACCACAAAGTTTGGCAATGATATTAACTCTTTTGAATATTATGGAATGATAAAAGCCATTAAAAATATAAAGAAAGTCTTCACCTAAAGGATTAACCTAGCCCAAATACAACCGAAGCAAATACGTACTCAATCCTGCAATCTGAAAGGAAAGGAACAAAAGCAATCCGAAACATACTGCGTCAAAATATTAGGCTGCTGCCGAAATCGGTGGCAAAATGGAATAACACCTTTCTGGGTCCAGACTGGCCCGCTATTTACTCAAGTTTAAAAAATTCTACTTCCGACACTAAACTTAAATGGTTCCAGTACAGAATATTCTACAAAGTTGTAAGAACAAATGACTATTTGTATAAAAGAAAGGTTATTGACTCCGACAGATGTACGTTTTGTAAAACTGAAAAAGAAACAATACGCCACCTCCTCTCGGACTGCATTTACACCGAGACCTTTTCTAAGTACGTTTTAGAATGGATCACAAAGAATACACCTCATGTACGTTCTCGCAATACTACCGAGCAGTTGGATATTTTGGGCGTAAAAGACGACGTAACAACGGACAAGGTACTTGACCCAATAATGCTGATGGCAATGTACATCTTCAGAAGCAGATGTTGAAAAACTATACCTTTACTTGTTTTTCGAAAGAAGATAAGCAAAGAGCATCTGTTGGGCGGTTCAGGTGTCTTTTGCCCGGCATCGCTTAAGTCCCTTGGCTGCTCTTACTTCCGGTACGTACTTTCTTCACAATGGAAAGTGGTGACTGTGAATTTGCGAGTATTCCATTGTTATACACAGCGTGAAGCAACGCCTACTCAGAAATCGGTCCAGAAGTGACGCTGCGACCTCTCGCGACTTCTTGCGCGAAAGATTACAAAGGGCATTCACTCGTGCAAACCACATTCACTGAATCGCCCAACAGAGAAACACGCCTGGGCGTTGAAGGGAGACGTAACTACGTATTTTTCACTATGGTCCCCATAAAAGTGAAAGGTACCCAGAGAGCTGCTTACATGCATGTGTGTGTGTGTGTGTGTGTGTGTGTGTGTGTGTGTGTGTGTGTGTGCGTGCGTGCGTGCGTGCGTGCGTGCGTGCGTGCGTGCGTGCGTGCGTGCGTGCGTGCGTGCGTGCGTGCGTGTGTGTGTGTGTGTGTGTGTGTGTGTGTGTGTGTGTGTGTGTGTGTGTGTGTGTGTGTGTGTGTGTGTGTGTGTGTGTGAATCAAACAGGACTGCCAGTTTTGTCAAAATTTACTTTTAATGCTGATATATCTGCGTATATCTTTATCTATTGCATGCTTAAACAGGTTTTCAGACAACACTTTCATTCTTGACTTCGTACTTTTGCAGGCCAAATTTCACTTTCTTCAAAATCCACAGCAAGATGTCACCTCTTGGTTCATTACGGTTATTATCAGTTGATTACTGGAACTCTCATTAGTGATATGATAAAATATTAGTGTTAAAGTGTAGCTAGAAGGGACATGAGAAGAATCGGAAGAGAAAAACAAGAAGAAGAAAAGAAAAAGAAAAAAAGAAAAAGAAAAAAAAAACACTCACCCAGTATGCAGTGTTCCCATCCAAAGCGCAAGGCTCTTACATGGCAGAGAACTCAGTTCTTGGATGAGCTAAACTTCAGTGCAAAACACTGACTGAAAAAATCGATACACCAGCCACTGCGCTTTCAACAGCCGAAGGCAGCGCTGTTATGGCTATGACAACGGCAAGTAGTCATCCTATCTATCCGTGACTGTGATTGGTTAGCTGAACAGTGGAGGATGCTTCCATTGGCCCGCTTTCAACTTCCTTTCCACTCCGTCTGCACAGTGTTCCAGTGTCAACTGCCAGACTTTTTTTCTTTTCTTTCTTTTCTTAATCGATCGGGAAGGGTGGAGACGGAGAGGGGGTAATCCCAAGCGGAAACTTTGACTGTGGAAATGGTACTCCAGCTGACGTAAGCAAGCATAGCAACCACCAGCCCCTTCATACGTGAAGCAAATGTCAAAACAGGTCGTGCGTGCAAATGTATTCATCTGATTGGATACGGATTCAGAGTTCTGCTCTCCGCGTTTGCCTGACATGTGCCTAATCTCGGAGTGTTCATGATAAATTTTATTTATTAAGGCTATGTTCGACTTTCGATGACGGTCCTGTGATGACAACATATACGATGAGTTGCTATGGGAACAGAGAGACCGTGACGCCACTTTCGAACTTCTGATCGTGCCAAGTTGTAGTCACATGATCGTCATCGAAATTTATTAATAATTAAATAAGCTTGATCTTGTTTGTGTTATATTTGACACACGTCCCTCTATTTAACAGAAACACTCGTCCCTATATTTGACAGAGACACTCGTCCCTTTATTTGACAGAGACATTCGTCCCTATATTTGACAGAGACACGTCACTCTATTTGACAGAGACACTCGTCCCTATATTTGACAGAGACACTCGTCCCTCTATTTGACAGAGACACTGACTCGTCCCTCTATATGACAGACACACTGGTACCTTTCTTCGAATGAGACATTCGCACAGAGACACTCCTCTCTTTCTTTGAATGAGACACTTACACAGAGACACTCGTCCCTTTATTTGACAGACGGACTGGCAAAGAGCAAAATTTGCTGTTTGAAGAGGAAATAAATATTATTTTGCCTTTCAAACAGAATTATGGGCCTATATTATTTATATAGTCCCCTTGATCGCGTGTTGGGGTTCGAACCTCTAATTACGTCGGCACGCTGTGCAAAATTCAAATATAAACTACATCTGAGCTGGTATGTGTGTTTCGTGAAGCTGCTATGTATAGCACAAAAACTTCTGCAACACTTTTGGGAAGGAGTGGGTGGGTAGGGTCTGTTTGTATTTCATTGGTATGAGTGTCATTTGGTAGTTTTAGCTTGCGGGAGCTTACATGTATGCACTGTGTGTAGCTGGCGCTGTGAACACGCAAGTTTTTGTGTCTAAGTTTTTTATGCGATATATATTATTCATTCATTCTTTCAATCACATCCACGTTGAGACACCACAAGCGAAAACATTTTTTTTTAACGGCTACGAAATGAACCCAGTTCAGAACTGGTCTGCAAAAGGCCCAAAGAGCCCGAATAACGGCTAGTTTAACATGAAAGGGATTTGGGTTTTCTTAGACCACTTCATGCGAACGCTGCAAGTCAGGGGTCAAGAACTCAGTTTGGATCAGACCCAGTCTTGAGCGCTGGAACAGCTGAGAGTGTGAAACATCGAAAGAATAACTGATACCTTCCCGCCGATCAGAGTGTGAAACATCGATAGGGTAACTGATACCTACGCTATACGCGACGATCAGAATGTGAAACAGCGGTAGGTTAACTGTGAGCACTGGGGAAGCTGAGAGTGATTATTATCTCAAATTCCTCAAGCTGAGAGTGATTAATACTTCACTTCCCCGCGGCGATCCACTGTGAGCTCTAGGTCCACTGACTGCAGGGTGATAAAAGAAAATACGCAGTGAAGTGGCAGACAGCCACAACAAAACCCTTTTGATAACCAACTGTGTTTTCCTGCCTTCCTCGCGATCACTGTACCGGTCCCAGTTAACTTATTTATCATGAATACAAACTGATGCAATAAAAGCAGCAGACAACGGATTTCTATCCATTGTTGACACACTTTTTGTGATTTTTTTCTACGAATAATTCTGCTGCCGAAACAAATATTTAGTTTCCAACTCCAGACTGATCAGTCTCTGAATCTGTGGGGAGCTTACAGCACTCTGCGGATTGCAATGGTTAAAACATGAACCAGAGGAATGGGAGACTCTATCTTCCTCTGCGCTTCTGGGTAATGTGGGTGGGTTTCTCTCTCGAATGCTCGGGTGAAGTGGACTGTTCCCTGTTTTGGTTGTCACCATTAAAACGTCATTTTCCCAGTCAACTGATTTGTCTCTTGTGGCTTTTTGACTCAATACAATCAATTCTAAATAATAATATTAAAAATAAAATAAAAAATACCGCAATAAAAGCATCAACCGTGTCAGTGTAGTGATGCCTGTGAGGTTCACTTAGAAAATCCCAAGTCTCTCTCTCTCTCTCTCTCTCTCTCTCTCTCTCTCTCTCTCTCTCTCTCTCTCTCTCTCTCTCTCTCTCTCTCTCTCTCTCTCTCTCTCTCTCTCTCCAGACGAGCAGCAAAACTTGTCTTAACTGATCGTTCCCTGTCAACGACGGCAAAACTAAAGAAACTATAAATTCTTTCATTGTAGCAACAATTTCTGAACAACACAACTGTGTGCCTCAACAGGTACGTGACCTTTTGCAAACCGACGCCCTGGTTCAGCAGCATTGCACAGCAGTTTTGCAAACCGACGCCCCGGTTCAGCAGCATTGCAGAGCAGTTTTGCGGCAAACCGACGCCCGGCCGCTGTATTCCGTGTCACAGCCAGTGCGCGCGGAGTGCCGGCTGCGACTGAGCCGGAAGTTTGTTTTGACTTTTTTTTTTTCTTTGCTTTGTACAGATTGGCTACTGATGTGCTCCAGTTTGGAGAAATAGCACATAAAGTGGTCCATTATTATTATTGTAATTGTTCTTATTACTAGTGACAGAGCCGTAACTTCAGGTATATTATGTTTATTAATCATGTGCAGAGATAATTACAGTTATGTGCTTTTGACGATATTATGCCATTAACTTTGGTGATGAAGAAAAAGACATAATTATTTTACAATGACGTAGTGAAATTTGCAATTATTTAGCGATATTTAGAATTGTGTGGAAATATTTACAATACTTTTGACGCTAGTAAGAATCTGTCGAAGGGACATAATTCCGTGCGCGCGCGCGCGCGCGCGCTTGTGTGTGTGTGTGTGTGTGTGTGTGTGTGTGTGTGTGTGTGTGTGTGTGTGTGTGTGTGTGTGTGTGCCAGACTGCCACACAATAAAAACATTAAATTAAATAATCTGACGTCATAGCATGAAAAGACTTGAAATTTGAAAATCATAATTATCTTGTCTTAAACTTTTGCCGATGACTACAAACTCAACGTAGCGTTCGGGGATGGGATTCCAGCAACAAACAAATAAAAGCAGATACTTTAACCTGTGACGACCAGGTCAAAAACGTATTTACATTACCAGCTCTATGCTTTCTGTGAAACCTTTCACTGTCTGTGTGGAAAAAAAAAACATGATCACACGTTTTATTCATGCACTGAATTTCCGCGGAATTCCGCGAGAATTTTAGCCATTCAAAGGCCCTGAACCCCGGCTGAGACCAGTCATCGCTTCTCTCCCTTTGCATGATCTCAGAACACAAGGATGCTCTCGAGATTAACCCCTTTCACTGCCGCAGCTCGTATAGTTTCTGGGCTGTAAAGTGTACACACACACACACACACACACATGCCTGCAAACGATATACTTTCCAGTCAAACTGATGTCAAACAAATCTACATTCAATACTGTGCGTTTTGACAAAATGCTAAAGCGAAAGAAAAATCAGGCTCAAGTGTTTCAAATTTCACCTTTTTATCGATCGTTTTCAAGTGACATCATGGCAGTGAAAGATTTAAGATGATTTGAAAACAAAACTTTGAGTGATCTGTACTTAATGGTTCCTGCTCTGCGGGACTGTGACTAGCAGCTGGGCGTCGCTAAGTGCACTGGGTGCGATATCAGCCCCAGGATTGTGGAAACGACCACAGAAGTATCGACAGCAAGCGCTAGACGATATCGTCGCTTTTCAGTAAGTAAACATGGTGCTTAACGTCCACAGTAACCATAAGGCTTATTAGGGAAGGGGAGAGGGGGAGAAGATGGAGATGAAATACCTATCGCTACGTTGTCAGGACTGTAGGAAAGGCTTAATTTCCTGCCCTCGTCACTCGCAGTGCGCGTACATTAGGTATAATGGGCAGCGAAGATAGCTCAGTGGTTAGAGCGCCGGACTCGTAATGACTGAAACGTCGCGGGTTCGAATCCGTGCAGGAGCGACGGGAGAATTTTCTTCTCCTGGGTCAACTTTCTGTACTGATTCTTATTTCGGTATCAGTTCCACCTCCGTGTTACCGCAGCAGCACGTAAAATATCCCGGTCATTCTGCCAAAAGTGCAGATGGCAGGTTACAGCTAAACACGCATGCAACTTACGTATGTGCCTTTGCATGAAGTGACATGGTGCATGGTTGTATGGCGTAGACAGAACGCGCCGAGACGGCAGCAGTTTCATGTTGCTCGAGAGCGGAGAATAGCGCTATATAAAAGCAATAAACATCATCACCATGATCATAATGCTGACGAGTCCTTTGTTTGCCGGTGTAGGTGTTGTAGACTATAGCTGTGATGGCTGATTTATTTCTTGTTCTGGGACAGTACAGATCCAGCTGTGAAATGTCTCTGGCATTCTGTGTTCCTTTATCTTTCTGTGGCTTTTTCTTTCTGTGGCTTTTTCGAGCATGGAAAAAGATGTTTCTGTGGATGTAAAGTTTTCTCTGTTACTAAGCGCCATCTCTCAGAGTGTCCGGAAGTGAATTCCAAACAGATGGTGCCACGAAACTGAAAGAACGTTGTCTGAATGATATTAGATCTCGCAAACAGCATAACGTCAACTACATGAAAACTTTAATATATTTATTTAAAAAAATATAAAAAAAGGAAAAGAGTTTATGAAGAAGACTACAGTGCCTTTACAAAGCAGGGTACGTTTTGTCACTGCTTCAGTAAACTGACTGCTGTAGGACAAAGTGCAGCTATCATATACTATTTGTTGCATCATTTAAGAAACGTAACACTCTTGTCTTTGTGTGTGTGTGTGTGTGTGTGTGTGTGTGTGTGTGTGTGTGTGTGTGTGTGTGTGTGTGTGTGTGTGTGTGTGTGCGTGTGTGTGTGCGTGTGTGTGTGTGTGTGTGTGTGTGTGTGTGTGTATGTGTGTGTGTGCGCGCGCGCGCGCGCGCGCGCGCGCGTGTGTGTGTGTGTGTGTGTGTGTATGTGTGTGTGCGTGCGTGTGTGTGACTTTGTGTTTTTTTGCAGGAAGTTCTATTAGGCCACGTAAATTACGTGGCTTAATAGAACTTTCTGCACAGTACTCCTGATAAAATTTACACAAAGCTCTAATTGAAGCAGAAAAAGTTCATCGATGTCAGAAGGTATTGCTGTAATTGCTGGAGTACTGAAAGTGAGGTCGGAATGTGTGTCTCGTCTGCACGTCCAGATTGGCTAACAGCGTCTATCACTCATAATTAAGCCAAAGGTAATACACACTAAACTAAGAACAATATTCTGCACACATGTAAAGCCCAGTCCTACTGATACAATTTAAACAAAGCATTAATTGAAGCAGAACAATGTCCATATCGTAATAGACGATTTCCTGAAATAACAGGGGAGATAATCTGGAAGAGTGAAGCCCCTGCGATAGGACATCATTTCAGACACGGACTACTGGCATACACAGGTCCATGATTTCAGAATGGTCTGGTCTGTGACAGTACCAGACCTTCAGGCATGGACCCATACTATACTGGACTGCCAGATAGCACTATTGGCTACAAACATTTCTTTTTCTTTTTCGCGTACTACGGTCTTTTTAGCAGGGCCACATGCGGTGTGTCCGTTTGGAATGGCGGACTGACTGAATCGACTGTGAGTGTTCATTATTTATACCGCGTTCTTGATTAAAAAGAAGAAACGTAAAAATAAAAAAATAAAAATAAAATCATCGGTAGCCTCTGCTGACTGACTCTGCTGACACACACATCGTCAGGAGCGCTGCATGGCTTACCAGAAGCAGATCACTGCGAGCAGAAGATCGAATACAGAACGAAGAATAGCGAAGCCAGTTGTTCTACTCCATCACTCGCATCGGATTGTGGATAGCAGTCGACAATCTTCCCCAGGTATCTCACCTAAAGATTGCTTCAAATATGGTAAGTTCTGAGGTGTCGATAATTTCTCGTATAAACTGATATCTCGACAGATCGACAACTCTGTGTTGTGTGTTAGCGTGAAGCGAAATGTCCATCAGGACATTTGACATCAAAGGGTAGTGTAAACAAACAAAAAAAACACTACACCCCGTTTACATGCACTTCAGCAGCGAGTGTGTACTGTTAATTAATACAGTATTCACTGAGTTTGTTCAGATTTAGATCTGGTACATTGTCAATAAAACAAAATTACTTAAACAACAAAACACTAAAATCAAAACGCTCAATCGACCGCAGCATATAAATTATAGGCAGCATTTATGAAGCAACATATTAAATCCAAGTCGTTGTAGCACAAGACAGTATCGCCACTGTACTATTGACGCGGGTAGTCAGTATCGTTTCTGCAGTGAAAGGTGCATTTGGACAGTCTGGGAACATTGTGAAAGGTCCTGGCCATTGCTGCTTTTAAGACAGCTCCGTTGACTCCAGAGCCGGACAGCCAGAGTTGTCCCCCTGTTGTCACAGACCTGCACAATCAAAGGGCATAGTACGGCGGCTTGCTAGGGTCAAAAGCACACAACTGTGTCTTGCACATAATTGTAACTATGTACTGTTCATAACAGTAATGGGCATTTCTATGGCGCATGATCCCTAGCCAAATTTAGGGCACAATGCGCCCTAGAAAAAGATGTAGAAAAATTTATAAACACATACAAGGGACAAGTTTCATGCCACACGACAGCTAAACCACATAGGAATTTAAATACAGCAATTTCAGTAAATAAACCAAGGTTGTTAGTAAGTAAACATGACCAAACACTGACCTGAGCACACATCTATAATACAAGTAAATATATTGTAACGACAAAGATGTACAGCGGAATATTACACACACACACACACACGCGCACGCACGCACGCACGCACGCACGCACGCACGCACGCACACGCGCGTTCACGCACACGTGTACCCGCACACCCAGGTGGGGGGCTTATTAATTATATGCAGATTTGAAGTGATGAGTTTTTAAGGCTTGCTTGAAAGAAGATATTGATGCTGATTGACGGACACCATACGGTAATGAGTTCCACTATGTTGGACCTTGTAGAACAAGCATTCATGCATGAAGAACACTGAGAGACAGCACTCTCGATGTCTTCCCGCATCTTTGGCCAATAGACCACATCGCTGGCAAGCTGTCTGGTGTCCTTTGTGTAGGATGGCGACGTATGTCGACTGCAAAGATTCGCGCTCCACTGCCTTTTGTCATTTGAGGAAGACGTCATTTTCAACCACCAGCTCGTCTCGGAAAGGAAACAAGGGTTGTTGTTTTTTACGTCAGGTGGAACACTTCGCTCATGCCCAGGCCAGCCTTCCTTGATGAACTTCATCAAATTCTGCATGGTTGCATCTTCCAGAGTTTCTCGCTGAAGCTCAGTCATCCTGTCTGCTGAGATCGACAGCACTGTCATGACATCATACTCAAATTCTGTCTCTTCTGGGGGTTTCAGTCTGTCGAATGCTTACTGATGGGTTTCGGTCAAAAAATAAGACGACATCGTTGTGGTGAAGCTCTCGCAGTGTGGCTGTTTTTTCACCGTAGTCCTTGATGAACTTGTTCAAGTAGCTTGTCATTCCGAGAAACCTTTCAAGAGCTGCTTGGTTTTCTGGTGCTGGCATATTTCGAATTGCATCCGTTCGAATTGCACTACCCCCCCCCCCCCCGCCCCCCACCCCCCACTGATTGTTGAAAATGTGAATATAAGTTGTGCTAATTATTGACTGTTTTGGCTTGGTATTGATAGTCACACAAAAAAACTGTCGTGCTGCTTATTTCGAGTTCGAACGCATTAGCTGAACCCGCAGGTTTTTCACTGAAGACGCAGCCAAGACTTGTGGTACTTCATATATCCTCTCACGGCTTGGCTTCTACAACTATATTCTTATGTGTCCTCCTAATTCTGTTATCTAACTTCTCCAGAAAATTCCAAACTTTGCTGCAAGACTCGTTCTCTTGGCACTCCGTGACCACCACTATATCTCTCCTGGAAAGAAACTGCACTGATTTCCCATTTCAAAACCATATTAAATATATAGTCGCTTGTGTGTGTTTCAGTGCCATAAACGGTTCTGGTCCTGATTACCTCTCTGAACTGCTACACGTCCACACTCCGTCTCGTACACTACGCTCTTCTTCTGACACATGCATGCTGAAAATTCAACAAAACACAAGCACAAGATTCGTGGTTTTCGCGCTTTGTCTAACTTTGGACCCCACATTTAAAATTCACTCCCACAAGACCTTAGACACTGCTTTACCTTATCACCTTTTAAACCCAAACCAAAAACTGTCCTTCTCACAGTCCATTCGCCCTAACTAATAGCAATACCCAGTTTTCGCCACATTCTCTCTCTCTCTCTCTCTCTCTCTCTCTCTCTCTCTCTCTCTCTCTCTCTCTCTCTCTCTCTCTCTCTCTCTCTCTCTCTCTCTCTCTCTCTCTCTCTCTCTCTCTGTCTCTGTGTTTTTGTGCGCGCGTGTGTGTGTGTGCGTGTGCGTGTGCGTGTGTGTGTGTGTGCGTGTGTGTGTGTGTGCGTGTGTGTGTGTGTGTGTGTGTGTGTGTGTGTGTGTGTGCGTGCGTGTGTGTGTATGTGTGTGTAATTCATTGCGCTCACTTTTCTTTCAAGACAGTACTACTTTGTGTAACACATTACCAGGACTTTCCTCTACATGTGTCTAGAATATTGTGTTTGTGTTAATATGTATCATGTGAGCGCCCAGGGCGTTGATGCGGGCATGATAAATGTACAATTTGATGGTGATGATGATGATGATGATGACGATGATTGTGTTGCGTCTAGAACGGTGAGCCAGCTTGTCGCATTAACGTGCTTTGGTGACTTGCGTTACGACTCGGTATAGATCAACTGTGAACGCCTGATTCGCTGACACGGTGAGACTAACAGGACGTAACAATCCAAGAAATAACCAACTAACTCCTTTGGTTCGTTGGTCGTATTACGTCAGCCAACTTGCGGTTCATTCCGAACTGGACACGAAGCGGGTCTCATTGCAGGCAAGAACATAACCACGGCCATCTACAACAGGTTGTGGCTGGGAGGTCACAGGTCGGCCACGACGGGGAAGTGGGTTTGGGGAGACGGGAGCTCGGCGGAGGCCTTCCTGGGAGGCAAGTGGTCCAGCGGTCAGCCAACTGCAAATGTCTGCCTGGCCATTTCCACCTTTGACGGTTTCTCCATGCTCGCGTTCCACAAAGAGTACCATCTCTACTACATCTGTGAAATTG
>OY757544.1:12728634-12733634 GCA_963584105.1 Alviniconcha strummeri
TCTCGATCAAGGTGCTAAAGTTCTTCACTTCATGTATTCAGAGGTGACCCACTGTATGGAGGTTTTACAGACCTGCTTTACAGACCCTTACAATCTAGTTGCATGTTCACCAAAGCTCTCCCATTGAGCAGACATAAAACTATTAAAAGTCATGTTTCTATAGCCCTTCCACTGAGCAGATGTAAAACTATTAAAAGTCATGTTTCTGGAGCTCTTCCATTGAGCAGACATAAAACTATTATTGTAGTATTAAAAGTCATGTTTCTGGAGCTCTTCCATTGAGCGGACAAAACTATTATTGTAGTATTAAAAGTCATGTTTCTGGAGCTCTTCCATTGAGCAGACATAAAACTATTGAAAGTCATGTTTCTGGAACTCTTCCATTGAGCAGACATAAAACTATTACTGTAGTATTGAAAGTAATGTTTCTGGAGCTCTTCCATTGAGCAGACATAAAACTATTATTGTAGTACTGAAAGTCATGTTTCTGGAGCTGTTCCACTGAGGGGACATAAAACTATTAAAAGTCAGGTTTCTGGAGCTGTTACTGTCCTCGCATTTGAGCTCCCGGTATTAAGTGTAGTCTGGAACTGTTCCCCAAAAGACTTTACGTACACACATCTCCATAAAATGTGATTGAAAGAGTCTCTTTCCCGTCTACAAAAAGAACAGTTAATGTCATTTTAAATACCCATGTGCATTAAAACAATATTGGTAGCTAATATTCTATGTACAAGTCTTATCTGGAACCATTTTAGTTTTATCTCTTGGATGTTTTGCATTTTCTTAAAGTTTCTGCTCCAGTCAATGTCTGTATTCAATCTTGCTTCCCATTTTTCACAGCACTTAGGTTTATCTTTACCCTGTGTAAGCATTTCATAATACAGGCGTGAGCCTTTTTGTTGACTGTAAATAACCTTAAGCGTCTTTGTCAATTCGGTTGAACTGTTACTCTCAACTGTTAGTCCCGTTTTACGTATGTAGCTTTTAATAGCTTGTACACATCCAATATATGTAATGTAATCCGTATTAATTCTGTATATTTCTTTAAACCTTTTAAATAACATAAACGTACCATTTTCATTCAGAATGTTTTTGATAAAACATACACCTTTGTCTATCCACTTTTTATTTTTTTTAAAAGAAGTTTTGTTTCCAACCAGAATATTGTCGTTGCAGAAAATCGGATCTGCGACTAGTTCTTCTGAGTTCTCTACCTGTATACGTTTACCAAACTCTCTATATGCTTTAAATACATGAACCCAAAACATATTAAAATTATTTTTCTGAGCAGGGAGGCTTGATCCCAATTGTTCAAGCAGTAACACTTTCGGGTAAGTTGATGTAATTATACCTTTCCACTTGTGATCACTTGTTTTTAGTTTTCGTATCCAACTTAGCTTCAGCGCATTAATATAATGTCTAATGTCTGGTATGCCAAGTCCTCCCTTTGCAATAGTTTTGACGGTTACTTTCCTACTTATCCTGTCTTGTTTTCTACTCCATACGAACTGAAACACGGTCTTCTGCAACGCGTCCACCAGACTGTCTGGTGGATTTGGCAATAAAATCCATAGGTGGATAATTTTAGACAAAATCAGCGACTTCAGAACAGCTACTCTACCGAGTGGTTTTAAATGTCTTTTTAACCATACTTTGTACAATGCTTTTATTTCTAAAAATTTATCGCGAAAATTGAGTAGCTCACATTCTTTTAAATTATTAGTAAACCAAGTACCAAGTATTTTAAATTTAGGTGGGTTCCAATCCATATGCAAATTTGGCATATATTTAATGGGTGAATTTCTTTTATTACCAAGCCATATAGCACTAGTCTTCCCCGCGTTCAAGAAGAGACCTGACTTGTTCCCAAAAGTATTAATAATCTTAACTGTTTCCTCAAATGAGTTCTTGTCACCTTCTAACATAATTTCAGTATCATCAGCATACTGCGAAAAATTTTACTCAGTTTCTCCTATTAAAATACCTTTAATATTCTTATTTTGCCTAATCATAGGAGCAAGTATTTCTACGTATAATATAAATAGATATGGTGATATTGGGTCCCCCTGTCTACATCCCCTCTGAATTGAAAACCATTCTGATAATTGTCCATTAACCGCGACAGATGACTTTATATGTCTATAAAATGTGAATATCCACTGGCTAATATCGGGCCCAAATCCAAACGCGTGTAAAACTTTAAACATAAATCTCCAATCCACTGAATCGAAGGTTTTTTCAAAGTCTAAGCACAAGAGTATCCCAGGCATATTTTCTTTGTTCAAGTAACTGATTAAATCATATATCAGTCGAATATTATCTACTATATATCTATTGGCCATAAACCCAGTTTGGTCTTCACTGATCAAAGAGGGCAGGACACGTTTTAAGCGATTAGCAATACAAGTGGATCCTATTTTGTAAACAACATTAAGGAGTGAAACTGACCTCCAGTTTTTTTATTAGGTCTTTTAAATTTTATTCCCTTTTGGTATGCATATTATTATTCCTTCTTTCTGCGTTGATGATAATTCACCTTTTCTAAACCCATTATTTAATGATTTAACAACGAATGCACCCAGCTGTCGCCAAAATAACTTAAAGAATTCAACAGTAAAACCATCAGAGCCTGGGCTTTTATTGTTTTTCATGTTCTTGAGTGTAACGCTTGATTCATCTAAAGTAATTTCCCCTTCGAGTGAGGTCTTTTCTTGCACTGTCAGTGTTGGTATATCTTCAACCAAGTCTAATATTTCACAATCTTCTAATTGTCTGTCAGAATATAATCTTTCATAAAACATTTTGACTTCCTTTATAATGTCCTTAGTTTCATATATTTCTTCACCATTGTTTAAAGTAAACCTAATCATTTGTTTACTAACGTAATTACGTTTTTCAAGTGCACAAAAATATTTTCTTATTTTTTCTCCTTCGGCGACCTATCTCGCTCTCGATCGAAGCAGAACTCCCTCCATCTTTTTCTCTCTAAGTGCAATTAACTCCTGTTTATAAGATTCTAGTTTCCCTTTCTCATCTTCTGTCAATTTAATTTTAGTTTCTAAGCTCTGAAATTAGGAAAAAGTCCAATCTACTCTGTTGAAGGGGTGTGTTTCTGCGCCATGTATACCGTCTCATTTCAGGATGAATTTCTCTCCAAATATCTAATAGGTCGAGGTTTATCATTACATTTTCGACTTTTTCTTGTGCTTTAGCATTATTAAAGTTTTATAATTATAATGATCTAATGTGAAATCCAAGACTAAATTCCAGTCTCCTCCAATAATAAGATTTTCAAAGCCAACTTCGCTGATCCGTTCCTCAAGCTCGGCATAAAACTCCGGATTATCACGGTTTGGGCCATACAAACTGACGATCACAAATTCTTTATCCATTATTCTGACAGTGGCAAATATATAATTTCCAGCAATATCTTTATAAACCTTGTCTACAGAAAATTCGAAATTATTATTAAATAATATTGCGACACCCCTCGAACTTGAATTATACGAGGCAAAGTAATATTTATAACCCCACTCAGCCCGAATACAGTTCTCTAGTTTTGGATCAAAGTGGGTATCCTGCAGTAGGTATATGGAATATGACTTATCTCTTAGTGAAAAACATCTCTCCTCTTGCGCGGGTCAGCTAGGCCTTGGCAATTCACTGAAACAACCTTAACTGTATTGGTCATGGTATGCGTGATCTAATTCCACTGCAGCCAGGACACACTATCCGACAAAGCAGAAGCATCGTGGAAGGAACCACTTTCACGTGAGAACATAGCTCACAAAAATCCGCCACAAGTGTCCATACAAACAGTTCAAAACCTAAGCCAGTACAGGCACATGACGTACATACGCACAGCTCACAACACGCTGAACCCAGCGCTGAATATGCACGTACAAACATAATAAATTCAAAGTACATGGCCAATATAGTACAACCAAAAAACAGGCAAACGGACAGACAATACAACCAACAAACAGGCATAAATATGTACACAATAATTCCACACCAAAACGTTACAGTATACTCAGCTTTTTTCTTCTTCTTTTTTTGTCATACACATATTATTGTCAGTTCTGTATAGAAAAGCAACAACAAAAAGCCATGAGTCAAATACTTGAAATGTATGTGTTGCACAGAGTTTAGTCTAATTCTTTAAAAATTAAATTGTGGGGATGGGGTTTAAGAATATGACCCACTTCCATACCTACTGGTAACACAGGCAGATACATTTGTCTTTCATCACTTCTACAATTCTCTCTCTCTCTCTCTCTCTCTCTCTCTCTCTCTCTCTCTCTCTCTCTCTCTCTCTCTCTCTCTCTCTCTGTGTGTGTGTGTGTGTGTGTGTGTGTGTGTGTGTGTGTGTGTGTGTGTGTGTGTGTGTGTGTGTGTGTGTGTGTGTGTGTGTGTGTGTGTGTGTGCTTGGCTAATTCCTGCCCCATGGCCTGTATAGGTCATGTCAGAAACTTTGGCTTGAAAGGCTGAGGATGTCATTGTAGACTCAGCTTGAGGCAGAGAACGAGGCAGGAGGAGGATGTAACTGTACTCATGCTTGATGCACAAAACAAGGACAGGAAGAGGGTGTTATTGTTAACTTATGCTTCATGCAGAGAACAAGGACGGGAAGAAGGTGTTATTGTGAACTTATGCGTGCTGAGGAGAACAAGGACAGGAGTGTAGAGTCATTGTGGACTCACACTTGATAAAGAGGACAAGGACAGGAGTGTAGTGTCATTGTGGACTAGCACTTGATGAAGAGGACAAGGACAGGAGTGTAGTGTCATTGTGGACTCGCACTTGATGAAGACCAGGGCAGGAGTGTAACTGTGACTCACACTTGATGAAGAGGACAGGGACAGGAGTGTAATGTCACTGTGGACTCGCATTTGATGAAGAGGACAAAGACAGGAGTGTAATTGTGACTCACACTGGATGAAGAGGACAAGGACAGGAGTGTAGTGTAATTGTGGACTCGCACTTGATGAAGAGGA
>OY757544.1:12738387-12785887 GCA_963584105.1 Alviniconcha strummeri
AGTGACGGTCCTGTCTCAAATGCTACTGCTATATATCTGCAGAGCCAGCAAGATTTCCTTACCAAAGAGTGTAAACTGTGATACCAGTGGTAGATTAGAAACAACCGTGTGTGTGTGTGTGTGTGTGTGTGGGGGGGGTGCTTGCGTACGTGCGTGCGCGCACGTGCGAGTGTGCGTGTGCATGCGTGCGTGCATGTGTGCGTCCGCGCGTGTGAGTGTGCCTGCGGCATGCGTGCGTGCGTGCGTGTGTGTGCCGTGTGTGCGTGTGGTGGGGGGGGGGGGGGAGGAGGGAGTGTATAAAGCTGCGAGGCAAAGAGAACTGTTTGACATGATGTACAAAGGTTAAAAGAAAAATGCCATGTGCAATTCACAATGACAAACTTAATAAAATCATTCATCGTCGTGTTTCTTCTTAGTCTCAATCCTTACTTGTCACTGTGTTCTGGGGTTTTTATATTGCTGTTGCTGTTGTTGTTGATGTTGTTGTTGCTACTGTTGCTGTTGTTGTTGTTGCTGCTGGCTGCTGCTGCTGCTGCTGTTGTTGTTGTTGTATTATTTTTCTCTTTTTCTTTCGGTTAACTTTCTCTGTATAGAAGATTCCGGGCTGCTGATCACCTCTAACAATCCACCCTGCAGGCAGTTACGGGTGTTCACACGGGCAAAAATAGCATATACAAAACAATTATATAAAGCGGGTAAACTCTGACAACTATGTTTTGTTGTACACTCATAATAATAATAATGGATAGCTTTTCTGATGCAGCGCAAATCGTTTTGAAGACAGATGAACTCGATGCTCTAGCCGGTCTGGTACACACCATTCATGCACTCCTACAATGCATGGTTACGATATGGGGCAGGACGCATTTCGTTATAATCTATCAGTGCTCGCGGGGTCTGGTCTACCGCCTAGGTTTGCATACCCTGCATTCATTTCAGTATCGGCAATGTGAAGAAAAATAAGGAACAGAAAACTGACTCAATAATGCCAATAATAATAATAATGAAATCGTTGAAGATAAGGAACAGAAAACGGACTCAATAATACCAGTAATAATAATAACAATGAAATCGTTATAAAGCCCGAACCTCTAACACACACACCACACACACACACACACACACACACACACACACACACACACAACACACACACACACACACACACACACACACACACACACACACACACACACACACACACACACACACACACACACACACACACACACACACACACACACACACACACACACACACAAGGGGTGGGGGGGGGCGGGAGAGAGAGAGAGAGAGAGAGAGAGAGAGATGAGAGAGAGAGAGAGAGAGAGGAGAGAGAGAGAGAGGAGAGAGAGAGAGAGAGAGAGAGAGAGAAATAGCACACAGCAGAAATCTGAACTGAACCAGAACGAGGCCAAGAGCGCTCGTGCAGAATCAACACACAAGGGAGTTAATCAGCGCTCGGCGAAATGCCGCGTATGACACAAGTTCAACAACAAAGACCTGAGTCGCCTATGGTAACCTGGCATGCGTGTTTAATACAAGGTACATAAACTCCACCAGAGGTACAACCTCAAGGATGGAGTTTATGTAACTTATGATAAGGATGTACCTCTGGTGGAGTGTAGGGAACCTGGTACAGTTTACACGCATGCCGCCAAGTGAGAGTTACCGTAGGGCGGCTCAGGTCTTTGTTGTTATACTTGTGTTACGTATTTCGAGCACTGATTAACTCCCTTGTGTGTTGATAAAAACATAACAAAGAATTTAAACTGAATAAAAACTAAACATAGATCTCTGCAAGAGAACCCAGTCCCCAAGAAGAAGAAAAAGAAAAAAGAAAAAAAGAAAAAAGAAAAAAAAAGTAACAATAGTGCACAACAATGACAACCAAAGGTCAGGAGCTGTTGTGAAAGAGAAAGTCGAGGTGGCCGTCCTGGGCCTTCTCCCCGTCCCTTCTAAGTTAGTGAGTCCGTGCGGTCTCTGTGGACGCCAAGCAACTTGAACTCAAACTTGGGCAATGTCAACCATATTCAGCCTGAACTCGTTTTGACTAATACAATGTGATCGATATAATAAAACCATTTAACAAAAGATACTATAAAAACCACCACCACAACAACAAAACAAAAAACAAAACAAAACAAAACTGACAACCGACAACAACAAAACTTTTCTGGACCCAGTAGATCTAACTGCTGGCTGCCCTGCTATTCCTGTTTCAAAGTCCTGCGGTTGTTTTTGGTTGTTTGTCGTTCTTTTTGACTTAGTATAGATAGCTCTAATAAAATTTAAGATCCATGAAGCACATAAAAGGTTTAAAAGAACGCTATTTATTAGGACAAGACAAAACCACCAAAGTTTCGGGGTAATCCCTTTTGTCAAGCTACAAAACAACACTTAACAGTTAACACTGGACAGGAAAACAAAGTGCATAGCTCAGCCAAAAACAGATAAGGCCGGTTCATTTCAGTTCATCGTTTTGACCGTTTAAGGCTGTTGTTTAAGTGTTGATGAGTTGATGCTTAATGTCCTCAGATGTCATTTGACATATTAGGGACAAGTTGTGACCAATGCCGAAGCACGGTTCAATAAAATCCACATACGTAAGGTGTATGTGTGTTTAGCTGTAACCTGCCACCTGCACTTTTGGCAGAATGACCAGGATTTTTTACGTGCTACTGTGGTAACACGGGGGTGGAACGGATACCGAAATAAGAGTCAGCACAGAAAGTCGACCCTGGAGAAGAAAATTCTCCCGCCGTTCCAGCAGGGATTCGAACCCGCGACCTTTCAATCACGAGTCCGGTGCTCTTGAACCACTGAGCTATCCCCGCCCCCTTTAAGTGTTGTTTTGTAGCTTGACAAAGGGGATTACGCCCGGCCGAAAATTTGTTGGTTTTTCTTGTCGTAATAAATAGCGGCGTCCTGTTGAACCTTCAGTTTATGTGTTTGGATCTTATTCAGTTAGAACTACTGACAGTAATAGTCACAGTGTTTCAGGGTTGTTGTTGTTGTTGTTGTTTGCTGTTTTTCTTAGTAATAACTGAAATATAGTTCAGTTTTCGTTAACTCGTTACAGAACATACTACGACTGACCAGTGCGTGGCTGATCTGCATTTATGTACGTCCCGTAACTCACGGTAGTTCGTGCAGATGATCTGATTAATAATCATCAAGTATATGAAGTGACCCGACTGATTTGTATAGCGCAAATTGTCCGGTTTTTAACCGGCCGCGTGCGCGCACTGACTAGGCGGCGGTGGCAGAGCACAGACAAATACAACTGAGTAGCACGGTTATCACTATACTGAATTTAAAATGCTTTTTTCGAATTTATCACTGTAGTGTCCTAAAGTATTGCCTTCATTTCAAGTCCAATTATTGTCCACTTGTAGGTTTCATCTAGAATTTGGAGACTGCGTTTCGGCCTTGGGAAGCCAATGTTAAATTTCCCCGGCATTTCCGCAGATAGTTTCAGTTAAGCTAATCAGTAAAAGGCAGAGTGACTTAAAACTCCCCCCCCCCCCCCCCCGCCCACCCCACACCGCCCCCCATCCATCTATCCCGGCTACTCCGCCTTCGTCAGCATCCTTCAGAATCTGCGATTTTGCACTGCGTACAATGTCACTGAAAAACAGATGAACCGACCATTCGACATCTGCTTAACCGAACTGCGTTTTCAAGGGACGCAAATTATGTATAGCTCCCTATGTTTAACTCGGTGTTGTTTCCCTTGTTTCACTCGAAAGCGCATCAAGAACGGTAACTCCCGACGTCCATCGGGTAAACTATTGTTGTTTACAAGTTCTTCAAAGTTTTGTTTTGGGGCTGTTTCCTGCCTCGCTGGCTGACTCATACAGCCCAGCCTGACTGGGTAAGATGCGTATGCTTCGTGGTATTGCTGACGCACGTCTATTTATAACTAAAGTTAAACAGCTTAAAGCAAGGGGCAGTCCAGTCCGGACTTTTGACGAGGTTTAGGGTCTGGTCGAATTTTGAAGAATTTTGTCATGACCCACTGACGGACGTAGGACAACTTACCAACGGGCAGTTCACCACTGGACAAACGGAAACCCCTGCGGAACGAATATGTGTTGCTGTGTGATATTCGTTGCTATGAATCGTATGCGCGCGTGGTCGAGGTCACACGCACACACTGAGTCGACTCTCTCTCTCTCTCTCTCTCTCTCTCTCTCTCTCTCTCTCTCTCTCTCTCTCTCTCTCTCTCACACACACACACACACACACACACACACACACACACACACACACATACACACACTGACAGTGACACACACACACACACTGACAGTGACACACGCGCGCGCGCACACACACACACACACACACACACACACACACACACACACATTCTCTCTCTCTCTCTCTCTCTCTCTCTCTCTCTCTCTCTCTCTCTCTCTCTCTCTCTCTCTCTCTCTCTCTCTCTCTCTCTCTCTCACACACACACACACACACACACACACACACACACATTCTCTCTCTCTCTCTCTCTCCTCTCTCTCTCTCTCTCTCTCTCTCTCTCTCACACACACACACACACACACACACACACACACACACACACATGTGGCACAGTGTTAACTAGCATGCTATCAGGCCTACAGACCCAGTGGACAGGGTGTTCACTGCCACAGCTTTAAGTTAAACCCATCCAGCAGTTCACTGACTTGAATGGCATGAATGTGGTTGTGTAAACTCATAACTGACAACAACATAGCATTAACCCATCCAGCACTAACATAAATTTTCACTGCCACAGCTTTAACCCATCCAGCAGTACACAAACTTGAATGACATGAACATGATAGTGTTAACTGACAACAACATAGCATTAATCCATTCAAATTTAACATTACTGTTCACTGCCACAGCTTTAACCCATCCAACAGTTCACTGACTTGAATGACATGAACAGGATTGTGTTAGTTAACTCAGTCAAGACACCACAAAATGGTGCACTCGGCTCCTGTAGACACACTTTTTTAGCCCGTTTATAAATAAATCATACTCATAGTAAATAAACTACTAGAATAGTAGAAATAATACAATCAACATCTACATTTTTAGAAAGCTTGGAATGTGTACTTGTCAGATTAATAATCCATAGTGTCATATTATATACCTTTCTCTGTTCCAACAGCAAAGCGGGAACTGTCCAAACACAGTTTTTTTTAAAGTTTTATTCTTCTGGTTGCACGGATCCCAATGATGAAAATGAAGATGTTATTATCGCTGTCTCTTGAGTCCACCTCAAGATCTACTGGCACAAACTCCTCGCCAGAATCAACAGTGTTCTCTTCAGAACAACTGTCCGAAAAATCTTCTAGATCCGAGCCTTCATTCAGTACTAATTCCACAGTTTCCCTCATCAAATAATGCATGTTCACTCTGCGTGCCGCCATTTTGAAAACATGCAGCTTTTGTCAGTTTGACACATGTGTTACAGATGCCAAAACAGAGAAAGGAACACTTGACTGGACTAAGGGTATTACCGAAAGTGTCCAAAATTGATGCAGTTAGTGTAATATAATTGCCTCCAGTCAACTCGAAAGTTGGTAAGACCATTAAAAATCTTTAATTCTTACCACATCCAAAGACACGGATCATCATCAAGCATACTACTAAGCTCCGCGTCTTAAGACGCGGAAAGAGTTAAAGGGAGACACAGGGGTGCAAAATCAACCAAATTGTCTTTTTGGGTGAAAATGAGATAGGGGCTGATTTTGACACTTTAACATCTCTTGTAACCATTCAGTAACTTATTTTGCATTCATAGTGTCTTTAACATACATGTATAATTTGTCAAATGTCAAGGGGATTCATATCAAGTAAGATGCTTTTCTTTCTTTTCATGTGCATTTTCTCACATTCTCACTTCTACACTTTTTTCTCAATTGTAAAACCCTAAGGCTCTGCTTTGAGTAAAGGTAGGCTCTTGAAAGTTTGCATGCTGTTTGTATATATTATATATGTATTGATCATTACTTTTACCAAGCGATTTGTAGATGGCGATATTTGTTTTAGTTTTATACGGATTTGAAATATTATTGGTATCATTTTTACAAGCATAAAATGTAAATAATACAGTAAAATAAAGGAAAAGCATAATAACCACAAAATGCAGGTGGCGCATTACAGCTAAACACGCATGCACACTATGTGAGTGACTTCAAATGAAATGACACTGTAAACTGGTGCATGGTTGTATGGTGTATACAGAATGTGTGCTGAGATAGCAGCAGTTTCAAGTGGTACCAGCCGTGTAACAACCAAACAAGGCTGTAAAAGTGTAAGTATAGCACTTCAGTAATGGTCACTCATTCAGAGTCGCATACGACTAGAGTGCAGTGAGTCTGCTGGATAGCAGAGAATAGTGCTTTATAATTTTAAGCAATTGGTTAATATTTATAAATATTAGGAATGCTGACTATGGCAGCGTTATCCTATTCAGCACAGTGTTTGTTCAATAAAGAGGTGTGCCATTATGTTACAGTACTGTTAGTTAGGACATGCACAATGATGACAAATCTAATACAAACTGATCAACTCACAGGCTTGTCATTGCCCAACAACGGAGACATGGCAGAGTGCACTGGACGCAGACAGAAGAAAAAAAAGCAGAAGAACACGGTCCAGAGAAATCATGGCAGCCCCAACAAAGAGCATGCAGAGTTTGGAGACAAGGACATCCTCAAATACTTGATTGCTGCACAGTCAAATGATGTGGACACAGTTCTTCAGTTCCTGCAGTGTGGGATGCCGGTTGACACAGAGTGTCTCATGTTCTCAGACACTGCCCTCATCAAAGCTTGCAGGATGGGGAGTGTGGAGGCTGCTCAGCTGCTGCTGGACTGGGGTGCAAACATTGCCACAAGGACAGGTAATAATAGTGATGGGCACTTCGACCGCCTAGCCCATGATGGCCATAAGCACTTAAAAATTATTTTACACACACACACACACACACACACACACACACACACACACACACACACACACACACACACACACACACACACACACACACACACACACATATATATATGTTATTTAGAAAACAGAAATTCTAATGCAGACACACGTACACACACACACACACACACGTACACATGCACATGTACATGCACACACACACACACATGCATGCACTCATACACATGCACATGTACATGCACACACACACACACTTGTACACATGCACATGTACGTGCACACACACACACACACACACACACACACACACACACACACACACACACACACACACACACACACACACAGAGTTGTGGTTGGGGGGGTGGGGAGGCATAGCCACAGGGACTTGATGTGCTTGGGGGGGGGGGGGCAGTATGGCCACAAGAACAGGCACAATATCATTTTTATCATGCTGGGGGTGGGGTGGTATTGGGGGGGGAGGGGGGAGGGAGATCCCCATACCTACAAGGACAGGTGCTGACACTAAGTAAAATGGCAGAATTTTGAAGTAGACTGCACATGAAGTGATCACTTGGTTCAAACAACACTAAGGACATGCTGGACCAGCACAAAATGAATTCAAGAGCAGCGCTGAATTTGAAGCAGACTGCACATTAAATGATCACTTGGTCCAAACAGCTAGTCCAAGGACATGCTTGACCAGCACAACCTGAGTGTTATGCTTGAACCAGGGCCTCTGTCTTTGTTTCATCTGAAGTAAAGGACTAGACACACAGTCCACCACCCAGGGGTGAAGGAGAAGGGTAAGACAATTTGTCAGTTACTGCCTGAGCAAAGAGCTGAACCCAAATTACCTCACAATTGTGGTTCCAATGCATTATCCACTCAGCCATGCTACTGGTACCATATTTTTTGTTTGTTTTGCAGTTGCAGTATTTATTTATTGCAGTACTATTTGTACTAGGACTACAGTAGGACAATTGATTTGTTGTATATTGATTTATTAATGTGTTATTGATTGCAGTACATGTTATTTGTTGCAGTGTTATTTGTTGAAGCATGATTTGTTACAGTATTATTTGTTGCAATGCTGCATGAGTTGTTATACTACAGTATGATTTGTTGCAGTATTATTAAATAATTTGCTACATTGTTGCAATTTTATTTTTATACAGTGTGTGTGTGTGTGTGTGTGTGTGTGTGTGTGTGTGTGTGTGTAAATATATATATTATATATGTTGCGGTATGACTGTGTACAGCAAACATTATTTGTTGCAGATGATGGTCAGACTGCCCTCCATGTTGCAGTGAAGAACTGTCAACCAGACATCATCCAACTCCTCTTCTCACGTGGGGCAGCACCAGATGTGAAGGCTTTCCAGGCTGAGCTGACGCCTCTGATGCTGGCTGCCAGCATCAGCAACACCGTCATTCTCAGACTGCTTATTGCAGCAGGCAGCAACCTTGACCTTCAGGACAGGAACGGGATGTGTGCGCTCCACCACTGCTTCAGCTACTACCAGGAGCGTGTTGAGTGCATCATTCACTCTGTGGACTGCGTCAAGTTACTGGTCATGGCTGGAGCGGACATTCACATCAGGGACTTCTCGGGGTATTTACCGCTGACGAGGGCGGTTGAGAAACTGAACGTGCGGGGTGTTAGATACCTCCTTGCTCAGAACTGTGACCCGGAAAATCAGGTGCTGCAGTTGGGGCTTCAGAAATGCCTGTCACCTCTTTCCTATGCTGTCTCCATGGGCAACTACCGCCTGGCAAACATGCTTTGGCAGGCTGGAGCCAGTTGCCAGGGGGTGTTGTCGAAACAGACATTGGACGCTCTCCGGAAGAGAGCTGTGGATCGCTCAACTTTTGCATTTTCTCAGCCTCGCACTTTGAAGGAGGCATGCAGGAAAGCTGTACGGGACAAGTTGCGATCCTGTGGTGTGGTTGGTCAGACTCTGTTGGACGGAATGCAAAGACTGGGAATACCTGCAGCTCTCCAAGACTTTGTTCTGATGAAAGATGTGCTGGAGATTAAGTAAAAGAATTGGGTAGGGGTGGGGGGGGGGTGAGGTTTCTGTGTACACATATGATCTCTAAGGAAAGGACTGATTCAAAAGTCAAGGGAGTTAACAACCCTGTCTGAACCGCCCAACAGTCACATATTTATTGACATAATCTTAGAAGTATGGCCACTTATTGATTGATATCTTAGAAGTATGCCACATACCAATTGATATAATCTAAGAAATATGGTCACATATTTATTACTATCTTAGAAGTATGCCATATATATATACATACTGACTGATGGAAGTATGGCCACCTATTGATTGATATCTTAGAAGTGTGGTCACATATTTATTGATATCTTAGAAGTATGGCCCCTTTTTGATTGATATCTGAGAAGTATGCCACATACTGATTGATATCTTAGAAGTATGCCACATATTTGTTGACATCTTAGAAGTATGGCCACTTATTGATTGATATCTTAGAAGCATGGCCACATATTGATTGATATGTTAGAAGTGTTACTGTGTACCCCTTCTTGCAAACAATTAATTTACCAGTCAGTTCAACATGTTCTTCCTTTGTCATTATTGTATCTCCCTTGTCACCTTTACTAATCGGTCTCACGTGTCAAGGGAGGTAAGCATGCTCAGGGTGTTCACAGGGAAGTGAGAAAAGAAGGATAGCGTTTGTGGTGAGAGTGACGTGACCACTTAATTATTGCAGACAACAATGTTCAGCAAAACCTCCCCCAAAAAGCTAAAGGCCATGAACTGGGTATACATATATATATATAAAAAGAATATTAATAAAGTTTACATTTATTGCTGCAACTTACTAGTGAAGCAGATAATGTTTGGAATTGGGTACCATGCTTTGAGCGCAATGCACAGCACTGTGAACAATTTTGGATCACTGCACTGTGTGGCAGAAGGGAAAAGGTCTTGGAGAAAAAAAATCAGTTTACATAGCAGAGACAAAAAGAGGTTTTTTCCCGGGAAGGCTCAATTTTTATATAATTTCAGAATGGAATGGAAAGGTTTGGAAAGCTAAAATGCTTTTAAATTCATGTATCACATGTATGCAA
Source organism: Alviniconcha strummeri (assembly GCA_963584105.1). Classification (NCBI taxonomy): domain Eukaryota; kingdom Metazoa; phylum Mollusca; class Gastropoda; family Provannidae; genus Alviniconcha; species Alviniconcha strummeri. The sequence goes on from OY757544.1 coordinate 12,748,448, forward strand.
TGAAAAGGGTTTTAGAATAGAAGTTTAATGTATTGATGACAGAGTGGAAAAGGTCTCCCATAGAAGGCCTAATTTATTATTGATCACTGAAGGGAAGCTGAAGGGTCTTTGAATATATAAATTATAATTATGTCTTTCATGGAAGGCCTAGTTTATTGATCTCTGAAGTGAAAAGTCTTTGAAAAGGTCTTTTGTGGAAGGCCTAATTTACTGATCACTGAAGTCAAAGGTCTATCATGGAAGGCCTGATTTACTGATCTCTGAAGCGAAAGGTCTGTCATGGAAGGCCTAATTTACTGATCACTGAAGTGAAAGGTCTATCATGGAAGGCCTAATTTACTGATCTCTGAAGTGAAAGGTCTATCATGGAAGGCCTGATTTACTGATCACTGAAGTGAAAGGTCTGTTATGGAAGGCCTGATTTACTGATCTCTGAAGTGAAAGGTCTATCATGGAAGGCCTAATTTACTGATCTCTGAAGTGAAAGGTCTTTGAAAAGGTCCTTCATGGAAGGCCTAATTTATTGATCACCAAAGTGAAAGGTCTTTGGGTAATCAGGAAAGGCGTAAATCATAACTAATGGCAGACAGCAACAAATACTCAAATCAGTGAACTGTATAGCTGCAAGTAATAAAGAAAAACAATAGTATCTGCATTAACTTTCTGCAGCTCACTGCATGTATAATGTTTGGATACCATACATCCAGAGAAATAACATTTTTGATTGTTTCTGAAGAGTGAAATATGTATATTTTATCAAACCAGACTTCACCATTGTACTGTTTGCAGTTTTTATTCTTCCGCTAGATCTTGTTTGTATTATATATTCTGTCAAACCAGACTCTACCCTTATACTGTTTGCTGTTTTTATTCTTCCACCAGATCTTGTTTGTATTATATATATATTCTGTCTAATCAGACTTTACCATTATACTGTTTGCTGTTTTTATTCTTCCACTAGATCTTGTTTGTGTTAATTCTGTCTAACCAGACTTTACCATTATACTGTTTGCTGATTTTATTCCTCCACTGGATCTTGTTTGTATTACGTATTATATTCTAACCAGACTCTACACTATACTGTTTGCTATTTTTATGCTTTGACTTATTCAGAATTGTGCAAGATTTTGTGTGTGCTGATGTTTTCCTGCACACACTACATCATAAATTATGCAATCTTCCCCACCATACAGACAGCTGTAGTCGATGTCAGGGTAGTCCAGTGATGGTGGTAGCCGTTAGTAATGTATAAGTATCTGAGCGTGTGGTTGTAGTCAGAGTTCAGGATCTGTGTGAAAGTTGAGGTGGCTGTCCTGGGTTTCCAGAAGAGGAAGACATAGCTGTCAACCCCTGTTGGGAGAAAACCTTAGTGCAGAGTTTGCGAACCTGTATTTCCCTTATGCATGCCAGGGTCTCTTTTGTTTTTGCTGGTGGCAGTGGCATTTTGAATTCCAACCAGCATGTGTGGCATTGGAACGAAGAAGCAATGTTGTGCTAAATATGCATGCACAACTTCAAATCTCACTTCCAACAAGATTTCGTAGCCTTTTGCACTATGCCAGTCAGTGTGCATTTGGTGATGGGGTGTGTCAGCTGCTCATTTGACAGTTTTTCAGTCTTTTTGCTCAGTTTAAAACATCTCATAAAAATTATGTTTTCCTGTATCCATTTTCCAATAATTATAGCCATATCCCCCGAAAATAATGATTTGATTTGATTTTATACCAGTAAACTGTATGGGTTGACAGGTATGGGAAGATGAGGGATAGTTTTGGGTGTGGGAAGAAGAGTGTTGGACCATGTGGTCATTTTTGTTGTTGTTGTTTTGTAGGGAAGAAAAGAGGTGTTTCACTAGCACAGCTTGGTTGAAGGTGGTATCTGTGTGCTTGGAAAAGCCCATCATATCTATATATATATATATATGCACTCCACATAGTCTTGTCACGAAAAAAACAAAAAGTCCTGTTCGTAACTGAGGGATGGTTTATGGAGTGAGAAGAAATGTGTGTTGAAAATGCTGGCTTATAGCCATTAGATATCTGGTGTTTTGGAGCCCTTGAAGAACTGACCTGCAGTACATGAAGACAATTTTCCTTCCTGTCTGTCCTGGTGAAAATGCTGCATGCAGCTGGATAGACTCATGGGGTCAGTCTCCCACTTGTGTGCATGATACAGTATTAGCAGTGTGTCAAACCACATTGGTAATTATGGTGTCTCATGTAAACGTTGATGTGACCTTTCTTTGGGCTAGTTCCCATTTGTGCCATTTTTGCCATGGTGTTCTTACCTGTGCCATTTGCACCTGTACCATTTTAGGACTGCATGATCTCATGACTGTGTCCAGTAAGACTATCTCTCTGTGATTTTTTTTCTCTCTTTTGATATCTTTGTCTTTCTCAGCAGTGCGTGTGTGTATATGTGCATGCATGCTTCTGCAAATGCATATGTATGTGGGCATGTTCTTTATTGTGCATGTGTGCCAGTCTTATGAGTGTGTGTGTGTGTGTGTGTGTGTGTGTGTGTGTGTGTGTGTGTGTGTGTGTGTGTGTGTGTGTTCACACAACCATGTGTGTGCATGTCCCACTATGCCATGTATGAATGTTTATTAATGATTTTTTTTTGCCTGTTCATTGAAGGGACTAACTCTTTGAAAATTATTGTTTGATGTTTATGTCTGTCTTGTTTTATGTTTGTGTAGGGACTGGTTCTGTGCACTTATTGACTTGAGAAAGGGTTTATATATCTATGCAAGAAGAGTTTTGAAATGAGCATTTGCTTATGTCAGGATTTTATTGCCCTGAGGTAACCCTGTGCAGTTGACAGGATTTTAAAATCTATGATTGGCAGGAGCTGCCACAAGTATCATTTTTGTTGTGACAAACACGTTTTTGTCACAACAAATATTTGTCGTGACAGAAGTTTCGTCACAACAAATATATTTTGTTGCGACAAACATAATTTTGTCATGACAAAGGTTTTGTCCTGGCAGGCATACTTTTGTCTTGACAAAAGACATGTTTTGACAAAAGAAAAGTTTTGTCATGACAAAAATATTTTGTCATGATAGACATAATTTTGTCACAACAAAAGTTTTGTTGCGGCAAGCATACTTTTGTCATGATGAAAGACATGTTTTGTCATGACAAACACATATTTGTTGTGATAAACACCTGTTTGTCACAACAAAGTTTTGTTGCAACAAAAATGGTACTTGTGGCAGCTCCCACCAATGCTAAAAATCCAGTTATTAACTGTTTATATACCACTGATTTTTATGTGGATATTTGCACATTGCATGTTTGTCTCAAATTAAGTTGTAAAACTCTTTGAGTCTCTGAGAGCACTCTATAAATTCCCAGTTATTATTATTATTCACAGTAATACATTGTTCATGGACAGGGCATGTGATCTTGTTCTGAAGTTGCCCAAGGCATTGCTGACCTGGATTTCAGTGCAAAACATTTTGGTGTAACAAAGTAAAGAAGCAGTTCACCAGCCTTGGTCATAATATTTTATATTAGGCTCAGTCTAATATCATTAAGTGTGGAAAAAAAAATTACATTAAAGAAAAAAAGAAAATGAAGTTCATAGGAGGTGCTGAACCTTGTTCTTGATTTTTTTTTTATTAATGTTCCAAAACAAACTGAAGTTGATGCCTTTTGTATATTAATAATGTATTAGAACTGGGTTTTGCTGTTGTTTGAGTATGTGTGTGTGTTTTGGATTTTCTTGTTGTTTGTTTTTGTTTCAGATTTTGCTGTCCATATGGTCATAATGTTCTCTCTCTCTCTCTCTCTCTCTCTCTCTCTCTCTCTCTCTCTCTCTCTCTCTCTCAGTTCTGTTCCTCCATGTGCATCTATGTTCAGATAAATGTTTGTACTTCACAGTTGCTGTGACCAAAACAAACAAATAACTGTGCAAAATTATAATGTAACTATGCATTTTATTAAGAAGTTGTTTGCAGAATTTGTTGTAGTTTAATTGTTGTGTGATTATTTTTGTTTGTTGGAACATATTTTTTAAAGCAGTGTTCAACTAATACAGTAATAGATATATTGGTGTACATTACTTAATGCAGCAATTTTGAAAGCAAGCTTTTATATATAAAATATATGTACAAACTTGCAGAGTTTTATTTAAGCTTTTTTTAAAAACATTGTAACAGTGCTGAGGCAGCCGTGTTTGCAGCTGGTAATGTTATTCAAGAAAGATTTTGTACTTCCATTCTCTGTCTTCCTTTTGTCGCACGGAGTGCTTGGTCTTTTTCTTATGCTGCACCATCTGTCTGGAACAGTCTCCCTTGCCAAGTTAGATCATCAAACACACTCACACCTTTTAAATCATCTTTAAAATATCACCTCTTTAGGCTATCCTATTGACTGTGTGTGTGTGTGTGTGCGTGTGTGTGCGCACACATGCACATGCATGTGTGCATGCATGAATGTGTGCGTGTGGGTGTTCTTGCAGAAGTGTGTTTCGACTGTGTTTTGTTTTACTGCATTGTGATAGGCTATGTGCTCCAATTTGGAGAGACAGCACCTTATAAGAACACATTATTATCACTAATCAAATTACAGTGTGAAAACAGGTTTAAATGCAGGAATACACTCACCCGGTCAGGTTGGCTGAGAAAGGAAGAAGAGACTGCACAGCCAGTCCAGGCAAACGCCATAACTGTTGGCCTATCAGGCAAGTCAAAATTTTCCCTTCTGTGATGATTATTTTTCAGAATTTTTGTCTTTAAATTGATTGAAGGAGAAGAAATCAGAACAACGGCATCTGTAATGCAATGTTGTTACCATTTTAACTTGGCAAAAACTGCAGAAAGAAGGCGCCTGTGAAATGGAAGTGGAGCAAAAGAAAACAAACATGTATCGGTAACAAATGTTCAGCAAGACAAACAGAAGAAGAAAAGAAAAGAAAAAAGTTTTCGTATTGACTCATTCATTCATTTCTAGTTTGATTTCAGTGTGTATTACTGTTAACATTTTGATAATCCAAAGGTGGAGAACGTAATCCAGCTTCGAATGGTTGTGATATTTTTTTCATGTTTGTCTGAATACACACAGGACGTGTTCTCTCTCTGTGCCTCTGCCTCTTTCTGTCCCTGTCTGTCTGTCTGTCTGTCTCTGTCTGTCTGTCTGTCTGTCTGTCTCTCTGTCTGTCTCTCTGTCTGTCTGTCTGTCTCTCTCTCTCTCTCTCTCTCTCTCTCTCTCACACACACACACACACACACACACACACACACACCACGCGCGCGGTGCACACACACACACACACACACACACACACACACACACACACACACACACACACACACACACACACACACACAATCCTTGAGTTGTTGATTTCTGTTTTAAAGAATGTTTAGAAGAATGCCAATGCTTCTGTTCGTAGTAGTAGCAAAGATCACATAGCTACACAACTAAACAATATTTGGCTGTATTTTACGGAATATACTAATTACTATATACCGATTGCAGATACACATCCACTTTCTTCCTAGCACACGCAGGCACGCACGCACACACACACACACGCGCGCGCACGCACGCAAACCATGCACCACATACACAAATCATGCACCGCATCGTCACTTTATGCAAAGCCATATTATGCGTAGGGTGCGGCACTGATGCGTGTTTAACTGTAACCTGCACTTTTGGTAGAAAGACGGATTTTTTTTTATTTTTCAATACGTACTACTGTGGTAATACAGCCGCGGCCGGGAGTGGGGGGGAGGGGGGGGGGGGGGGTGCCGAAAGAGGAGTCGGCACAGAAAGCTGACTCGAGAAGAAAATTATCCTGCCGCTCCTGCCGGGACTCGAACCCGCGACCTTTCGATCACGAGTCCGGTGCTGTAACCATGGCCTAGCGGTAAGGCGTTAGGCTGAGAAGCGGAAGGACCTCGGTTCGATACCGCTTCGGCTCTCCTTTCTCTTCAAAAAGGTTGTGGTTTGTGGACACTGTCTTGTGACTTTGTCCATCACTTCCTGCTGAAACATTAAAATGGTTCTCATCGCTGCCCATCTTAATGCAGGAGTCATGCTGGTGGTGTCACCAATGTAGCGATAGGTATAGAATCTCCCTCTTCCCCCACCTCCATACCCCCTCCCCCCCCCCCCTTTTTCCCGTCCCTTATAAGCCTTACGGTTTCTGTGGACGTTAAGTACCATGTTTACTTGCTTACTGGCTATAACCTGGCGCTGCGGCACCAGCAGAGCTGGAGCCTGCTCCGTGCCGCAGCCAAGCTTGTCTACAGCTACCCGGTGGCAGCCTACCTGTAAATGTGCAGGACGCCCTAGGACGTCCCTGCCCCCCCCCCCCCCACCCCCCCCAGTACCCGGGTTGACCCCCGGGACTGAGGAAGCCCCCCTCCTCCCCCCCCCCCCCAAATCTACACAGTGTACAATATTACTATGTTTTCAACCTGTTTTTACCTTAGTGTGTCGGCGGTGAACCACGCCCCCCAACCGTACGGGCTTGTCCCCGGTGGTGAAGGGGGCGCTCGGATCGCCTGCCAACAACCCCCCCCCCTCCCCCTCCATCAGTCCCCACCCCACTCTCTTCCCCCCGGCGTTACCGGCACGGAGTGGGGAGCTTTTAACCTGTACAATGAATCATGTATAAATGAATGCATGGCAGGGCTACAGGCTGGGGCGGTGAAGGGGTTAATCACATAGCTGAACAGTAGTAGCCTTTTAATTTGTCTGGCCATTAGATCCGTGCAGACTTTACTCACAATTTTCGCAACAGCGGCTCATCCACTTCAGTGAAGAAGTAGCTTACTGCTTTAGCCGGGTGCATGGCGGGGGTGGGGGGGGGGGGGGGGGGGGGGAGCCATCTGTGTGGGCTTTGGGCAGTAAGTGTTACAAAATGACTGTGGTCTTTCCACAACTCAACTCACGCAGCTGAAACGTACGGCAGAAATCAGCTGCTGGCGAAGCATGTCACTGGAATTATCTGGCGATTGTTGAGTAATTACTTATGCGGTTACAACAGCACAATCCTTGACATGAGTAACCCCTGCGAAAGGTAACAGACAAAAGCCTCTTATCAATAACTGAACAGAATGCCGCGTGTCAAGTTGGGCCAAATATGGTTAGCTAACGCCAGCGTAAGTCACAGGCACATAAAGTCACGATCTTCACCGAACTGGTGCACCAGAGCTCGGGACCTGTATGAAAGTTGAGGTGGCCGTCCTGGGCTCCCCGTCCTAATGAGCCTTATGGTTTCTGTGGACGTAAAGCAACATTGAACCGTGCACACCTATTGGTCACAGTTTGTCCCTAATACGTCAACCCGACATCCGAGGACATAATTAAGCTCTACATCTTCAACGAACTGATGCAAATGTATTATTTCACTGAATCGTACAGTAAAAGCAAGAAAAAGTTTCATTTCTCTTTTTTTCTTTCTTCTTCTTCTTTTTAAATCTTTAATGTATTGTTGCAAAAAGAATAACTCCATCCCAGGCTCCCACCCCTACCCGGGACCAATCGTCATGTTGAAATCATTACCCCTACCCGGGATCAGTTGTCACAAAATCACTACCCCTACCCATCCCGGGATCAATCGTCACAAAATCATTACCCCTACCCGGTATCAATCGCCACATTGAAATCACTACCTCTACCCCTACCCGGGATCAGTCGTCACAAAAACATACCCCTACCCGGGACCAGTCGTCACAAAATCACTACCCCTACCCATCCCGGGATCAATCGTCACAAAATCATTACCCCTACCCGGGATCAATCGCCACATTGAAATCACCACCTCTACCCCTACCCGGGATCAGTCGTCACAAAATCATACACACACACACACCACAGACAGAAACACACACACACATACACACTACCCCCCCTCCCACACACACACACACACACACACACGCAACCCACCAAAAGCAAGCAAACACACAACAACAATCAGCAGACTTTTACTCAGTTGCAAGCATCCGGAAGTGGAGTAAATGAGTCTAGCTGATCTGTGGGGCAAACAAGCCTTTTGCTTAAGAGTTGACGGAGTAAACGCGACTTTTACTAGACTACTAGTTAATGCGACGGTCAGTCAGACCGGGGTGGGAATTAAAGTAAAATACGTCGGAGCTAGAGCATGACTATTGCTGACACGGTCTGTGAGTAACACAGTGGAGTAGACGTGCCAAAAGGATCGTGACTGAAATACTGGTCAAGTCAACGTAACTATCCCCGCCAACCCCCCAAGTCTTTCAGTCACGATGGTCAGTCAAAGTGAACTTCCGTCGTACCTCAAGCAAGATCAGTCACCACACTGTACAAGTCTTTTGGTGGCCTGTTTCAGTGTTTGACTCCAAACATAGAGACTAGGGAACCCCCATCTCCACCCCGGCAAAACCCTACCCGTGGCCATGAGACCAAGCTCCTTGTACCCCAGTCGGGCCAAAACTAAAATCCACAAGAATAGTTTCTTCCCGTCAGCAATACGCTTGTGGAACAACATCCCACTCGCCCCAGGCCTTCAGACCCACCCACAGACAGTGAATGTTGCTGTAGTATCTCGGGTTCAGTGTCTGTGGGTCCACCATTGAGGCCTAGCTGAGAAACGACTAGTACGTTTACACGATGGTGCTTAGCGTCCACAGGAACCGCAAGGCTTATTAAGGACGGGGCGAGAAGGGTGGGAAGGGGGTACGGGTATGGGGGTGAGAAAAGAGGGAGATTATAATATATATATATACCTATCGCTACACTATCAGTTTCCAGCAAATGACTCCTACATTAAGATGGGCCGCAGCGAGTTTAATGTTCCATTGTGAGGGACAAAGTCACAAGGCAGGAGTCCACAGACCACAACTTTTGAAGAGAAAGATGAGCCGAAGCAGATTCGAACCGAGGTCCCTCCCGGCCGCTGCTGGCCAGCGGCTAACGCCTTACCGCTAGGCCAAAAAGGCTCACAAAAAGACGGAGAGTGGATGTAGGCCTGTTTTTAGCCTGCTTTTCAGTACCACCTCTCGGTCTTATTCAATTTTCTTTGCTTTTACGCGCACCACCGGTTGTGGAATGTTGCTCGAACAACTGGGATTCCCAGAGTATACTATAATGAAGAAGTGACTGCACCCTGTGGTGCAGATTAGTAATGGCGGTGGGTAAGTGTAGGTGGAAATAGACTCGGCAGTCCCATGCAAAAGATGACACAGTGCCGAGCCTGCCAAAACTCGGTTCTTGCGCAACGCTCACCGGCAATGCCAGGCAGATCTTCTGAGCGTGCGGTCACAGGCCTAAAGCCCACAGCCTTGGGCATACAAGGCATGGGCTGTATGGGCTGTATGAGTATAAGCTGGGTCCGTGCCACTGCGGCGGTGTCCGTGCCCACAACTAAATCGCGTGTACTCGAGAGCGTGGGTCGCGGCGCAGCGAGCCGATGACTCATATGTTACTACCACGATGAAACAGACAGGTGCAAATGCTGGGTGCGGCTCAGAAACGATACACTGGGTGCTCGGCAATGTGGCCTACACTACCTACTCTGCAAACTCAAGCACTGGTTTACGACATCCTTCCTTGGAAGAAGGTGCCGGAAAGCGATGGTAGGAGTGTGCCTACTCTGGTCAGTGCTAGCATCCAAACTGGTCATTTCTCAGCTCAGTCCAGACACTGCGTCACTGATACTGGCGGCTAGCCCGGGTCACGTTGTCACTGAACCGCTGTCGGAATCGCGGCCGCCTGAAACTCAGTCAGTGTAGTACTATCATGTTCAGAAAAGTTGGTTTGCTTGTTTGCCGTTTGTTTGCGGCTCGTGACGTATCAGTCGCTGGTAACTAATTTACATTAAGTGAAATCAGCCGAACTGCAGTGCGTAGATCTACCCTGTGTCGATCAGTGGCTCAGTGATGGGCCTATACTACACACACACACACACACACACACACACACACACACACACACACACACACACACACACACACACACACACACACGTGACATTGCACTGTACACGTCGGTCAACTGATAAAGCCAGCCGGCACCGACTCCTTCCCTGATCTGGGAAAATACAAATTAAGCACCTGCACTGGCTTCAGAAATGCGAGTCCAACTGGCAATGAATAAATCGTAAGTCCACACGAGTCACAGCCAATCAGCATGCATCTGCAGCTGAATGATTCTATCATGGTGCAGTGACATTTACACTGCTCAGTGACAGTGTTGCTGCCAGTGTGTCAGTTGATTGATTGATAGTTGATGATCGCTTATCAGTGAAAAATAAAATTAAAGCGCTATTCTCCGCTCTCTTGAGCAAACTCACTGCGCTCGCATGTGGTTCTACATGAGTGACTAGCTTTTTTATGGCATGTCAGTTTTTTGAATATCCACCAAAGTGGTGTACTTACAGTGCTGGCATGGCTGGTGCCACACAAGTTGGCAGTGGATGGTGAACTGATAGGCTTTAGAAATAAAATTCCAAGTTTGAAAAAAACTGGGGAAGAGAGAGAGAGAGAGAGAGAGAGAGAGAGAGAGAGAGAGAGAGAGAGAGAGAGAGAGAGAGAGAGAGAGAGAGAGAGACTCCGTCTGGTAATTGTCAAGTTCAAGTGATATTATGGTGCAGTATCTCCTATCACGCTTTTACGTGGTTATCAACAAAATTAATAAACTGATACCAGTGAGTATAAACATCAGTTTTGGCCTCACACACTCAGTCTGTTGACATGCCACTACGACACTGACACGCGTGCCTCGGCAAACAGAAAGAATGTAACGGTGGGCGGGGGCAGACGGTTAACGGTGCGTTTAAATTGTCCCAGGAATTTCACACCGCCTCCTGAGTCAGTCGAGTCAGTTGGATATCACGATGATACCGTCTTCCGTCGCCGAGTCTGCCAAGAACTAAAATACTGAAAACTTATGCCGGAAGAATTCCTGGGTAATATTCATAGAGGCGGCCAATATCCTATCCTATAATTAGTCTTTTACCACACTGGGTTTTACTACTCATTTCAAGCGCCTGTGTGCCACGGATGTCGGCTCGTTACTCAGAAATGTGACGGTCAGTGAATTAGCGTCAGACTACGCTGACTGTCGTGCGTTTTTGCTTCGGAAATGACCCTCTTAATCTCTAATAATAGCACAGTACTGTAGGTCGACGGCGGGTGATTCGACCACTATTCGGCAGTAGGCGCAGAACAACAACATGACGCACCTGTGGTTTTTACAGACAGCCTTTAGCACAGGTGGCGCTGCTTCGAAAGTGCGGTATACCTGAGTCACGTGATACAGGAAGTACTCAAAATTTGGAACGTAATGCTGCTGTACGGCCACCCGGGTAAAATTCGGGCCGGTACTATGGGTGCTTGAGGATGATTTGAATGTCATTCGAGCTTGTCAAGTGCAACTGTATACTTCTGCTGACGTCCAGTGAAGAATTACATGTGGATTTGTCCACTTAAAACTTGATTTGTTTCGGTTACATCGCGGAAATTTAAGCTGTTTATAGTCATGTCGGCACAAACTACGTGGATGTCTGGTGGAAGTGGAAGTGGTGTCTATGATCCAGTGACCACAACGGACAATGTGAACGTCCAGTTCAGTGACCAGGATGAAAATTGGCAAGGGTTCAAAGGGAGGGGCCGCACCTATAACTTTGGCACGTATCGAAAATCAGGTGTGAAAGCTGTTTGCGATGAAATCCGCAACAGAACGAGGCCGAAATGTCTGTTGGTGACATTCATCGCCACAGTTGTCCTCATCGTTCTTCTTCTCATCATCGTCATCGCATCATCGCGAAACTCACAGTCCGTTATGGGGCCCGACTATGAAAAGTGGGTGAATAAATCAACAGGTGAGTTGGTCATTTATTTTAAGGTAGTACACAATGTTAGTGGTAAGTAATTTCATGTATCCATGGTTTACGGGGTTAATCCGGCGCGAACTGAAATCCCAGAGGGTCACACTCACGGTGCAGCTTCAAAAGGTCACTCTCACAGTCATTACCGACGGTACTGGAGACTCCAGTCATCACATGCACACGCACAGTCACACACACACACACACACACACACACACACACACACACATACACGCACAGGACACTATGCTATACATACATACATGTATAAACACACACAATCACTCAGACTCCGACTCATCTGAGCATCACTTTCGAGCATCTTCCTCCATGCTCTGCCAGAATTTGTTAGAGCACTGAAGGGATGCTCTTTATAAATATCCATGCAGCTGCCCACCGACATCAGCACTGTTCAAAAGTTTTGGGTACTATTAACTAATTCAGACTGTGGAAGCAGCATAGTGTCCAAGCGGCATGCACGTGATCAAGACTTCAGAATTAGAGGCATGTCTGCCATGGGTAAAAAAAGAGTTCCATCTCGATTCAAGCAGTTTGGGTTTTGTTTGTGCTGGTGTAAACTAAGTAACCTGGGTGGTTGTGAGAGAAATGCCTGACATTGTTTGAGTTGTGTGTTAGTGTTAGTACTGTTACACACCTACAGTTGTTGGAGCACCAACAAAAAACCTGTAACCTGACAGTTTTTCAAGACTTGTGCCAGTTATGGTTTACAGTTATAAAAGTGGCAGTGGTTGGAGGAAGGATGTTGTAAATAACATTTTGAGTTAACACATATGCACACACACACACACACACACACACACACACACACACACACACACACACACACACACACACACAAATGTAACACACAAATGCATGCATATAAATATGTATAAACACACACTCTCTCTGAGTTTCTGTCTCATTATTATTATTATTCAGTAGCTTAGCACGGACTAGTTGTGACAATGGCCAATACTAGACAGGTTTTAACTGAACCTAAACTACAAAAGTACAATCCTGCCTTGTATTTTTTTTTATTATTATTATTTTTTTAATTGAGTTTGATTTCTTCTTGAAGAGGGAGATGAGAGTTGGCTTGAGTGACACACTGACCAGAGTTGTTATGCATTATAATTGATATATGAGCCTGTGACAAAAGGTGCTCCCGCTTAACCCGGGTATGTTTGTATACTCCTATTTATTTTCGTCTTACTACAGTTACATGAAACTGTGGTTGCTTTTATTCAGTATGCATTGATGAGTAGTTAAAGTAAAAAATGGCAGCTTTGGTCACCAAGAAGAGGATTAAAAACAAAAATACTTGACGAAAATCGACGAAAAGCGGCTTCCGGAAAGTGGGACAACGTGGGTTGTTTGACTTCAGCTCAAAACCGCAACTAACCAGCTGAACTATTCTTCACAACTTGTACACCATTTGACTACTGAATAAACTAAATTTAGTATCCAGTCGAATTGCAAGCCATGCGTGACGTTTCATAACCAAAAAAACGAAATTGAAAATACACTGGCCGTTCGTAACGGACTGTGTCCAAATTTCCCGTAAGTTTAAAGATCGTCTGCTACCGTCTGCCACTGCATTCACTGCGGACCTTCGCTTCTCTTATTTGCATATCAATCGCGCACTGAAAGCAGTCGATGTTTTTACTGGGGGCATTTCCGTGTTTCATTTTTTTTACCCAGACGTAAAAAATTTGAAACTTTGTCCATTTGTTACGAACGACCTTTTGCAAATTTTATCGGCATCGCAAACATTTAATTACTGCTGACCGCTTCTAAAACTACCACTGGCCTTCCTGTTGACATCACATGGCCGCTTGTCGCTGACAATGGTTTCGTCGAAGGGGTGGCGGTGAGTATTCTGACTGTGTCCAGTTATTTTTGTTTTGTTACGAACGTCCTAAATGTTACGAACGACCCACATAAGTGTCGAATTTCTGTCCTCATCATATATTTTCCCAAACAAATGCTTTCTTAGCCACTAGTAAGTGATATAAATGACACTGGTAGTGTGCTTTGTTTACTTCATCGTATTATGGCGGGAAGGGGGCAGTTTCAGATTGCGGACACAGTTTGTGACTGTGTCTGTGTTACGTGTGTCCAGATGTCTTTTCTTACGTTAGTCTGCAGTCCGCCTATGTCTGTAATTATTGCTGATTTAGCTAAGCGGTCGATTTAAAAGTTGAAATGGCTCACAGCTTACCCTTCAAGTGGTTGTTTACAAACTTTTACGTCCGACTGGAGGCTTGTGTATATTAAACAAGTACTCTGTAAACTTTGTAGCAGGTGAACGTGACATGGGCACAGTGCTACCCCCTTTCCTTTGTTTTGCAGTCTTAATTTTGTTTCCTTTCCGCATTAAATGTAATAGTTGACTTGCCACTGTAATTTTTTTTATTTTTTTATTGATTAACTGTGCATGAAGGCCGACTTTGGGGGCCGGTGGAGGGGGTCTTACAATTTATTATAAACATTTTCACTGCTCATGTATAAATAAAGACCTTTGGTATGTAAGGGCACTTTAGGATTGTTACACTTACAGTCCAAAGTACATGTATCATTTTTCTGTTTTCCTTTTTTACATACTGAAAAATTTAATACAGGTATCTGACTTAAAGATGCCATACTTTGTGACCTGATCACATTTTTAATGTGTTGTTGTTTTTCTTTTAGTTTTAGTAAGCATACATTAGATGACGTCTGTCTGTCCCTGGTATTCAAGTCTGTATTAAATTCTGTTACTTTTGATAACTGTGGCAGGTTCTGGAAGTGTGCCAAGCAGAAAATCATGTATGGATCCAGTTCTTCACACACAAAAAGGAAGCATGTTCTTCAGGCTCTCACCACCAGACATATCTTATTGGGATTTCTTGATTGCAAACAGAAAAAAAGTTTCCCTGACACTGAGGGCAAAGTGAGGCAGCAGTTTTTCACTGACAGTGATTGACAGGTTTAGTTTGAAACAATGAAAGGATGTCGTTTTGTGTGTTTTTGTTTTTGTTTTTTTGCCTAGTCTTATAAATTGTCCTAAAGTTTTAATGTGATCTGCATGTTCAGAAAGTCGCTCCTTTAACCTGTCATATCATACTGTTACTGTGCCTAGATTCACTACAGTTGTGTGCTGTTTGTTCAGTCTAGGTGAAATAGTATCTTGGTTTTCATAGACTGTTTCCACTGCCATAGTGTTACGTTCGACCACTTAAACAAGTTGGAATGTGTGAATATGCCTACTGCCTTGCATTTTTTTTTGCATTTATCATTACAGTGTATACTATGAAATAAAGTGTTCCTTGTTTGAAAACTTTACTGAAGTTGTTCTGTGTTTGAAATGATTATTTGTAGAAATAGATTCTTGAGCGCAAAATTTGGACACAGTGATTACATAATACTTACATTTAAAGCAGAATTTGTTTGTCCTGCCTGCTCTGATTTTATTACTAGCAGCTACTTAAATGCACCAGAAGCATTAAAATTGCATACAAATGGTTTTTCTCTGTATTATTATGACATTCACTGTGTCCATTGTTACAAACGTCCACACCTGACCTGACCCCAGTTTTGATGCCATACAGCACACACTTGGATCAAAACCATTTTTTGATGATGGAAATAGTTACTTGAAACATACCACTTTCTAATGGTAAGACTGAAAATAGCTTACTGGGAGTTTGATTTTGAGGCAGTGTGTCCCACTTTAGATCACGACCTTTTGTCACAGGCTCATATAATATACTGCTAAGCTCAGTCCATTTTGGTCGTGGAAATCATGCAAGTGTGTGATGAAGGGGTCAGAAGCTTTGTGCGTCAGGCCCCAGCTTAAAGTTAATCAAGTTAATGCACCAGATACGCATTTATCATGAATTCATGATGAGCACATGGGGTTGATTTTGGAGCGCTTGTGTCAGTGTCACAGTGTCAGAGAATTTTACTGTGCATAAAATATAGAGTTCTTCTGGCAAGGTTTTCAGAGAATAGATAGATCTACCAGTAATTTATAGTATTTTACCAATTAGTTTTTAGGATAAACATAATAAAGCATATTTTTTAAAAATCAGCAATCAGTCAGACATACTGGCTGTTATTTTGTTTGACTGGTCCTTAAAAACAACAACCATGCAGCATAGTGAGTGAGAGAGGGCATGTGTGTGTGTGTGTGTTCTACCTCTAGATGAGCAAGGGAGCAGGCTGTTTACTAATACAGTAATAGACTAATACTATTACTAATAGCCTAGTACAATTTTAACAGTAGTACAGACACTAAGTCTAACTCTAAGAGTAAGACAGCTGTGTATCTCATCTATCTGTTTACAATGATTGACCAGTTCCATGAACCACTTTCAGTTTCACCAACTTATACAGTTATAATTATACTAGATCTGTGTCACACTGATTTCAGAAATGCCCAGCACAATCACTGTTCTGGGTATTTGCAGCCCCTGTTAAAACAGTGTTAGTAGTTTTACTTTTTGTAATGGTATAGTCCTATTTCACACTTAGCCTCTGCTCCCTTACTGCCCTACAGTCTGGAACTGGAAGCTCCCACCCCAACACATAAACAACCTGATAGCAGCTTCCAGACTGACATGAGTGTGGTCAGTAGTGACATGCCCCAGAGCCACTCCCTTCCCCCCTTCCCCTCTCTTCACTGTTTCTCACACACTGGCCTGGCACTTGCTCTTTGTTCCTGCTACCCATCACAGGTTCCTCTGTGCTAGTTGTTATATGTCTGTGTCTCTAGTAATAAAGAATGCTTTGTGACTCAGCCATGTGTTAGTGTATTGGATAAAAGAGAACCCCAACATTATTGTGATCAACACAAACAACATTACAATACACTTTTGTTTTAGTTTTCATTATAAACTGGTATGGCAGAGCTGCTGATGAAAGACCATACGTGTACACATTTATAAGATCTCTCCTACTCCTAGTAATCATACTAGTTTTTTTTACTACAGATACTGACGCAGGTTTGAATTCCATGTGTTGCAAATGAATTTTCTCCCACTATCCCAGTGTCAACTTTCATTGCAGACTCTCTTGAGCCTTATCATGTACAGCCCCTGTGTGCAGTTGCATGCATTGACGTCTTTGCATGCATTAACAGTCCCAAACACTGGCAGTCGTACCATTGTTTGGACACACAAAAATACTGCACACACTGATCAGTAGGATTAGGAGTGGGTGGTGCAGCTCTTGCAGGTGACCCAAATTTCCCCCAAGGGACTATGCAGTACTAAAAATGCAACAGCAACAACATGATTTATTAAAAACAAAACAAAAAGATTGAGTTCACTGAGTCATATTTCAGTGTAATTTGTGAATCGTGCTACCAATGATCTCTGCTCTGTCTGAAAGTGAAAGTGTGCTGTTGTGATGGTTTCTCTTCAGGCCTCAACTTTGTGCCTCCTGGGCACCTTGGCACAGTGTACCTGCCTTTCAGCCTGAGGACAGGGCAGGAAGATTCCTACAGGGGTTACACCCACAGTTTAGACACAGCTGTTGAAGGTAAGCAGACTGTGATGATTTGTTGACTCTGTAAATAAATTAGTATAAATTATAATTGATAATGATATTATTAAAAGTGGTGTTAATTAAAATAATACCAGTCTTAAAACCTAGAGTCCAGGGGGACTGATTCATTGATACAGTTTGTGATACATGACAGTTGCCTTTTAGTGATTTACAATAATGTTATGACATTTGACAGCAGTTTTACTATTTACTAAATGATTTAGTGTTTACAGTTATGTTGTGACACTGGACAGTTACTATTGATAGTAAATTTGTGATACTTGACAGTTACCAATTACAGTAAGTTTGTGACACTTGACAGTTACCATTTACAGTAACTTGAGTAAGTTTATGACACTTGACAGTTATCATTTAATAATAATAATAATGTACATTTATCATGTGCTCATCAATGCCCTGAGCACTCACATGATACATGTTAACCTAAATATGATATTCTGTACACATGTAGAGCATAGTCCTACCAAAACAATTTCATAAAGTATTATACAAAAACAACAACAACAACAGTAAGTTTGTGACACTTGACAGTTACCATTTACAATAAGTTTGTAACACTTGACAGTTACCATTTACAGTAAGTTTGTGACACTTGACAGTTACCATTTACAGTAAGTTTGTGACACTTGACAGTTAGCTGTTTTAGAAGTAGATGCTAAATCAGATGCAAATCATACATGATACAGACTTTTTGAAAATAGCAAAATTATGGTTTTGCTGGCTTACATTTTGAATTTGTAGCTCTAGGAAATACGGATGTTGAACTGAAGATAAGCATTATAGTAGCACAACTGCTAATGGCAGTTCCTGTTTTGAATTTATTGATCCATACATGTATACATTTTTATGACAATATAGATTTGATCATTTGTACACACACATCTAATGATCTATACAAACACACTTGGGTGTGCAGTCATTTATTGTAAAATTATGTATTTGGGATGCATGTGTACATTATTTTTATATGTCAGCACACTGTAACATCTTATACACTTATGAAACATGTAATTATTTATGTTAAATGTAATTTGCATTTTGTGTGATAAATATTTTAATTTTCCCCTCCACAGCATACAAAACAACGTACATTTTCAACCACACCCATGTGGTGTGCAACAAAACCTACAATCCGCCAGATGCTGTTTGTCAGCAGCCTCTGTCTGTCTTCGGAACAAGTTGTACACACACCCACAGATATGGCTACCCTGTGGGCCAGCCCTGCATTTTGCTGTATTTCAGCCTGGTCAGTAATAATGTTAATAGCTTATAGCAGTCATTTCTATAGCACTGTATCTCACCACAAAGGGTGAGCACACTGTGCTTTACAAGATCAACAGTAATGTGTACATTAAAACCTCTAAAATCATCAGTTGTTTAACTATAGTCATGATACTGTATTCCTCATGTGTGCGTGTAGGCACGTGTGCGCACACACACACACTCTACACGCAGTCACAAGTATGGCTACTATTTTGGCCATCTGTGCATTGTGCTGTATTTCATCCTGGTTACTAATACTAATACCAAAAACAGGGTATGACAGTAACTTTTTTTCCCACTTGCCCTATAGGGCAAGTAGATGAATTTTCTACTTGCCCGAGTGGCAAAACTAGTTGCCCATGCCAGATTCTTAAAATCAACCATTTTGATTAAAATAGGCGATATGTTTGTCAGATGGATTTTGAAGGATAGAAAGTGTGATAAAAGTACTAAGTAGACTAACACATACACAAACCAACGACCCAACAAAGTTACATAAATTTGTAACATTGTTTATCGCCAGGTCCATGCTTGAAAGAGATAAAATTTAGTAATGCACTCAAGCTTATAAAGTTTTTTTTTGTATACATTGGTACCTGTTTCAGTACAAATGTAGCAACAATGAATCATCATTACAATACACAATGTGACTGAGCATAACTGCCTCATTTTGTCATGTGTCATGACTTCTGTGAAAGCCAACAGGCAGTTACTGTTCATTTCATTCTAACACTGTAACAGTTCTAATTTCAGAATTGTAATTATTGTTAATATTAATGACCCAAACTGCCATGCATGCCCCAAGCCATGACCCAATATAGTCCAGGCAGCTTGGATCAGTGGCTGTATTTTTTAACACAAGGAACTGTGCCAAACCCGCACCAGATACAGTTCTTTATTTTCTGTGTTAATAAAGGATTCAGATTTATGCTAATTTATTCCAGCCTTCATTATCTGTTATTTAAAGGGCCTCTGAACACTGATTTTAACTCGTAAATATCACTTACTTTGTACTATATAAATAAGGTTTAACATACACGCTGTTGATAGATTGACATTTTCCTGAAGTATTGATTTGAATGAAAACAAACACAACACTTCAAGCATCTGCGTCGTCTGCAGCTGAAAATCACGCGTTTCGGTCACGTGACCTCCGTGACGTCACAACAAGACAACTGACCGGCATGGCTCAGTAACGACTTGAACAAAATTGAATCGAAAGTGGTTTGGCAAATCAGTTTTAAAGCATGCTGAGCGAGTGTGCTGCAGTTGGTTGCAGTGAAAAGTTGACAAAGTTTTCTTTCCATGCTTTTCCTTAAAAAAAAAAAAAAATGAAGCCAGAAAACGACAGTGGCAAATGGCAATGAATCGATGGGATCTAGCCACAAAGAAGTGGGAACCAAAACACCACGAAATCATTTCCCCCCCCAAAAAATGCTTCACAGATCGCACCCTGCTGAGCATTCAGTTTGGGCTCAAATACATGTCCACAGGGTAACTGACTTGGAAAGATTTCCAGTTCGAATCTCCTAGGATGAAGCTCCGACGCCATTGCCAGTAGTTGCGCCTTTGTTTATTTCCCCCTTGTCATTCCATCTTTCTCGAGCCTTGTTAGGTGCGTGGCATTTCAGTCTTTTTCGTTGTGTTTACTCTAGCTTTCACAACATGCTAGACCTCACCAGGGAGCCTGCCTTTTACTGGGTGATTTATTTTATTTTCCCAATTTATCCGTATTTGTTTCATCATACATAATGATGAAAAAGTTTTGTTCGTTCTAGTTCAATAAACTAGCGATTTCATGGCCTCCCTGGGTTATGGTTTGGGGTTGGGTCGGTCCTTGCCATTGACTGTTTTTTCTCTTTCAGCTCCTTTTGTTTCTCGGGTTTTAGCGTTTATTTACAATGTACGAGTGAGGGGGGGTAGTCTCATGAGCGTCTGCTGCCCCGCAATGTTGTTGTCACTGCTAAGTGGGTTGTATCGTGTACATGGATTACATGTATCCAGCCTTTGTCACGTTGCTCGCTGACATTTCCTGCCTTCTCTTTCTTTTCAGAAATTGTTTGGTTGTTGTTGTTGTTTTGTTTTCTCTCGCTTATTGGCCAATTCGTAACCGCTGTTAGCTTGCCTGATTAGGGCAGCCATTTTGAATTTATCTTTTCATCTGCATTTGTTTACATCCCAATGCTATGTCATCGGTAGTCCTGATAATTAGCGATTTGCTTTATCAGTCTGCAGGCATTGTGTCTCTAGATGGAGGCCGGGTTAGTGAGGAGTTAGTTATGGTTAGTTTGGCTTTCCATCTGTTTGTCGTTGGCACAGTTATTTTAGATTCTGTGCTCTTATGTCAAGTCAAGTCAAGAACTTCTTTATTCCTTCAATTCAAAGGAAAACGTGCCACACATAAAGCCACAAAGACAGTGTACATAGGTAAAAGATTAACACTTAAGAAGTACGCAACAACACGTAGTATCGCACACATCACAATATACAATAAACACAAAGCATAACCACCACTATTCTCATGACACTTCTTTGTCACTTGAACTCTCCCAGTCGATGCCAAAATTGATATCCACAGCTGGCTTGTACTGGAATGGCCGTATTCCAGTTGCCATTTCTGACTTTTCAGGCAAATATATCCAGAGTTTTGTGCACTGAAACTGTAGAAGCAACAATGCCAATGGCAGTCGAGTCTTATCGTGACGTCACGATTAGCCTTTGACTTTACGGCTCCAAGTAAACTCTCGGCCAAAACGCATACAATCATGCAACTGCAGCAGTTATTTCCCTTGCCCATTCTGCCATGACATATTGGTCTTGTTTTGCGATTCATAAGCATTTAAGACATTTGAAAAATATGACACGATTACTGAGGCATGGGATATATACCTGTATTTACTGTGTGAAAATATTTAGTCAGTAGAATATACCAAAGAGGAGATCTGAAGCTAAAATTGGTCAAAATTAGTGTTCACGGGCCCTTTAAGAATGAGATTAAAAAAATAAATAATTAAGGTCCAATGTTACCCCTATTTCCAGGATAAAACAAGATTGCGAGTCAAGAGTAGTGTCTCTTTGCTGAACGGAAATTCCTAATCAGAATACGATTATTCATTTAAACCTTTTAGTGGTCACAATTAGTTGTTTTGTGGTTGTTTTTTAATGCTTATTGATCACACTTTGGATCTGCCCCCCCCCCCCCCCCCTTGCTCCATATCCCTCCCCCAGAAGAAAGAGAAGATGAAAAATTGCTTTAAAATTCCCACTAGTACTGGCATAGTTGTGGCCCATGTCGTCATTGCAAACACCCCAAGCAAATTCTTTCGTCTGCACTTGGGAACAAACTTCCTCTCTTTTGACTGGGATCTGTTAGTTGTTAGCTTTTCAGACTTATTTTTGATTTCATCTCCCCCACCCCACCCTTCTTCCTCCGATGCTCCTTTTTAAAAAGCTCACACCAAAACTGAGTGCGAGCCATGCTTCGCCACGAGTAAAGAGAGACTTAACTGCACTGGCAAGCCAATCGCATGCTACGACACTGAAGTCGGTCGGTTTGATGATGTGAAAGGAAACTGATGTTGCGATTGTGGAACCGCAAAATAAAAACTGCCACAGTGACACGAAATCTGGTGCTTGAATTGAAATAGAAATATATAATACTGCCAGTAAAATAAAAACTGATAGCAACTTGCCCGGTCGAGCAGGCCACTGAGATCTTCACCTGCCCGACCGAGTAAGTTACCTGCCCCGGACAGTCGGGCAGATCTTGTTGTCATACCCTGCCAAAAATAACTACAGGTATGGCAGGGTACATAAAAATCTGCATAATTTTATACTGGAAAAAATATAAGCAGTTGGTCAGACGTACCAGCTGTTATTATTTTTGACTGGTTCCAGAGTGTGTATTCTAGACAGGGAAGGGAGCAGAGTATTTAACCCCCCCACGCCCCCCCCCCCACCCCCATCACCAGATCTGACCCCCAGTATTTATGTTCTGAGGATGTTATTAGATTTTTATTTTTATTTTTTTTGTTATTGAAAAACATACTGCTTTCATTGATTGATCATAATGGCCTTGATCTGTTTCCAGCATCACCAGAACTTCAGAAATCTCAGGAAAGTAATGTGTTGATGGGTTGTTGAGTCTTTTTTGTTGTTGTTACATTTAAATGAATAAATTCACTAAAGCTGTGTATGTTTCCACAGACATTGATACTGTTTTGCTGTCTTTCAGCCCAAGAGCTACACTGTACGTGCCCTTCTCCCTAAAGATGGGGATGTTTACGTGCAGGCTGAAAAAATTCTAAGGGATCGTTATTCTCCGGAGAATGTTGGCATCTCTTGCGAACCAGCAGTGAGTACTGATTTGTTACATTCAGGCTGTTAATAGTTACTATAAATAATAATAATCACCATGATGAATGGACAGTTCTGGCACCCCATCTCAAGTGAGCAGAAGATAATTAAGATGCTTATAAAAGTTTGAAAGTACCGAGGATGGGGGCTGGGTGGGTGGCATACTAAGTAATGCATGGACACATTTATTCAGCTACTTTTGAGTTGTAGAACTTGTACTATGCAATTCAACAGCAAATCCACGAATTACGTAAATAATGTATAACTTGATTGGGATGTGGATTTCTCAAATTGGCCAGGTCGCGTAACATACACAGAATGGATGGTTCTCAAGTGCACTGACTGTCCATTTATGATTACATAGACTTGGGTGTCCAGTGCCACCTCATTGGTTGATTGTTCTTACAGGGTCCACACGGTCTTTGAAAGTTTGAGAAAAGTGGGATACGCTTTTCAAGGCCTTGAATTTCTGTGAAAACAGTTTGTGAATTTTGTGGTCTTCAGAGCGCTAGGGAAAAACTATCAGCTTATCACTTACCATTTCCCAAGAATGAACAGTTACAAATAATAAAAACATTGCTGTGCAAAATTACAAAGAACGCACTTCCTATCAGTTTTGTTTGATAGAGTGCATTGGCCATTGGCTGCAGTAAGGGTTGCGCCCCTTTACCGGATGTGCAGAAGAGTTGTGTACCTTTGTGTTGCTTTTCCACACCATATTGCAGGCATCATGCCTGGTATTGTGAAAAGTTTGTGAATTTTGAAATGATTTTTCTGTACAAACCCTGTCTTTATAAGCTGTTGCGTGTTTGTGTCAGATTATGAATTAATGATATCTGAAGAGACGTAGGGAAGAAGGCACCAAGCAGTGGACCTGAAAGGTCTGCTTCCATGTCCAGGGTTTAGCTGACATGCCTTCTCCATGGATTAGCAATGCATCCCAGTTGCATGTGCAGGCCATGTGTTTGTTTACCACCACCATGGCCCAAAATGGGCAAAACTTACGTTACATAGACATTCGGTAATGTTATGCCCTTGTTCATTTGGCAGACACCGGAAGACAAGAAGAACGTGGGCACCAAGAGTGAGCTGGGTGATGCCATTGAGTACAACCCTTCGCAGGGCTTCCCCAGTTACTTCTTCCGCCCACGCACCGCCGACCTCTTCATCCCTCCTGCCGTCATGGTGCAGTTCCGCACGATACGCCAGTCGCTGGGGGACCCCCAAACGGTGCGGCTGACCTGCACAGCCTGGGGCAAGGCCTTTGACCCACACGGACAGCCTGTGAATGAGAACATGTTCCACACGTCCTTTGTTTTCAGGATCCACTAATTAATCGGCTGTGGTGCAAGACAGTAGTCATGTAGCTGTGGTTCCCAGTGGTTGTCGGCTCTTGCTGCAGGTGATGGGTGAGGTGGTGGTTAGGTAGAGGGACTTGACCATTCTGCAGCACCATCTCCAAGCACTTTGTCATCTGGCAGGATGCAGTAGATTCCAGGATCTAGGTAAGCAGGTTGTGTGTGTGCGTAAAACTAAAAGCCACCCAGCTACAGACTCGAGGTATACAACTTGTACCTTTTAGATGTATTTTAGTGGGGGGAAAAGTCAGTCTTCCCACCAAATCTGATCAGAGAAACTTGAGACCTGACACCAGTAGCTACTGTTTAAAAATTATTTAAAAAAAAAGTTATAATAAATAATGCCAGCTGTTATGAGTACTGAACAGTGTGCAAATGTATAGAAAAGAAGTGACAGCCCAGGCTGTTTGAGAAAACCCGCAATGATTTGCGCTTGGTGAAGTGCGCATTTTAAGTACACTCACTTATGTGCCAAGACTAAGAAGGGGCACCAGTAGGTAGGCATAGACAGTTATAGAGGTTTGCTTTAATAGCATGCAGTGTGCTCTTGTTAATCTGGCAAAGGTGCAGATATGCAGGTAAAGCTGTGTTTCCATTTAGCATAAGTCTGATCCAAATATGATATGACAATCCAAATTTCGTGTGTCTATTGTGGTGCGGGTGTTTCCCATTAACATGACTAAGTATGCCTTTTTCTAGCAAATACAGATATATCAGTGCTTTCTAAGCATGCCAAACAGCAGCAATTACTGATCACAGTTTTGCTACTGTACTGCAAGATTGCAGCTGGCAGGGCAGTCAAATGTAATCATCTTTTCTGGGTGATCTGTTCCACACATTGTACATAATTATAGACTGCATCGTTGTGCTCTGAACAAGAAGCATAAAAAATCAGTGGAGTGAGCTTGACAAGTTCCAAAAATGTTTTAGTTAAGTAATATTAGTCGCCAATGTCAAAAAAGGCACAACAATGCACAAAGATGACAATTTTTATGTTATACTTCTAACCATGCCCATCCAACACCCATATGAACACATTCTGAGCCCATTTTTTGCACACAAGAGCAATACAAATGTTCGTATCTACGTTGGATATGATATTCATAGTCGGATTGGCAGTATGGAACCACGCAAGCATAAAAATGACTGGTACATTTTTTTCTGTCAGGCTTGGATTGTGTTTGGATCAGAATCGTGCTTATGGAAACATGGCTCTAGGGAGGGGTCCACCCAGTTGCACAGGCTGCAGCAAAGATAGGTCTGCTTGGAGGTGAGCGTCAGTGCCATCCTTGTCTCAAGACCAGGATGTGTGACGGAAGGTGGCAGGAACAGATCAAAATAGCTTGCGTTTATTCTGTCATACAAGTTTGGTTTGTTTGTCTTTTGGGTTTGTAGTTTTGTTTTCTTGCAACAGTCACATTTGTGTTGTGTAAAAAAAAAAAAAAAAAAGGACAGTTATTAGTCCTAATTTTTATTGTATGATGTAACAGTAGCTGTGGTTTTTATTGCTATTTGTATAACATCGGTCATGCTTTTATCATGTAAGAACAGCCAAATTCTGTTAAACTGTAACATGAGTCATGGTTTTATTATATTTTAATTGTAACACTAACTGGTTTTATCACATAATTTAACATTAGCTACAGTTTTAATTGTTATTGTATAACTTCAGTCTTGGTTTAATTTTTTGTTTGTTTAACTACTGTTATGATTTAATTGTGCTAAAACTAGTAAAACTAAAACAGTAAAAGTGAAACAGTTACAGTTTGGGGATTAGGGTAATGGTTATTTATGTTACATGATGTAGTGTAATCCCGAACAAGGAAAATGAAACAGAACTTCCATTTTCGAATGTTTGCTGTTTCTTCTTACTGTGCTACATGTTTCTTTCTCTTTGTGATCATTGCATCATAGATATATATATATGTGTGCGTAAATCAGTTTGGAGATGTTTGGAAACATGCAGTCTGTTTTTAACTCATAGCACAAAGTGTTGTGATTTCACATGAGAGGAACGAGATACCCTTTATTTAGAATGAGACTTTTTGGAAAGCAGAATATATAATGCTTTTGATGCTGTAGATGTGTATGTAAATCAATTTGCATATATGTTGAAAAATATGCCATCTGTTACATGTTACAAAATGGCAGCATATTTGTTTCATGCTTTTTCTAGTGATAGCTGTTGGTATACTGTTTGCTCTCTGGTAAATTCTGTTTTTGAGTGAAAACTGGAGAAGAAAGAAAAGAAAAGATGATTGAAAGAATATTGTTTCCTTGTTATCGATCATTGGGTGGGACATGGCAGCTAGTTGTTTCTTAGCAACTGTTCCCACCTGTGGTACAGTAGTTAGTCGACCTGTGGCAGAGTTGGGGGAGAGGAAAACATAAAGGTCAACGTTCTGAGTTTCACTGTGTAGTCTTTAAAAAGTGTGGAAAACTGAGGTGCCTTTTGCCAGTATCGTAAAGTTAGGGGAAAATGCCATTTTTGGCCACAGTTTTGGAAAGTTCAGGAATTTCCTGATAATGGCCAACAGATAATCTGCAGAAGGAGGGTCAGGAAAAAATTACCACAGAAGGAGGGTTGGGGAAAAGTTGTGAGGCCAAAAAAGGCTAGTATTAGTAAAAGGAAAGTATCAAATTTACCTAACTTCAAACCTCAACTGGATCTGGTTCAGAGCGGTGGCATCTGCTACATGCTGCCAGACTTAGTCACTTTCCATCCTTCAAATTGCTTTTTGTATTTTTCTTCCACCATTGATCTGATACAAAGTCTTTTAAAGTTGTAATCCTTGAATTGAGAGCTCAGGAGCTGTGTGAGAGCTGAGGTGGCTGTCCTGGATTCCCTGTCCCTAATGGTCCTTATGGTCTCTGTGGACATAAAGCAGCAGTGAAATTACAGAGCTCAGGAGCTGTGTGAGAGCTGAGGTGGCTGTCCTGGATTCCCTGTCCCTAATGGTCCTTATGGTCTCTGTGGACATAAAGCAGCAGTGAAATTACAGAGCTCAGGAGCTGTGTGAAAGTCAAGGTGGCTGTCCTGGGCTCCCTCTCCCTAAAAAGCCTCATGGTTTCTGTGGACATAAAGCAACATTGGATCAATGAAAGTAAGCCTTAAAAAGTTTATCAATTTTGAAGTAAAATCATGTATGAACCTTGGAAATAAATAAATTTATAAATAAGTAAATGAAAAATTTAAGGCAGTGTTTCTTGAAATACACAATGAGAATTTTTTTCATTTGATTATTACTCTGGATAAGTCTGTGCATAATATGATAATTGTATAATACAGAGTAAGAACGTACTGTGAGAACACATACTGGTTGCATGTTCGTGCTGTACATGTCAAAACTTCGTTGTTTTCCAGTAATCAAGTTTTTATACCCTCACCCTCAGCTACTGAGTGAGCTTGTAGTCTATTCATGTTTTCCAATGTTGACTGTTCCTTTCATTGTTGTAAATACAATATTAGCATTTGAAACGTTGCCACAAAGCCAGGCATGCATTGTATAACAGCTGAGAATTTGTGGCTTACCGCTGGTGTTGTGCTGTGCGGGGTCATGGGTGAGTGTGTTGTTGTGTTTCACTGTAATGGACAGATTAGGTGCCTACTGTCCCTTCACTTATGGTTGTAAAGGAATCACCGACACAGTGCAGGTTTGCTCTCATCCTTTCTTCATCAGTTTGTGGCATGTCAGCACACCAATTGACAGTATTGTAATATGGATGATGTATGAAGCCCCAATCTCACCCCTCCACCCTCCTCCCTTGTATGCTTTGTGATAACATTCCTATTCACACCAGACCTAACTGTTCTGAGGGAAGAGGGTCAGCAGAGTGAGTGTCCTTGGTTACAAAGGATATGCATTTCAGATGCTGACAGAAGCACCATTTTGGACAGCCACTGCAGTGCTTGCAACAGCTTTTTTATTTTTATGTATACTGCTTTAAGTGTCAGAGCTTCTCCATCCAATTTTGAGAGAGAGGTGTGTGTGTGTGTGTGTGTGTGTGTGTGTGTGTGTGTGTGTGTGTGTGTGTGTGACAGACAGAAAGAGAGATTGTGTGTGTGTGAGAGAGAGAAAGTGCCTCATGTTCAGCTTCCATGCATGTAGTCTTAGACTGAACAGAGTGGAAGTTGTGTGTGTGGATTGGCAGTGCACAAACTAAGTGTTCACGGTGAAATGTATGCCTTTTCACTCATCATGATGACCTGGAATATTTTAATGCTTTTTCCACATCATATCATAAAGTCTTTTTATGAATGGGAACAGGTTTTCACTCTTTTCTTGTTGGAAAGTGCAATTGTTTTACCAATGCATATCAATGACTGCTGTCTGCATTGATTTTAAAATCAAATCTGGGTGTTTCACTTTCAGAAGAAAAATTAAAAAATGTTGGATTGTAGAACCTGAGACTAACAGCCAATAACAATGGCAATAGTGATGATAGAAAATCTGACCAGTGCTTAGTATTAGCATCCTATAATTGAAATGGAATGCTCGTCCTGAAGCAGTGATAATAAAAAATGTCTGACCCATGCTTAGTATTAGCGTTCTACAGTGGAAATGGAATGCTTGTCCTGAAATGACTGTGTGGTTGACGGGATGTTAAAATCCAAGAACTAACTGAAACAGACTGTGGCCTAGGGTGCATGTGTAGAATCCTCAAACAAAGGGAGTTAATTAGCACTTGAAAGATGTCCCATAAACATATTTTAATATGTCTTTTTAGCACTAATTAACTCCCTTTGTCATTCATTACCTCCCAAGTATCCTCAAGATCTTTGTTAAAAAAGATTTATATATGTATAGTTATTTTAAAAAAAAAACACTAAGTTTTTAAGTGTGCTTAAGTTCAAATCAAATGAGAGGGCACAAGACCACACAAATTATGTAGAAGCAATAAATGAGGTGTTAGGATAATAGAACTACATCGGAATAAGAGGATGTAATATGAGACAAAAATACAGCACAGAATTATTTAAAACTACAGAATAGAATTAGACATGAGAAACAGAGTTCCATAGATAGATCTACTCAGAAATAAGAGAACATGACATACAGATGACAGTATAACTATAAACAATGCTTCAGTGAAAGCTGGCATCAGCGAAGCCTCATCTTTCAGTGGTTTTCATTGTTGAAACGTTGAAGACGCTTGGTTCTGGCAAATGGGGTCTGAGGCTTTTTCTGCTCTTTCTTTACTGCCATGGAACTTGGAAGTCTTGTGTTCAGCATGTGCTACACTTCCATCATTTTTTTCTTGAAACACCATTTCTGCAAAGTGCATTCTTTGCCATACTCTCTCTCTTACAAAAGGTTTGGGATTGGTTTTACAAGACTGGTGTTATTCTTGCTCTGTTGCTTCATTAAAACTGAAAAATAAATATATTTATTCCATGTACTTTTTACTGAGAAGCTTCTATTTTTATATATATATCTGGTTCGGCAGCCACCATGTTAAATATCCTGCATCATAATTTGGCCACGATTGTGTCGTGCTATTTTCAGGTCACTTAGAGCAATAACGCTGGCTTTTTTTCTAATCAGAAATGCACCTCTTTGCCTTCTGTTTGTTCAGCTGTTCTTGCTTTGGTCGATACAACACTTGACAGTAATGTGCTTTGCTTTCCACCCATTCCAGTTAATGGAGTGCAGTTAAGGAATTTGATTATTTCTGACATCAAAGCTGCAACATTAGAAACGAAGAAAATGATGTTAAACACCAATACATCGTCATCAATAATACAACCCACAATTTTAACTCAATATTCATGCTTTGATATTTACGTTACATTTGTTTCTGGGTGACTCAAGAGAAAGAGTCAATTCATTGTCTTGTAATGAGAGTTGTGATATGTAATAAAACTTTTAGAAGAAAGTAGCTGTCTTAAATTGAAGTTCTAATACACATTGTACCCCATTCACTAGAACGGTTGTTTCATCTTTGGTAGAGGCCCCAATAGTGCCATTGTTAGCTTGTGCAGTTCCATCCAGGTTTGATCCCCACCTAAAGCAGAGACGTGAGTGGGTTTGTTTTCTGGATTCAAGGCAGCTGTGGGGCAAAGATTTGAATGGAGTGGGTGTTTCACCTTTGGTAATAATAATAACAATATACTTTATTCATCCCAATAGGAAATTAAAGCTGTTGTTCGATTGCACAACGAAGAACATAATAATTCTAAGTCATGAAACACACACACATACACACTGTTAGACATACACCCCCTGTCTCTCAATCTGCATACACTAATAGCAAACCCAAAATTATTGGTAGAGGTCCCAGTGGTGCCGTTGTTAGCATGTGCAGTTTTGTCCAGGTTTGATACCCAAATAAAGCAGAGACATGAATGGCTTGTTTTCTGGAGTCAGAGCAGCTCTGGGGTAAAGTCCCCTCAGGCATGATTCTCACTCTGCTGTACACCGCTACCTGTTGCGGAGGGGGGCCATGTATAATATTAAGGTGTTTAATTTTTTTTTTTTTGAATCAGTCTGTGACTGATGGAGTTATGGTCCAATGATGTTTTGTTGTCTTGTAGAAGAGGTTGTGATCTTTTTTTTTTTTTTTTTTTTACTAACAAATAACATTCCACTTTGAAGTGTGTACTGAGGTATGAATGTTTTACGGTACAATAAAAAAAAAATCCTGAGTTCCTGAGACAGTTGGCTAGAATCAGACTACTAGGTGAACATGGATGCCAGCAGCACTGCACAGAACCTCTGGTGGTGTGCTGGTGGTTTGAGAGGATGTTTCATGAAACTGGTTTTAGAAGTCGTAAAACTATGTGTACTAATGAAAGAAGGAGGTAACTACAACCCTGTTCATTTTTAATAATGTGTGCAAAATTTCTGTAGCTCTACCTTATACAGAAGTGGAGATAATGCACTCTAAAGACAGCGGCTGTGGGTTTTGAGCAGCAAGGCTAAAAATGCCCAGTTAGGCAGTAAAGCCTCCAGGGTTGAAAGGGTAAAGGTGTTCAGAAATATCGTCATCTGATTGTATTTAATCGCACTGAGCTTTGGGTCAGCATCGATGTAGCTAGCCTGATTCATTTGCTGTGAGAGTGTGAGCCTTTTCATTGTTTCTGTGCCTGCTCTTTTAATTCCTCATGTTGGCGGATTTCACCTTGCTTGTATTAATTTAATGATGTCATCAATTTAACCGCTGTGCCATCTTGAAGTTTGTTGATCTTGTCAGTTAGTCATTCTTGACTGGTGTGTGAACTGTGCATGTATTATAGTATTAACGAAGTGTAACAGGAGTTATATTGTTCTGTCATGCTTAACCGACTCGTACAAATCCACATAATATTGTATGCAAACTAGAATCCAGTCCTTTTATCTGAAGAATCTGAATTACTCTGATTTATGCAATGTATTGTTATTGTTGTTTCTGGGTGTCAGCATCTTTCAAATTCAGGAAAACAAGTAACATTCCAGTCCTTGGGGCTTTTGGGCTCTCTTTTTTCTCTCTCTTCTTTTGTTTTGTTTTGAGGAAGAAGTCTTTCTTTTCTCTAATGTACTTAGTGGGTAAACTTCAGGACTTCACCAATTAGAAGGAGAAACAAAAAGTGATTATTTGTCTGTGTAAGTGTTGATTATGTTTTGGGGTGTGTGATTGAATACTATTATTGCATTATAGTTTATAATGTAGTTTTTCTGTTTAGTTTTTGTGTTCTTGGCTTGCATTGACAAATATTTACTCTGCCTATTATTTTTCTTGGTTTCAGTTTGAAGTTTTATAAGTATTGCTTAATTCAGATAGCTGATGGTGGGGGGGGGGTGGGGGGGGGGGGGGTGAACATTTTAAATGAAAACCAATAATTTTTTTAATCATAATTTGTGCCACCCCCCATGATTAATTTGAACCCTATGAGTTTTTAACCAGCTGCGATTGCTTTGCCCTTAGCTATGATGTGCGTGTGTTGCTTTGAAGCAGTTGCAGTAATGTTCATAATGTATTAAATTAAAGCAAGCTTTATGCATACAGTGTTTGCTTTCTTTGCTTCTCTTCTAATTCTTTCCTGACAGACATCTTTTTTTTTTAAAGGATTTTTTTATGCTACCTTTATTTGTTTAACTTGTTGATTGTTGCTTATTTCTTTATTTTATTAATTATTATTTGGAGGTTGTTTGTTAAAAAAGAAAAAAAAGAAACACTAGTTTTTGGAATGTGTATTATCTGTTGATTATATATTTCACAGGTTTCATGAGTCAAACAGTCCAGTTAAGCAAGCATTTTTCAAATGTGGGGTGTTTACATTTTTGTTATTGTTGGTTAAAGTTTAAAATTTGATTTTGTTGTTTGAAATTCACTATAAGTTTGGACATCACAGCAGAGGAGATGTTAACTTGCATGTTTCATGTGTTAGTTTGCTCTTTTTTTTCTTCTCTTTTTTCTTTTTTTTTCTTCTTTTTTAAAAATATATATAATATGTTTTCAGCCATACTTGCTCCATTTTCGTATTTTGTCTGTGTTTTTATACTGCTTTCTTGGCATAAGAATCTTTAGAAACAACAGGAAGTAATACAGGTTATTTTAATCTCATTTTGTGTATGCCACATTATGTTTGTGTGGGTGCGTGCACGTGTGTGTGTGTACGTGTAATGTAAAAGTATTTGTAAGGCGATTACACTAACGTGAGCCCGAAGCGCACGATACAACAACAACAAGGTCAACAACATGTGTACACAACCTAGAGCACAATGAACCCTACTCATCACATAAACAGACTACAGCACTTCATTCAACATATTTCTCGTCATTTCTAACACACGCACGCACACACACAACACACACACACACATCTATCTCCCTTTCTTACTCTATGTCTCTGTGTCTGTCTGTCACACACACACGCACGCACACGCACACACACACACACACACACACACACACACACACACACACACACACACGCACCCATCAACCATTACGGTTAGATCAGGGCGACAAAATGTATGTACACACAAAACCTCAAAAACTATATGAACATAATATCATATTCCGCGCGTGACTGTGTGGGAGGGGAAGGGGATAGTGGGAGAGGGGCAGTGGAAGGGGATAGAGGAGATGGGGGAAGGGATGGGGGGGGGGGGGGAGAGATAGATGGGATGCGGGAGGGGACAGAAGGCATGGTGAAGGGGATGGAGGGAGGGGATGGGGGGGGGGGGGGGGAGGAAATAGAGGGGGCGGGGATAGATGGGATGGGGAAGGGGTTAGATGGGATGGGGGGGGGGGAGATAGAGTGAGGAGGGAGGGGACTGAGGGGGAGGGGATAGAAGGATGGGGAAGGGATAGATGGGATGCGGGAGGGGATAAAGGGGATGCGGGAGAGGATAGAGGGGAGGGGATAGGGGGAGGAAATAGAGGGGGCGGGGACAGAGGGGATGGGGGAGGGAAAGAGTGGCGGGGATGGTGGGAGGGGAACGGGGGCGTAGAAAGGATTGGGTGGAGGGGAGGGGGGACTTAGAGGGGATGGGCGTGGGGGAAGGCGTAGAGGCAATGTGGTGTAGGGCATAGAGTGGAGGGGGTCGTAGAGGGGATGCGTGGGTAGGGCGCAGAGTAGAAGGGGGGTAGGATAAAGGTAATTGGGGGGGGGGGGGGGGAGTTCGGCGTAGAGGGTATCGGAGTGGGAGGGGTAAGGCTTAGGGCTTAGAGGGAAGGGAGAGGATAGAGGGCATATGGGGTAGGGCGTAGAGGGGATTGGGGGTATAGGGGTAGGGCACAGAGGGGATGGGTGGGTAGAGGGGATAGGGGTAGGGCTTAGAGGGGATGTGTGGTTATAGGGGTAGGGGATGTGTGGGTAGAGGGGGTAGGGCCTAGAGGGGATGGGTGGATATAGGGGTAGAGCATAGAGGGGATTAGTGGGTAACGGGGTAGGGCATAGAGGGGATTGGTGGGTAAAGGGGATAGGGGTAGGGCTTAGAGGGGATGGGTGGGTAGAAGGGATAGGGGTAGGGCCTAGAGGGGATGGGTGGATATAGGGGTAGAGCATAGAGGCGATTAGTGGGTAAAGGGGTAGGGCATAGAGGGGATTGGTGGGTAAAGGGGATAGGGGTAGGGCTTAGAGTGGATGGGTGGGTAGAAGGGATACGGGTAGGGCATAGAGGGGATGGGTGGGTAGAGGGGATAGGGCATAGAGGGGATGGGTGGATAGAGGGGATAGGGGTAGGGCATAGAGGGGATGGGTGGGTAGAGGGGATACGGGTAGGGCATAGGCGGGACAGGTGGGTAGAGGGGACAGGGGTAGGGCACAGTGGGGATGGGTGGGTAGAAGGGATACAGGTAGGGCATAGACTGGACGGGTGGGTAGAAGGGATAGGGGTAGGGCATAGGCGGGACGGGTGGGTAGAGGGGATAGGGGTAGGGCACAGAGGGGATGGGTGGCTAGAAGGGATACAGGTAGGGCATAGACTGGACGGGTGGGTAGAAGGGATACGGGTAAGGCATAGACGGGACGGCTGGGTAGAGGGGATAGGGGTAGGGCATAGAGGGGATGGGTGGGGATAGGGGTAGAGCATAGAGGGGATGGGTGGGTAGAGGGGATAGGGGTAGAGCATAGAGGGGATGGGTGGGTAGAGGGGATAAGGGTAGAGCATAGAGGGGATGGGTGGGTAGAGAGTAGAGCATAGATGGGATGGGTGGGTAGAGGGGATAAGGGTATGGCATATAGGTAGTGGATGAGGCTTAAGGCGTACATGGGATAGGGGGAAGGTAGGGCGTAGAGGGAATGGGGATGGGATTGGGTGGGTACGCCACCACATACACAGACATACTCTCTCACACATTACCCCAAACACAAATGACAGTCATTAACCTTTTCAAACTGCCCTGCTTGCTGCGCCCTCTCTGGAAAAAACGACCAATGAAAGTGCCCAGTTTGAAATCACTAAGCCTTCACTAAATCACCTCGCGTGAGCACATGGAAGGATCTCTGTCATAATGCATAGTATTGAATGCAGATTTCTTATAGGACTATCATCTGTACTGTTTCAGGGGTGTATGTGTGCATTTTTCAGCCCGAAAATGTTACAGGTTAAAGCAGTGAACGGGTTAAAAACGAAGCAAAACAAAACATAAGAAAACGCTCTTTGTGGAACTGGCCCAACAACAACAACAACAACAACGACAACAACAACAACAACAACAACAACAACACACACACACACACACACACACACACACACACACACACACACACACACACACACACACACACACACACACACACACACACACACACACACACACACACACACACACACACACACACACACACACACACACACACACACACACACACACACACACACACACACACACACGCATTGACGCATGCACTCACGCAAGCACACACACACCTACGCATGCACTAACGTTAAGTGCACTTCAAGCGATTTATCTCCACACACCGACACACCCACACACGCTCTTTCGTACTTTTATAAAACAAAAATCAGTGTTTTGCATATTTAGAATTGTTCTAGACTGACAGATTTTCACGGCTGGGGCGTGGGGGTGGGGTGGGGTGGGTGGTGGAGGGGAGGCATAAATAGCATTACAACATTTTTCAAGTTCGCAAGGTCTCATGCTGGTTTGACCTGTCTTATCTTAAATGCCATAGACAAAGTCCAGAAGGCGGATGTGAACACAATTCCCTTTTCCTTTTTTTAATTTTTTATGTGGTTATTCCGTTGGTATTATATTTGCGACAGATCAGTTGCTCAAAACAGAGGCTAGCTACCACGTTTTGTCGCTGTTCCTGTCGCCATGTTGGTAACGATGAAGATCACGAGAATGGGTCTTTTACTTCTACTAGTTCCAGCCTTTACGTTCATTGGTAAGTACCTGCCTTTTGTTGCTGTTGTTGTTTTGTTTCATACAATGTTTTATTACCCCTTGAATTCACCAGCATGTGTTGTCTTACATTTGTATGCCGATTCATTTTGTAGATTGATTCCAGAAAGAGTTTACATACGAGAAGAGGTTTGAAATGTACGTCAGTTTATGACAGAGTGACATGATCGTGCTGAGTTGGCCATGGTCGGTTAGCAAGACATTGAAAGCTCATTACTCGATGTACATTATGTGTTTTATACTGTGCTTGTTCAGCACTTTGAGCCGCAGGGTAGGCGCTTTACACATTTCCATTATTATTATTATTATTACTAAGCGACTAACTCCCATTGCGATAACGACTAAATGTGTCAAAAATACACATTAATGGTTATATAGATATAGCCTTTCCATTTTGCACATAAAAACTCTTTTGATCATGAACTCTATAATAAGCCTATGTTGTAATTGCACAAATGCTAATTCTCCATCGTGAAAAAGAAAACGCAATTCCTCCGTTATATATCAGACAAATAATTTGTTGTTTTTGTTTTTGTAGTTATTATTGATTTAAAAAAAAAGTTTACCCTGTAATGTGATACATCCTGTCTGAAATGTGTTGTCGAGTCACAGCGCAAGTAACTCCGCTGTCTCGGCCAACAAGACCTTTAGCAGATGTTAGGATCATCCTGTTTATTCATAATCATCCAATCCTTCCTTTAGATGAAAAGAACTCCGCTGTCTCGGCCAACAAGATCTTTAGCAGATGTTAGGATCATTCTGTTGATTCATAGTCATCCAATCCTTCCTTTAGATGCAAGTACCTCCGCTGTCTCGTCCAACAAGACCTTCAGCAGATGTTAGGATCATCCTGTTTATTCATAGTCATCCAATCCTTCCTTCAGATGCCCAGTGCTATAACGGCTGGATCCGGCACCGGTCATCGTGTTACGGATTCGGAGAGGATGACGTCACATGGGCCGGGGCCGCTGTGAGTGGAAAGGGAGTGGTGGGCCGGTGTGCAGGCTGTTAGCTTAAAGTTATGTGATATGAATGGACCTTTAATTTAAGGGATTTGATTGGACCTTTATCTTAAATGATGAGAATGTATCTTTAATTTAAGTGATGTGAACGGACCTTTAACTTAAAGTTAAATGATGTGAATGGACCTTTAACGTAAAGCTAAGTGGTGTGAATGGACCTCTTAAAGTTAAGTGATGTGAGTAGACCTTTAAAAATTAAAGTT
>OY757544.1:12788647-12813647 GCA_963584105.1 Alviniconcha strummeri
CACTATGTCGAGACCCCCCCCCACCCCCCCCCCCACACACACATACACACAGACACCCCACCTCCCCCTCGCCCCGTCACGTCGCAGTGATCGATCGCTTGGCACCCTGGCGGCACACTCCCAGCCCCGCTTTCCGGCAGATTTTCCTGCAACTCTGCCGTCAGTGGTTACGGCACTGAAGGGGCACTTCAGTCTTATCTCCGAGCATCTGTCTGTCGACCGAAATCGCCGCAGCGACAAGTGCGGCTCACATTGTCAGCGCCCTCCGTTGCAGACTTGACAAGTTGGAGCATGGTATGTAGGTCCATGATTTGGAGGAACAAGACCGTGCAATCAGAATGGCGTCACTGGATTAAGCATTGACAACTTGGAAATAATAGTGGAATTTTCGGGAGATTAATAAACTGTGCTCTTAGAACACATACACACGCACACAAGCACGCACGCGCGCGCATGCACACCGCACACACACACACACACACACAGACGGGAGCGCGCGCGAACAAAGGCGTGTAGATCACAGACCGGAGTTCGGCAAGCTGGGTGCAGGTGTGTGGGACAGTGCTTTGCAATTATTCATGCATAATTAACATTTGTCCCCGGGATGAATGGATTTCTGTGTCATCACCCCACCCCGCTTCATCGTGCATGCTGGCAATGTGACGGACATGGTATTGCTTGCTGTAAGACGCCCCCCTCTTCTTCCCCCCCACACCCCACCCACCCCCCGTCACGTTTTTTGTTTTGTTTTTTGTTTGTTCATCCTCTCTACCGATTGCACGCGCATACATTGACAGACGTACAGCCAACCACACGCACGCGCACACACGCGCGCGCGTGCTCTCTCTCTCTCTCTCACACACACACACACACACACACACACACACACACACACACACACACACACACACACGCACACACACACACACACACGCACGCACGCACGCACGCACGCACGCACGCACGCACGCACACACACACACGCGCACGCAGGCACACACACACACGCACGCACGCACTCGCACACACACACACACACACACACACACACACACACACACACACACACACACACACACACACGCACGCACGCAGGCACACACACGCACGCACACACACACACACACACACACACACACACACACTCACACACACACACAAACATCCACACACACACATACATCTACACACATACACACACATACACACTAACACACACATACACTAAAACACACACTAACACACACATGCACTCACACACACTAACACACTAACACACTATCACACACACTCACACACACACACACACACACACACACACACACTCACACACGCACGCACGCACTCACACACACACACACACACACACACACACACACACACACACACACACACACACACACACACACACACTCACACACACACACACATCAAGATCAAGACAGACTGATACGCACACTCAGGCCCTGCTGGTTAACTTGCAGCTGTTCCTCCTAGCGGTGCCGGTCTGAGCGCAGACACAGACAAGCTTCTACACAGACAGGTAGCTACTGCTCAAACAGCGCCCCTTCCTCCAAACCTGTCTTCTCAATTGACCTGTAGGACCCTGGATATAGGTCACTACTTAAAATAGAACGCCTGTCTGTGGACGTTAACGCGCTTCGGTCCACGAGCGGAAGTTTGACAAGGACAGCACATTCCGGAGCGCAGAAACCAGTTATCACTGGTTCTTGGTCAGGTTACACAGAACTGTGCATGGGGGAAAAGCCTTACAAAGGCGCACGTCTCGATGAGAAAGAAAAAGAAAGATATTTGTTTCCGGTTTTTAGAGACCAGTCAACCGCGTAGGGTATAAAAGGTGAATTCAGGTGAGACAGGGTTGGGGGGGGGGGAGGAGAGGGGAGGGGCGGAGGGAGTGAGAGTGGGGGGAGGTCGGGAGGGGGGGAGGGAGAGGAGGGAAGGGAGGGAGAGAGAGTGGGACTGAGAGAGAGGGAAAAGGAGGAGGGAAGGGATTTGCTATCACATTGCTGAATCGGCCACGAATCAGTTCGATGAGAGTCTGGCTATGTGGAGCAGGTTCGTCGTTGCCTGGGGAAAACCTGCAACAACAAAATTTAATATCTAATCTAATATCTAAAATCAACAAATTTAACAAATTTAATATATTTTACAAATTCAACAACAAATTTTATATCTAAAATCTTATCCAAAGCATCTCCTCCACCCTACCCCCCTTTTATTTATTTCTGTCTGTTTTACACAGAGGATATGAGACAGGTAAGTAAGTAAGTAAGTTGGCGTTTTACGCCCAGTCAACCGGTGCGGTTATATATTTGACAGGTAGCAGTAAACATGTACAAATAAATCAGAAAGCTTGGTAGGAAACTGGAAGCGATGCGGATTAGTTTAGCGTTTAAAGTTTGGAGAGACAGTGGACGGTGGAGAGACGGTGAATGTTTTTAGGTCTGCAGGCAACGGCAGGCTAGACGTTACCAGGGAGCCTTCCTCTTATGGAATGTTTGTTCTGGATTCGTCCCAATAAGTTCTTTGTTTGCCTGTCATTTTTTCTAGTTGATCAGACTAGATACTTTGATGATACTTTGTGCTTTCAATCGGTTAGAGTCTAGTGTATGGGTCAGTGAGGTTCTTGGTATACACTCCGACTATTTTTGTTTTTCTTCTCTTTGCTTCCCATTTTGTTTCTCGGGTTGTTTCTTTCGTTTTCGATGTCGGGGTAATGGGAGTAACCTCGAGGTGCCTCGCTAGTCGAGACAACTTGATTAAAAAAGTTTGTACGTGGGTACTTCGTGAGCGTCTATTGCCCAGTGGCTGTTAGCATCATTGTGTTCATGGTTTGTATTGTGTACATGGATTACACGTTTCCAGCCTTTGTCACGCTGCACGCTGTCAGAGACAGTTAGTTACCATGTACGGTTTTCGATCGGGTGGGAGTAATGGATTTCCCCCCCCAGCCCTCTTTCTCCTTGATCTTTCTTCGTCATTTTCACCATCTTTCCATCTGGCCATTTGGTTTCAATAGCTTGCTTGCCTGATTAGGGCAACCATTTTTTATATATATTTAACTCTCGCATTTGTGTTGTTTCGTCTTTCTGTATAATTTTGCCACAGGCTATTGTGTTCAGCTTCTTTATTGGCCTTTTCGGAACCACAGGGCTTATTAGGGACGGGCAGAATGGGAGAGCGGGTATGGAGGTGGGGGACAATGGAGATTATATACCTATCGCTACATTGTCACCACCAGAATGACTCCTGTATTAAGATGGGCAGCGACGAGAGCCATTTCAATGTTTGAGTAGAAAGTGGTGGACAAAGTCACAAGACTGTCCACTAACCACAGCCTTTTTGAAGAAAAAGGAGAGCCGAAGCGAAATCGAACAGAAGTGGAGTCGGCTCGATTTCGCAATCTAGCCGAAGCGAGATGGCTTATTAGGGACTGGGACAGTGGGAAGGGGACGAAAGAGTGAAGGCTCGACCGCGGATACCGCCCGAAAAAGACCGGAGAGACCGTGGACCGCAGCCAGAACAATTGAAGTGTTAAGGCGGTGTCCTCTCGCCATTGCCCAGCGACTTGTGCACTGCGCAAGTGCTGTTTCAACTGCTGTGCTTGAACAGTCACAAAGACAATGTCCGTTGCACTGCTGTTGACGAACAACTTGGACAACTCGAAGCACTCACTCCCGCGCAGACTCCTTTGTTTTTGTTCAGTCCATCAAGGTTCAGCTGGACGTGTGGCCGGCAGCAAGCTTTTATCCACGCCAGCGTATCCTCTTTTCTGCATTTTACAGGGGGGAATTGGTGTATTTTCCCCCCATAATTTTTTCAGGGTACCGTTTGTCTCCGGTGCATACACTCCACGGTCTCTCCGGTCTTTTTCGGGTGGTATCCGCGGTCGAGCCTTCACTCTTTCGTCCCCTTCCCACTCTGTCCCCGAGGGACCCTAATAAGCCATCTCGCTTCCGTGGACGTAAAGCAACAATGAAGAATGAAGCGGTAAGGCGATAGGCTGGTAAGCAGAGGGACCTCGCGCGCACACTACTACGCACGACACACGGACCAGTCGTTTCGCTTGCCTGTGTGATTGTAGCCCGCTCGCGCGGCCACTCGCAGCGAGTTGGCAGTCCCTGTAGTTAGTTACCATGTACGGTTTTCGATCGGGTGGGAGTAATGGATTCCCCCCCCCCCCCCACCCGCCACCCCCCCAGCCCTCTTTCTCCTTGATCTTTCTTCGTCATTTTCACCATCCTTTCCATCTGGCCATTTGGTTTCAATAGCTTGCTTGCCAGATTAGGGCAACCATTTTTCATTTATCTATCGCATTTGTCGCCTTTCCTTATAATTTTTCCACAGGCTGTTGTGTTCAGCTTCTTTATTGGCCTTTTTTTGCCGCAGGCATTTGTGTTAAGTTTCTTTCTCTGCATGTTTAGCGTTTGTTTTGTTTTTTAGGGTGTCAGTCTATCCCTCCTTTTTTTTCATTTTTTTTTTCATTTTTCATTTTTCATTTTTTTTAAAGTAGGCAGCGCGTGGTGTCGGATTTTCGGTGATTTTCCGTCTTGAGTAGTGTCCAAATCCACTTTAGGCAGAAAAGAAACACATGTTATCTGGATTGAAGTGACCGCAGTAAATCGATCGCTCTCGATCGAAAAATGTTTACCAAAGGGCTTCCACTAGGAGCCTTTCCCGCTGTAAAGAGACAGCCGAAGCCCCGAGCTTCGGCTCTCCTTTTTCTTCAAAATGACTGTGGTTAGTGGACAGTCTTGTGACTCTCTCTCGATCGATTTACTGCAGTCACTTGAATCCAGATAACATGTGTTTCTTTTCTTCCTAACAGTGAGAAGATTTCATAAATGCCCGGGGAAAAACTATGCCCGGGGAAAAACTATGCCCGGGGAAAAACGGCCCCACAGCCACTATAAATTCGACGCGGCGACCATGTCTTGTGTCATAGTTCAGGAGCTGTGTGAGAGTCGAGGTGGACGTCCTGGGCTGTCCGTCCTAACGAGCCTTCTGGTTTCCGTGGACGTAAAGATTTATTGCACCGTGCTTCGGCATTGGTCACAACTTGTCCCTAATATGTCCCATGACATCTGAGGACATTAAGCATCAATTCATCATCATCATGTCTTGTGTCATAGTTCAGGAGCTGTGTGAGAGTCGAGGTTGACGTCCTGGGCTGTCCATCCTAACGAGCTTTCTGGTTTCCGTGGACGTAAAGATTTATTGAACCGTGCTTCGGCATTGGTCACAACTTGTCCCTAATATGTCAACTGACATCTGAGGACATTAAGCATCAACTCATCATCACAGTGGCCTGTGCGCTCAGTGGCGTA
Source organism: Alviniconcha strummeri (assembly GCA_963584105.1). Taxonomy (NCBI): domain Eukaryota; kingdom Metazoa; phylum Mollusca; class Gastropoda; family Provannidae; genus Alviniconcha; species Alviniconcha strummeri. The sequence continues at coordinate 12,793,996 of OY757544.1, forward strand.
GTGGTGTGTGAGACTTCCCTTTTCGTCGCGCTCTGCTTCAGACCAAAGTATCGACTAGGAATCTCGGATCGAGACAAGCTGAAGGTATCGTACCTTTTACCTATTTTACTTTACGAACGATTTTTGTATTGTGTTCTCGGGTGACTCTCGTTACCCTGAGAGAATCTTGTATTAATTAAAATCACTTTGCAATTTTTGCCCTAAGAAACCGGACAACCGTCCGCCCAAAACTGCGCCAAGCGCAAGTACCCCCCCCCCCTCCCCCCGCCCCAAGATGGGAAAAAAAGAGTCAGAAGACTCCAACGTCTTCCAACAAACCAAGTAAACCGGCAACGAACCAGACGTTCACAGCTGAGGGGGCCTCTCGTAGGCGCCTCTTCCAGCAAGGAACCCGGGCGCCAGCCTTCGTAGAGTACCCGGTGGGGGTGCCGCACGGTTCGACAAGCTCGGACCGTGGCACCGCAGCCACCTCCTCAGCAACGCCGTGGGAGCCATCAGATCCGTGAGGCCCCTTCCTTCGGGAAAGTGGCTGATCGGCTGTAGCAGTGAGGCCCAGCAAAGTAAGCTGGCCCGTCTGGAGACCTTGCCTGGCGGGGTCCCCAGTGGAATGCGCGTGCCGCGTCCCGTTGTAGACGGAGTGGTCGGCCCCATCCCCAAGGAAGGGAACGAGCTCCAACTCCTCCGACAGGACCTCGATGCGGGGGGTTACCGCGTCGCTGCGGTGACACGCCCCAACAACAAGCACAATGAGCCGTCCCTGGCGGTTCGCATCTCCGTGGAGGCCACGGAGCTTCCCACCGAAGTCTGGCTCGGGTCGACGCCGTGCAATGTGCAGGCCTACGCCGCACCAGCACGGCGCTGTACCAAGTGCCAGTCACTGGGCCATACGAAACAGCAGTGCCGTGCGAGACAGGGCCGCTGCTCCAAATGCGGGAAAAACTCCCACACCCACGATAAATACGACGCGGCGACCATGTCTTGCGTCATTTGCAACGGTCGCCACTCGGCGGCCTACAAAGGCTGCCCGGCGATGCTAATCCGACAGCGAGCTAACACCCTACGAAGTAGGACGTACCTCCCCTCACTGCTACAGCCAATCAGCCACTTTCCCAGATCACCAAAATTACTAGGAACATAAATGGTCCTATACATTCTACATGCTATCAGTCACTGCATTCAAGATCTCGCTTCAACTGCATACAAGACGGTGCCTCTTTTTTGTACTTTTGTTGTTGTTTCTTGTGTGTTTTTCTTTCTCTCTAGACAGCAGCAAGTCATCTCCTTTAAATATATGTTAAGGTTACTGGAGGCAATAGCTTATACCTTCATGACTCCATGATCATGTCCATATGTATATATATATACAGAGAGAGAGAGAGAGAGAGAGAGAGAGAGAGAGAGAGAGAGAGAGAGAGAGAGAGAGAGAGAGAGAGAGAGAGAGAGAGAGAGAGACACTGACACTGACACATGGTTTATTGTGAAGGCCACCGACCCATACACAAGGTTGGAATTGGGGGGTTGGAGGTGGGGGAGGGGGTGAACGTATATTACACTTCAGCACTATCTTCAACGATTTGATGGACGATGTACATTGTTCTGCATACATTTACCATTTCACATTGCATAGCCATGAGCATACGATACGTCACCTTCGTACAGAGTGCTGGATAACTAGCATAAGATACATCACATTCGTACAGGGTGCTGGATAACTAGCATAATACCTATATCCCATTGCTTGACAGTTGCAAACAAGTACAGGGTTACGAAGCCAGCATTTCTTCTCTGTGCTTCAAAGCGTAAAAAGCAAACATTGCAACTTTCCTGTTAACATCAATACTTGGGTTTTCAAATACAGAGTTAAGAGAGGGTTCAACATCATTGTCAGTAAACTCCCTCAAGTATTTATGTCGGACACCAGCATAAACAGGGCATATAAACAAGAAGTGAATTTCGTCTTCCAGGACACCTGGGCAGAAAGGACACGTCTTTATTGCATTTTCAGGTTGGAAGCGTTTGTTTACGCCAAGTTCGTTTATGCCAAGCCGTAGCCTTATCAGAGTATCCCTGAATGTCTTTATTGTGATGTCATTAAGATACTTTTCTGCCTGGTGGACTGATTTGAATAAGAGGTATGTGGCAAATCTATCACTGTTTGATATTTTTGTGCTCCATTCTAGTTTAAAACGTTGTATCATTTTTTGCCTGATGGCAGAAAGAAAGGCAGCTTCGTTGCTCACTCCGCCTTGTGCCCAGACGTCCTGGAAACCATAAGACTCGAGACACTCTTTTATACTACCTGCCCAGTTACTTCTCTTACATCTATTTTCCGTATCTAGACTGTTTTGGAGCATAATCAGAGCTTGTTTTGGGAATCTTGTAATGGGCATTTTGCCAAGTTTCAACCAATATCTGAGGGAGGAGATTTTGCTGTCTATGTACAATGGGTATCTTCCCGTTTCGCCGTATACCATATGGTTCGGCGATTTATCGCTCAGACTTAGCAATCTTTTGCATGCGAACAGATGAGCTGACTCAGTAATACGGTGTTTCGATATGCCCCAAATTTCTGAGGCATACAGAAGCATGGGTTTAATTTGGGCATCAAAAAGTTTAAAAAAGACAGTTGTGTTTAGACTACCAAGAGACCACATTGTTTTCATTAGGTCCAAAATTTTACCCTTTGCTTTACTAGCACATTCCTCGCAAGCAGAATTTGAAGACAACTTTGTCGTTAAAGTGTATCCAAGGTACTTATAACTATTCACTATCTCCATTTCATTTCCATTAAAAAACCACTTTCCCCATGCACCAATATGTCCTCCTTTTCTAAAGATCATCACCTTCGTTTTGTCCAGATTCACAGTCATCCCTAAAGAGTTGGAAGCTTTTTCTAGATTGTTTATCTGGTTTTGCAGACCTGATGGCGTAGAGGATACTAGGACAATATCATCTGCGAATAATAAAAGGAATAGGAGAGAGAGAGAGAGAGAGAGAGAGAGAGAGAGAGAGAGAGAGAGAGAGAGAGAGAGAGAGAGAGAGAGAGAGAGAGAGAGAGAGAGAGAGATCATGAAAACGGACATACAAAGGGAAAGAATTAGATCTAGCTGCAACATATATAAGAAATCACACCTGTCAGTTATCCCTTTCTGAAAACCCTGTAACCTTAAAATTTGAAAACCTGAAATACACCGCCACATTCTGGAAATCAAACATCTCCAGGCATTTTGAGGTAGAAACTTTAGAGAACAGTTTACAAAGAAACTGGCTATGCTGAAACCTGGGGTCTGCCAAAGTAAAAACGCTCACTTTGCCTGCTAATGGTATTGCGAGATCTTCAACATGGCTGACAAAATATTGTCAGAAGCACAGCGTTCTGCCATTCACTAAACTGTCACAGCATTGTTCATGCCTTTTTGTCGTTTCAAAGCATTTCTCAAAAATGTAAGGCTAGGTTGTAGACACTTTTTATGTACTGTGGACATGAGATCTTGAAAGATAAACGGAACTCTCCTAGGTAAACAAATATACTGGCGACTAGTTTGTGGGCGAAAGAAAAATACCAGAACCTGTTGGTTGTCAAACACAGTGGTACCCGTACATTCCTGAACTTCCTGAAAGTCAATGGAAAACACAAGCAATGCTCTGGTCTACTGGAGGCATGGGTGCATAGCAATCTGCTTGGACTCAAAACAGCAGAGCAGGCGATGGCAGTCAAATCTTTCATCAGAGGAATGCAATCACATAAATGGACCCCACAGATGCTGCGGAGAAACGTCTTCATCCACTACCACAATATATACACGATGAAAACAGTGAGCTGAGATAGGGGACTGAGGAAAAAATACTAAGTGAGGACACAGAGGTATTTCCTTCTCTTGCTGCCACCAATACTTCCAGAAACATCATGGAGTACGTATTCACTACGTCCAATGATGAGCCTAATGTTCAGTTCTGGTGGACAGACATGGAAGGGAAGGGCAAGAAAGACGAGCACAACCCGGTGACCACCTTGACAAACTCAACTGTAGACTGTTCTGCAGAGATGTACCACAGAATCTGAAAAATGTTGGAACCAAAGATCTTGCCAGCAAGAATCCCAAGGACTTGGTGATATCACAGCAGAAAAGACAAAACCAGCTAGACACATTTGCTAATGACAGACTGCTTTCTAATGCTAAAACGATGGTAACGTTTTGTGATACATTGCCAGAGAAGAAAATCCTGACATTTGCTAGTCTGTATGAGACGAGCCAAAAATGATGTACACAGTGAAGCACATAAAACAGCCAAGGCAAACATCAATCTTCTACAGAGACTGATCACCACCTATGAAGTAGGATGCACAGTGGACCCCTCCGTGATCCTGAGGCATAAACGTACGCTCGTTCCTCCTGTTCTTGCAAAAACGAACTAAGTCTGTCTTTCAGGGTCAAAGGCCATTTTGTTCCAAGTCCTCACACACAAACTGCCCTGTCTACACAGCCTTGACGCCACTGATCTCGGCGACAGTGCAACACTTGTTGCTAATGGACAGGCACTTGTTTTTGCCATTGGGAAACCATAGCTCGCAGTTACAGTTTGAGATTTGGCTGACACTTTTATCAGGCTTCTCTTACAAGATGGATATGCTTTCAAGCGCAACAAGGTCATGTTTGAAAAATATTAGGAAACCTTGACCAAGAGTGGAACCAAGAAGAGACAATGACAAAGGTTCCCAGCCAATCAGAAGAGTGACTGAAAGTTTGGACATCATCCTTCTTTTCAAGACGCAGAAATCCTCATCTGCAAATTATACAATGTGTGAAAACTGAGAAACTGGGCCTTTGCCATCATGTTTCGCAGAACCTATGCCCTATACATTCTGCTCACAAATGACACAGTTTATGTCCACAACAGTTGTGCCTACTATCATGCCTCAGTTTGTAACGGGATCATCTGCAGCACCCACAATTCCCTCCAGCTGAGGTCATGAGATGGAGGCTTGAGGACATTGTGTCACTACCAGTTCTTGTCTCTCCCTTCAGTTCCTGATGCATGTTCTGCTCTCATCTTCTGTCGTTGCACCAAACAATGTACACATGTTTGTTGCAAATTCAGAATGGTTCGCCTACCATGCACAACCGGAGAATGCTGAAATGGTCAACTTCGTGCGCTAACGCTATCTGTAAACTGGTTGCTAAAGTCCTGTCTTGCTGATCAGCATGATTATTGCGTTAGTAATAATACTGACAAGCCCTCAAAATTGTCACCCTATTTTCACTCTCCCCCCTCCCCCCATCTGCCCTCCTGCCCCCCCCCCCCCCACCCCATTTTCTCTAATGGCTACAGAAGCATGCAGAATTCATACCTTTCTGTCATAATATGTCTGTTATCTTCAAAATAATTTTGAGTTTAGTTTTATGCATGAATGTGTTAAAATGTTTTAGTTTTACCCCCTTTGTCAAACTCCCACCCCCTTCCTGCCTCTTTCTCTCCTTATTTCTCTCTGGCCCAAAGAGTTGTCCACAATTATATTGTTTCTTGCAATTACTGTCAAAGCAGTTTGTTGATTGAATCTGATAAGAGAGATGTGTTATTTTATGCTGTTCTTATGTCTGGACATAACTGTTCAATGATAATAATTATGTCAAAATATTATGAATAAGTATTTTATGTTAACCAATTTTTTAAAGCTTTGATGTTTTGACATGGCCTTGCCAGTGTGGGGTTCTGTCATACTCTAAACTGAACAATGTCATCATAGTCTACACTGATCCTTGTGTGGATTGACTGGTATATTGCAAAGACCACCACAAAGTGCTATCAAACAGAAGTTTCCTTAATTTGTATGACCAGTGTCAGTGAGTATTAAAGTCCCTTTTGTAAAGAGGCTGAAGCATTATGGGTGTTTCCGTGAGTCTGAATCTTCTCGGTGGCCTGTAAGCTTACTTTCACAACACAAACTGCCCACAGCAGACCTCGGCAGACACCAGAAATGGAACGACAGACATAAGTCCTTCAGAGAAAGCTAAAGGTGCGTAGCAGACTTTGGCAGACGCCATAATATAGAAAGAGCAGACCTAAATCCTTCAGGAAAAGCTCCCTGCCCATTTCTACTTCAAAATGCAGACCTCTTTTTATTTAGCCCATGTTTTGAGATTTCACAAAGTCTAAAAGCCCAAAGGAAGCTACTAGTTTTTATCACTGGGCAAAGTTTGAACAATTCGCTTGTCTCTGAGAAGGAAGCAGCGTTGTGTATTTTGCAATCTGGATCATTCCAATATCACCTAAAATGCATGCCAGTCATGAAAAGCACATCGTGCGTGATAGCCTCTATTGTGTAACAAGTAAACAATCTTCTGACTTGACACCCATAATGCCGCCTTTTATTTTTGATGCTAAAATACCCTGACGCAAACAGTCTTCCAGTTCTTGCACATGGCGGCCTACTCCAAGAAAGAACAGAGGAAAATACAGAACAATTTCTTCTATGCATAAGGGAAGTCTATCTTAGATAGTTTCATGACAGCAAAAATCAGGTACAGCTAAAACAGACCGATTAATACAATGTGTCCTATGCTGTTATGGGACGGTGTGAATAAATGGGTTTTACTCTTAACAAAAAGAACAAACCTCACCGAACCTAGTACGAAAACGACATAATGCCCAATTAAGGTTATCCACATGCAAGTTTGGAAAGATCTAGCTTACAGTCTCGAAGAAAAAGAAAAGAATGAACATAAATAAAAATAACAACAACAAAAAACGTAAAAGATTATGCTGCGGCCACTCGACATACTTTTACGTTCATGTACTCTGGACTTTACGTTCATGTACTTTGGCCAAAACAAACAACAATAAACCAAAGCAACCACCACTTTCCACAGCACTTATACTTCTTCACTGGTATGAGCAGTTAATAAATTCGAGCAAATATAAAAAAAAAAGCCAACCTCACTGACAGGAGACAAGGCCTGAGCGTAGGCGCACTGAGGGCTTCTCCTGATGTGCTCCAAGAGGGCATGGCCCAAAGGATCATTGCCCCAGGCCTGCATCAGAATGCGCAGCGGGACTCTTACCCCGCAGCAAAAGCAGGCAACGATGTTCTTGTCCACTGGACACAGACAGAAAAAACAACAACTCATATATAACCAAAGCACGGCTCAACCTGAAACAGAATCAGACCCTGGGCAGTCGACAGACGAAGGAGGCTAAAACTACAGCGTTCAACTGATGTCACGTGCCCAGGAAAAGACCCTACTAAGTCCTCAATTGCCTACTGCAATTGTAGCTGAGCAAAACTCCAACAGTTATTTAAAGCTGAAAGTGGTTCACATTATCAACACACAGAGAATAACTATAATAGTATAAACTGCAATTTCTATAGTATCGTAACACTGACCGAACAACCTCATGCCGCTTATGTTAGGCTCAGAGTTAATTACTGTAACCGTAAAGAGGCTGAGTCAAAGAGCAACTGTGTAAGACGAACAGATAAAGGGGGGTTACCCTGTTTAGCACATGGCACACTTATAACAGCGGAAAGACCAACATCAGGACCTGAATCCACTTAGTTTATGACCAACTAGACTTCGAGTAAATGCATGGCACATTATATAAACTCCAGTAGATGCATCTTCAAAACAGGATGGTTCCCCAGTAGCATATTTATGCACTTTCCATTTGTAGCACAGAGGTTTTGAAACCTAGGACAGAATCAGTTTCAATACAAATAAACCAAAAGTATAAAACACCCCCCAAGTGACATGGGCATCAGACGTTGTTGGTCGCTTTATATAGCTCTATTCTCCGCTCTCGAGCAGACTCACTGCGCTCACATGTAATTCTGCATGAGTGAATAGCTTTTTATAGCGCGTTTTAATGCCCACCGAAGTGGTGTACTTAAGCGCTGGCATGGCTGGTGCCACATGAAACTGCTGCCGTCTCGGCGCTGTGTACACCATACAACCATGTACCATATCACTTCATGCAAAGCCATATACATAAGGTGTGTGCATGTTTAGCTGTAACCTGCCACCTGCACTTTTGGGCAGAATGACCGGGATCTTTTACGTGCTACTGCGGTAACAGGGTGGTGGGGGTGGAACGGATACCGAAATAAGAGTCAGCACAGAAAGTCGACCCTGGAGAAGGAATTTCTCCCGCCGCTCCTGCAGGGATTCGAACCTGCGATATTTCAATCACGATTCCGGCGCTCTAACCATTGAGCTATCCCCGCTCCCCCAGTGATGATAGACATATAACAAAGGGGACAACAGCAGACATAGGAATCACCTACCGTAGATATTACCAGAAAAGGGAGCACATACCAGATACAGAAGCTCCACCTAAGTACAGCCTTAAACATTGATGGCACTAGCGGCAGTTAGCCTCGGAATGAATGTGTTTAAATATTGGAAAAATGTGTTTACATTTTGAGCGAGTTTGATATTAAAGCACCACTATCTGACAATGAACAATAACTTGTCTTTTGCTTGCCCACCTGTGTTGCCACGTGTTCCAGAAATGGAGGGTATATGTGTGCCACTGGGCAGCATCCTTTTGTTCTTTTTTGAGGATTGTACCCTTGGTCATTGAGTTTATGTAACTAGTACTTTTAAAAAACTTGCATTCCAGGCGACAATTACCATAGGAGATCCAGCTCTCTGTTGTTGTGCCCCTTGTTATATGTAGGATGTCTGTTGAACACTACTATGTCTCTTTGTCTCTTTCAATACAAGCGCTCTGTTTCTGGCAGTTCAGCATTGTTACAGTTACACTGTTCTCCTTGAAAGTCATTGCGATGCAAATTTCAAACCTTTTTTTGTGCGCTTGAATGCAGGAGCAAATGAATACACCTTTAAAGCATGTACAATGGGACCCATCTGTTAAGACCCATGCCACACCCCAAAATCAAACAAGAGAAGTTTCCACAGGGGGGTGGTCCTTGGGCAGGGTTTATTTACACGGAAATGTTGAAGGAAAGGCTTCAGAAAAGAATAATAACAGGCCATATATCTTAAGCAGTCTTTGCTTTATAATTCTGGCCTTTAGCAGAAACACATCAGGAGCACCTTCCTGTCACAAATTGATGCTTTCATAAAAATGTGACGCATGAAGCGCGAAAAAAGAAGAAGCAAGTTGTTGTATGACAGTATGCTTTGTGAAACTTACCAGCGTAAAACCCAGCACTTGCAAGATGATAGATCCTGGAAACTGTGCACGGTGTTTGTTGCTGGCTGAAGGACATACGCCGAACGTTGAAATCGGTGTAGGCAACAGATGGTTCAGTTGTACGTAATCGCCTCAAATTAATGTTGAGCTGCTGGGCATCAGCTACGTCATTATCAGACTCACTGGGTACAAATGGAATGTTGTAGTCAGACCATGGGCATGTTTGATCATGCCGAGGATACTGTTGACCACACCCAAAACAAAGGGTGGCTTGGAGATCAGCATGGAAGAAGTATCCTTGCTGTGCTTGTCTCAGTGCCCAAACATAAGGCGGTGCTCTTGCAAACGAGGCAAATCGTTCCCTCTCCTTCCGAAAAAGCGGGTACAAAGGGGCTACACTCTCAACTGTTGCTGGCAGTATTACTGCCGAGAACAAGTGACGATCCATATTTTTGTTTTCTTGTGTCCCCCTTTTCTGATATTTTTTGAAAACAGGTGCCCCTTGCAGTTATGAAATACGATCCCACGGCCAGGCTTTACACTAATTGCATTTGATTTAGATCCTACGGCCACATGACAGGATGATCTGCTGCCACGGACAGCAATTTAATCAAATCGCACGGCTAAATAACGGGGTGAGCGCCACTTGCAGTTGCAGTTAATAAAGATCCCACGGTCCGGTGGTGTAATGGGAAGGATTCACAGAGTAACAAAATTGTTAAGACGAAATGAAGTTTCGTCTTAATAAATATTAAAAATGAAAATCTCTCACTCAGGAATCAAAATCGGGTGAGCGCCACTTGCAGTTGCAGTTAATAAAGATCCCACGGCCTGGTGGTGTAGTGGGAAGGATTCACAGAGTAACAAAATTGTTCAGACGAAATGAAGTTTCGTCTTAATAAATATTAAAAATGAAAATCTCTCAATCAGGAACTAAACAGATATTATCTTGTTTTTCGTGATTCGTAGGGCAAGAGTATAGTGTAGTAGCTGAGTAGCCTGTCTGCAAAACAAGAAAAAATATACATATTTATAACAAGAGAAAGCATACATGTTTTCATAAAGGTTGAATTTTCCTGTATCAGTTTGCTATTATCTACAAGAAGCTAAGAAGAGGAAATTCCCAGCAGACTTGAAAACAACAACAGACAAACGACATCAACGAAACATTCATGTTTCATTCAACACCCCCATGACCTAATCACTGATATCATATATATATATTAAATGTTGAATCACAATGCTGAAAAAGTGTCCCAGAAACATCACTATAGTCCATTAGGGATCGACCATATGCTACCTCTTCCCCCCTTCTTTTATTTAAATAAATCTACTATTCATTTTATATATTTTCAGGCAATCCGACTACAACTTTTAAATGAAATGATTAATCATGTATGCGTGTCATAAACACTGGGCAAGCCTGCTCTTTGGCAAGGCTTCTTGGTCCACCAGTTCAGCAAGGAAGTGTGTAAAAATCCCCCCCGCCCCCCCCCCCCCCCCCCAAGTAGTTTTACCTGGTCAGTTGTAAAACGCAGGTCATTTGGTTACCTGCTGACCTAATGATGCTTGGAGTATAGCAATGGGGTGCTTTTGTTCTGTTTTTAGGTACTGTTTAAGAAAACCTAATTAGTATGCCTGCATGAGTAATTATTTCAGTTGAAAATACGTAGTGATACAATTGCCAAGGATCTATTCAGGAGGTGCTTAGCACCGGACATAGTCCACCCCTAAAAAGATAAGTTGATTAGCTCTCCATCTCATTATATATGCATCGTTTTTTTACCATTTAACTGTTGTGTAAGTGTCGTTTGTAGCGTGATAAATGGGATTACCCAGAAAACTCGCATGTTGTGCTTTGTCCTAATATATACAGCAATCATTGCTGTTTCAGATTTTAAAATTCTTTTTAAGAAGAAACAACAACAAACAAACATACAAAGTACCCCCCCCCCTGCACTCCCCCCCCCCCCCCCCCGGGAAAAAAGACACATAAAAAATATTTAAAAACAAATCAATAGATATATACATAAAATAACTGAATGTTTAAAAATCCTCAGTCTTTCTCAGTCAGTATTGTACAAAAGTTTATCTCATCAAAATTGAAAGTCTTTGGCAGTTTGTGGCTGGCCTACCAATTAATTGCCTAGGAAAACTTGTCTGGGTAAGTTCAGACCCAATGTAAATGAAAATGATCCTGAACCAAGAGCTGAGAACTTGGCAAATGAAACATTTCGTAATCAACAGAAATGGCCGAGTTTCCACCAGTAAATTGTATTTTTTAATATAATATAGATTTAGACTCCAGAACTGTAAGTCCTCCCCCCTCGCCCCATTTTTATTTACAAGTGATATTACAGCCTAGTAAAAAGTGATAGTAGACGACTGATTTAATCGTTTATGAATACCAATTTTTTTATTAAAACATGAAAAGAAAAAGAAATGGTCAGAAACAATAAACAATAACAACAACAAAGACTTGTGTAAAGCCTAATGGCAGATACCATCTGCACATACCACCTACATCGGTACATGTATTTACTATTATACCCTAGCTGATCAACAGAAGGCATACACACACACACATTCACACACACACACACACACACACACACACACACACACACACACACACACACACACACACACACACACACACACACACACACACACACAATAATGTACGAAAAATAGTGGAGAGAGAGAGAGAGGGTGGGGCGGAGAGAACCAAGGGAGTAGACCATTAGCAGAAAATACAAGAAGACAGAAAGGACTAGCTAGAAAACCAAAAGAGGAGATAGTAAAGGGGAATCAAGATTCCAGACAGAAGGGAAACATCAGACATCCCCAGCCTCGTTTCTGGGGCATTGTATGGTCATCAGCTCGAAGAAAACTCCTTCTATGACAATCAATAGAAAGCGGAAACACCAACTGCCATCCTAACCAGAACATCAACTCTTAGGAACTTTCGGTGGGACTCGCATACTGACACAATGTGCAAAACAATTTCTAGGCGTGTCTTCCTTAAATACCACATTTCTGACACTGACACATGAAACCTCTTCTTCGCTGCTCACATTAAACCTCACATTGACCACACACCAGAAGCATGGGATTGCTGCAGAACTAGATGTGTTCTCCAAAAGAAATGAAACTGCATAAAACTAACTAAACAGCTGGCAGTTAGCTGGTCCTTCCAATGCAAACATAGCAGTAAGTAACTTGGTTTCTCACGCCCAGTCAACCAGGATGGTTATAATAGGGACAAATCTAGCAGGCAACCAGAACTGACAGCAGATAGGAATACGGAACCTACACCAACAATAGCAGTACAAGGTTATGTTTATAAATAGTTGACATTTTGCCCAACGGACTGCACATGCCCATAAATAATGCCCATGCATTCTGTATCCCTTGGAAGTTCACATACCGTACATGCTCACGTGCACTGACATGTGGTATAATAATTAATTCTGACGATGTAAATTTTCACTCAAGTTCCTATGCAAGTTCTTAAATCTTATGATTACAAAGTCTTAGTTATTGTTATTGTCAGGTTTTTGTAAGAGTTTGCTTGTTAAGATCGTTTATAGTAATTATACATGTATACTTGTCAAGTGATCGTGCTGCTGAATGAAGAGAATCAACAATTTACTGATAATTATTGCTCTATCATGTGCCTATATCTGTCTAGGTATACACAATAGCTTTGCTATCAGTACACAAGCACCGAAATGGAGAACTAGATCGACCTTAGCATACTTCTTTGCCAACCAGAAGGGTTGTAGATCGACACTTCGTTGCCTCATGGGGCAGTCAGAAAAGAATGTGGGGCTTCAGTGGGTAGCTTTAAACTTCTTCTTTTTTTTTTCTTTTTTTTTTTAGCTGATAGGACTTGAGGGTTGTTTTTTTCCCCCCGGGCTTATCCCCCTCCCCTCCCCACTACGTAGCTGTCTCCCCTCCCCTCTATGTAGCTGTCTGCTGCCCCCTCTATCTAGTTGTCTCCCCTCCCCTCTATCTAGCAGTCTCTCTCCCCCCCCCCCCCTATCTAGCTGTCTCCTCCACCCCTCCCCCCATGTAGCCGTCTCCTCCCCCCTCTATCTAGCAGTCTCCCCTCCCCTCTGTCTAGCTGTCTCCCATCCCCTCTATCTAGTTATCTCCCCCATCCCCTATCTAGCTGTCTCTCCTCTATCTAGCAGTCTCCCCTCCCCTCCCCTCTGTCTAGCTGTCTTCCCTCCCCTCTGTCTAGCTGTCTTCCCTCCCCTCTGTCTAGCTGTCTCTCCTCTAGTTATCTCTCCTCCCCTCTATCTAGTTGTCTCCCCTCTCCTCTATCTAGCTGTCTCCCCTCCCTTCTGTCTAGCTGTCTTCCCTCCCCTCTGTCTAGCTGTTTCCCCTCTGTCTAGCTGTCTTCCCTCCCCTCTATCTAGCTGTCTTCCCTCCCCTCTATCTAGCTGTCTCCCATCCCCTCTATCTAGTTATCTCCCCCATCCCCTATCTAGCTGTCTCTCCTCTATCTAGCAGTCTCCCCTCCCCTCTGTCTAGCTGTCTTCCCTCCCCTCTATCTAGTTGTCTTCCCTCCCCTCTATCTAGCTGTCTCCCCTCCCTTCTGTCTTGCTGTCTCCCCTCCCTTCTGTCTAGCTGTTTCCCCTCTGTCTAGCTGTCTCCCCTCCCCTCTGTCTAGCTCTCTCCCCTCTCCCCTCTGTCTAGTTGTCTTCCCTCCCCTCTGTCTAGCTGTCTCTAGCCTGATTGTAGACATTCATTTTGACAGTGACGCCGGCACTAAATTTAGCCAAGAGTGGCCCACGTCCTATTGTCTTATTCTTTTTATTGACATATTATGCCCAGTTGATTGGAAACGTGTCACAATCACGTGTGATCTACAATTAAATACACACAATAATTTATGTAATGTTTCAGCATGCAGTCAGTGACGAAGGTAACCAAGTACAAGTAGTCAACACTAACCGACCGAGTACCAATATCTATTCTTCAATGAATCATTCAACCACAAACAAAAACAACAACAACAACAACAACGAGAACAACAAAGTGACTATCTCACTGTACTGTAATCAAAAGTATAAAAGTGTCCCTCAAAAGTGCATGAAACAATTTCTAACAATGAAACACTGGTTACAAAACAAAAACTGAAGTAAAAGTGCAGAACACAACCCATAAAATTACAAGTCCGACTGACAAAATATGAAGTGATAAGATCGAAAATAGACACGGATGTAGGAGAAGCCTACACGGTTATATTCTTACCTACTCCAGGCTCTAAAGAGAGAATCTTGGATGTTCTGGATTACCATCAGAGAGAGAGAGAGAGAGAGAGAGAGAGAGAGAGAGAGAGAGAGAGAGAGAGAGAGAGAGAGAGAGAGAGAGAGAGAGAGAGAGATTCAAATGGTTTATTTGACTTCAGCGAGTGCTCATAATGATCAACATACACAGCACGGTACACATAAATAATGTACACATAAGCTGGAAATACATTAATTCCCAGTCCCACAAAACCACTCATCTGTGCATCCACGTAACACAGGTCACAAAACTGCATCAGTTATGGGAGGGGGGAGAAGGGGGGAGGGGAGGGCGGCGGGCAGGGGCAGATGGGAGGCGTGGGGGTTGAAAAGGGAGGGGACAACTAGAAGAAAAATAATCATATATACAAATAACGTATGTACGTATTTTGTGATCCTAGTGGCCACCAGCCCTTGCACTACAGAAAAACCCGAGGCAGATTATCAAGGTGCAGCACTACAACACCTTGCTCCTACATAAAGTCAAGAAGCTCAAAACCCAGAAATAGAGTTGCATATGTATGCTTAGTGACAGTTCAGTTAGTTTCTGTAACATTACAAACTGTGTAGGAAATGTCACAAATATGCGATCTGTGTTCCATTCTCGGCATATATTTAACAGTACTATACATACCAGAATGACACAAGAACGTGCTGGGCAAAGTCTGCAGATTGAACACGGCGTGTATGTAACTGAATAAACATGTACTCATTGGGTGGGGTGTCTGCAAATAATAAAATACAAGTAGAAACAAGAAACACCACAGATTAAGTTTTAAAATCTAGTTTTGCTGTGGCTGTGTTCTAAGTTTTAAGCTATGATAAATATAACGCGCAACATTGGTCATATGCTCATTGCCGTTCAGAATGGTTAGTTGTTTTCTCCAGTCCTGAAAGTATACTTGTGGTAAGGCAACAATTTTGACCTGAAAGCTTTTGTGGCTTTGCATACAAACAGAAAATGGATTTCGTCATCCACACAACACCTACACAGAGGACAAGATAAATCGCATTGTTTTCCGTTGTTATGTACATTGGCTGGCATGTTCTAAGCTTTCCTTGGTAGTCTTTCAGCTTCCATTCTCATAAGTCCTAGCCAAAAACGTATTGAGCTAACTTTAGCATCCAGATGTAGTGGTGTTCTTCCAGTTTCCCCGTATACCATATCGTTTGGTGTTTTGGGAGGCACGTTTAGAAGTCTTTTCAGAGCAAACAAGTGAGCCTTTTCTATTTGTAAATCCATTTGCATTCCCCAGATTTCTGATCCATATAACAATATAGGTTTAATTTGTGAATCAAATAATTTATTTTAAAAAATCAAAAAAATCGGAGAAACATCGCCAAGCTTCCATAAAGTTTACAGTATTTCAACAATACCTGCATTTGCTTTCGCTTTCTGGCTTTCAAGGGAATGGGAAAACGAGAGACGAGTACTAAACCACACACACAATATTTATACGCATTTACAACTTTTACAACAGAGTCTTTATAGCACCATTTTTCACATGTGGTAAGATAACCGCCATTCCTAAACACAACGATATTTGACTTTTCTAAGTTCACAGTAAGATCGAGGGCGTCGGCGTTTCTTGCCAACAAATTTAGCTGATGCAGCAGACCTACTGGAGTGTAAGAAAGAAAAACCACATCATCGGCGAACAGCATGATGAACAGTTCAATGATGTCTGGGTGTAGCAGGACACCGTGTTTCCCGTTATTCATTATGTCGAGTGTTAACACGTTAATTAAGAGAGAGAATGGCAGCGGGCTAGTTATTTCCCCTTGTTTCAAACCCTTTTGACAGAAGAAGTCTGTCAAACTGTTGCCACATCTGACACTGGCCTTTACAACGCGATACATACTCTGTATAGCATAATACATCATACTGCTCGAACCATGTTTTAACAAAATCGGCCATAACTTTGCATACGATATTATTAGATCCATTTTCTTCTATCCATGTAACCAATCCTTTGTTAAGAATATAACTATATAGCTTACAGCATACATTTAATAATGATATACCCCCGGTAGTTATTAGGGTCTTGTGTGTTACCTTTTTGTGGAGTGGCTGTATTATTGCTTCTGTCCATGCATCAGGAAACTGACCCGAAGAGAACACTTGACTGAAAAGTCCCGCAAGGAACGGAGTTATGATTTTCGCAGAATGTATAAATATCTCTGGAATTAAAGTGTCTGGTCTACCCGCCTTGTTCTAAGTTTAGATGGCTGATCGCTTCTGTGACTTCATTGTGAGAAATATCCCCGTTCAATTGAAGGTTAAATGTTTCAGAAAAGCTTTCATGCAAAGAACCATCAAAAACGTTTTCATTAGGGTTCAGTGGTAGCATTAAACACATTTGAAAAATGTTCTAACAATACATCTTTATCAATATTTCCAGTCACTCTTTTCTTAGAAGATATTTTTTTAAGGTAGACCAGAATGTCTTTGGATCTTTAGCGCTGTTTATCAGTTTCTTTTTTATTTCAGTTTTATAGCAGTCAGACTTTCTTGTGAGCAATTTTCTGTGCTGTTTGCGGAGTTCAACATACCGAGTTCTAGCTTCCACTGAATTACTTCTTCTAAAATTTTGAATTGTACGCTTAACTTCAGTTGTTGCTTGTTGGCATTATTTATCAAACCATGTTTGTCTCGGGTACTGCTTTGTTACCTTTACTTTTTTGTTCATGCACTCAGACACACGTTTCATAATGGCAGTGAACATACTGACTGCCTGGTTTATGTTAACAGGAATAGCCTGTCTTGCTGCGTCTAAATCTTTAATAGTATTTCTCTCCTTTAGTTTCTCTGTAAAAATACTCATGTTTTCTAGCATCCAAATAAGCCTTTCAAAGGAAAAGGGCTTAAAAACGGGGTTAAGCACAACATCATTTACACATTTCAATACACACGAAATCGGCATATGTTGTGAGTCCATTCTTTCTTCTATACACATTTTTTGCGGAAGGTGTGCAATGGACCGCGAAAGTGCAAAATAATCAATGACGCTGTTACCAGTAGCTGACACAAAGGTGTAGAGACCTCTCTCGTGACCTTCACAAGCACCGTTAAGCAGACATAGGTCAAATTGTGTACATAGTTCCAAAAACAATTTACCAAAATCATTTTCTTCAGAATCATGAGACCTTCTTTGTTCTTGAGCACCATACTGCTCATCCTGTGCTACTGTTAGTAAAGTATTCCATATCCAGCACGTGGTATGGTTGCTTGTTACCTGTTTGTGCATTAAAATTACCGCACAGTAAGAATGGGACATTGCCATATTTTTCTGTTATTGTGAGCAAACAATGCTCCACAGCAGAAATACCATTGTTAAAATTAAATTTTGAATACAGCGGTGACTTTAGGGGCACTGAGTAGACACAAATGAGAAAAACATCAGCTGATATGTGACCGTCCACCACGAAAAGAGTCGCTTGTCACCAAACTTTGGTTTTTAAGTTTTGGTGTTTTCTAATAGTATTCTTTATAGTATTCTTTATGCTCTTTTCAATCGTGGAAACCGTTTTTGAATATGTCCATTAGTTTTTCAGCTGCGCGTCTTGAAACAGGGTTACCCTCAAT
Organism: Alviniconcha strummeri; assembly: GCA_963584105.1. NCBI lineage: Eukaryota > Metazoa > Mollusca > Gastropoda > Provannidae > Alviniconcha > Alviniconcha strummeri. The sequence continues at coordinate 12,812,038 of OY757544.1, forward strand.
AACGCAGTTTTGAGAAAATTGCCCTGAAAGTTGTCTTATTGTAAAAAGAACATTTCCTTAGCAACCAACGATTTATTTTCACAATAAACCTTGCAAACATCAAACAATAATCAATAAAATATGTGTTGCTTAGCTGTGTTGTGCAGTCAGCCGCCATTTTGACCTAGTTTCGACTCTTGGGTCGCTGTATTTCTCAGGAAGACTCAAGCTCGGGTCAGTAATCTTTAGGTCAGATCTTTGTCATAACTACGTGTAATTATTTTATTCCTGTTGACCTTACTCACTAACTGGACATTAAAATCCAGTTGCTATCAAATTTACTAAGCTAAATGATCGGGCATTTTACTCACGTCAATTCAAAATGTCTCCTTCACTCTCAGCACACCTGCCCACTGTTCTCTATAGCGGAGCCAGTATATTCGAACACGAATAACGCTTTACATGTAAACCAAGATGCTAGGTGCTAGATAAAAGCTTGTTAGGTGTGTATTTCACATAGCAACTGAAGTTAAAAGCAACGCAGCAGAAGAAAATCTCTAAGCCATTTCTTACCTGTGGCGATGATATCATGATCAGGTGACAGCACGGTCATTGTCAACATAATTTTCATAGCAACATTAGCAAAGTAGTCACTATAAGTACTCACTTGTTTCTGACAACAGATGCTAGCAAATGCCTTTGACGCAGTTGTCAATATTTTAAATGCCTGTAGTGCAGAAAACTATTTTCCAGTTGGACGAAAGAGAGGCTTTGGTAAATCGAAGTAAGCTTACGGCAGCTCGAATGATCTCGAGACCTGTGCGTGCTATCGACTTTAGTGTTGCGTGTGCGCCGAGATTTGTAATGCATAGTATCGTGGCCCACTAGCGTCAAAAGCACAAAAAGCACATAATTATGAGGACATAATTATATTGAGGTAATTAAAGTTGTGTTCTTTTGATTTACACAGTTAACGGCATACTTGCATCAAAAGTATATAGTTGTAATTTTCTCAACATAATTACTAATTATCTCTACACAGTTCTGTACCTGATTTATACAAGCGCATGCACGAATGCACGCACGCACGCACGCACGCACGCACACACCCACACACACACACACACACACACACACACACATATGAAAGACCTGCGACAGGCAGTCGATCTAGCTGCGCGCCCCGGGGTAGAACACTCTCTCTACATGTGCTGGTTTAGGCGATTTCCGGAAATAACAAGCAAAGATAATTTGACAGTGTTTTCCTACTCCGGGAGAGTGAAGTCCCCTGAATGGAGGCGGCAGCTGAGAAGAGCCGATCTGCGACAATTTTAGATCTTCAGGCATGGACCTATTATAATTTATACTAGACTACCAGCTGTGGGAACCTACTATCCGATCTGCATGTCCCCCACGAACAGTGAGCGCTTGATCGGCATTTCTGATGCCTTTTCTGCCTTTGTTTACGGGTATTTGTCATCTTGCGCACGTGCTCAGTGTACCCCCAACAAAAGCGTGACTACTCTGCGCTACACCCGCAGGCATGGACCTGTATATATACAGGCCATGCCTGTAGGCACTTACCGGGTGCAGTCCCCTGGATTTCCGAAGATCGTCTATTCTTTGATCGA
>OY757544.1:12815898-12842990 GCA_963584105.1 Alviniconcha strummeri
TCTGTTTGGTTGAGCTATGTTGTTTCTGTTTGGTTGAGCGATGTTGTTTCTGTTTGGTTGAGCGATGTTGTTTCTGTTTGGTTGAGCGATGTTGTTTCTGTTTGACTGGACACGAAAAACAACATCGCTCAACCAAAAGCATAAAGTGTCTTAGTTCTTCATCTCACCCAAATCTGAAACAAGAATGACTGCTAGCGTTCTAAAACAAGATCCAAACACATAAAAGGTTCAAAACAACGCTATTTATCAGGACAAGACAGAAATTTCGGGGTAATACCCTTTGTCAAAATCGCTTTGTAGCTTGATAAACGGAATTGTCCCAAAAATTAGCTGGTTTTGTCTTGTCCTAATAAATAGCGTTCTTTGGGACTTTTTATGTGTTTGGATCCTCATCTCTCTGTTCACCGAGTGTCGCTTTCTAGCTTGGTAAAGGGGATTACACCAAAACTCGCGTTTTTTGCTCTTGTTTTCTCTTGATAACTAGCGTTCTTTTGAACCTTTTATGTGTTTCGATCCTGAGATAACCGTATGTGGCTGACTGAGCTCAAAGCACCTGTTCTTCTTCCCTTATGGATCGTGGGACAGGAGGTCACAGCAAAAGACATTTCTCTTCTCAGAATATTTCAGTTAAGCCACATTGTCCTTCACTCCTATCAGTCTGTACAGTGTGTGTGTGTGTGTGTGTGTGTGTGTGTGTGTGTGTGTGTGTGTGTGTGTGTGTGTGTGTGTGTGTGTGTGTGTGTGTGTGTGTGCGCGCGCGCGCGCGCGCATCTTTTCCATAGTTATGCTTGAACCCTTGTCGATAACTTCTCTTTTTTTCTTTTTTTCTCTTTTTTTTTTTGGGGGGGGGGGAGATAACATTTTCCATCTCGATGTACATTATGTGTGTATGCTTGTTCAGCGCTTTGAGCCGCAGGGTAGGCGCTTTACAAATTCCCATTATTATTATTAATGTATTGACTACAGACGCACGGTCTCATGTCGGACGACGTAACCGCTGATGATTACCTGGACTCCTGTGGGTCAGCCTAATGAACCGGAACGGTGGATCTGTACGTCATTGTTTCTGTCAGACAAGTGCACGCAATATTACTTTCGGCTGAGTCAGCAGGGGGCCAGCGCCAGGTGAGTGAGCAGCTTGATCTTTTTCTTCTTCCTCTTCTTCGTCTCTTAAGTGTAACCTGAAAGCTTTTCTTTTCCCAGCTCTGTACACCTGCCATGTTTTCCCTTCCGTGTTGCTGTTTCCAGCCACCTCAGGTCTCTGTTTGCTGCCCGTTTTAAGTTGTGTAAATTTAACTTTATATAGTCACTATACATGCTCCAGTATGCGGGGGGGGGGGGGGGGGGGCGGGGGTATGTGTGTGTGTGTGGGGGGGGGGGGGCGCTCTGAATAGTATCTAGGGACAGGATTTTGCGTTTTATATCTAATTTTATTTATCATTACTTCATTTTTATTTTATTTTATTTTTCCCTTGCGTGTCTGTTTTGTTCACATTTCTTCTTCCTGGTTTATTTATGGAGTTCCCCTGTACCAGATGGTCTAGCTATCAGTACACGCGTACCACTTTTGACGTCAGCATACTGTTTGTTACAGTCTGGATTATTTCGGTTGTAACATGGAATGGCGAGAGGAAATCTCTCTCTCTCTCCTCTCTCTCTCTCTCTCTCTCTCTCTCTCTCTCTCTCTCTCTCTCTCTCTCTCTCTCTCTCTCAATTCGTATCCTGCTTGTTAGGCTAGTATAAGCCTTTATACTAGCCTAACAAGCAACAAACTATCAACCAATCAATCTGCAATTGAACAACAGACAGACAATATAATATGAGAATTTTAATTCATAGCATCAATGAACTGTGTATATATTGTTATGAAATGAAAGTGCTGTAACATTCTAATCCGTAATACGGCCATTAAAAACAAAGGCACACACACACACACACACACACACACACACACACACACACACACACACACACACACACACACACACTGACAATGACACACACAGGCACGCACGCACGCACGCACGCACACACACACATACACTCTCTCTCTCTCTCTCTCTCTCTCTCTCTCTCTCTCTCTCTCTCTCTCTCTCTCTCTCTCTCTCTCTCTCTCTCCTCTCTCACACACACACACACACACACACACACACACACACACACACACACGCACGCACGCACGCACGCACGCACGCACCACACACACACACACACGCACGCACGCACGCACGCACACACACACACACACACATTCGCGCCCCCTCCGACCCAGACAGGAACGTAGTACTATCTTGCAACAAAATCGACTTCTGCAGTACTTGCATTTGTTGGTTATGCACTGAGGAACATAAGATAATGAATATTAGTATTGTGCTTATGCTACAATGATGGTGATATATTCCAATAAAGAGAAATATACCTCACAGAGTACCACGTCAATGGCTCTTACAGTGTCAAAGTAAAAGCAAATCATCTACTTCGTAGTTCAGTTCATCAGTTCACCATATTTTCATGCACTGGAGAAAGCCCATATGTGCTCTGCAAGAACCTCTACGTCACGAAAATGAAGCAGTTCCATTGTGAAGGTCAGTGTAAAGAAATTACAAGAATGGCCACGAATATTAAAGCATGTATACAGCAGTATTTCCAAAATATGTAATCGTAGTGTTTTGAAAGAAAAATTGGAATACTCACATTTGGCTCTCTCTCTCTCTCTCTCTCTCTCTCTCTCTCTCTCTCTCTCTCTCTCTCTCTCTCTCTCTCTCTCACACACACACACACACACACACACACACACACACGCGCGCGCGCGCGCGCGCACGCATGCACACACCCAAACACACTCACACGCACACACGCACGCACACATACACACGCTCGCGCGCGCACGCACACACGCACGCACACACACACAGCACAGCAAAGCACATGATATAAATATAATTTTGTCAATATTCCCTTTCATGCCAATATTCACTTTTATGCCTGGACGTTTCCGAACGGCAGCTTGTGTGGCAAAAAATGAACTATTCCTGTTTTCCCCTGTTCTTATAACCGTTATGGTTGAGTAAGCGAAAGGAAAACTGTCATCATAAAATGATTATGTCTAAATCCACAACGTTAGAGCACGAAAAGGTACAGCAGACATGAATCAGGACAAACCTGTATAAATATCCATCGGATGTGATCTTATCATTCTGTCTATATTCCCTTTATGCAGCTGATAAATTGGACTGACGTTTCCGTGAGGCAAATTATATCATCATAAAAGGGAAGTATATAGCCAGATAGTCGTTTTTAACGCCCACTCAATCATAACGGTTATACGAGGACACTGAGAAAAAGAGGACTAGATCAGGGTTGTCTGACAAAGATGAGTCATTCGCCTCCACGCATATCTTTAAGCTTTAACCCTTTCAGTGCCACAAACTGTATTACTGATACAGTTTCCTCCGGAGATCACTCTCCAGAAAATGCTGACCAGACCAGAATATCTGCTTGGGAAACTTGTATGGCGTGAGAACTTAAACTAGTCAAGCATGAAGTCTTACGACATCCTATAAGTAGACGGAAAACATTTTGTCAGTGACGTCATACGACGTCCTGGGGTCAGCGAATACGTTAAGCTATTCTTTCCAGTTAACAATTCTTCCGCATGTAGGACAACAGCTCTGACTGGATGCACACTGTGCACAGCAAACGACGTGGCCGCAGGGCAGGAACGTGACAGCCGCTGTCGCGATCCCACACACACGACACCGTCTGGTGGGTCTGTCCGCTGCTGGTGGAGGGGTGGCTGTGGTACCCGGCGATACGATCCCTCCGCTGCGTCCTCCCTGACTCGGGTTTGTCACTGACGACATGTGTTCCGAGGCGTGGCTAGTTGTCTGAAAACGGCCAGTCATTCGGATTCTAAACGAGGTGCTGTTTTCGGCGCTGCTCTCTCTCTCTCTCTCTCTCTCTCTCTCTCTCTCTCTCTCTCTCCTCTTCTCTCTCTCTCTCTCCTCTCTCTCTCTCTCTCTCTCTCTCTCTCTCTCTCTCTCGTCACAGCATAAACAACTGCACACCAACGGAATTGCTTGTGAAAAGAAATCAGTTACACACATACCCCCCGCCCACCGCCCGCCCTCCCCCTTTTGTTTTGTTTTGTTGTTGTTGTTGTTTGGTCTTCTTCTGTTTGGTTTGACTTCGATGAAGTATTTAAGATCAAATTCACTCCACACAAGATAAGATACCAACATTTGATCTTCTGTCAACTATTTTAAAGGTAAGGCTCACATCGGAAGCACTTTCCCAGAACAGCATCTGTCGAAATTCGGCTTACTTCGTTCTGTGGCGTAACGTCACGAAACATTTCATAACCCCTCATGCAAAACAGACAACAAAAAGAATCTATTTCCAGCTTTTCAAGCTAAGCTGTTCCACAATACGCTGTTAATCTTCTACAGCTGACTCCTGCAGAGGACAATTTTGAATACGCTGTCGTCTTCAGAGACTTTCCAAATATTTATTTCAGTTTAAGGATGTCAACACACCTGGTGGGGAAGTTTAGCTGCAGGTTCCTTCTGATCTTCGGTGATGTCTCTGCCACGGGCAGTGGCAGAGCTGGCCAGCAGAGTGTCGTCCACTGTGCAAAAAAGCAAAGCTTTCAAAACCAGCACTGGCTCTCCAGTGTACAGTTTTTGTTTGTGTTTGTATTTGTTTTTATTTTTCTGTTGTTGTTGTTGTTGTTGTTGTTTGTATCATTACGAAGCTGTGTACTCCAATTGTGCAACGGCACATGAAAGAATCCATTATTATTCCGGTCATAATTTTACTCGAACGGGTATGAGTGAAATCATAAGTAATTTGTCATTGTTCTTATTAAGGTGCAAAAAAGAAGGGACACAGGAGTATTATTCTTACTTTCCATTCGTCGAAGTGCTCCCTCGTCCTCCTCGCCGGAAGTCACGTGACGACGAATAGGATCCCACATTGGCCGATTGTCTGGACTGGCCGAGTAGTCTGAGAGCATTGAAGGACCGTCCGGTTGATAACCAGGAAGCGGGGGAGCATTTCCGGGAGGGTGTGAATTGTTTGCTGGTGACGCCTGGTGTGCAGGCCTCATCTTGACCCCCATTACAAGGGGGCTCTCTTCACAAAGTATCGGCTGAGGTGATGGAGGTTGGCAAAAGGGTACATTCTCTGTCCTCCACGTGCAGTCAGGGTGGTGATCGGGGTATCTTGCTCCGCACGAAAAGCACAGCACCCGGCGTTCATTGCCGTCAAAATAAAATCCACGGCCAGCCAGCCCGATCGGTCTTGTTTCCGGGGGGAGGTCGGTCTGGGGAATTCTGTGAAATGACGTGAATCGGTTCTGCTCGTACCGCATCCTGTCATTGCCATCGCCAGACAAAGGTACAGCAGGACAAACAACCAGGTTCTGGACCGGAGGGTAACATTGCTGACACCATGGAACCGATTCGTTGCCTGGTTTAGTTTGAAGTTTCTTGGCCTTTCGTGGTGGGTGGTGACAAAAGCGTTTCAACGCATCGGGAAGAGACGAGTGCTTTTGAGAAGAGTCCGACGCATGTTTATCAGGGAATAGTTCAGACAAGACATTCTGCATGACCAGCAGTAGAACAATCCATTGTAACATTCTTTCCAGAATTCTTTCTCTAAACACAGTTCCAGCTATTTCAACAACCAACACTTCCACAGCATTTGTAGAAATTTTGTCACCGGAGCTTCTCGACACCAAAGACCTGGCAATCAGAAACGCCAGCCAAATAACCGCAATATAAACGTTCGTTCTTGGCGTTCCTGGCATTGTTGCAGCTCAGAGGTCTCTGGACATGTGTGTCCGGTCAATGTTCAATCCATCTCCGTACTGAAAAATAAAATTGAAATTTAAAAGCCTTTGAACTGTCTATGCTACACTTACATACACACTGTCTATGCTGAACAAATTGTATCTCTTTCTTATAGTCCATGGGCCAGGTATCGAAACCCTCCCCCCTCCCCCCCCCACCCCCGGGGGATTTTTGGAGACAATGATTTTTGGATAGCTCAGTATGTGTCTTTTCAATATCTGCTTGTTTGCAAGATGACCTACTCTGCTTTTAGGGATTATCTGAGATGGTACATAGCAGCTTAATAGCGTGTATTAAAATGGGCGTGTCTCCTACAAATCCCAAACAACTGGCAGCTATACCATTCTTTGGATACACAGAAATACTGCACATACTGGTATCAATGGGTAGCACTGCTTTTGCGGCTGCTGTTGTCTTACCCAGGTATGGTGGCCTGAATTACGCGTGTGGGATTAATGAAGTATTAAAAAAAAATAAAAAAAAATGTCACGTTGCATAATTTTGTACAATGCTCGTGTAAAAATATTGAACAAAAGTGCTTCATTTACCACCAAATATATCATGGCGACTGAGAGAGTCACAGAGAATGTTCGATTAACACCTGCATTAATGGATGACGTCACGGAATAGATTATACTCAAGCAAGTTCAAAAGTTAAGCAACCTTTTACTAAAATGCACATATGTTCAAATCTCAATAAACTACTTCCACAAAACCGCTACAGGTGCTGTCCTATTCACTGATCTACCTCCGTTTAACCTGAAATCAGTTTCACAGTACTTTATACCCCATGGAAGATAGGCGAGAAAACATGCCCGATGTATGTACGGGGGCGGGAATAGCTCAGTGGTTAGAGCGCCGGACTCGTGATCGAAAGGTCGCGGGTTCGAAACCCAGCAGGAGCGGCGGGAGAATTTTCTTCTCCAGGGTAACTTTCTGTGTTGACTCTTATTTCGGTATCCGTTCCACCCTCGTGTTACTGCAGTAGCACGTAAAAGACCCCGGTCATTCCGCCAAAAGTGCAGGTGACAGGTTACAGCTAAACACGCATACACCTTACGTATGTGGCTTTGCATGAAGTGACATGGTGCATGGTTGTATGGTGTACACAGAACGCGCCGAGATGGCAGCAGTTTCATGTAATGCCAGCGCTGTAAGTACACCACTTCGGTGAATATTCAAAAACGCGCTATAAAAAGATATTCATTCATGTAGAATCACATGCGAGCGCAATGAGTCTGCTCGAAAGCGGAGAATAGTGCAATATAAAAGCGATCAATAATAATAATATAAAACTTACCAGCTTTGCCTTTGTTATGTCTCATTAAAACAGTTTAGGTTTAGGAGCCTGATGCCACCGGATCGCATCTCTGGTTTGGCTTAATTCAGCATGCTGGACAGTTTCATGTATCAGCTTGCAGTCAGCAGGCTCTTTGCTATCATGCCAAGAATACAGACGAACAACTAAGAAATGTCAAAGATATTCACCAGAGTAATTGTCCACACTGTCAATGATTTGACAAATCATTACTGACTTTCTGAAATTGTTATCTGATAAAAAAATAAAAAATAAAATAAACAAAAAATAAACGCATTACTCTCTTTATTTCTCACTGCTTATCATTATAGCTTGGGTGTATTTTTGCCAGCCAAAGATACCAAAGCAGGTGCCATAGAAGGTTGCCAAACCTGAATGTCCCTTACTTTAAGTGTCACTGAATGCATGTCCAGCTTAGACATATATGTCAGCCTCCAACCTGAAGCCATCAGGATTCTCAAGCTCTGTGTATTCTTGATAGTTATCTTCCTTTTGGGGTTGCTCCACCTGGATTTCAACCAGGTCTTGCGGCATGAAAAAACAGTTTGTCCAGTATACCTCCCACTTTTCCATTCACAGTATGCAAGCCATGGCCATCCGCTCGAGGTGATGATGAGTTGATGCTTAATGTCCTCAGATGTCATTTGACATATTAGGGACAAGTTGTGACCAATGCCGAAGCACGGTTCAATAAAAGCCACATACGTAAGGTGTATGCGTGTTTAGCTGTAACCTGCCACCTGCACTTTTGGCAGAATGACCGGGATCTTTTACGTGCTACTGTGGTAACACGGGGGTGGAACGGATACCGAAATAAGAGTCAGCACAGAAAGTCGACCCTGGAGAAGAAAATTCTCCCGCCGTTCCAGCAGGGATTCGAACCCGCGACCCGCTCGAGGAATGGTTTTAGTTGCCTTAACTGCGGAATATCAAGAGTGCTTGAAAGCTGGCCCTTTCGATGTACATTATCAATGCATCTTTGCATGGTTGCATTGTGACTGTTCAAAAAGGATGAGGTGTGTTGACACATTTTGTTGACATCTATCACTTATTTACCTCTAGAGAGAAGATGTATGGAATGTTCCATTTTCATAATTTTTTCCTTAACGTGGTAATCTCTTTATCTCTAAATGATTCTGCCCATAACATACTGAATGATGTACTGAAAATAATGTTTAATGGTCTTGTTGTCAAATGCTACTACGTTGTACCACGCCTATTCACACATAAACGCCAGTCGGTCGTTTTGGGGCAAAAATGGCAAAATTACCCCCAATTCAAACAGGTTTAATTTAGTATAATTAAAGTTTTTATTCTTTCTCTGCTTGTAGATTATCTTTCGCTTTAGGCCTAACTTACGACTCAGTTATTTTGTTTCGGGTTTTCCCGAAGAGCGATATCTCGCCAGGGCTCAAGCCGCGCACTAGGCTATATTTGGCTGTGACCGAACATTGACGCGACTCGTGTCGTCATGTGATTCTATTCTTTGTAGTGGAGTAAACAGATTGCCAACAAAACAACAACAACCAGATAATTTCGGCAATGGGTTTAAAATATTCAACTTAATGCACCTGTCGGGCAGATATTAATAATAATAATTATGATGCGTGTGCGTGCTCGCGCATGCAATAATCATGTCTTACCCCCCTCCATTTGAACGCAATGTTGTTGTTGTTTTTTAAATAAATAAATTATCATTGTTGACATCTGCAAAATCCACGCCTTAAAAGCTTTTAACTATAAATAAGCCTTAGGTTGTCAAATTTTATTTGTTCCGGCGCTAATGGCGCTGATGTCAACAGCCAGATAAGTTGTGGTTTCGTTTGTATGCTGTCATATGTCATCCAGGGCATGTTGTTGACCTCAGTGATATAGTTTAGCGTGCTTTAGCCCTGCTCTGACAACACAATGATGACTGCTGTACTAAAGCTTTTCTTTGAAAGTGAAACTGTCCAACATACACCCGACTGAAAGATTAGTGAGATACGAAATTCTGCAAGGGTGATCATATCCAGCAGCTTCTCTGAAATCATCACGGAACGATATCAATGCAATCAATCAATCAATGTTTTATTTCCCGGAAAACGTTCTTTCAGAACGTGTCTTGAATGATCCTGGACCGCAGGGTTTCTTCGCTAGTTTCCGTAAAAATCAATGGCTTATAAAATGTCATCACTAACAGTTCCAGTTTATAAAGATCCAAGCAGATAAAAGGTTTTAAAAAATAACGCTGTTTATTAGGACAAAAACACAATCTGCAAATTTTCGGGGTAATCCACTTTGTCAAGCTACAAAACGACACTTAAACAACAGTTAAATGGTGAAAAACGATTAAAAAAATTAGATAACAAAATTAATCACTTATCTATTTTTGGTTGAGCTATGCTGTTTTCCCGTCCAGTACTTGGAAGAATTTTTTGTTTACCCTTTTATGTGTTTGGATCTTGTTTTAAAAGGTTAGCAGTCATTCTTGCTTCAGATTTTGTTGTTGTTTGTTTGTTTTCTTGTAAAGAGAAAAGGCACACACCAACTCTCGCTTTCCTGCACCCTTCCTCCAAATTCTGCCGTACTTGGTTATGCAATTGAAGGGGAACTTCGTATTTCTGCGCCTCTGTATACCTAAATTACCTCCTGCAAGTCTCACGCTGTAATCGACCTTCGTAAAATTTGCGAAAAGTCTGAGTACTAATTAAAGACTGTGGAAGCGCCATAGCGTTGAAGCACGCACGTAATAAGCATCGGGTGAGTTCGCCCTGTGTAAAAAAAAGAAATAAAAAAAAAAGAGAGAGAGAGAGAGAGAGAGAGAGAGAGAGAGAGAGAGAGAGAGAGAGAGAGAGAGAGAGAGAGAGAGAGAGAAGAAAGGGAGAACCTTTTCCATCCCAGCGATTTGGTTTTTGTTTGTACATACTGGCAGAAGCATTATGAGCGATTATAAGAGAAACGTTGAGCTGTCCTTTGTTACTGACTGCTTTTATATAGCGCTATTCTCCGCTCTCAGGCAGACTCACTGCGCTTGCATGTGATTCAACGTGTGTGACTAGCTTTTTAAAGCGCGTTTTTGAATATCCACTGAAGGGGTGTACTTATAGCGCTGGCATGGCTGGTGCCACATGAAACTGCTGCCGTCTCGGCGAGTTCTGCGCACACCATACAACCATGCACCATGTCACTTCATGCAAAGCCACATACGTAAGGTGCAAGCGTATTTAGCTGTGACCTGCTACCCGCACCTTTGGCAGAATGACCGGGATCTTTTACGTGCGACTGCGGTAACACGGGGGTGGAATGGATACCGAAGTAGAGTCAGCATAGAAAGTTGATCCCGAAGAAGAAAATTCTCCCGCCGCTCCTGCAGGGACTCGAACCCATGACCTTCCAAGCACAAGTCGGGCGCTCTAACCACTGAGCTATCCCTGTTCCCTTATTCCAACGCTTGTTCTGAATATCATTTTACAGGGCGTTGGAATATTGCATGACAAAATTCTGTGTGATTATAAATTTACTGTCATTTGAGCACCACCAAAAGAGTCACTTAGCTGACAGATATCAAAGATCTATGACATAACCAGTTATGGCAGTGCCTGGAGGAAGGATGTGGTAAACCAGTGCTTGGAGTTAGGAAGACGGATGGTATCGAATTGGCTGAGTTGTGACATCTTCGCTATGTCTACAGCTTTAAAATGGGGACTGTCAGCAGCTTGTTTGTTTATTGTGTAAAACAGTAGCTTACAGTGCACACACCAGAGGTATACAAGCTAATGTATGTAATCACACTGCATTTGGGGATGAAACAACAATAAAATGGCATCATCGAATACGGACATGTCTAACTATGCTTCTTTATAAGAATAGTTTTTTTCTTGTAACTTCTTGACATAGTTTGTTATCTTGATAATTGTAAGATCAGTCTAACAGCATTTAAGTGAAAATATTTTAAATATAAGGAAAGAAGAAAAAAAGAAACAATTAGTATATTTGTCAATCACTGATTGTCTTCTTCCTTACAAATAAACAGTTTGACTTTTCTCCCATACTAAAGAACTACAGATATACGTGTATGCATTTGTTCATAAAGCTGCAGATCAGCTGAAAGGTTTCCCCTCGAAAAATAAAAGCACACGTCCATGTAATTAAAAGTAAAATGTCAAAGAGAATTTGAAATCACATAAATAAATAACTGTTTCAAGAAAATGTTTACCACATTTTGCAAAATGAAGTACCCCCACACACCCCCACACACCCCTCCACACACACACACGCACACACACGCACGCACGCACACACGCACGCACGCACGCACGCACACAGACACACACACACACACACACACACACACACACACACACACACACACACACACACACGATTTACTGCAGTGCTAATAAATTCCTACCATCAAATTAAGTCATATGTAACATAATAATGTTTGTTTCTTTTCTTCTTCTTTTTTCTCTTTTTTTCTTTTTAAATGCGCATGACGTGGCGGGTCCCTATAGTTGTTGATTCTAGAAAAAAACTTTTGCTTTCACTTTCACGTTCACATTCACCTTCAATTCACATCCATAGACTAATCAAAACACAGGCAGAGGCTATAAGTACGATCGAAGTTCCAGTTGCGTTATAATGTGTCCGTGTCCGTGTGCGTGTGTATGTGTGCGTGCGTGCGTGCGTGTGCGTGCGTGCGTGTGTGCGTGCATGCGTGCGCTCGCGCGTGCATGCATACATGTGATGTGTGTGTGTGTGTGGGGGGGGGGGTGAGTGAATGGATGTATTCATATATACTGTTGGGGCTATTGTTGTTGTTGTTGTTGTTGTTTTTTTGTTTTGTTTTGTTGTTGTTGTTTTGCTAACATGTTGGTACCAGGTAGCTTGTTCTCACTTTCGCTTTTAACTGTCTCGTCTATTTTTATTGTTAAATTGATCGTTCATAGTCCTGTGAGTAGGTTAGTGTAGTATGCTTTTTGTTGTTGTTTTGTTTTGCTTGAAGTTGCTTTTTTGTGGGGTGGGTGGGTGTTTGTTGTTGTTGTTTGTGTTGTTTTTTGTTGTTGTTGTTGTTGTTATTTTTGTTCTGTGTGTGTGTGTGTGTGTGTGTGTGTGTGTTGTTGTTGTTGTTGTTGTTGTTGTTGTTGTTGTTGTTGTTGTTGTTGTTGTTGTTGTTGTTGTTGTTTTGTGTATGTATGTGATCCGTTGATCGCTTTTATACAGCGCCATTCTCCGCTCTCGAGCAGACTCGCATGTGATTCTACATGGGTGACTAACTTTTTATAGCGCGTTTTTGAATATCCACCGAAGTGGTGTACTTACAGCGCCGACATGGCTGGTGCCATATGAAACTGCTGCCTTCTCGGCGCGTTCTGTGTACACCATACAACCATGCACCATGTCACGTCATGCAAAGCCACATACGTAAGGTGCATGCGTGTTTAGCTGTAACCTGCCACCTGCACTTTTGGTTTTTGGACAAATTTTCTAGGACCAAAATGTGAACGACAAACAATAATATTAAAATGAAAGACAGAGTAAACGGTATCTAAGCAAACAACAGACCCGCCATGTTTTTCTGTTCTCCTCCGCCAAAAGCCCCAGTTCCTTACATTCAAGGTACTGATTTGTAAAATGAATTATGTATAGTGTGTTTGTGTGTGCGACCACCGCCTTTGTTCCCGCTGACAATGCTTTTGCTTTAAAAAAAAAGCGTTTACGTTTTATAAATGCTTTTGTTGTTGTTGCCCGGATAGTAGTAGTAGTAGCAGCAGTAGCAGTAGTAGCAGCAGCAGTAGTAGCAGTAGTAGTAGCAGCAGCAGTAGTAGTGTAGCAGCAGCAGTAGTAGTAGTAACAGCAGTATAGCAGCAGCAGCGGTAGTAGTAGTACTAGTAGCAGCAGCAGTAACAGTAGTAGTAGCAGCAGCAGCAGCAGCAGCAGTAGTAGCAACAGTAGTAGTAGTAGTAGCAGCAGTAGTAGTAGTAGTAACAGTACTAGTAGCAGCAGCAGTAACAGTAGTAGCAGCAGTAGTAGTAGTAGCAGCAGTATAGTAGCAGCAGCAGCGGTAGTAGTAGTAGTAGTAGCAGTAACAGCAGCAGCAGCAGCAGCAGTAGTAGCAACAGCAGCAGTAGTAGTAGTAAAAATAATAATTGAGGACTAGAAAAGTCAGACAGAGAGAAAGAACGCAAAATGGAATCAGACTGGCTGGGGGAGGGGGGTGCGGGGCGAAAGAGAGAGGGAGAAGGGCGGATGGGAGGGGGGGGGGGAGATAAAAGGACGTTGAATATTATAGCACTGTTTACCGACCTTCACATTCTTTGCATGCACTCACCGCGTGCTGCTGATTAAATCGGGAATTCCCATTAGCTGAAAAACCCACCCAGGGGTCGGCATAGTTCGTTTTTTTTCCGTGGGGAAGGTCTTTACTATCACCGTTATTTCGCAAGAGCAGTGGCTGGGGAACTGGGTGTCGAATAGCAATTCCATGGTACGTACAGTGTAGGCTGGTACTTACAACCTGCATACCTGGTCGTCAGCCTGTTTGTTGTCATATTTCCTGCCATGTCCAGCGGACCTACAGTCTGCGTACCTGGTCATCGGCCTGTTTGTTGTCCCTGGGACTTACAATCTGCATACCTGGTCATCAACCTGTTTGTTGTAATATTCTCTGTTCTGTCCCTGGGACTTACAGTCTGCATACCTGGTCATCAGCCTGTTTGTTGTAATATTCTCTGCTCTGTCCCTGGGACTTACAGTCTGCATACCTGGTCGTCAGCCTGTTTGTTGTAATATTCCCTGCTCTGTCCCTGGGACTTAAAGCTGTAGGCCCTTACTGAACAGCTCGAACCCGTAGCTGAAAACAAGAGCAGAGAGAAAGAGACATTTAGACAGAGAGAGACTGGATGCGAGAGACAGAGATAGGGAAAGAAGCAGACAGAACTGACAGGGAAAGACAGTGAAACAGAAAGAGAGAGACAAACATTTAGACAGACAGAGACTGGAGGGGAGAGACAGAGAGAGGGAAAGAAGCAGACAGAACTGAGAGAGAAAGACGCTGAAACAGAAAGACAGAAAAACAAACATATAGACAGACAGAGACTGGATGGGAGAGACAGAGAGAGAGAAAGACACTGAAACAGAAAGAGAGACAGACAAAGATTTAAACAGCCAGAGACAGAGATCAACAGGAGGAGAGAGGCAGAGAGAGGGAGATAAGCTGACAGAACTGAGAGAGAAAGACACTAAGACACAACTAGAGAAAGACAAACGTTTAGACAGACAGGAACAGAGAGAGACGGGAGGGAAGAGACACACAGAGAGGGAAAGAAGCAGACAGAGAATACTGTATATGTTAATCATTGTTGAATTCAGAATTACATGTCATACTGATTTTGCCTACATTTTCAGCATCCTGCAGTTCAAGAGATGGAGGAAATATTTTAAAAACAAGCAACTGTCCTGTCTCAAGCGTCGTGGATTATAATCTGCCGAAAAGAATACATCTGAAGACAGTTTGAAGACTGATCCATTCACGACATGTCTCTGGAAAGAAGACGCCCTTTCCATGAACGAGTGTTGATTGTCGTGATCTTTTGGGTGTTGGTGTGCTTTGAAACCCTATCCAACAATCAGGTGATCTTACCTTGCCCATCTGACAGACCTGACAAAAACCATGGACTTCTGGTGAGTGCTCATGACTTCAAGAACTACACAGCTTCCTTTGATGGAGTTAGGTCCGAGGCAGTACTGAGTGTGGTTAGGTCCCTGGGTGCACCCCCGTTCAGTGTCCTGCACAACGACAAGAGGTTCTCCGAATGGCACGCAGGATCAAAGAAAGCTTTGGAGGAGGAAGTCTCCAGCAACACGAGTGAAGAGTGGGGCCCAGGATCGGACGAGCAGAAGCAGAAGAAGCAACAGAAGACACGGAAGTCTGAATGTGTCTGTCAGTGCCGACCGTCCGACAGAGCCAAAGCTGGGCGGTTCTTTACCAAACCCTGCAGGTTGCAATGGACACGCCTGTACGCCGTTACGATTCCGGCCCTAGCTCCCACACACAACCGTTCTGACCCAGGTCCTGTCAGCACCACCGGCCCAGGAAGACGATGTCGACGACTTCAGTGCAGAGCGTGGACCGTGGACATCACCCCCAACCCTAGAGGACAGTCCCAAAGGAACTGTCTGAGCTGCCGTGACAAGAAGGTGGACCTGCTCTGTCTAACGTCCAACTGCCCGACCAGAAACAGACACAGGGGCGTCGTGGACCTGTTACTGATGTTGGAACGTCAACGAAAAGGTAAAGAAGGATCCGGTGTGCTGAACGTGATCATGGTCTCCCTGGCATGCTTGGCTCTGTTGCTAGGAGACCACTCCAGGCAGAAGACAGCGAGCTTGCTGCCTCTTCTGCGACGACCGGCCATGGCGACCAAATGGACTGCGAGTGTGGAAAAAGCGATCAAGGATTTCTTTCGTTCCTGCAGTCCTGTTTCCGCTTTGTCTTCGAACAGAAGTGTCAGCAGATTGGAAAGCCAGGGAAAGGTATCCAAGAACAGTCTGGATCCCTTCGAGCTCTGTTTTTCCGAACTGTTTTGCTGTTTGACACGTTCTGCAGAAAGAGGCTTGCAGCTTCTGAAGAGGAACGCCTTCGTCGGTCAGTTCCCTCCTCCCACCCGCCTGTGGGTGGCTCCAGCCACTGGGTTCCTGCCCAGCGTGAGGCCAGGCGACACCCGGGTCCTGGACCACGTGGGGTACCGCCTGGCCAGCCTGGCCGCTCTCCCTGCTGCCTGCGCCGTGTCCCGAGTCCGTCTGGCGGAGGCTGGCTTCCACTACGACCCCAGGGCCAACCCCTTCGCCGCCGTCTGCCACGCCTGTGGCCTCACATACAGTCTGGAACCCACTGGAGACGCCTCCAACCCCACCCCTCCCCCCATGGTCTTTCACGTGGCCCATTCCCCCCAGTGCCAGCTCCTGACCTCGGTGCTGGCCAGGTACACTGACCTGCCTCCCTCTCTCCCTCATCCTTCTCCTTCTCATCCTCCCGCTGCTGTGGCTGCCACACCCTCTGCATTCCCAGCCAGACAGGTGGGAGGTTCTGAGCAAACTGATGGACGGTGAGTTGTTGTATCCATTAAATCAAATAAATCTTTAATGTTTACAATTGTACGATGCCTAAAAATGAAAATATTTCTTTGACAAAACAAGAGGATTAGCTTTCCATCTCATTTTCTTCTTCTTCTTTTTTTTCTTCTCGTTTTTCAACGTTTAACTGTTGTTTAAGTGTCGTTTTGCAGTTTGATCAAGGGGATTACCCCGAAAATTTGCAGGCTGTATTTTTGTCCCAATAAATAGCGCTCTTTCGAACCTTTTATGTGTGTGGATCTTTTCTCTGGCACATCAGCTCAAGAAGCTACATTTAAAACAAACACATAAAATGTATCTCTGTCTCACGCTAACGTTTCCCCCCCCCCCCACCCCCTTCACTTTGGCCAGAGAGTCCCCTAGCTCTTTGATCTTTAACCCTTTCTCTACTGCCTGATATGCATGCTGGGGAGTAAAATGCGAATTAGAAATCTTAAGATCCAATTTTAACTTTTGTGTGTTGGAAAACCGCTTATTTTCACAGGGCAGCAAGTCATATCTTGTTCCAAAACGCTGGCAGTCAACTTTATTTTATCTTCTTCTTTTTTCAATCCTTCAGAAAAAAGAAAACAATCTATGGCTAGGATTATGTGGAAGTATTGCAGCAAAATGTTATTTTGTTTTAAAGTGAATTATTTTGTTACTTTTTGCACGTGTGTATGGGTGGGTGGGTGGGGTTAGTGTGGGTGTGAGGGGGTGCGCACGCGATCACACACACACACACACACACACACACACACACACGCACGCACGCACCCACGCACGCACGCACGCACGCACGCACGCACACACACACACACACACACACACACACATACACACACACACACACAATTTCAGCCCAGGAAACCCTCAGGCTGGGGCTGTGGTGGCTTTTAAGTCTTATTCAGAGTGTACAACAAAACAAACTTGTCCCACTTTCTTCACGGCCCACAAGTGCAGATATTCCTTCCAGCGCCGGTGTTGCTCTTTCCGGCCTGTTCGTGAAAACAAGACGTCGTTCCATTTCACGCTCATACAACGATCTGCGCTGAATATTTCAATGACCTGTGAGTTATTTTAAGGTCTGTCCCCGGCTTTTCCCGGTTTAGATTCATAATAATGTTATAATCATGCGCTGTGTGCTTTAGTGACCTGTCAGAAGACGGAGAGGCAGGGCCCACAACTCCTAGCAACACGCCCTCTGGCGACAGATTTCGGCGTACGCAACCTTCAACAGGTAATTGAATGGCAAGACGAGCGAAGCTGTCTCCCGTCCCTAATAAACCTACGGTTTCTGTGGACGTAAACAACACTGCAACAACGAAGCCGTCAGTCTCCCGTCCATAATAAACCTACGGTTTCTGTGGACGTAAACAACACTGCAACAACGAAGCTGGCAGTCTCCCGTCCATAATAAACCGACGGTTTCTGTGGACGTAAAGCAACACTGCAACAACAAAGCTGGCAGTCCATGGGTAATTGATATATAGGCCCGTGGGTAACTGATGAAAACCAGAACGTCATCAGCCTTTCTGGCTCGGCCTTGTGTCTTTCGTTTGTTTCTTTGATATCTGGGTGTAGGTGTACATCAGTGAGTGTGTGCTGTGTGTCTGTGAGCGTTTGTGCGTGTTCGTGTTCGCCTCTCTCTCTCTCTCTCTCTCTCTCTCTCTCTCTCTCTCTCTCTCTCTCTCTCTCTCTCTCTCTCTCTCTCTCTCTCTCTCTCTCTCTCTCTCTCTCTCTCTCTCTCTCTCTCTCTCTCTCTCTCTCTCTCTCTCTCTCTCTCTCTCTCTCTCTTGGTCTGTTGTAGATCTGGTGTAACTTGCTGACATATTGTAATCCTGATCAGTCTGGTATATGTGAAAAGGAAAGAAGAAAAAAGCGCGTTTGTGTACGTGTCTGTAGTTTTTATTGTATTCGTCTCACAACGTGCTTATACACGTATTATGTGTATGCGCACGCACGCGTTAGTGTCTGTTTTGTTTTCATCAAACACAGTAAAACACAGTACTACCAGTAATACTATCCTTTTTTTGTACACTGCTTGTACTTTTCCTTTTGGGTTCCACATATATATATATATTCTTTGCTGTGACCAAAGAGCGAAATTATCTGGGTCCCCTGCACATTCTGTTTTAAAATGCAAGTTTGGATAACTAGAATAACGGTATGCATAAGTCTGAATAATAAGAATAACGGTATGAATAAGTTTGGATAACTAGAATAAAGGTATACATAAGTTTGGGTAATTAGAATAATGGTATGCATAACTAAAGTAACACTATGCATTAGTTTAGAAACCTAGAATAACGGTATGCATAAGTTAGGATAACTCGAATAACATTACGCATAGGTTTGGATAATCAGAATAACGATATGCATAAGTTGGAATAATTAGAATAACGGTATGCACAACAAAAGTAACACTATGCATTAGTTTAGAAAACTAGAATAACGGTATGCATAAGTTAGGATAACTCGAATAACATTACGCATAGGTTTGGATAGTCAGAATAACGATATGCATGTCCGCTGTTACACTGTTTGCTAGTATGTCGCGTTAAGCAGCGGTGTAAAGGTCTGCTGATTGTACCCTGCGTGTCTTCCCTTTGTCAGGCTACACGCTGGCGCTGCCCGGCTCCTGCACTGACCAGAGCAGCGTCCCGACGGACCCCCCGGGCTCTGCAGGACGGGGTCAGGACGGGGAGGGGCCGGAGGATCGCCCGCAGCTGACCCTCAGCAGGGCCGTGTACCCCCAGTTCAGCACCTACCAGTCCAGACTGGCCACCTTCAGCAACTGGCCACTGGCCCACCTCTTCCCGCCCCAGATGCTGGTCATGCTGGGATTTTATTATGCTGGTAAGAACAAGGGGTTATTACGATAGGTGACAACAGCAGCAAAGTTATACTGTTGGGGGTGGGATGGGGAGGGGGATTGGGGGGGTCAAGTCCCTGGTAGTCATTTGCCACAACTGACCACTGGCCCACCTCTTCCCGGCCCACATGCTGGTCATGTTGGGATTTTACTACGCCGGTAAGAAGGAGGGGTTATTATGACAGGTGACAACAGCAAAGTTATAAATGTTTTGGAGGGGGGAGGTCAAGTCCCGGGTAGTCATTTGCCACAACTGACCACTGGCCCACATCTTCCCGCCCCACATGCTGGTCATGTTGGGATTTTACTACGCCGGTAAGAAGGAGGGGTTATTATGACAGGTGACAACAGCAAAGTTATAAATGTTTTGGAGGGGGGAGGTCAAGTCCCGGGTAGTCATTTGCCACAAGTGGCCACTGGCCCACCTCTTCCCGCCCCTCAAGCTGGTCATGGTGGGATTTTGTTACGTCGGTAAGGAGGAGGGGTGGGGGGTGAGCGAATATTATGACAGGTGATAACTGTAAAGTTATAACTTGTGGGGGGGGGGGGGGGTCAAGTCCAAGACAGTCACCTGTGCTACAGTTGGCCACTGGCCCACATCTTCCCGCCCCTGATGCTGGTCATGCTGGGATTTTACTACGCAGGTAAAGAGGAGAAGTTATTATGATAGGTGACATCAGCAGCAAATTTTAGAATTGCTGGGGGTTGGAGGAGGGGTCAAGTCCTAGACAGTCACTTGCTACAACTGGCCACTGTCCCACCTCTTCCAGCCCCAGATGCTGGTCATGCTGGGATTTTATTACGCAGGTAAGGAGGAGGGGTTATTATGACAGGTGACAACAGCAAAGTTATAATGTTGTGGGGGGGGGGGTCCCAAACAGTCACATCTTCCCGCCCCAGATGCTGGTCATGCTGGGAGTTTACTACGCCGGTAAGGAGGATGGGGGAATATTATGACAGGTGATAACTGCAAAGTTATAACTTGGGGGTAGAGGGCAAGGGGCGGGGGGGGGGGGGGGTCAAGTCCTAGACAGTCACTACAAATGGCCACTGGCCCACCTCTTCCCTCCCCACATGCTGGGATTTTATTACGCCAGTAAGTAGGAGGAGAAGGTATTATGACAGGTGATAACTGCAAAGTTATAACCTCGTGGGTGGGGGGGAGGGGGCAGGGGGGTCAGGTCCCAGACAGTCACTTACAACAACTGGCCACTGGCCCACCTCTTCCCGCCCCACATGCTGGTCATGCTCGGCTTATTAGGCCGGTAAGGAGCAGGGGTTATATAACAGGTGACAACAGCAAAGTTATAATGTTCGGTGGTCAAATCCCGGATAGTTATCTGCCACAAATGGCCACTGGCCCACCTCTTCCCGCCCTAGCTGTCGGTCATGCTCGGCTTTTACAACGCCGGCAAGGAGGAGGAGAGGTGGGAGGGGGGTGTCCGGGGTTACGGTAGGTGGTAACAGAAAAATAGGGGTGGGCCTCAAGTCCGTCAAGTCCAATACAGGCTGGTGCCACGAGAAACAGCTGCCATCTCTGTGCACGTTTTGTGTACACCATACACCACTATTGTGGGATGATTTGCTCGCTGTTGTTTGTTTGTTTTGTTTTGCTTCTGTGTTGTTGCTGTGTTGTTGTTGTTGTTGTTGTTTTTGTTGTTGTTTTTGTTTTGTTTTCTTCTTCTCTGTTTATTTTTTTTTGGGGGGGTCTTTTGTTGTTTGTTGTCGTTGTTGTTGATTTTTGCATATTTTGTTGTTGTTGTTGTTGCTGTTGTTGTGTTTTGATTTGTTTTGTGTGTTTCTTCTCTCTTTTTTTTTTTTTTTTTTGGGGGGGGGGGGTCTTTTTTTTCTGTGTCTTTTTTTTCCTTTTCTTTGCCCCTCCCCCTCCCCCAACTTCTTTTGGCCTGTATATAGTGTTGGTTTTTATTCTGCAGGTGCCGCCCAAATCCCGGGACAACGGCGTCAGATGACAACCTGGATTGTGTCGTCTCCTGTAGTATGATATGAAACACTTTTAAAACATTATCTTCAGGTTATGCGGAATTTGTTTAGCTCCTTCTTTTGTGGGGTCGGTCCGAAGATCTGGGATCCCAACGACGACATTCTCAGGTCTCTCATCAGTCACACGTTTATGATCTCCTGTGTGCTTCATAATTACCAGCATGTGGGGAACAAAACGTTTCCGAACAGATTGTGACCGACTGTGTTTAGTTCTTCTGCTGTGGCGTGGGTCTGTAGAGCTGGGGTATGAACTGTGGCATTCTCACTTCACTCACTTACACTGCTCGCTGTGACAGCACCTCCCCCTTCCCCCACCCACCCCTCTCCAGCCCTCGCCCTACCCCCCGATATTTTACGAGAATTGTGTTCGGTGTTTCTTCTGTGTGGTGGATCTGAAGATCTGGATAACAACTATTGCTCGCTTTGATCTTTTCCTGTAGCCTACGCTATGTCAACACTTTCATACTTTTTTCTGGCAGATTATGTTGATTTTTTTGCTGTTATTGTTGTTGTTGTTTTCTGAAGGGTGCGACTGAAGATTTGGAATAAAACTGACGGTCTTGTCAAGGCGCGCAACAGACCAGTACCCGATCTCTCCAGGGTGCAGAGACATGTGTGCTGCAGAGTGTCTGAAGATCTTTTATTTTACAGTTCTGCTGTGGGCCGGTCGGGAAGTCGGTGGACCAGAGTGACGATCGACATTCTCGGGCATTCTCCGGCTCTCCAGCGGTGCCGTTCTCTTGTGTGCAATGCATCTATAATCTAACGTGCTTTTCGTTTTTCAGGGTACGCGGACTGTGTCCGGTGTTTCTACAGCGGGTTGGGACTGAAGTCGTGGAATGAGAGCGATGACATTATTGGGACATTCCCCAGTCGTTCACCTGTAATTTTACGGGTTTTGTTTTCGTTTATACTGCTTCGCAATTCTAGGTTCAACTTCCATTGTTACACACAGCAAAAAATTAAAAACTAAAAGACACACAGAAATAAAATAAAAAAGACGCCCCCCCCCCCCCCCCAACAATAACAACACAACAACAACAAAACATGCAAAATCCACCAAAAACAACAACAAACAAAAAGACACCCCCCCCCAAAAAACAAACAAAAAAAACAAACAAAAAACAACAAAAAAAAACAACAACAACAACACAATAACAACAAAAACACTGTAGCAAAAACAAAACAAACAAACAACAGCAACACAATCCTCCTCCCACACTGTGAAGCAACGCCTACTCAGTAATCGTCCCGAAAGTGACGCTGCAACTCTCTCGACTTCTTGCGTGAAAGATTACAAAGAGCATTTACTCGTGCAAACCAACCAACTTCACTGAACCGCCCAACAGTGCTTTTCGTTTTACATGTTTCGTTTGTCATAGTACGCGGCCTGTCTTCGCGGGGTGGGTCTGAAGTCGTCGAATGAGGGAGATGACATTATTGGGATATTCCCCAGTCGTTCACCTGTAATTTTCATGTTTTTCAGGGTACGCGGACTGTGTCCGGTGTTTCTTCTGCGGGGTGGGTCTGAAGTCGTGGAATGACAGCGATGACATATTCTTCGGACATTCCCCAGTCGTTTACCTGTAATTTTACGGGTCACGTTTTTCAGGGTACGCGGACTGTGTCCGGTGTTTCTACTGTGGGGTGGGTCTGAAGTCGTGGGACGAGAACGACGACGTCCTCCAGGAACACATCCGCTGGCGACCCAGCTGCGAGTTCCTGCTGGCCACCAAAGGGAGACAATGCATTCAGAACACGCTCAGCAGAATTGTGAGTGGAAGGGGGAGGGATGCCCATTGTATCCGTTCTATCTGCTTCCTCCTTCTCTCTCTCTCTCTCTCTCTCTCTCTCTCTCTTCTCTCTCTCTCTCTCTCTCTCTCTCTCTCTCTCTCTCTCTCTCTCTCTCTCTCTCTCTCTCACACACACACACACACACACATTTTCTCTCTTCCTCATTCCCCCTCTATCTCTCTTTCCCTCCCCCTCTTCTCCTTCCTCTCCTACCTCCCCTACTTCTCTGTCTGTCTCTCTCATTCCCCCTCTCTTTCTCTCCCCCTCGGCCTCCCCTCCCCCCTTCTCTCTCCCGCTCTCATAACGTGGGTGGAACAGTGAGCTGTATCAAAGCCTTGTTTTCTGACGTTCCTTCTCCAGAGGGCAACAACCCAGAGCTGGCAGAGGAACACCTCCCAACACCCCAGTGCAACACCCGAACCCAGAGCCAGGTGCCGAACACCTCCACCACCTACCCCAGGAGCCAGGCATCCACCCCAGGGACGTTGCCCTCTATCGGCGGTGGGCAGGGAGCCAGTGGAGCCCCCGACGTCAATAGAAATCCACCTGTAGGTGCTAGAGGGGGAGATCTTCACACAGACGGGAGCGCGGAGCGGCCAAGAGGTGACTGCAACTCTCAGGTCCGACAGCAGCTCGTCACCATGGGATTCCCGCTGGAGGACATCACCAGAGCACAGGCTCGCTTGAGGAGTGCCGGTAGGTGTCGCTTTATGCTTGAGAAACTTACAGGCCGAACGACGTACTTGTTGGGGATTTGGAAACTAGTTGGAGGGGGAAGAGAGAGACAGAGGCAGAGACAGACAGGCTGGCAGACAGACAGGCAGACAAACAGACAGAGACAGAGACACACAGAGAGACACACAGACAGACAGAGACAGACAGACAGACAAACAGACAGATAGAGACACATAGACACACAGAGCATGGCTCTTATTTATTTCTTCACCCCCCCCCCCCGACCCCTCCCCCTGCCTCTCCCCGCCCCAACCAGTAAAATTATGTGTTAATATCTAAATCCCCCGTGTTGTTTTACTGAGTTTATTATCTTCATGTTTCATTGTCGTGTGCAAAGAGTGAGGAGGTGTTTATTATGACTTTTCACTATTATTGATCCTACCCACTAGACCCACAGACCTACGTCACGTTTCATTTCTGCATCGTGTGTGTTCATTTCTCCTTGTATGTTCGTTCCAGGTGAACCGGACGACTTTGAACACATGTTGAACGCTCTGCTTCCTGAGTGAAAAATGAGCTTTTCTTGCAAAACGACCAGATCGAAGAACAAGACCGGCAGGACGAGCTCATGTAATTTTTCACCACCATGATTTTATAGTGAAGCAGAACATACTAAAGATCTACACAGGACTTCAGAAACACATGATAATAATGTGTACTTATAGCGCCTAACAAGGTTCCAGGCGAGATCAAAAGATCGAGAGATCTTAGAGGAGGAGGTGGAGCTGGACCCTTAAATGTACATGTTTTCAGGATTGAACGCATACCACACACACACACAACACATACACACACACACACACACACACACACACACACACACACGCACACACACACACACACAAATACACACACACACCACACACACACACACACACACACACACACACAAACACACACACAAACACACACAAACACACACAAACCACACCGCGCGCGCGCGCTCGCACAAAGTTGTATATCATGGCAATGGGACTAAAAAAATGATTTTTGAAAAGAGAAAAGTTGTCAAGAAAGACGTAAAAGAACTGACAGAGAGAGGTAGAATGGCGCACAGAAACAGGAAGTTGGTTCCAGATAGTTGGAGCTTGGTAAGAGAAAGAGCGCTGACCATTGGGACTTTGTTCAGAAGGATGGTGTTCTGAACCCTCGGGTGTCTGCAGAACAGCGGAGCTGCCGGGAAGGAGTGTAAAGGTGAAAAGTTCTGAAACGGGCCTGATGAGAACACTGAGTGCTTTTAAGAACAATGCACACATACCAAATATATAATGTTATTGTAAGGTACGTATTATCATAATGCTACTACAGTTACATAATGAATTATGATTATGTAGTTCATCAATTATATTGTATAATTGTATAGTAATATTACTATACTGATCTTACTACAATATGCAGAAACATATAAGGGGATATAATATACAACATGTGCATGATACAAGAGTGTCTAGGCTACAAGACTATGTATACGTTTTATTGTACATAGGACTGCATTCATGCGCAATTATATGGGGCGACATGTTACACAGATGCTGAACAGAACAGACAGTGCTCAGTAGAAAAGTATTCCACTCTTAAGCAGTGACACGGAAGAGACATAAATGTTACAGAGTGTGTTAGCTGGAAAGCTGTAGTGTATCTAGTTGCTTGTCTGTGGATGGCAACGCTTTATGCACATAATTATAATGTTTGGTTGGAAACCACTGAGTATAGCCACAGCTTTCTATATAATTATTGAGCTTGCAGAGTTTGGCGAGAGTAGCGTGAGAGCCACCTCATGTGAAACCTGCCAATGCTGGGTAAAGCAGAACAGGAGGATATGGAAACTGGTTTTAACGCCCACTCAACCATGACGGTGATATATGGGGAAAGCGAAGAGAAGAGGGGGAAAGAAGAAACGTATACAAATGTTGTTTGTTTAGGAATGAGGGGGTCGGGGGGGGGGGGGGAGAGGTGCGTGACAAAATGGGGAAAATATGTATATCTGTGTTCTTCGCCCCTGTGTCGGGCTAGAGCGCGCACGCACGCACGCACGCACGCACGCACGCACGCACACACACACACACACATACACAAATAATAATAAAAAAATAATAATAATAATAAAATAGCGCGCGTTCGAACTCGCGCTTCCAACTGCATAGACCCAAGGCGCTTGATCACCGATTTGGAAAACAGCCTGTTGATTGATCGTTAGGGCATAATTAACGTTCGCGGTCTTTTAGGAACGGGATCAACCCTCTTGTCTCTGAAGCTGTGTTTGTACGCAGTCAGCGCGACTGCCGGCTAAACAAAGCTCGTCTGTAGATCAGACGGTGGCCATGCAGAGGTCAGCTATGTTATCTGTGATATTCTTGTTTTTATGTGCTATAGACAAGACCAGTGGGGTAAGGATAGGGTGGAGAGGATGGGGAGTTTTGTGTTGTTGTTGTGTGGGTTTTGTTGTTGTTGTTGTTGTTGTTGTTGTTTTGTTGTTTTGTTGTTTTGGTGGTGGGTGGTGGGTGGTGTGTGTGTGTGTGTGTGTGTGTGTGTGTGTGTTTTGCTGTGCAGTGAGTATTTCTCTGTTTTTTGCTAAACTTGAGATTGGATATGTTTGTATCTTACTTCCCTTTTTAAATATGCTTTTAAATTTGTACATTATACACCAGTTTTAACACGTATACACTTTATATATGTATCGCCCCAGAATAGCCGCACTGGTTGACTGGGCGTAAAACACCAGTCTACTTACTTACTTACTTGCTGTCCATAATAATGCTACAAAGATATATATCATTTCATTTCAATGTAAATTAAATAAAGCTAAACTAGTTTTTCCTGTTTATCGCAGTGTTTGGTATTGTTGACTGTGTACAAGCCCTTAAGAACACGTTCAAGGTTGACCATATTTAACAAAACAGATTTAATTTGCCCGGCCAATTACAGTGCTGTGCTTGATGATCAGAAGGATTGCTGTAGTATTCTGAAGACCTGGAAAATCTCAACTTAGTGTTCACTGCGACTTTAACATAACAATTAAGCCATTTTTGCTTCAAATTTCTTTCCTAGCATCATTCGTTAGTGTAATATTTTCTTTTGTTCGCTGCTTGAAAAAGATGTTTGCGCTTAGAATTTGGTCGCTTAAAATTATCTAATTAAAAGAATCTGTTGGGTAATCATTTGGGTGCTAACAATTCAGCAGAGTACTTTATCGGCAGGCGATAGGTGAAGGGAGATAATTTGCCTGAAATCTTATCCATGGTATCGCTGTGTTTCTTGTGGGTGGGTTTTGTGTGTGGGGGTGGGGGGTTGGGGGGTTTGTTTGGTTGGGGGGTTTTGTTGTTGCTTTTGGTGGGTGGGTGGGTTGGTTGGTTGTTGTTGTTGTTTTTGTTGTTGTTTTTCGTTACAAATAAATGTCTCGAAATACCTTCCCCAAACGAAT